>OZ022585.1:6012289-6481518 GCA_963669155.1 Arbacia lixula
GATTTTTTTTTTCATCATGTGAGGTATCATATTAACGATAATCAAAGCCTCTACAAGATGATACCAACCTGATTGCGCTTTGGGGTAATTTTGGAGTGTGATTTTTTAAACAAAAATGACAAGATTTTAAATTATCATCAATTGCGTATTGGTTCAAGTTCAAAAATCTTTCTCACTAATGCACTGAAATGTTCTGAAACACTACCAAATGAAAAGTTTTATATTGTATGCAAAAATCAATTACATTCCATTTCGTGATCTTTAGTTAGAGCGCTCCAAAGTTGAAACGTTGATGTTTGCTAAAGCAGCATTAACGCATACGGTCTTCCGCCATGTAAAAATAAACCCCCAACTCCTCAAGAAGTTAAACAAAGAATGAGGGGAAACAAACGAGCGGAAAGAAAATTAGCTGAAGAGCGAGATACATTGACACAGCACCTTAGGAAGTGGGTGAAGATTCTTGATTGTATAATAATGTTTTGGAAACAAAATATGAAAATGTATTTTTTTTTGCTATTATAATTCATATTTAATCCAAAATATCAGTGTACAATGTATCAAGTTTGATTAAAAATTATTTGTTCATTTGATTTGAGAGAAAATGATAAAAATATGAATAGAATGTTTAACACACAACCATTATGACCATGAGTATCGGATCTAAACGTCCCCAGATACTAGCCAAATGTTCTTTAACTTGGAAAATTTGGTACCATTGCCATCGTATACTACTGCATACACACATTCTTAATGAAAATTGTACTCCTATCCCAATTTCTCTGGTAAAAAAAAGGGGTTTGTACCCCCCACCCCACTACTTAGTCCATGCACACACATGTGGAAGATATTCATCCAATATATGCATAAGACAACGTGAGGAATATGAACTAAGCCAGAGAGAGAGAGAGAGGAATATGGGGGGGGGGGGGGGAGGGGGGGGGGCGGGGGAGATGAGGAAGAAAGGGAGGGTGGAAGAACAAATGTCGGGGGGGGGGTAACATAGGGGGCAAGTTTCCCATTTCAGCAGTGTACAGACATAACTTGTATTGTCTATTGTATTCTACCCACCTCTAATAGCAATAGAAGCTTGGACTAATGTGATGAAGGCAAAGCAGGAAAGGGAGAGAGAGGGAGAGACGTAATGGGGGGGGGGGGGGGGTGACAGAGAGTAACATAGATTATGTTGCCCGACGATGTCTAACATTAGTGGTCTTCAATATACTGCAGTCTAGATAATCTATCAATAACATAATGAAGCCTAGACGGGCAGAGAGAGAGAGACGGATACAGAGACAGATACAGAGAGACAGATACAGAGAGACAGAGAGACAGAGGGGGGGGGGGGGGGGGATTGCGATAGGTGAGGGAGGTAATGGGGGGGGGGGGGGGTTTGAAAGGGGGCGGGGCCGGGGAAGGGGGTGTGGTAGGTAAGGGAGGGAATAGGAACCACCATTAAAGTCTAAGACGTTCTGAAATCACATAGCCACGAAATCTAGAACTTCATAAAACATAGAAAGAAGTCAACTGACTAACATTCGTAGCAGTGAAGGACCATTGCCCCATGCCCCATGTGTCCGCTATGCATGTGTATTGCCCGCGTCTTCTTGTAGTTAATTATCTACGCAATATACACAAATTCAATGACGACTTAGGTCTAACTTTTAGACCAGTCAGGCAGCCCCTAGGTCCATGCCTATGCGGACGCCAGTAGAAGATAGTGAATAAATGACACACGTTACCCATACGCGCGTGTACAATCTTATTATAGGATTTAGGCCACACAGCTGCAATTATTTCCACATAGGGTCTTGGGTTAAAAATAAGAACTCCAAAATAGTGAAGAATCTTATTCGTGCCTCTTCGCCTTATGAATAAATATGAATAGCAAGTCTCCTACGCAATTCGTAAAAGAAACTGAAGCAACCAGCCAATGTGCTTACAATTGCAAATACTTATGTGACTTCATTAAATCCCTTGATCGGGCTACCATGCTGACGCTCCATATCGGGCAAGCAAAGGAAGGGCAGACCACGACGATGGTAAACAGAATCAAGCAATGGATGGAGCAGCCAATCTACCAATTTACTAGCACGAGCTGCAACAGATAGATGTAACTGGAGTAGTCACCAGGGGGAGGACTAGACAATGGCAATCTATGTCCAAAGAACACCCAATTATTATGAGACTCAACTGCACCAAATAAATATAGCCACTTTTCAGATTGCTCACTAACTTCACAGATTTTTGCCAGGATATTGAGACAACCTAATTTTCTATAGATTTGTACATGGCTTCCAGATGTCCCGGTGTTAGGGTCCCGGTGTTACGGTACCACTTTTTGTATGCTAGTTCATAATTATCTTCATGATAGATTTTTTTTCCACACAACACCAAATTATTATCATTGAGCCTCTACTAAATCAAATCAATATAGCTCAGTTTAAAATGTTCATTAACTTCACAGAGTTTTGCTAGTTTCTAAAGTGTTAAAAAAACACGTCCTTTTTGTGTCCCGGTGTAACGGTAGTAATTTATTATGCTCATTAATAAGTAAACTCATTAATAAATGACAATTTTGTATTCATTCTTTTTCAAAGTTGCTGGTGATAACAGTAAAAAATTTACAATAAAAAATTGTTTTCATTCTCTACACTTAATTTGTTGTTTACATTTGAAAAGTGAAAATGTGTTCTGCAGGGTGTTTTATGAACATTTTTCGTCTGACAATCTGTCTTTTTCCGACAGTTACCATAGTAACAGTCAGAGGCTAGTGCCTCTCAGCCAATCAAAACCGAGGATTTCATTGAAGTTGTCAGCACTGACCATTTGGTCAGTGCTGACAACGTTCATGAAATGCCCTTCAGAAGTGTCCCGGTGTTATCGTGGAATTGCCAAAATGACCTTCACGCCTCCAGGTTCCTGAAGCGAAGTTTTGAGACGTCAGTATAAGGTACTACGTAGTACATACGCGGCATGGGCTGCAAATAGAGATTTATCAAAGGTTCTTGCAGAATCATCACTAATGATCTTGATCTTGTTTGCCAGTGGTGTACAACCATCTCTGCGCAGGATGACAGTAGCACGTAGACAGATAAAAATAACGTGCCTCAAGATAACCTTAAACATTGAGCAAAACTTACCATGAAGAATAAACATGTGGACCCTGATGTTGAGCTAATTTCTGTCACTAAAACTGACGTAAAATACGGCGAGTACATGAACGATTGGGCACACTTTGAACATTGTCCTCAATGGAGCTGAACGAGTAAATATCCATGTCATTCACACCACCATTATTACAATAATGGGTACAATTTTATAGGGACCTGCAATAAAATTCATGAAACGACAGTTGTACTGGGAAGTTCATAATGCCCTAGCTGAAAAGCCATCACATATAGCTTGAATGGCAAATACATGGACAAGTTATTATATTTGCTTCCTCAGGAACAAATGATTCAAGTTCGTTTTCAGTCTCGATATGCTGGTGAAAACGATAGTGACATTATACAGGGACCGTCTCGAGCAGGTAGGGACTATACTACCACAATCTTGTCATCAGCTGCTGATTCCCAAGAGCCTGATCTAGGAAAGCTGGATATTCTTGCATGGACCTTCTCTCACTACAACCCTTGCATCCTAAAAAAAATACAACAACAACACGAACTATTCCTTCTGCTGTCCTTGCAAACATTATGATTTGAATGTTCTCTAGATGATCACCATACAGTTCCTAAGCGATATTATCAACCAGGCTGACATTTGTCATGAAGAGGATTATGTTATGTGGATGTGTCAAAGGGTGTAGGAATTAGGTGCTGCTGCCAATGAATACTTCTCACAATAAGCCACAACTTCGAAATAACACAAAATTAATGACGAAGCAAGGATGTTGCTTAGCCTAAAGAAAAGAGGTCGATTTGTTCGTGACGGCAGGTTTTAGTGATGCTATAGTGTATAGCAAGGCCAGTGCCGCATAGTGTCGCTTTAAAGCTATATTGTGTAGCGCACACTAAATAATGCAAAACTGAACGATAAAGACATGTTTTGTAGGCATGAAAGTGTACGTATGAATGTTTGTTAAACACATCCTGTAAACACGGGCATGTTGCGCACTTAAAGTTTAAAAATTGACCTGTGTCAGGCTTACATATCAATATACTTTCATCACCAGTATGATGAACTATCTCTGTACCAAAAATTTATATGTTGATGAAGGCCAAAAGTGAGTTGTATTTCGCGGGAGAAAGTGGTTACAATAGGTCAGTACCATGGCCGGAAATCCCGGGGGGACGGGGGGGGGGGGGGGTCGCGTCCCCCCACCATTTGGAAAGGGGGGGACACAATATCAAATGTCCCCCCCCCCCACTATTTTCGGTCGGATTAAATTTTTTTCGAAAAACGTCATAACCCCCCCCCCCTTCCACCATTTCGAAGGGGGGGGGGGGACACAATATCAAATCCCCCCCCCAACTATTTTCGGACGTGTACCCCCACGAGACTGGGCGGATAATTTTTTTTTCGAAAAAAACCGTCATATCTCCCCCCCCCCCCCCCCCCCCCCGCTCAGCTACTTCTTGAGGAAAAACATGTCCCCTCCACCTTCGGGGAGCGATTTCCGCCCATGGTCAGTACTACACACAAAAGGCATGCAGACCCAATAAGCACCTCCGTGTGTATAACATAATGACAGGGACAAAAAAAAAATGCTGTTTTAGTTAATATCAAAGTATAAATTTTGGAGAGTTATAACTATGTGTCAGGTATAGCAATGAACCCAATTATTTCAGGGATTCTGAAACATATATTCTTTTTCAAAAGGTTTTCATTCATAAAGAACACGCATTTTTGAAATATGAATAAATATAAAATGTATAAAAAAAAATCATATTTTGGGAAAAAAAATGTCAAAATTAAATTTGTTGCCTAAATGTTTCATACAAACAAACCGAGATCCCGTTAAATCTGACACTATCTTGTAGTGAATTTAACCTTCTTTAATATAACACCTTTAATGATGTGTGAAAATATACCATTCAAATGTTATCTATGAAAATTGGACAATACTACTCTTCCTTGGCGGCCATTTTGTAAAATGGCCGCCATGGTCTTCCTGAACAAAATTTGAGAAGGCTCAATATTCAATATTTGTGTGAAATATCTCATTCTACAAGAGTGCCAATTTTGGTGCATTTAGACAAAAGTGAACAATTAGGTCAAAATATCGAGCTATGCCGCTGGACTATGGGTTTCGTTTATGACAATTTTCTTAAAATTCATTCACCAAGGTAATTTTGGTGAAGAAAGAAGGAGTGGAGTGGAGTGGGGTATCAAAGGGGGCGGGGGGGGGGGGGGGGGCGGCTGACGTTGGGGTAGGGGAGGGATACCTTACCTTGATCACATGGAAATTTTCTTGATCACGGGCTATGTATATCAGGAGAATAATTGTTAGCGGTGGTAATCTCAAAAATACTTACGACCAAAACTGTCTTAGCTAAGATAGTTAATAGTTCTGAAAGCGGATTTAAGTTTAGAAATTCCTACAATATCCCGAAGGGGACTTAAGGGTAAAGGAGTAGTAGCGGTGATGATTACAAGCTGTAATTATTATCGGGCCCAGATTTCGTTCAGTTTTCATAATTGTATAACTTTGAGAAGATTACTTCCTGGTTTCCTGAAAATAAAAAAAGAACGGGACCCATGGTGCCGTTATTACTGGGACTCATTGCCATGATGGTCCGTAAGGCGAGCCCCCTTACCTGTACGTCTAAGACTGAAGTCTAAACTAACGACCAGGGGGGTGTTTCACCAAGCTGTTCTTAAGCTACCAACGACTTAACGCACGACTGGTGACCCTTTCTTGTGTTTAATCAGATTCTCAATGATTTTGATTCACATCAGCAAAAGTTGAAATCTGATGTTTATAAATTAAAATTCTTGTTGTTAACAAGTGTTTGAATACAAAGTTTATGATTTGTCAAATTTGATTGTTGGAAATTAACTCCCACGTACCATGTTAAAACAGGAATAAAGTGGTGTTACTCATTAAGCACAAGAAAGGGTTACTAGTCGTGCGTAAAGTTTTTTTTTAGCTTAAGAACAATTTTGTTATTGTTATCTCTGATCTTTGTATTAATTGTATTTGAATGTTACATACTTTATTATGTTTACATGATTTATATCATAGGGCTCCTTTGGAAAGCAGTCCTCGAGACTGAAAGGACTACCCGTCTAAATAAAACGTGAAATAAAAAAAATAAAATGAAAGACCCCCAGGCGATTTCTTCAGAACGAGGTTTTGTTGGTCTCTCCACGCCTACCAGGGCTTGACAGTGCGGTGCATTCATGAATAACGTAAGGATAATCAATGGTAATCATAATCATAATAATAATAATGATAATCAATTACATTCAATGAATTCGTTTTAGATTCTCTACTGTAGGCCATATTGTGCGCTCGGGACCATGGGTAGCCTAGGTACTAGGTTGTGAGGTGCATGCTGGACACAACCCAGTCTGTTAACAACTATGTCTGGTAACACAGACTATGCCCCCAATCCCATCCTCGCTCTTCTCCTCAAGCCACAGGAGCTATGGCGTTATTAGGGCGTAGTCTGTGTTACCAGACATAGTTGTTAACATACTGGGTAGTGTCCATGCACCTCACAGCCTATACCTAGGCTAGACCATGGGCAGTATGGAGGGTATCTCATTGGCCTTGAGACTAGTGGGCGACCTGGTGGAGACCGAGTCTCTACGACGTCTTGGAGACTAGCCGGGTCTACGGGGAGTCGCGGGGAAATTCAAACGTGTTCGGTTGTCGGGGAGACTTTCGCCAGTCTCCAACAAATCTCGGAGACGTCTCCGTGAGTAGCGGCGACTTCTCTGTCAATAAGACAGGCCTGCATCTACTGCTGGTAAGATTTAAAATAAGCGATCACGATAAATCGCCGTAGAAGGGCACTATTTTTTTCTTCTACTGATTAGGTGAAGGCAGTAATAAGAATAGCATAAAAGTTCAGGAAAACTGACTGTAGACAATACATGCAGTCAGTATCCTACTGAACTTCTGCCATATAGGTATGACCATCTGGACTAGTTCAGTATTCTATGTCCAATAATGATTATTATGAACGATTTGTCGGGAGGCAATTTATCATCATGGATGACAATGCAATTTGATATAACTGCACAATTAAATTGGAACAGTAGAAATATATTAAGTTTCAAGATTAAATACTGTATTAAAAACATTCATCTCTGTTTATTTCATGCATCTGTGAGACTTAAGAATAGCGAGGAGATAGAAAGGGACAGAGAGATAGAGGGGGGGGGGGGTATATATATAGAGAGAGGGGGGGATAGAGAGGGAGAGAGAGAGAGAGAGAGTGGCAGGAGGACGTGCAGTGTACAGATAATTATCAATTCAAAGTGTGGAGAGCAAGAAGAACATTGTGTTAAATCACGAACCTAGCTCAGTACCATAGTCATGAAAATGTGAATACCCAGCACAGCATGCCCTGTCTATAAGTGTGCGTATGCAAACATTTGCAGATCGGGCGTAGGCTAAGTCTTAAGCAAAGTTGGAGCTACAATAGCGTCACGTGTGGACTTTGAATTTAACAATAGCAAGTCGGTGAAGAAGAGGGGTGGTGGACGCAATGGTCGATATTCTTCCTTGTTTGCACTACAGTAAGTAAACGCACCATCGTAACTAATAGAAGTTACAAAGATGGCGGAGAACGGTACTTCTAAAATGTCGGAAGTCAACGCTGGGACGCAAGCAGCTACTCGACGCCTACTGCTTTGGTGCCTTCCTCGCACCTGCTCGTCAGCGCTGGCGAAGTGTCTGAGTTTCTTGGACAGTGACACCGAGGTTTGGTTCGAGCCATTTAACACCTGCCGCATGCTCAGCATCCATCAACGGAAACAGCAGGGAGAAGGGCTCCCAAAGAGCTACAATGGCAACGAGGCGGTGTTCAAGTCGATTGCAGCAATGCTCCAAGCACAGTTTTCTTGCGAGTCGGATCCTTTCCTCCTGTCGTAAGTTCAATTAAGACCAAAGTGCTGTGTGTTGTGGGTTTGGGTGACTGACAATTAGTTTGATGTTCATTTCAGACTCATCACGAATGGAACCACTATTAATCAGCCTGTAGCTGTAGCCTGTAGTTGTAGATGTATAAAAAACAAAAAACACCTATACCCGTATTCTGAACAGAGGTTTAACGTAAACGGTGTAATACACCTGGACTAACATTATGGGATGCCAAATAAAAGAAAATGAAACATTATTATTGATCATTTGATTGAATATAATTAGGTGGTCTGCCATGAATGGCAGATCTCCTCTTAATTTCGTTAGAATTTTCTTTTTTATTAGGTGGTCTGTCCTGAAAGGACAGATCACCTCTTAATTTCGTCCGAATTTTCTTTTTTATTTCTTTATTAGGTGGTTTGTCGTAACCTACAGATCACTTTCTAATTTCTTAAGAATTTTTTTTTAATTTTTATTTAGTACCCCCACTTTTTTGTGTCATCTATATCTCAACAATGCATGTATCATGTTACATCAAATGTTCATCATGTATAGGCATGTATGTGAACCTATCATTTCCTAGATTTCAAGGTCATTACGTAATCGTGACGTCATGCACGAGCATTTAATGAAAACATATTATTGTTTGTCAAAGCTTAAAGTCTGCGCGTGCGTCAATACGTTTTTGTGTGCATATATTGCGAAAAAAACATGATCACCTTCAATCGGCCATAGCTCCTCAGAATGGCTGGTGACCCCCATTTTTTTTAATATTCGGAAAGAGTACGAAATGTACATGCGGTTTCATGTGTCATTTTACAGTTAAGTACATCGTAACATCATCATATTGCAAAAATTATGAATCGAAAAAATGAATTTTCATGTATGACGTCATGAACTTTTTTACCCGTTCTTGCGTATCTCAGTAATCCTTGATCAATTTTCTTCCAAATTTCAGGATGTGATAGCTGAGACATTGCTCTATGAAATACTAGCCTTAATTTTCTTAATAGAATTCCATCTTCATGGTATAAATTTGATTATAGACAGTAATGTCAAATTCGGTCGTACGTACGTGTTATGTCAATGGAAGGGGTATTTATGAAATGACATGACGAGCTTCTAGGAGCTGTATCTCGCTTATGTTCAAATCTGTTACTCTGTACTTCTAGTATGTTGTAGCTGAGTCTACTAGCTTTCTGGAACGATATCTTTATTTTTGATCAGATGTCGGGATCATGGCGAAATTTCAGCTTGAATATCGATTGCTTACTCATTCTAGGCCCTGCTGGGCATTACGTCTTAAGTGAATGGGGAGATGTGTTGCTCAATGGGTAAGGCGCCGTTTTAAGATCTCGAGGCCCCTGGTTCGATTCCTGGAGTGGGTAGGGTAAATTTTTGCATTTTGCAATGTTTATTTTGCAATCGTCTTCTGTTCTATCCCTCACTTTGTCATTCTCTTTGAGATTTTCTTTCCAAGTCTTTTTCTGTTGCCACATTCTTTTACATGACTATTATTTACATGTTAGCATATACATGTAACCATTTATGAAAGTCTCTGAAATGTTAGTATGATAAGCGCCCTATGTGCTTTCTTGAGCGATGTTTCTCATTGCTTATGAATAGATGGTGTCACGATTTACCAGCCCATGCCTGTGCATGAATTTGCCAATGCAGACCACCTTAAAGTTGTCCACAAGTATGTCTCATTGATTTTGTCCTCGAAATTAATATGGTTTATTGAGTTTGTTGAAATAGTAATTAAAACGAATAATTTAAATTGACCACTGTTCTGATTCTGTGATGAAAATCGATGATTTGGCGGTAGCACGCGCACGGCGATTGATCATTGCTCTTGAGTAGCAAATAGCGCGGAAAGAAAATGCATTGTGACGTCATGTTAGACAGAACGCCCGTATGGCAAGCCGTTTTAACATTTATTCCTATTTCTTGATATCACGAATTCGATTTCTTGATATCAAGAATTTGATTTCTTGATATCAAGAATTCGATTTCTTGATATGAAGAATTGCCATTGCTTAACTACACAAAACCATTTCTTGATATCAAGAATTCATTTCTTGATATCAAGAATTCGAATTCTTGATATCAAGAAATGGTTTTGTGTAGTTAAGCAATGGCAATTCTTGATATCAAGAAATCGAATTCTTGATATCAAGAAATCAAATTATTGATATCAAGAAGTCGAATTCTTGATATCAAGATTTCGATTTTTTGATATCAGAAATTCCATTTCTCGATATCAAGAATTCGATTTCTTGATATCAAGAATTGCCATTGCTTTACTACACAAAACCATTTCTTGATATCAAGAAGTCGAATTCTTGATATCAAGAAATGGTTTTGTGTAGTAAAGCAATGGCAATTCTTGATATCAAGAAATCGAATTCGTGATATCAAGAAATAGGAATTAATGTTAAAACGGCTTGCCATACGCCCGTTGTGGCTACTGCTGTTCATAAGATGTTTTCCGCGAATCGGCACATTAATACACTGAAGTTTATCGTGTCTATGGGTTGGTCTAAACAGGGACTCAAGCACAAGCTGGTCGCCACTCATTATATATGCAAATTTATGTTATGTTAATTTATGCTCAGTATTATTGACCGCTATTTATCTTCATGGGCGGAAATCGTTCCATGAAGGTGGTGGTGGGGGGGGGGCATGTTTTGCCTCAAGAAGTAACCGCTGAGCGGGGGAGGGGGGGGGGTAGTGATGGATTTTTTTTTTTTTTTTTTTTTTTTTGGGGGGGGGGTGTTTTCTTCCATGATTTGTTAATCCCGCCCAGTCTCTGAAAGTGCTCTCAGTGTGTGTGTGTGTGTGTGTGTGTGGGGGGGGGATTTTATATTGTGGGGTATTAGGGGGTGCATTTAGTACGGTGGGGGTGGGGGGAGGGCAGGTCCGGGGACACTTGATGTTGTGGGGGTACAGGAACGAAAATGGTGGGGGGGGGGGGGACACGTCCTCCCCTCTCCCCCGTGATTTCCGCCCATGTTTATCTTAATAAAGTAACATTGCCCGCTAGTAATGCAATACATTTATGCAAACAAGGTAAATAGGCCGAACATGATGGTTAAATCTAGTTCATGTCTGTCAACCAATCAGGTACTAATACATGTATGCAGGATCATCGATATGATGTAAATAGTGTAAAATGTTTAATCTAACGTAAAGTGATCGAGAGTTGTGAGTGGAGCTAGTAGTGCACACAACTTGCTCTAATCAGTATCGGCCTACTACTAATGTTGCAAGAGGCACGACATGAACAGACCATCAAAGAACGTGTAAACTGCACTTTCCGATATCACTAATTCTAGCCTAAATAAATGATTTGTGTTTTGGACATACTTAGCTTGAAGGTACTTTAACACATGCCAATATATCAATGTTTCTAACAGCGGGAAATATAATAGCATTGTGACTTATTTATTATGGTTTTACAAATGTTCCATTATGCCAAATGTGTGAATGATTAATGAAAGACAGTCCTCAATACAATATACGTTTTATATACCTAACGAGTTGCGATGTGTTCAATTTTGTTTACCGTTGTCTTTCGTAGTTACGAAGGTGTGAAGACGTGTCTTGAGGGGAGTCAGCGACGCACGGTAGTTGTCAAGGAGATGGGGGTGGCAAGTTACGATTCCTATGACTACACTCCGAAGGGGTTCACGCAGGTCCTCCTGATCCGACACCCAGTCCGCGTCATCACGTCATTCCGAAAGGTCGTTCTCCAAAGCTATAAGAGTGCGACCCCCGATTCTGACATGCAGGAGTTGCACGCGACGTACCCGACGCTCCACTGGTTCGGCGAGATGCACGCTCTGTGGAAGCATCTACTAAGTAGGCCTGAAGCCAATGGCTCGGGCCCACTGATCATCGACACGGAAGACCTACTGGAGAACCCAGCGGCGTGTCTCCGGAAGATCTGCGAGGTGATGGGAGTGGAGTACCGGGATGAGCTCCTGCAGTGGGATGCCTCTCTCGCCGCGGTGAAGAAGTATCGCAACGGTTGCCCGGATATGAGATTTAAAATGGGCGCACCCGCGTCCTTGTTCCAGAAAGCGGACGAAAGTTCGTGCTTTGTCCCAACTCCGCCCAAGCCTCTCCCATCCGAGATTACGCCTGACTGTGAGCGCATCATTAGTCAATGCATAGGCTTTTATGAAGAGATGTACCCACACCGCTTCATACCAAGCCCAACGAAATAGAAATATCACTCAAACCTTAAAGTCCACGTACCAATATCAGCTTTTGGACGTGTTGGTACTACTTATAGGCCGGCAACTTTAGATCACTACTCACATGTTTACATAAGCGTGATCCTTTGCTAGTACTAGGTGTTAACAAAAACTTTTGACACTTTTGAAAAATGATTTAAAATAACAACAATTGTATTTGCGCATCACACATATCAACTAGCAACTTTTTTTTTCTTCCAGAAGAATCATGCCTCATTAATGACACTGTGTTAGCAGTTGCCGGTGGATTAACAGGTGTGATACACAATGGATATTGTTGTGTTCTGAATAAATTATCTCATACACACCAATTTAAAGGTCCAAATTTGTCCAAAAGCGAAAATCTCCTTAAATATTCCGATGATTATTGCCCCCCCCCCAAAAAAAAAAAAAAAAAAAGAATTGATGAAATGTCACGAAACGTGTCTTTTAAAAAAAGTCAAGCCTTGATTTTATGATCTGTCAATTTCAATTTGATGTGAGTTGGAACTGATTGTTAATCATTTTTAAAAAGTGTCAACAGTTTTTTTAACACCCAGTTTATTGATATTATCACCTGTCACACTTACGGATTCAAATTACATCTTTTATACGGGTAATCGAAAGTTATCGGTATACCACCCTGTACAATCAATATTGATCTTCAAGGAAGACGAGGTTGCAGCATGGCTTTAACATAACAATTCATCAAAATCTGATCGATGGATAGCATACAGATACATGTACCGCCTCGAGAAAAGTCAATAAAATCTATGCGCATGAGATAACTTCAATTGACACTTTGAAAAAAAAAACACGTTACAACGTACTCGAATTAAGCTGACAATTAGACACCACAGTCAAAGGATGTATATAAAAAAATGGTTTTGTGATCAAATAAATTATCATTCTTTTAAGAATCATTGGCACATCTAATAATAACGATCTACTCATATTTTCATTTTTCGAACAATTTTCTATAACAAAATGAATTCAGAACACTACATTATCCATTGTGCATCACACTTGACAACCCACGTGATCTTTACTGCCAAAAGGATCATCAATTATCAACGACACTCTTCGGTGGCAGTTGCCAGTCGATCGGTAGGTGCTATGCATAATGTACAGCCCTAAGGCTGTTCTTTCTTTCAAGTACAATCCTTGTATTGTTTTCTACTTTAATTCTCCATTATCTTACTTATGGTATACTTGCTTGGGGCAATTCTTATGAACTACACCTTGATAAATTATTTATAATTCAGAAGAAAGCGATAAGGCTTTTTTGTAATGCTAGTAGATTATCCCCATCAAATGTATTATTTTGTAATAATAACATACTAAAGTTAAGTGACTTTTTTGTTTTCACATTGGAACCTTATGTTTAAACTGTATACAAAAGAAATTCCTGTAACGTTATCTACTTTGTTTGCAAGAAGTGACACTTTCCATGAGTATCCTACAAGACACTCAACATCATTTCATTTACCTCTGGTAAGAACCCAATTTATGCAAAGAACGTTAGTTTATACCGCCCCCTTATTCTGGAATTCCTTGGCATTGAATATTATATAGTCCCTGGCACTTATTTAATTTACAAACAAATTGAGGGATTATTAAGTTAGTAAATATAGATAACTGCTCTTATACAGTGTGTCCCAGAAAAAAGGAAACTGAGATTCTGTGTTATTTCTCTCTTTGACTGAAAAAAAAAATAATGCAATATTATACACATCATTAGAAAGCACGGCGTTTTTTCTTTCATTTGACACCTCTCATGATAGATAAAAGTCATGCGTTGAGGAGCAACAGGTGTTTCACAAATGATTGTCAAAATGGTCAAGATTTGTAAGGAAGCATCGATGTAGTGCAAACAACATTCGTTATTCTGCGCAAAACGTTTCTGACATCGAGCACTCGTAATTGCTTGAAATCAGTCATGCGTGAACAATTCATCGTGAATTTGGTACCAAACGAAAGAAGAAACTCTACTCTCAATATTGCTGGAGTGGTTGTTTTTACAATAATATGATATTTTATGATTACGTTATCGACCTCGAAAAACGGGTTTCCTTTTTTCTGGGACACACTGTACATCTACATTGCATGTCGGTGTTTACTCATTGTTTATATGCACTCATGCTTTTTTTCTATTTTATGAAATCATCTTGTAGACAGCTGTAGAAATCTCAAACCACAATATAGTTTATTCTTTAGTGTGTAATCACAGTCATGTAGTTGCTTTTAAGAAGGAAAATGAACATTTTTACAGAAATTATCATGTTAATTTTCCGTACCTTTGGCCTTCACGTCACCTATGGGTAACCTATACCTTACAAGCTATGCCTTTTAGGTTTCCCTCCATAATAATTTGTCCGATTCATTTTGTTTGCCAGATCAAGATGAACTGTCCTGATATATATCTGTTTATACCTTGTTAATTCCTTGTATTAAATTGTATATCATTGTTGAATATTATTATGGGAAAATAAATCAAATCAAATGTACGTGATGACAGACTATTGATTCGCAGGGGTGCTTTCTTCTTCCTTGGGGTTAATTAAACATAGTTCCCACCTGAAAGAATTTGCTTACGAATTAACGCGAAATGAAAATCTTTACGAATCGTAGCGCTTCGGTTTCCAGGGCGCTGTATTATACGAAATTGATACGAAACGGATACGACTCTTAGGATTTTGTTGCGAACTGTTAACACAAAACGGTTACGATACTGTTTAAGAAATATGAGGAAAGAGTTATGGACTAACACAAGATATTACGATGCATTTACCATTTACTAAAACTTTAGAAAACTAAATATATCCGGAACTGCACACAGATTATACAATATACGTGGTGACGTCTCCGCATAGCGTACATGATTTTTTTTTCAATATCCAACAATCACAGGAACACGACCTTCAAAACAAAACTCCTCTGCTTATGCCCCCCCCCCCGTCCCCCTCCCCCTGCCCCTATCCATCCCAACCCCCCCCCCCCCCTCTTTTCTCCCTACTTCTCTCTATCACTCTCTTTGTTTAAGCGGTACTCTTTATATATTTTGATTTGAATTTTTCTACATCTTCTATTACCACGACAACAATCACAGCGATTTTTTTACTAAGTCGACATTTAATATCATATCGTTTAGCTGTAAATTTGAAGAGAAAAAAAGGTGTATATTTATTTTGTTGTTGTTGTTCCTATTTCCATTTCCTATTTCCATTATTTCATGTTAAAGAAAAATCTTATCATAATAATCACGATGATTTCTTTTTGTTTTGTCCGTTTGTTGTTGTTAAAGAAAAAAAATCACTGTCAAGCGAAATCTATAAGTTTTGCACATGTGCTATATATCACATAATTTCTATTTATTCGGAGGTCCAATATACACAAGCCCTGCTTCTTTTTGGACCCCTCCTCAAAAAATTATTTCTACAAATGATTTGTGTTTATTATTTCTTGTTTTGTTATAACTGTATTTGAACTTTGTGCATTTATTTTGCTTATATTTTTGTGGAAAAATAAAGTTAAATCTTGAATACAATGCAAAGTCATACTCTTCAGGAGCTGCCCAGTCCTTCCTCTGTATAAACTCTTGGTCCATCGCCTTACCATGAACCATACTACGTGGTAGGGGCCATGGTATGGCGATGGACCAAGAGTTCTGATAGACATTTCCAGCCATTTTGAACATAGTCACCAGTCCTGAGGCCTCAAAAACGAATTTCATGTGGGTGCTTCAAAGGCTGCACGAAAGCAAGATGCAAGTGCAAAAAGGCAGAGCTTGGACATGCAGCCCTTTGTTCGTGTGAAGGAGAACGTTCATCATAAATGCTGAAATATTTATATATCTATTTTATTCTAATGGAAAATCCTCAAAAAACACTGTAAATCAGGTCAAAATCAATTCTTTGAGAGCCCTGGACAATCATATTATGGGGGATTTTCAGACATCAATTAATTTTTTTTGTACGGATCTGTTACAACTTATATAATATCATAATGTAGTTAAGTTTTCGACCAAAATGTATATTTGATATCTTAGATACTTTTGAAGGTCATGTTACATCCTTTTCCTAACCAATGCTTGCAATTTGGACAGAAAGGTGAGTGATAAAACATCAAACTCCATTTTTTTAAAACATGATATCGAAATCAATTAATCAATAATTTTGGGCCATATAATGTTTTGGTGTTGGTTTTCAAGGTCACTCTTTGTACTTTTGTCACTATACATTGACGATAATCTCTTATTCTTGCCCTCACTATGAACATATCTCGATCAAAAGAAAAAAAATGGAGGAAATAAAGATTAATATATTAGATTGACGGCCATCTTGGAAAATGGCGCCTCAAGAAAAAATCTTTATTGCTTCTATATTGTAAAATTGTCTAGTTTATGATTCGAAACCTTTGTACCAAATTTCTTTCTTGTAGGTTATAGTAAAACAGAATAAAAAAAATAAAAACACTGCGTTGGCAGACATTTTGGACGCCTACTTGAAAATGGCATCCTCATGACACATGTTTTAAGGTAGCCCGTCCCTTTTGCAGATCTAACTCTGAAAGTTCCCTGACTTTGTCATCATTATTTGAGAGAGAGAGAGAGAGAGAGAGAGAGAGAGAGAGAGTGGCTATATAACCCTTCCCTAGAGGCGACAAAGCGTAATATTCGGTTTTGAGGAAATGATCTTCGGTAATTGATCAAGCTTTCTTTTTTCGCACCACGAAAGTAGTCAAATCTCAGTGAAAACTAATCAGATTGTCATTTATTCTATGGGAGTTATTGTACCTCTGACCTTAAAATTTCATGGATAGAATCCCAATGCTAAATATGTGCAAACTTTAATGAAGTTTGCAGATAAAAAGGGCGGGGCCATCTTTACGTGCCTCTATATCTAATTTTGTTGGGTTCATAAACATTAACCTATGTACTAAATTTGGTGCTTGTAGGTAAAAATAGAACAAAATAAAGCTAAATACATGGCTTTGGCAGCCATTTTTGTTAATGGTGCCAGAAACGATTAGCATTTCATGCTATTTTCTAGTCCCTTAATACGTTTGTAAAACTTTTAGTTTCGTAATGTTTTGTATATCTACTTTTTATTTGGATGATGAAACATCAAACTCAAACTCAACTCAACTCAAACTCATTTTGGACGCCATCTTGGATCATCCTTGTCTCCTCATCAGATGAGTACATGTGTACGTTAGATTATCCTTGGTTACTGTACAGTTTGGAAAAATTCGAGAAAACATTATTTTTTTCTTAAAATATTGAATCGCAAGGCGCATTTCTGAGGTGGTGGGGGAGGGGCTTTGCTGTAACTGCTAAATGTCAGATGGGTTACCCATTTGCAACAAATCTTTCCGAATGTCTGAAAAAAATATGTCGAGTTTTTATGAAATCCAACATTTCCACATTTCCGAGATATGCATCCCATTTTAAAAACCTTAGGTCTTCTTTTCCGAGTTTCAAGTTTGCTTAAAATCCCGTTATTTACTTTTGAGAAAAGGGAGAAAAATAAGTGGAAACTGCCCCTGGGGGAATTTGGGCCCCTGCCCCTGGCCACTTGCTTACCACTATTTTAAGAACTTAATGTCCGTAATAACTATGGATGATTTCTATTAAGTTTGATATTAAAATCTTGTTGTTCATTCTTCTGGAAAAGTCAAGCATAAGAGGAAGTTGCCCATTTTTTGTTGGGAGGAGGGGGGAGGGGGGGGGGGTGTACCCCACTTGCACTTGCCCTTTTGCATTTTAAGAACATAAGGTCCCTAATACCTACGGATGATTCCTATCAAGTTTGGTTAAATTTCAGTCATTCATTCTTCTGAAAAAGTCAAAAATAAGGGGAAGTTGCCCAATGGGGGCATTTTTTGTTGGGGGGGGGGGGGTGCTACCCCCTCCCGGCTCCTTGCGCCCCTGAAAATATTTTGAGATGCCTTTATATCTAATATTGTTCCAAATATGATTTTGAATATGAGTGCCAAATTTGGTGCTTGTACACAAAAGTGCACGATTCATCTCATATTTGTCGCTTAACCACCCCACTAATATAATACGATTTTCTTTTAATGGGTCTTACGCGGCGATGCGAGGTTTTTACGAAATTTTGCGATTATGTTTTTGATTCGTAATCAAATTCGTTTCAGTGGGAACTAGGATTTACATTAGCGTTCTTCTCAAGGGATGGATGACTTGTTTTTTTCTTCATTTCGGTGCACATCATTCTATTAGTGAAGGAGTATGTGGTAAGGCTTCAACCTAGTCTACATAATGACAGCCGTTGGCTTACAAGGAGCTTGTCCGCCCTTTCGACAGCTCTTGGGTCTTCCCCTTCCTGTTGAGTGGCCTCGTACCCTCTTCATCAAGCCAGATATGCCAGGTGTGGTGACGGTTTCGTCGCCGACAACCCGACCATGCACAGGTTGTAATCTCAGGGAATTTGTACCACACGTCCCTTCACCAAACACAGCATCAATCATATGCGAACACGATAACACTGACTGACTAAACTTTGTAACTAGTGATAATGATCGATGCCATTTCAGTGCATCACTGATGACGTTGTATCTGACACACACGTAAACAGGTATTGTGTGCCAGTCATGACTCATGGGCGGGTAATTCATTTCATTTCATTTATTTAACCATTATAAAAACGAAACAACAAAATACAAAATATTTACAAACATAAAATAATGGTATGGACCCCTTGGAAGCAAATCTGCTTATGGGCGGGGCCCTTAACAAAACACAATACATGCATAGTGATAAACAATAAACATTTAAAGGAAATCAAAAATAAATTAATTTGCATAATCACACACAACACGCACACACACACACTCATTCATGCGACAAAACGAGAGGGGAAGAGGAGAAGAGAGAAAAGACCAGGGGAAGAAAGAAAAACGACGAAGAAAAGAGGTACATTGTAAGGGAACTATTGAACAATAGATGACATGTTTTTGAATGCAGATTGTTTGAGTAGAAATTTAAACCGTGTGATGGTTGAACTAGATTTTATATTATTATCAAGAGAATTCCATTCTTGCACACCAATAAAGCGGATTGAGTGGGAAACCAAAGTGGAACGAGAGAACGGTTGGCGGAGATTATTTATCTGACGAGTTGGATATGAGTGCAAAGAAGAATTTGATTGGAACATATGAAGGAAAGCAGAGGGCAGAATGCCCTTGTTAAATTTATACATGAACAACAGAGTATTTACTTTTACTAGATCAAGAACAGGAAGGGCTCTTACTTTCACAAATAGAGGAGAACTTGGACTATAATAACTGCTGTTAGTAATACAACGTATTGCCCGCTTCTGCCGTAATACTTCACACATTATAGTAATTGTGTCACAGACTTATTTCAAACCATCCTAATCTTTTAATTATTCTGATTCATTTGTACCGGACTATCTTGAGTTCTTTTGTGTCTGTCAATCGATATTCTAATTTAATATCTCTGTCATCATATTATTCCAATAGCATGGGTTTTACAGGAATCAAGGTGTATATATATTGACTGTGTTTACATTTACATTTTCAGCACCATCACAGCGTCATGTATTCATCTGATATTTATATACAATTTGAAGAACCCCTAAATGTTTCACATCTGATGTGAAGTTTGAGAATGCTGAGAACATAAATGAGAGCGGTGTTAGTGCTAGGGGAATATATTGTCCAGAGGATGGGTATCGAGTGCACGCGTGTTTCAGTTGATGGTATTATGTAATAGAGCGGGATTTGAAAACCTTCAGGAGTACATATAGAAAACAAAGAAGATGAACAATTATGATAAACAACAGGAGGACTAAGGTGAAGACAATTATTTCGACGAATGATTTAACAGCAATAAACTAAACAGAAGTGTTTTAGATTTCCCGTACATACACAATAACACAAATTGATGTGAGAAAACAAAACAAAAATGATGCAAATGTAAAAAAAGATGGATAAGATGAAGCCAGAAAGGAACACAGAAGAAGAAGTTAAAAAAAAAGAGAAAGAAGAAGAAGAAGAAGAAGAAGAAGAAGAAGAAGAAGAAGAAGAAGAAGAAGAAGAAGAAGAAAGAAGAAGAAGGTGGAGTAACAGACAGTGCAAATAGAAGAATGAGAAAGATTAATAGAAGGAGGAAAAGGGAAAGAGAATAAGAAGGGGAAACGAAAGGAGAAAGAAGGAGGAGAGGAAGTAGAAGTAGAAGAAGTAGTAGAAGTAGCAGTAGTATCGTAGTAGTAGTAGTAGCAGTAGTAGTAGTAGTAGTAGCAGCAGCAGCAGCAGCAGTAGTAGTAGTAGTAGTAGAAGTAGAAGTACTAGTACAAGGAAACAAGGGTGGGGTGAGAAAGGAGGAACAGGTCTGCGAGAGAGATTGATTGAAGTAATTTAATGTGCTGCAATAATTTGCAGAAGAAAATATTGATTACTCATAGCATAGTACATGATTTTATGCTCGTTACAATTTCTCTTTCATTGCTCATTAAACTGTTAAACATCCGATGAATTATGTAATTTGTTTGTAATGTTTATTATGTACAAACATCCATGCAACATATGCTTTGTGGCTTTTATATAAACATGAATACGAGAAATACAATATGTTAATGCTTTCACACTCGATGGATTTGTTAAATTCTTGTAAACAATATAATCATCTGGTTGTGAACAAGACAAATACAACAGTCAATGTTTAGCATGTTTAGTACACGAAACATTAATTCTGCGTTAAATTATTTATTATTTCCCGCTACCGTATAAGGGATAATGTAAGACTTATTCCAACGTGAATGGATGGTAAAACATCCCCTCACATTTAACACAATTAAAAATCGATGTAAAACCGAATCGAAAAGCAAATTATGTTATCAGTTTGTGATTATATACATGCATATAAGTTATGTATCTTACAGTGTGTATTGTATTGAACTACGTGATTGATAAGAGATATATCGCACATCCACATTCCATTGATATATCTTCGTACTCTGTTCCTCTAAGTTCTTTCTGTCTTAAACTCTCAAATGTGCTCTTATCCCCGCATTCCTATCTACACATTCACTTTACCACCTCATCCTGCACTGGTCACTCCCTCACTTCTCTCACCTCAAAATCTTCTTGTACCAACCAGTGCCAATGTTAAATAATGAAAGTATTCCAGAATTAAAAAACTTAATACATCACGCGATATCGCGATATCCATTACATTACGATAGTACCTAGCAGCCGCCCAAGACCTATCTGACTTTTACCATATTCGAGAGGAAAATTGTCATTGATCATATCCACTAATCATAAATGTTTACAGGTCTTAACTTTGTATTTAGGACTTTTAATTTGTCCTCTCTTTTGAAGCACTGTAATAAATGAAATGGCGGGATATGAGCATAAAGAAACTGGTAGCCCGTTTAGTGCGGGGCCCTAGATCATGTATACCATACATAGTTCTATTGACGTCCGCCGTTCCAGCAGATGAACTTTCGATTCATTCGTTTTCAATTACCAATTGGCAAAGAGCGATGATCGGCAGTTCGGCACATTGGCACCTACGTAGTTCGGTAGAGCATATACAGTTGTCCTCAAAATTATTCATACCCTTGTTAATTTTTATGATTTTTTTATTTTTGTGATGAAATGAATGCATTTTGTCATGTGTGTTTATCAGTTATATGTGACCAACATGTGAAAGAATAACAACAATACACAATTCAAGAAATTCATCATTTCAGGGGTATTTTATTCATGGATTTTCAACAAATGCCATGTTCAAAATTATTCATACCCTAGGTTTACTGAGTCCAATGTCTTTCTTTAATAGTCAATAGCATAGCCTTTGTTTCTTATGACTGCTTCTAGACGGTTCTTGTACGTGTCCACAAGCTTCCTGCATGTCTTCTGGGGGATGTTGGCCCACTCTTCCTTGGCAAAAGCCTCAAGCTGGGACAGGTTGGTCGGTTTCCTAGCCAACACTCTGGTCTTCAAGTCTCGCCACAATTTCTCAATTGGATTCAGGTCAGGACTCTGACTTGGCCATTCGAGGACGTTGACATCATTGTCCTTGAACCATTTCTTCACTACCTTGGCGGTATGTTTTGGATCATTGTCCTGCTGGTACTTCCAATTAGGGCCAAGCTGGAGTTTCTCAGCGGATTCCTTCACGTTTTCATCAAGGATCGTGATGTAATCCTCCTTTCTCATGATTCCTTGGACCTTGACGAGGTTGCCTGTGCTACTGGAAGAGAAGCATCCCCATAGCAATATGTTTCCACCACCATGCTTGACGGTGGGCACAGTGTTCTTTGGAGTGTATGCTTCTCCTTTTTTCCTCCAGACGTATTCAACATCCATATGGCCAAATAACTCCAACTTTGTCTCATCAGACCACAGGATGGTTGACCAAAAGCTGGAATCTTGCTTTAGATGACCTTTAGCAAAGGCTAGGCGAGCCTCCAGATGCTTCTTCCTGAGCAGCGGGGTCTTCCGAGGCCTACGTCCATGGAGACCTCCTCTGTGCAAGACTCGCTCAATAGTGGACCGTGACACCTTCGTCCCTGCCTGGTCAAGCGTTCGAAGTAGGGCCTTGGTTGTGGTCCGGTGGTTGTTGTTGACCTCTCGGCAGATTTTCCTGGCAAGTTTGGGGGACACCTTTCTCTTCCTGCCACGCCCACAGAGGTTTTTAACAGTATTGAACTTCTTGTGCTTGTTGATAATGCTCTGCACGGTTGCCACAGGGACATCATATTGCTTCGAAATGGCCTTATAACCCTTTCTTTCAATGTGGGCACGCACAAGACGTTGCCGTAGGTCCTCACTGAGCTCCTTCTTCTTGGCCATGATGATCAGAAACTGAGAATGACCAGAACACGTTTCCTCTATATAAAGTCTTATGGAAAGATGCTATGTGTTTGACAATAGTTTAACATTTGGTCAACAAAAAAGGTATTTAATCCATTGGAACATCCTGAAATAACTATAGGACAAAGATTAACACATTCTCAGGAAAGGAAAACAATGGATACTATGAAGAAAGAACATTTTTGTTGAGGTATTGTCAGGGGTATGAATAATTCTGAACATGAGGGAAAAATAACTTTTGGACTTATCTATTATTATGCAAATGAAGTTTAGCCAACTCATATGTGGATTTGTGCATAGCAACAAGTAGACAAAAGATACACAGGAAGTACCAACATAATAGCTTTTACAAAGGAAGAATCTTACAAAGACTGCTATTTTCAATGGGGTATGAATAATTTTGAGGACAACTGTATAAACGATTGTTTCCAGTGATATCACTTCATAACCCAAATCGCGCAGCTTCGCCGGAAAAGCTCGTTTAGCGTATAATGATATCATTACATTTGTTTAACATGTATAAGGGGGGTTTAATAACTTCAAACATGGTGAATAATTCACCTTTTTGTAATTTCGTTAAATGGGAAGTGTTTATTTGCTGTGTTAGGTGCAGTGGAATTTGCTATTCTTGTTACATCGTTTCATGTTCAAAGCTATTTTGATCAGCTGTAGGTTGGCTGAAAGCTAGAGACTGAGTCTGTATGGAATATATGTGGTCTCCTTTTACATGCACCATAATACAAAATTACACGTATTTTACAAAACACAGACTACTGAACAACTACTAATATAATGCCATGCTAAATAGGACGTTTGTGTTAATGGTCATAAGCCGACTGTATTAGTTGGGGCGAACAAGAGAACACTGTAATACTAAAGATGAATAATTATGACACGGTCTATTGCATTACCGCGCGCAGCTTGGCTAGCTCCGGATAGGTCGCTATCATCGTGACAATAATAAGTACAACTCCACACTTATTCCCCGCAAAATAAAGCGCTTGGAATCTTCTGGATCGCGAGGGTTGGACGATCAGACGGGTGGAAAAGACAACGTGTCTGTTGAACCTGAATGATAGGTAAGACATAATAGGTTCTTTGAGATTAAATCTTCTTAATAACAGCTTAATAACAGCTCAATCGTCACACTTTTTGCCATGACAGCGACATCCCTTTTTGTGTTTTTGATGAATATTTTGCCCAATACGGTCCTTCCTATTTGTATCGCAGTTGTACCAAAAGAACAGGAATTCCTCAAAGTTTACTTATTATTACATGACAAATACAGCAAAGTACTGTCAACTTTAAACACCTAAGAACGGAAACCTGTATTTTAATGAGACTGATTAAAAAAAGGTAATTCAAAACTGTTAAATATCAAAGTGAGCAATGTCACGAACCTGTAAATTTACTTTAGATCGTGAAATAATCATCTGAGGATGTAAAAAAAAACTGGCGTTCCTGGCATCCCGACTGCCAGAAAGTTTCCTGTAAAAAACGACATTTCTTTTTTTAAAGTGTGCTTACATGGCGGGTGTCTTATCATGACCAGAACGATTTTGGATTGAGACATATTGTCTAAGAGCAGGGAGATTTAAAATTTGGTTAAAGGGCATACTCATCGTTAGAAATTGAGTACCGAAGTAGTGTCGTCATGTCAGCATGTTGTCAAAACAAATGGTTCTAAACAAAATCACTCTAGTTGAGGTTTGCCGGTCCGAATTTGTCTTGTGGGCTGGTGTCGGGCACTCCCAATTAGAGTCCCCGCTGCATGTGATCACCGCTGCTTGCTCTACCCGCCATCCCGTCATCAAACCAGTTCTTCGGTACTCTATGGTGGCGGCAACCCACGTACTGTATCTCCACGCTTAACCACGCACAACGTGCAGTGTACTTGCTTATACCAGAGAGGTGTAAGGAATGGAGTCAGCACGAAGTGTAATTTATTCCTACAGCAGTCGTGTGCATTGTGTCACAATGGAATATTTTACGCGTTTGGCTCTTTGATCGAGGGAGATCCGCCGCCAAACAAGCATGACAAAATGTAGATGCATTTTGAGGAATATATATTCTGTATGCGCAGAAGATTTCAGAACCACTACATGAACTGAAGTGCATGTGCAGTAGTATTACATCTTATAAAGATACGATTCTGTGAATTTCAGATTATATTGTTGCTTCGTTTTTGTGATAAAAGGAGAATACTGTAGAAAACATGCCAGAGAAATGCCTCCATATCGCACATTTCCGAATCATATTTCCTTAAAAATATCTTGTAAATCGTTTATTGAGTGTTTCATCTTTCATGGAAACAACCTCAATTTCGTGTGCGGAGGTGTCCGAAAAAGTTACGGACCAAATTCTTTCTACAATTTTTTCAAAGTTTCCCTTCGCTTACCCCAAAACTAATTCACAGTGTGTGTAAAAAGATCAGCAACGAGCTCCCAGCGAAGGCTGAACGGTTGGCATACTTCTTAAAACAGATTTTCTTTTGTTATTCAGAGGAAGGCACTACCTAATTAGAAATACAGCTAGTTGTTTAAAACACCTGAATATCTTGGATTTTTATGAGGCGGCGGACCTCATAGATCAAAGGAAGTCTATCCGAGCGCAGTCCATCCATAATAGGTCCATGCTTATACAAAGCTTAACTGATGATGAACTTGTTGGGTGGATGAATGTGTATGCTGTTGATTCATTAACAATGACCACATAATTAGCCACGGGCCAATTCTCGGCTTAAGTACCCTGTAGCATATTGACCTTTTCTGTCCAATTGCAATATTTTCCTTGATAGATGAGAAATGAGAAATTGTTGATGAATACGCTCAGCTAGAAGCCGTTCCAACGGGAGAAAGTGGACGCACCAATACCCAAATCGAGAGCACATCACAACTAAAAAAAAATGCACCTTTTGTCACATGTGTATAAAACACGTGACAAAAAGATGCAAATATTGTTTCGTGGTATCAATTATACAAACGCAAACAACAAAACAAAATAAATAATATATTGCATTTTCGTGTGCCACTTGGCTAGTTCTGGATAGGTTGGTGTATATGATATCAATACAACAATGAAAAGGCTGTTTTGACATTGGCGGCTACATTCCATAGTTCTTCGACATGTTTTGTTTTCTCTCTTTCTCGCTCCTCTCTTATATCATGTACATAAATAAACTGTTTCTGGCTAAAACACTTTTGAAATGTGTTCATTATAACGATTCTAATTGTACTAAACATACAAGAAAACAATAGTCATAGTCCAGCATGAACTCATTTTGAGAACAAATTTGGCAACTTTAAAAAAGTTTTGTTATGTTTATGATGATCGAGATTTGCTGCACACTATTTTGTTGATTGTTATTGTGGTCTGTATTCTGTAAGATAAAGTACTTTAGAATGTACAATTTATGCCTGACTAGGTCTTTGGTTAATCCTGGAAGTGCAACATGCGTATTATCAAATCGCTGGTTATTTGAACAGTGTACAAAAGGTGGGCCTTGCTTATAATGCATGTGTGTTTGTGTTGGTGCGTGTATGTGTATGTAGCCTATGATTTATGTTTGATGGCATGTGAAGTAAATTTGCAAACAACTAATGCCAAACTCCCTATTTAAAGACAACGTAGCCCTTTCACAAAAGTCGTGCAACTCGGCATAGAAGTATACCCGAACATGAACATGTATGAAATATTAGGAAACCAGGAAAACTATCCTTGTTTACGTTTGAAACGCACTATTACTTTAGTGGCCATACTTTGCGTTCATATACTGAACTGCTCACATTACCGCGGACAACCACTGATCTCTGCGTGGACAGTGGGCTGGTGGTGGTGCGAGGGTAGAATCACCGTTGCTGTTTAATTGTTATGGGGGTGGGGAGGGGCTGATCTATCATTACCAGCAACGAGTAAATACACAGAATTCTTTCAAAAATGGTGATCATAGGCTCATGGGGGAGTTCATTTTCATGCAAGAATGGATATCATGTTTATCTCTCATTGCCAGGCCTGTAAATTCCGCTCGGGGAGTATTGGTGCATTTTGAAATTGTTTTGTCCAAGTTCAAAATTTCTATTAAAAGATCGATTCTTAATGAAATGTTCAAAACTTACAAACTTAAATGACGCGCGCGCGCCCATCGTAGCCAGCTTTTTGGAATGGGGGGGGGGGGGGGGGCACACTTATTTCGCATTAAATGTATATGTGCATCCATATAATAATACACCTATTTATTTATATATACATAGTACACGGGAGGATCCAGCTCTCGCCAATAGGAAGGGGGTCGGGGGCGAGAAAAAAATCATCCACATTTTCCCCGATCTGCCGCTCATTTTTATTTTGCTAATTTCTCACTCTGCTACATCGGAAATATTTAGGAAACCTATTCATATTTTATTTGTGATTATTTGTTAAATTGTTTGAGAAGCTTAGTAAAAGAGATATTACAGTTTAAATCATATCGATTATGTTTCATAGTTGTCTTCCTGCAAGGTACAGGCATGGGTGATTTGTCTGCCTTTTAGTTTCCTCCTACCATAATGATTATTTCTACGTCATGCATGGCTCCTCCTGATGATGATGCAGAAACGGAGTTAATCAATAACACACTAATATTTTTACAAGTAAATTAAAGATTGTCAAAGTGTGCGGGTGTGTGTGGGTGCGTGGGTGCGTTTGTGTGTGTCGAGACGATGGGGTTAGTACATGGAACCCCTGAAATAATTGTTGGGATACTCATCTCATTCCTTTTACTGCTATCTACATCCTTAAAGACTCACGTTTTATCTGAATTTCAACATCACATCACATTTCATGGGAGGCAGGTTTACTGTTGAGAAGTAGGATGCCTGAATTATTAGGTGGTCTGTCGCCAACGACAGATCACCTCTTCATTTCGTTAGAATTTTCTTTATCTTCTTCTTCTTCTTCTTCTTCTTTATTTCTATTCCTTCACCCCCACTTTTTTGTGCCGCACATAACTCATAATTGCCTACATCATTTTTATTGAAACTTTTATCACTTCTTGGTATTAATGTAATCTTTAAAGAATAAGCTTTTCAAGGTCATCACATGATCATGACGTCATCAACGAGCAATTTATTGAAAAACTATTACTTCATCCTACTCCAGAATGGATAATTGGATCAAAATGAAATTTGACATGAATGAATTAAACAACTTGAAAAATAATTTCATTACAAAAAACGAGCGCGTACGCGCACGTTATTGCAATTACAAGCGTGCAAAATTTAAAAATGCTCTAAATCAGCTAGAATTTTTTTGCATATGTTTTAGGCTATTTCGAGCATTTCAAAAATTTCCGCGCGTACGCGCGCGTTCGCACGTTTTTCCGTGCATAGCGCAAACGCAGCGTCAAAATTCCGGTTTTTTGCTGGATTCATCTTTGTAACACTGCAAACAACACATCCTGAAATTTTGAATCATTTCCATGCAATAATAAGGTCGTGCGGGTACGTCAAATTTGAAAGTCTGCGCGTGCGTCAATACGCTTTTGTGTGCAAATATTGCAAAAAACATGACTGTCTTTAATCGGCTATATTTCCTCAGAATGGCTGGTGACCCCCAATTTTTTTTAATATTTGAAAAGAATATGAAATGTAGATATGATTTCATATGTAATTTTACCGGTAAGTACATCTTGACGTCATCGTAATGCCATATGAATCGAAAAAATGAATTTTCAATTATGACGTCATTAACTTTAATCCTTAGTCAATTTTCTCCCAGATTTTATTGTTAGGTAGCTTAGACATTGCTCTACGAATTACTAGCCTTCCTTTTTTTTTTAATATGATTACACCTTCTTGGTATAAATTTCATTATAGACATTAATGTCAAAATCGGACCTATGTAAGTGCAATGTCAATGGAAGGGGTATTAATGAAATGACATGACGAGCTTCTAGGAGCTGTATCTCGCTTATGTTCAATTCTGTTACTCTGAAATTTTAGTATGTTGTAGCTGAGTCTACTAGCTTTCGAGAACGTCATCTCTATTTTTTAATCAGATGTCGGGATCATGGCGACATTTCAGCTTGATTATCGATTTCTTACTCATTGTAACCCCTGCTGGGCATTACGTGTTAAGTGAATGGGAAGATTTGTGGCACAATGGGTACTAAGGCGCTGCTTTAAGATCTCGAGGCCCCCGGTTCGATTCCTGGAGTGGGTATGATCAGTTTTTGTATTCCTTTTGCAATGTTTATTTTGCCACTTTCCTCTGTTCTATCCCTAACTTTGTCATTGTCTTTGAGATTTTCTTTCACATTCTTTTTCTCTCGCCCCTTTATCTTACATGATATTAATTACATGTTATTAGCACAGACATAAGATCATTTTGTGAAGTCTCTGAAATGTTAGTATATTGTACGTGGTTTATGACTTTTCTTGAGCGTTGCCTCTGATTTGCAATAAATAATAGTGTCACCTTGTAAAGACGATGGTGTCACCGTGCATTTACCATACCACGTCTGTGCACAAATTTGCCAATGCAGATCACCTTATACTTGTCCACAAGCTATTATGCTTATACCACCCCTGGGCTCCCTAACACACGTATTGTCTCATATCACCTCTATTGCATATATATTGTAGACATTCAATGGATGTGCAGTGTGGCGTGAATCTCGTGACTGAATTCTGTAACCGGAGATACATTCTTCGGGATTGAGCTAACATACATCAACCCACCAGTCCGTACAGATATCTAGTGGGATTTATTGTGTACATTGAAAAGAGGAAGTTGTGTTTCAAAAGAGACATCTCAAAGCATATTTTTGTAACTGATCTGTAATTACTCCAGCCTTCTCATATGATGGAAATAATAAAATATTTACAAATGAAATATGCTGCTGTAGCAAGCCCCCCCTCCCCCACCCTGTTTGTCTGTCTGTATGTCCCTCTCTGTCTCTGTCTCTCCTTCAATCTCTCTCTCTCTCTTTCTCTCTCTGTCTCTCCTTCAATCTCTTTGATATTCTCTTGCACTCTCCCGTTCGTTCTCTACATCGTTATTCCTAGAGCCAGTTTGGCCAACTCAGTTTCAATAGGTAACGATATGGCGCACATTATTTTATTGTCTGCTTGCTTGCCAAAATCTGTGTATAGATGGCTGTAGTTATCCATATGTTAAGCCTATCACCATTATCAGCTCTGTATGGCTCTCCTCCTACATTTCTCTTTCCTCTGTTCTCTTTCTATGTTTCTCTGTCTATATTTCTTTCATTTCTTTTTCCATTTCTCACATACACACACGCATATAATTACTAACATTCACACAAACGCATTGACCAAAGAAAGAAGCTCATTTCCCCATGTGTTCCCTCTGTAAGTTCTACTGCATTTACATAATATGAACTTATGTAATTGGTATATGTTTATCTGAAAATGGCATATCTGTTTCATGAACACTTTGCAGAAGGGCCTCTGAAAATAGAGGCAGGTGAGTTTGAACCATGGTAAAATAAATACTGCAACTACACGTGGTGGAAGATTCCCGCCTGAACTTACACTGAGCGTTGGGTTGGGCCCAGCGCAGTCAGATCTTGATCTTGCAAAACAATTATTTATGTCAGATATTTGCATGGAATGATACCGTGACCCCCTGTTAGTACTTTGATGTATTCATAAAGAAATATGGTGCAGCTTGTCACCAAATAAGGCTTGAGGAATGAGCGCAGACATCACGTGATGAGGTGCGTTATGTATTCATTTCATTCATCATATTGTTAGAAGTCTATAATAGCATGTGCTACGTGGCATGTATTATCGCAGATTGGCCTCCAACAATGGTATACATTTTACAAAGCAGACGGATTATGCAGTCTCCATACTCGAGTACAAGGCATGGAAAGGCCGACTCTGTGTACGTTCATAATGCCTGTCAAAGTGCTGTTCCTTTTATTACCAATTAATGTTGAATTTATGATCGAAACATATTCAATGATTATTGTGATAGCTAGCTCCAAAGATGGGTTTCCTTTTTGTGGGACGCACTGTATAATCAAGGATGATATATGAAGAGAAATGTTAAAAATGATACTTTGTTTTACTTTAACCAAAATAAATCAACATTACTTTTCACAAAAATGCTAGATAAGAAAACGCATGGCAAATTCTTTAGATTTGGTCCCTCATCTACTGGGAGGGGGAAGAGACTACCCAACCTATAGTTACTTTAGACAAAGGAAGTACATATGCCCTTGAGCGATCGCTGCCCGTGCTAAAAGAAAATGATACTTACGAAATGCAAACTTTACTTGCCCAGCAGCAAAGTTTTACATTGATCTTCAATGATAGGCCTGTAAATATTGTTTAATTCGGTGACAACCATATGGAGTAATGTCGAAAAACGTACAAATTTAGATGATCAATGCAATCTTTTAAAATAGTGCATACTAAAAGTAGCTTTATGTTAGAACTGATATACAAAATATGTCGACCGATTGCATGTATACTGAAATGAATAGACACCACATGTATTTACCGTGATAAATCAGAAGTCATTGTCATTGTTGTTATTGCTGTCATTTTGAGCCATTTCCTTGCTATAAATAGGTCGTACGAGTGCGTCAAAGTTGAAAGTCTGCGCGTGCGTCAATACGCTTTTGTGTACAAATTTTGCAAAAAACATGACTGTCTCCAATCGGCCATAGCTCCTGAGAATGGCTGGTGACCCCCAATTTTCTTTTAGTATTCTGAAAGATGATAGAATGTAGCTGTGATTTCATGTATCATTTTGTCCTCAAGTACATCGTGACATCATTATATTGCCATATGAATCGAAAAAATGAATTTTCATGTATGACGTCATGAACTTCTTTACCCGTTTTCGTGTATCTCAGTAATCCATAAATTTTCTCTCAAATTTCAGTATGTTGTGCCTGAGACATTGTTCTATGATAAAACTGCCATTATTTTTCATTTTGATAACACCTTCATGGTGTAAATTTTGATTATAGGCATTAATGTAAAAATCGGATGTTTGTACGTGTAATGTCATTGGGAGGGGCATTTATTTCAAATCATGAAATGACATGACGATCTTTTAGGAGTTGTACTCACTTATGCTTAGTCTATTACTCTGAAATTTATTCTTTTTGTAGCTCAGTCTATTAGCTTTCTGTAACGTGGTCTTTATTTTCTAATCAGACGTCGGGATCATGGCGAAATTTCAGCTTAAACATTGATTTTTACATCATTATTGCCCCTTTTTCTGCTTTACATGTTAAATGAATGGGAAGATTTGTTGCTTAATGGGAAAGGCGCTGTTTTAAGAACGCGAGGCCTCCGGCTCGAATCCTGGTGTGAGTAAGGTAAATTTTTCATTCCTTTTGCAAAGTGAGTTTTGCGACCTTCTTCTGTTCAATCCCTCACTTTGTCATTCTCTGAGATTTTCTTTCCCATTTTTTTCCTCTCTCCCCTTTATCATGTTGCTAACACATACATTTTATTATTTAGGCAAATCTTTGCAATGTTAGTATGTTGTAAGTGCGCTATGACCTTTCGTGAGCATTGCCTTTGATTTCTTATGAATGGATGGTGTCACCACGGAAGGTCCATGGTGTCACCGTGCATTACCATCCCATGTCTGTGCACGAATGTGCAATACAGACCACCTTATACTTGTCCACAAGTAATTCTCGTTGTACTATCTTTACATACACGAACACACAACACCCACATTATACGAGCACCCTCACGCACAACACGCACCCGCAATTACATACTGTTCGGTGGATATGAATTGAAGTGCAATACCTTTTAAAATTCCACATGGATAATGTTAAAAAAAACTAATCCTCCGCTGAGATTATTATTGCTTAATATCCTTTTTTTTTTTCATTTCAAGACCGTTTTCGTCACTAAAATAAGTTTATTTAATATTTGAAAAAAAAAAACATTTCATTTTCGGACTAACGAACCTTTTTACGTTTTCGGACAAACGAACCTTCGGAATAACGAACCTTCGGAATAACGAATGCTTCCCGTCATGTAGACACTCCAATGCGTTGTGTGCAAGACCTCGACACCTTCATAAGTCCAAGGTCGTTTGATGCAATTATGTTCCAGGTTGGTTTTGAAAAAATGGATGTGCAGTGTGGCGTGAATCTCGTGACTGAATTCTGTAACCGGAGATACATTCTTCGGGATTGAGCTAACACACATCAACCGACCAGTCCGTACAGATATCTAGTGCGGTATATTGTGTACATTGAAAAGAGGAAGTTGTGTTTCAAAATAAAAAAAATCTTAGAGCATATTTTTGTAACTGATTAACAATATTCCAGCCTTCTCATATTGTTGGTCACTACCTTGGGAACCTTGAATATTTTTGTTTTTTTACATTTGTATGATAGCATAATTGGCATACATATGGTATTGAGTTAAGTCCTCAATTGAAACCGGAAGGCTAAAAGTAAACATAACACTACTCCCTTTCCATGAGTATTTTTGGTCAAGAATATCATTTATGACATTTCCTTCTGCATATGGCCACCACTATATTGTAAAATACAAGACACTTACATCCGTTCATTTATCAGGAGCATAGTTTGATATACATTGCTTACGGAAATGTGTGTACTTCTTTAATGGCGACACTGATTTGCATAGAGTTGCGCATGGAAACATCAAAAGAACACAACAAAACACAACAAATTTGGATGGAAGAAAATATGTGAAAACGTAAAGAAAAAATTCAGTGTCATCTTTCCCGCTTTTGAATTAACCCCAAGCTGGGTTCGAACCCTTGGTCCCTCGTTTAAGAATAAAGCGTGCTATCCACCAGTCCACATTCATCTAAGCTGACGTCATATCGTTTCCATTTCTGTTTAGATATCATAAGAGCTCTAAAATTCAAGTATTGGAATAGCACCATTTCACATCGATTTCGTATTCGATGTACATGTACGCATGTAGACTCGGGCATCATATTGGGGTAATTTAAAAACATATTGAAGTTCAATGACAGGTTTAAACACATGTATGTGTCACTGCATGACTGAACCCTGAGGAAAGGTTGTCATGATAAAACGTAGGAGTTCATTATTCCCTAATAGCACACAAAAATGTTAAAAGGATCATCATAAATGTTGTTTGATGTGAAGGGTTTTACAGGAACGAGGTACTAAATGCTGGTGGTTGAATGCATGGGTATTTATGTGTGTGCGCGAATTACTATACTTTGTGCATTTGTAGTATAGAAATATTTCATGATCATGAAGGATCTTGTGGAATCTATTTTCACCAAGGTTAAGTGAAGGGCGCGCGGTACCATTTTCCCGAGACTACAGGTCGAGGGAAAATGGTACCGCACGTCCTCCACTTCACCGAGGGGACCAATAGACTCCACAAAGATCCCGAATAAAGATTATGAAATATCTGTTTTACATTCTTCATTAATATATTCTTTGTTCATTAACTGAATCCTTACCATGGACATTGTGATAGCGTCCATGCTCTTAGCTCCGAACGCCTCGGCCGCAACACCGCGGGAGTTCCCCTAGCGCGCCCTATGATTTTCCGCTAAAACGCCAAAAAGTAGCTGGAAAGAAATGTATCGCGTAGATTTTGCGTATCGCGCATTTGCTCGGGATGAATCGATATCGAGACAGAGGGAAAAGGGCGACTATTTTATTTTTACTTTTTTCCCTCTGACTTCACGAAATAGTACTTTTCTTCCCTCCGAGCTCTCTTCTTCTAAATAGTTCATCTATTTGTGGTCATGTGACACCCTTTCAACCAATCAACGAACTGGAATATATTAATGAGGGAAATAAATGACTGTTTATCGGGCCAGTCTCACTTGTAATATATACGTGAACTTAACATGTTGATAGTCTACGAGTATTACGCAGTTAGCATACTGAATGACGTAGTGTGATGGAACCTCTGGCATACTTTGAACATATAACCTGTTTATAGAGCACACGCCCAAGAGTGGGAAAAGATCTAGTGGATGCAAGGCCCTGAGACGGAGCTGCGCTTGATGCTGCTTATACGATGTCGGCATGGGATTGGCTTTGCGGGACGTCGTCCGACGACTACTACCACAAAAACTACGACGGTATCGTCAACGGCTCGTGTGAGATCAACCTGACGGTCATTGTCCCACAGGTCGTCTTCGCCTTGGTAGTCTGGATCGTCGTCGCCGCTTTCACTTCGCTCGGAAAGCTTTCGCAGTATGCTCGAGGTCAACAGGCGGATCGACTACCAGGACACACGCCGCGGTGGTTGCTGACGGCTGCCTTTCTCGTGCTCGCTCTCGCCTCGCTAGCCGAAGGGTTGCTGACGAACGATAACCACGCCAGACTATCGGGGCACGATGTCCCGCGACAACCGCACCTATATCTCCCCGGTGTTGCTATGTTGGTGGCGGGGGTGTCGTCCGGAGTGTACTACCACATCCTGGAGCAGTGGTGTCATCCGCATGGTAGCAGGACGATGGTACGGATGCTCCTCCTGTATTGGATAGCATCAGCAGTAACTATGCTCATCAAACTGGCGCATCTCCATTTCGAAGGATTAGCAGATGTGTCCTGCTTTTGTTTTGACGTTAATCTTGCCCTGACCGTTGTGTTGCTCGTCATGTGTCTGATAGAATGCAGACTCTCTTACTATTTGGTAAGTTTAACACATGTTAGGAAAAGAAGATGATATCAATGAATAGAGCCCAAGGGTGAATTAAGATTGATGAGGAAATAGCGGTAGAAAGTGGTAAGGGAGGCCTGAAAAGATAGGAAGACAGAGGAGAGACAGACAGACAGACAGAGACAGAGAGGGAAGAGAGAGGGAGGAGAGAGAGAGAGACAGAGAGAACAAGAGGAAGTTTTCCACTTGAACGGTGTAATATTGAAGATCTGCATTTATGAAGGTCGAAGCTAATTGCTTTAAGCGGTACTACACCCTAAATAGAAGAAGAATACGATGAGAAAGGAGAACAAAATAAAAGGGCAGATCAGTGGAATGTTCTGCTAAATGTGACAATCCATAAATACTCTGGAAGACCTCTGTAATATCATATGCAAGGTCAGAATTACATCGTATTGACCAGCTAATTGTAATCCCCTTGATTTTTTTCTTCTGTCAGAGACTGATGTTCTAATAAGAGTTTAATTTTACAGTAAATGGTTCGATTCATGTAATTGTAATTCCCTCAATGATAATACTGTGTTGAGTAATATATCAGTTAATTACATCGTGCATACAAAGCACACGTAATCTTTGTCGAGTTTCATGACTTAAAAATAGGCTGCCCTAGCTTTAAACTACGCCTAAGTTGCATCTCTTTTATCCCATTCTGTTCTATCAACCCATATCTGTTTTTGTCTAACTTGTGCGGTTACCTAGAAACCAAGTTTCTGTCTAAGTCGAAAAATAACTGTAATCTTTTATAGCGCTGCCATGGTAACGTCGAAGAAAAGGAAGCGGCACATGAAGAACACGAGCAGGAGGATTTACGGTTCGTCCACGACAGTTCCCCCCTCCTCTCCTCCATCACATACTGGTGGCTGAATTGGCTGTTCGTGAAGGGATATCGGAAGCCCGTGGAGCCGGCCGACCTGGGCGGCAGCATCCCAGAAGCACACACATCCGAATACAACCACCGGGTCTTTAAGGAGAACTTCAACAAGGAGAGGGTGAGTACAGGGCCGACATTAAAAGCAAAACTGTAAATGAATGCAATGACATTTTTATTTGATTTACTCTTTCATTACCATGCCCTGACAATCAATTTCCTTATTGCACATCTTCATGTCAATGGTAAGGAGAGAGTTAATTCATACCCACAATTTTTTTTAGAACAAACTATCATTTGTCTTTCACATTGGCCACCCTACTATTCTAAAATAAGATTTTATCATATGTAGAGGGTGAGTAAGTATAAATCAAATACATGAAGAATGTCAATCCAAAAGGTTTCAAATCCACTTCAGGAGATTCGTAGTATATGAACATTGTATGCTTCCGCAAAGAAGTGGCCAGCGACAATATGTTTTCGAGTTGTCCGTTCGTCCGTCCGTTCCGAAGCGCTTTACGCAAAACCTTGAGAGTTGGTCAACAGATTTGGGACAAACCGGACAGAGGTAAAAAAATAAAAGGTCAATGAACTTCGTAAAAATTTGCCAACAAAATGTCCGTCCTGAAACCTTTTACACAATATCTTAAGAATTTGTCCATGACTTTGCCTTAAACATGATCCCTGTGTGTATTTCATGAAATCAATTGACCAGAAATTGACCAAAATATCATCTTTCTCATGAAATTTGAAATTCAATTTTCCACACTGCACTTTTATTGGTCTATGTTCAGGAAGTTACGGGGAGGAAATTTATTATTTTCGCCAACTGCATTGTCACAGGCTCACTTAACCGTTATTGTTATACAACGTTTCATGTCTGAATATCCAATATTCATTTAACAAAAAACGATTTCCTTTTCTTAGTAATGTTTTCGCATGTACGCATCCCTCATGGTATCAGCAGGGACGTGTTATGGAAGGATACGAAGCAACTTTCTTTCTTTGAACCCATGTGCCAAGCCGCTGAAAAGTTACGGTGTTCTCAACAGGTGCTGTTCAGGTGTTTGAACAATTATGAACATGATTGTGTGGCAACGGTTTTTCAGAGAGAACAAAAGAAATGTACAGTCTCATTTCGCTTGTCCCGTTCTGTTAATGACATCAATACTTCCATGAGCACAACAGGTATCAGCAAACACAAACAAACAAGTTTTTCAAGTAAAATATCTCTGCTTCACGCAAACACACACAAACGCCGTTAATGATAACACACAGCTTAATATATCATTTTGAGGGTGGTTGAATCTCCCAAATGCACAAGTTGTCGGAAAGTGAAGAAATTGGTCAATTTTGTAATTAATACAAATAGCTTATATGTCCGATTTTTAATGATTCCTCAATACTTTTCGACACAAAAGCAGAGTATTAGGATCTGTCAATATCTGCCGTCAACTTCCTTATAGTTTGCAAACGAATTTGTCAAAAACAAAACGTCTACAGACAAATGGGAAATTAAAGAAATTTCTTTTCAAGTTGACATCAGCTAAATGTCGGCTCGGCACATGGAACATCAAAGCATTGTCATGATTATGGAATTCTTTTGACATTCATGAGCACGCTTTAGAACCCATACAGATGTTTGAATGTATAATGCTCGAGTTTCTACTCCTTCCTATAACACTTCCCTGGTTCATCAGAGGCCTGTGCCTGACCAAGGTGTACCGCTGATGGCGCACATACGTCTAATTGTCATGTTGATATTGGTTATCTGGATCCTTCATCGGATCTTGTCAAAATATGAAATTAAATATTTTGTGTACAGTGAAATCTAATTCTCTATTGGGCATGGAATTGTCTATTTTGCAGCTCCTGGTAGAGTAGTTACTTCAACATACAAATGATTGCACCTGTGCATGTTTTCTTTCCCTGTTCGTGTATGTTTTTTACTCTCGCTCTTACCCTAGTCATGTTAGTGCATGTTTGCGAAGTTCGTGAGAACGGAGACCGTAACCATGCCAACCGTTTAAGTGACCGCGATGCAATAAACTATGTTGTATCATTATGTACCCTTCTCAATCCACAACCTCCGCCTTGTCCATATTTGAACTATCTAGAGACGTACCCAGGCATTGTTTTTTTTCTTTTTAATCTTCATCAGATATCTGTGTGCTAATATTACACAATACTAGATAGATTTTGATTGCCACAACTGATAGTGTGGCTGTGACTGGTAGCTTCTTGTAACAAGATGATACACACTTGATTGCGTCACGTCGCATACGACACGACACGATCATGTCGTACGACTCTGCGACTGGTTGAATCGCACGACCCGGTCATTGGATTTGTGACGTCACATTCCTAGTCATCTTGGCCATAGGCCCTTGCGACTGTATAATCGTGGCAAATTAAATAATGTCGGTTTCAGTCTGTATGTCAGCCCTTTCTGTGTCAACGAGTATTTCGCTTTACAGCACGCGCAAAACCAATTCTGGAGCTGGAGCGATCCCGGATCCTAAACAAACCTTGAACTTGATAATAACCTCAAACAATGAGTAGGAAAAACCTAACACTGTAAACAAGTAACTCGTTATTGAGACATTTAGTGCACAATCACTACGCACCAAACCCGTTGACTATTATGGCACATAACCAACAACGGGTGAATATGACGCTGTACTTACGCAATGTAACAATAGGAATTAAAGGGAAAGTCAACCCTGAAGTTAAATTGCTGTTCATTTACAGCAAAGAAGTGAAATCAACATAAAAGTGAAGGTTTGACGAAAATCCGTTAATGAATAAGATAGTAATGATTTCGCATAAGTTTTGATTTTGTGACATCACATGCGAGCTCATCTCCCATAACCTGATATTATTTGACAGATTTTTGCCAAACGTCCATTGCTTTGTTTCGTTCATGTTTTTGCTTACTGGATAACTATACATCAAAACGAACTGACCTTCAAGGTGGACTTTGCCGTTAATGTACTGCAACAACGGTACATAATTTCATTTCTCTTTTGTGGCATTTCTTGTTCAGATAGAACGCTCCTCTATCATGTCTATGGGGTTTTGTACATTGTTGGTGACAAAATCTGCCATGAGCTATTATCATATCAATCGTTTTTCAGAGTTTGGTTCGTGATGTTTTCTGACATCAAAACACAACACGGTCACGCTACATTTGATATGGAAGCTTGGCTGGCTTACTCGCCCTTTATATGTGCACAGTCAGGTGATCTTGATGATAGGCCAATTGTTTTGTTTAACTTTGCGATTTAGTCAATGGAAGCAGTCAATATTGGTTCAGACCTACAATGTTGCCCTTTCTTCAACTTAAAATGAAGTCTTCACCTATAACATCTATGTTTATTTCTCCCCCCCCCCCCCACACCCCCATCCCCAGACACACACACACACCCCTTGAAATCTCCCGGCCCAAGCTGTTCCACACTCTTCTCTTTAAAGCTTCATCTGTTGTGTAAATGTGGCTTTAAAACTTAAATGTTTCTTACCCTTCCGCTGGCGTTGACATACCGTCGGCAGGAAAAGTGTTCAAAAAGATTTGGTGCAATATCCTGCGCCAGATCAAATACTGCTCTGTCAGAGTTGTGCATGTCATATGTGGACAATTGCTCAAGAGGCATTCGATGAAGTAAACCGTGGCGCTGCAATGTTTTTTTTTAACATGACGATATATTATAAATAGCTCAGTTCCCCTTGACGCACGACCATTAGCACAACCACGAAGGCACCTAGCACCTACGAAACCGCTAGGTATTTTGTATTTTGAACATAGGGCGCGGCCTTCTGTCGTCGACATCATTGACCACCATGATAAAGCTAGACGATCTCCTGAAGGACATCGGAGAGTTCGGGGCGTACCAGAAGCGCGTGTTCGCTCTCGTCTGCACCATCGTCTTTACGTCGTCATGGGTCTCCATGATCATTGTCTTTCTCGGGGCGTCAACCGACCACTGGTGTGCGGTGAGTCTCTCTTTTTCCTCCGTCTCCTCTTCTTCTTCCTCCTCCTCCTCCTCCTACTCCTACTCCTACTCTTCCTCCTCCTTCTCCTCCTCCTCCTCCTCCTCCTCCTCCTCCTCCTCCTCCTTCTTCTTCTTCTTCTTCTTCTTCTTCTTCTTCTTCTTCTTCTCCTCCTCATCCTCCTCCTCCTCCTCCTCCTCCTCCTTCTTCTTCTTCGTCTTCTTCTTCTTCTTCTTCTTCTTCTTCTTCTTCTTCTTCTTCTTCTTCTTCTTCTTCTTCTTCTTCTTCTTCTTCTTCTTCTTCTTCTTCGTCTCCTTCTTTTTTCTCTTCCGGCCCGTGCTCCCTCTTTTGAAACCAAAGTTTTAAAAATGAGGCCTTTTTTTGCCCCCCCCCCCCCCCCACACACACACACACACAACCTTTTTGGAAGTGAGGACCTTTTTTGTAGACATCACGCCTCCGCGGAAGAAGTGAGGACTTTCTTTTTCTTTCTTTTTTAGTTATCATACGATTTTCCCCGACCAAAATATATTTCTAAATGTGTCCCTCCCACTGTCCCAAAATCCTGGATCCGTCCCTGCCTACAACCTTTAAAGTTTACCCTGAAAATAAGTTGGTTCAGATTAAATCATAAACATAAAAGAAACATATTAGTGAAGGTTTGACGAAAATCCGTCAAAGGATTAAGAAGTTATGATCTTTTGAAGTTTCAATATTGTGACGTCACGTGCGAGATGCTGTCCCATGATGTTGTGTAAAAATTTTTTTTCGAAAATGTGCATTTAAAAAAAAAAAAAAGATATATGTATCAGTTTACCTGTGCATTTGATACATCATTGAAAATGCGTTTTTGAGCACATACCGGTATGAAAATAATAATTTCGTTGTCAAAACCGGAAAAAGATATGTGTGTAAAAACGTATGTTTAATGATGTATCAAAGGCACAGGTAAAATGATACATAACTTTTTGAAGACATTTTTTTTTTTAGAGAAAACAAATTGTACACAACATAATATGGGAGAGCATCACGCACGTGACGTCACAGCATCAAATATTTTCTTTCGCTACCGTTGACTTTCTTATCCTTTTTAATTTCACGGATTTTCACGGAAGTTATTTTCTTTCATGTGTCTCCTTTTATTGAAACCAAATTCATGTCAGGATGAACTATCCCTGTATGCGCCACGTACAGACGTACACACTTTTGCACCACGAATGCACGCCATTGACACTCGTGCGGGACGTTGTAAATTTTTTATTGCGGATTTTTTTTTTCCAATGACGAGGACGCTTATGGGAGGAGATTTGTTTGTCATTGTCGTTTTCCGCTGGAATTAAAGAGGTCAATGTTTTTATCATACCATGTCATACCCTGGATAGAGCTGCATTGAAATAATTTATGACAGCAGCTAAAGCTGTCGTTAATGGGTGACAAAGTCATAATGGCGAGGGGATTGTTTTCAAGTCAAGTACAATACCCAGCGAGGTAGATTAATGACAGCTTCAGCGTAAACAAGAACAAAAAAATCGTCTCCCTTTAAAAGAGCAAATACAATCATGACAATTAAAATAATGCTTTAGAAGCTGTCTTCGTCTTCATTACAACTTTTGCAGTGTATTGAAGCTCTATCTATCATGTCTATAATTGTATGTAGAACGATGGCAGAAATCGAGGAGTGCAACTGGGCAAGGGGGAATCATATCATTTTAATACAAGGAAGCATCAGCGACCAAAACGATATGCACTGCACCAATGTGTACGTCTAGACTTTCCTGCTCGGCTGTGCCTACATATAATATATGGGGAAATACCAATGCCTTCATTGAAAACATATTATGTCATATGTCAGAAAAATAAATCATAAGCTAGCAAGTAAAAGGAACAACACAAGCCATACCAGCGGTCCCTTAGTATATGTTTGTACTTCGATCAGCAAAGTGCAGACGGGGAGAGGGAGGGTTAACTTGGGGCCGGAATGTTGAACTTATACCAGATGAGCGAACCGTCTTTCCGCTCTTTTGTTATATAATTTCTTCCCAATGCTATTTCATGCCCTGGAAAAATAGCAATGCCTTCGTTGAAAACGCTCCTCGATCCCTAACATGCAATCGCACGCTGCATGGCTATCCATATCGCCGGAATAGGTAGATGGGGCGTGGTCACGTTTTACAACTTCATCCGAAATATTAATGATAATATTAAGCGACAAATAATCACACGTATACATGTTAAAGGATAGTACACCCTGAAGATACTAGTGAACATTCATATTAGTGAAGGTTTAACGAGAATCCGTCAAAGGATAAGAAAGTTATGATCTGTTTAAATTTCAATTTTGTGACGTCACGTGCGAGGTGATCTCCAATTTGATGTGTACATAACAATTTTATAAATCGCTCTTTTTCTGTTTTTGACAACGGAATGAATGTTTTCATCCAGATATGTGTGTAAAAACGCATTTCTAAAGATGCATCAAATGCACAAGTGAAAGGGTACATACCTTTTGAAGAAAATGCACATTATCGCCATTATCGGAGAGCACCTCGAACGTGACGTCACAAAATCAACAATTTAAAAGATCATAGCTTGCTTATCCTTTGACGGATTTTCATCAAACCTTTCCTAATATGTTTCTGCCATGTGTCTCCTTTCATTGAAACCAACTTATTTTCAGGGTGAACTATCCCTTTAAGTCGATTCGCTAATGTGAGGAACGTCACGTCTTTCCTTTGAGGAAGTGCGCTAGGGCGCCACGTCCGTACCATTCTCGCGACTTAGTTCGACCAGAGGTGGGACAGAGACCCAGCTCTCTGGTTCGACTGACTGAAATAACTGACTAACTGTGGCCCTCAAAGCTTTAAAGGAATAGTTCACCCTGAAATGATTTTGGCTTCATTAAAAGGAAACACATGAAAGAAACATATTAGTGAAGGTTTGACGAAAAATCGGTCCAAGGTAAAGAATATTATTTGATATTAAATATTTGATCTTGTGACATCCCAGAAAAAAACAAACCCAGACATATTTTCGGATTGTGGAGGTGTGAAAACCAATAATGAGAACAAAGTATGTAAACGACTCTTTCACTCTTTGTAAAGACGAGATCAAATGACTAATGCTTCCTGCCAGAATTTCAACAAAACACAGAAAACGCAACAATTATTGTTCACTGGTCGGTACTAAATTTCCTCGCTTTTTATCTGTCTGTGCATAATGCTGTCTGCATTCTGCACCATAAATCCCGACTAATTCATTGCCCTTTTCCCACCAACTTATAATCTATGCTACGGATATTTCGTTACAACCTCTGTTTTTGTTTTTCAAGTGAGGTACACCTCCCTGTTTTTCCCTTTCCGCCGACACTGTTACGCAAATCCTTAATCATCTAGTACCCCGCCTTATATTCAACCTACAACGGTTACTTAACAAGTGTGACATGTCACGTGTTCTAAAATGTGTATTTTCTAATTGCTCCCGTTATTTGATGTACTTTCTTCTATCTGTTTTATTGAACAGGAAAATAAAATCTACAGAAATCACTTTTACATAAGAAAATAATCGATACCACGAATTGGTCAGGAAGTACACATTGCTGGCCAAACAATAGCACAAACATTTAATGCGAAACCGTGGAAAATGTCGCGGAAACCAGGCGGTGGGCAGGCCACATCATCTCTACAGGAATTTGTAATACAGTGTCCCAACCTGTTTCCCACGTGTTGTGTTGAGCCGGTAAAAACTTCTGGGTCGGAAAATACATGCCTATGAATACACACACAATGTATCAATACCAAACCTTGTGTGTACACTCTTCTTGTTGTACTTGAACGTACTAAAGAAACATGAGTGAAGGTTCGACGAAAATCCGTCAAACGATTAAGATAGCTATGATCTTTCGAAACTATATTTTTTTCGTGACGTCACGTGTGGGGTGCTCTCCTATGTGGTTTGTACAGAATAATTACATAAATTGACAACTGAACTATTTCTTTTATACAGTTATGTGTGGAAAAACGTCTTTATAGTGATGTGTAAAATGTACAGGTAAAAGGATGCATATCTCTTTCGAAAAACAAATATAAACAACATTATGGAAGAACACCACGCACGTGACGTCACAAAAACACATTTTAAAAGATCATAACTTTCTTATCCTTTGACGGATGTTCATTGCACTTTCACTACTATATGTTTCTTTCATGTGTCTGCTTTTATTGAAAAAAAACCCCTTAATTTCAGGGTGAACTATCACTGGGTTACATGTGTTTCGCATAAGTACCACACGCAAAAGCTTTATAGGGTTACTAAATTAGAAAAATAAGTTCCCACTAATCTATGTAAAATTATCCATAAAAACGAATTTCACATTCGTTTGCCGCAATAAAGTCTCATTTTGACGAAAATTTGAAAAAAAAAAACGCACGCCTCCAGTGACGTATGAGAAGTAAAAATGCCATGAATGCCAACTGCGTAAATAAAATATTTTATTCACGCCATTCAAACAATACGTTACTAATGGGAACCCCAAAGCTTGTCCGAGGTTTGTCTGAGTAGCAACAACTAATAGATTCAAAGTGAATTCCATCCATTGAATCTGAATGACAAGAGACAGGTGAATGCAATAACGCGTTGCTACGCAGTTAGTGAGAAAGTTGTGAATACATTATGAAAATGGTCTATTGTTGACTTCCGTGCAATCTATGGAATTTTGACTTCTCATACGTCACTGGAGGCGTGCGTTTTTTCAAATTTTCGTCAAAATGAGACTTTATTGCGGCAAACGAATGTGAAATTCGTTTTATTGGATAATTTTACATAGATTAGGGGGAACTTACTTTTCTAATTTAGTATCCCTTTAAGGCGGCATTTGTTGTGGCACGAAAGCGGCTAATTCTGCACATGCGTATGCCCACCAACATGACCAGCATAGGACTAATGCCTCGGTCACAACCGGCCTCAGTGTGGTTTCCGTCGGGTTTTGCAGAAAATCCTCGCATCGGACGCAAACGGGCGCAGTTTTTTTTCAGGCACGTATAAGGATGCAGAGGGCTATTTGACATGCATTCCAATAAATTCCGTGTTTTTGTTTGTTTGTTTGTTTTTTGTTGTTTTGTTTTTTTGCGGTTGGCCACGTTTTTTGATGGACGCATTGCATCCATTGCAATGAGGGTGCGCCAAAGATGTTTAAATTACACGAAGTACCATCAGGGCTTTCATTAATGCAGATTCATTGTACTCTTTTTCTAGTCACGAAAGCACGCCTCACGAATGTTTACTTTTCGATCCCATATATGTTCGGAGGAAGCCTATCACAAGAGTGACGTTTGAGGGGTTAAATTGATGCATCAAAACAGTGTTACGTCGGAAAATCTTGTTCTCGTTCTCGCACTACTAACATAACGAACAAACGAATTAAACGTAGAAACATGATTGGACGCCGATGACGAAGCACATTGCAGGATATTGGCAATATATGAGAAGACAGGTAGAGCATGGTACGATCTGGTGTATGTATGCTCACCACATTTTAACATTCCTGTGAGCACATTGCAGAGCTGGGGACGAAAACTCCCAGGAATAAATGTTTTGGTAGAGTATGTTGATACTGATACATGTGTGCGTTAGGGCTTTGGGTTATGTAAAGTCTGTACCGAATATTTGAATAGAAACGTGAGCCATTTATCAATGATCCGGCGGAGGGCGTACTTACACTTCCCTGGTATCAGTTGGCGGTAAAATAAGATAAAATAAGGTAAAATTCAACTAAAACATTATATCAATTTATATGCAACAAAGAAATGTGTATGTTCATGTTCATTAAAGGAAGTGATTATTTTCTGAATGAAAATAATTGAACAAACACATACGTAGAAATGTATTTGTGTGTCATGCGGGGAAGGTGTGCGTGTGTGTGGGTGGGTGGTGGGGGAGGGGCGGTGTCGGTCATATCAATATGACGTCAGTACAGGCTATCTGAGTTTCTGATGTCATGAAAGAAACAATAACTAAACCAGTAAAGAAGCAAAAATGCATTTTTTGGAGGCTACTCTCTAAAGCCTAATGCACGAAAATGACACCCTGAACTATGAACTACATTATGCCCTATTGAGGAAATCAAATTACAATGGACTCTTTCATTGTTCATTTGGGCACGGTTTGGGATTTCTGCACTGGACTGAACTCTTTTCCTTCACCCTGCAGGGTTTCAAAAAGGTTTCAATCCATTTTGTATTTAAAGGGAAAGTTTACCCTGAAGTTAAAATGGTTTTAATGAAAGCAGAAACATGATAAAGCAGGTTAGTGAAGGTTTGAAAAACAAATCGTCAATAGGTGTTTGTTTTCCAGTGCAGCATATTCTCTTCAAAAAATCTTCTGACCAAACTTTGTCTCTTTGTTTGTCTCCCCTAACTCTGAGGGGCGGAGACATACCAGTCGACTGTATGCGGTCAAATTTCTTTAGTATTTTTTTACTGCTTTCCACTCAACTATAATTATATTTCACGTTTGGTATACACGATAGAACATTTTGATGTGGAATTTTAAATATTCGAAAGGAATACCATTGTTTATTGAGTCCCTTTTCGAATGAAATGTTTTCATACCTGAACAGTTCCAGGATGTGTCATGGAGGGATATGAAACAACTTTCTTTCTTTGAACCCATGCGTGGCACCGCCGAAAAAAATATCTTCTCAGCATGTGCTTTTCAGGTGTTTTAATAATAACGAACAGGATTGCGTAGCAACGGTTTCTCAGATAGAACAAAAGAAATGTAGAGTATTATTTCGCTTCTCCAGTTCTGTTGGATTGCATCAATACTTTTGTGAGGAAAAGAGATGCGGATAATGCATTTCATTCTTTTGTAGGTAAGGGATATTTTTGTCATTCCTTCTCTTTTTATATTCTTGTATCAACCACTTTCTTGTATCAGTCACCTTTTGTTATTGACCAATGATGTACAATTAGACAAGAACTTTCGAATAGTCCCATTTCAAATAAAATAAATTCATACCTGCACAGTTTTTAGACCTTCCATGCCTTCGTCTGGAATTTGAAAAGCGTATAATGCATTTCATTCTTTTGTCGGTAGGAAATCGTTTTGTCATCCCTTCTCTTTTTGTATCCTTTATTAATCACACGCACACACACACACACACACACACACACACATATATATATATATATATATATATATATATATATATATATATATACATACACACATACTCACAGGTTCGAGCGGCGAGCAGCGGGCGCGAGATTAATCTGTTTCGCGTGTACTGGGATACATCCTCCCGGCGTATGCTGACGGGTGGACTCTTCAAAATTGGCACGGACTTTGCTAACTACGTAGGGCCTCTCTGCATCAGCGCAATCATCATCTTTGCTTCAGAGTCACCCTCCGGTGGTGAGGAGAACAAAGATGTAAGACTCATTGATTTCCTCCTTCCTATGTTAATGATTATGCAAGCGTAGTCCACCACTTAAGAAAAAATGATTTGAGTGAAAACAGTCACGCACACAGATTCTGGATGTTTTAAAGGAAAACGAAATCCCGGTATTAAAGACATGGTGTCAATTTTGCAGGTCAAAATTAACATTTTGTAAACACCACGGAAAACAGACAAGGATATTGTATCAGAACTTCCCTTCCAGTAATAGAACTAGAAACTGATTTCATTCGAAATCATAGAGATTGGTTGAGAAGGTTTTGGGCTGGTCGTCCGAAACCTATAGCCCGGAGACGCGGTTGTGCGCTATGGTGCGTACCACAGTGCATCGATTAAATTCAATTCAATTCATCATCCAATGACAGGGACAATTGTGATTGTTAGGTTTCAAACATAAACAAACAAAATAAACAAATAAAAAAAAAACCAAGAACGAATGTTTTTAGTGAAAGGGCTTTCTGGAGTAATTTCAGTTTAACAATGAAATTTTAGGCATGCACCCAGAAGTAGTAAGGATAGCGTGCTCCATCCTGTGTGTTGTTTTGTTTTGTCACAGGAGGGTGTATTTCAGCATCATGTGACCATTTCGGAGTTCTTCGCCAACGGCTACGTTCTGGTCGGCTGCATGTTCCTCGCTCAGATCCTGAAAGGCATGTTCGAAGAGACCTATCAACACTATTGTTTCATGGAGGGGATGCACGTCAGATCGGCCATTCAGGTGAGTCGCGTTGGTGGTGGTGGTGGTGGTGGTGGTGTTGTTGGTGGTGGTGGTGGTGGTAGTGGTGGTGGTGGGTGTTGGTGGTGATAGTGGTTGTCTTCGTAGCAAGTTAATCTTAATTGCGCAGATCCTAAAGGGCAAGTTCGAAGCGAGTTATTAGTACTGTTTCTACATGGAGGGGCTGCACGTCAGATGGCCATTCAGGTGAGTCGTGGTGGTAGTGGTGGTGGTGGTGGTGGTGGTTGTTGTTGTTGGTGGTGGTGGTTGGTGGTGGTGATGCTTGTTGAGGTTGTGGTTCTGATGAAAGTGGTTGTCTCGGTAGTAAGTGAATCTTCATCGCGTAGATCGTAAAGGGCGTGGTTGTGATAGTGGTGGTGGTAGTGGTGGTGGTGGTGGACACGGTAATGCTGATGTGAAGTTGGTCGTCGTGATGGTGGTTATGATAGTGAAGATGGTAAAGACCGTGGAGGTGATGGTGGTGGCGGTGGTAATCACGATGACTGTTATCGTGGCGTAGGTGATGGCCGTGTCGTGGTTTGTGGTAATGATGAACGGATGACAAGGGCACGATACTAATAAATGCAATCATGCTAATAATGATAGTGGTGATGACGACGATGATGACAATAATTACTATGATGATGATAAACTACCTTTTGAATTTCAGAGCATGGTGTATGAGAAGTCCCTCCGCCTGTCAATGTACGCGATGTCGAGAGAGACAATGACCACGGGCCAGATCACCAACCACATGTCCGTCGACGCCAACAACATCCAGTTCTTCTTCATCTACGCAAATGAGATTTATTCAATACCGATCAAGGTGTGTGATTATCCATTTAATTTCCTATTCTCGATTAATATGATAAGACAATCAGATGATAAACGTCAATGCTGATAGAATTAAGATGTTTTATATTTGAATTATTAAAAAAAGAGTTCCAAAATTTCGCTTCTTCAAACTGAATAGAATTTTATTGTGTTAGATGCAAATGACAGAACGGCAGGACAAAGTTATCAATTTTACGAGTGTTAAAAGTATGGGTATGGGAATATTGTACAAAATAATCTGTAAAAACATGTGGTAATAACCCATTTAGAAATATGAAAACAAAAACTCCGAGTTTCAACGATATGCGATCATGAATAGTTAAAGCGTGTACTTCTTTGAAAAGTGCAGAAGAATGGACAAGGTAATTTGAGTTGGTTCATAATCGAATGGCTTTCTTCTGGAAAACAAATAAACGGGTTAGATTTTTGAACTCATGCCTGACCATACCAAGCTACAGTAATCCAAATAAGGCAGTATAAAGGCATCGTTTATATCGTACAAAGAATCATATTTGGGAGTATTACACGTATACTTTATAAAGCATCCCTAATGACATGCTAATCTTCCTATTCTGGTCCACAATGCAGACGGCGTATAAGCTTATATCGTTATAGCTTAAGCTAGAGGCGCCTTCATTCATTTGGATATCGATTTCAGAATCTTTAAAACAGAAGGCGCTACCCCTTCAATTGAGTTTTGTCTTGCTGTTTTTGTCTCGTGTTTGTTGATCCCATTAATTTAACGCAGCTATATTAATTCTTTGAACCTTCCTTTTGAAAGAAGATATGAGAAGCTTGAAAGAAATAATTTTTTAAATTGAAATTATACACAATAGTTTAGACAATTTGAGCGTGTAATTCATAAGAATAAGGAAATAAGATTAAATGAAGACATATACATTTCTGTGATAAAAGGCAATTCAACTTGGTGATGATTTCTTTACATGCCTTATGTAACATCACTGCAGACCTAATCTCTAGAAAAGAGAACAAAGCAGCTGTCATCCATGATCGTCTCGTCATTCTAAAAGGCTCTTTACCCCAAAACAGGGTAAATTTTGTGATTCATCATATTAATCCACATCAAATTTGATATTTTGCTATTTACACAATATGTAAATGATTTCGCGGTTGAGCACACAACTGTTACGCAAGTGCTCAACCACGAAGTCATTATTCTAATTTTCTTTTAAACCAATTAAAAAAAGATATTTTTTTGATGCAACCCAATGGCGTTAATCAAAAGTTTGCTGTTTACATCCAAAATTGTGTGAAATGAAATCAACAAAAACAACTGTGACGCAATTAAAGCAATGAAGTCATTATTCTGAACTACTTTTCACCCAGAATAAAAATAAATAAATTCTTTGAAATTACAGTTAATGAGGTGAAAATGTGTGCTTGCCATGGAGTAGCCTCATTACCGCTTCCTAGTCAATTAAAATATCATTATTATACTTGTCCTTGGAAAACGGTTACAGTTCGATATCTACCCCCCCCCCCCCCCCCAACTGAGAGCACTTTCAGAGACTGTGCGTGATTAAAAAATCATGGGAAAAAAAATCACCTCAAATTTTTTTTTTCGTGAGGAAAAACATGCCCCCCCCCCCCAATCCCCATCTTCGGGTAGCGATTTCCGCCCATGGAAATGACGAACCTTCGGAATAACGAGTGCTTCCCTTGAAAACAACCCCCGCAATGTAACTACTTTGCTTTGAAAACGTGCATATACACCAAAACAATGGAGCACAATGAATTGTTAACATGATCGTACGTATATTAGGAAGGAAATTCATGAGAGCGGTATTGGTTTGGTCTTACTTTTTAGTTCACGTGTTTTTTCTTCTTATCTCCCTTATACAGGTTTGACATTTAATGTACATTTCTGTAAAAAACAATTATTCCGAGAAAGTTGTACTTATTTATCGTTCAAATCACCTTTCGATTATTGTGTCATGTTTCACAATATTGGTATGTTTGCACGTACGTGCTGATCTTTTCATTAGGTGTCATACATAATTTTGTGTAACACGGGGATCTTTTTGTGAAAAACAGTCTAAAGCAACTAACACTTTTGAGCAAAACAAGTCAAAGAAGGTGATTACACTATTAATCGAAATGGTAAATAACATCTCAAGTCACATAGGAATTGATGGATATTCTCGTTTATTACCACGATTACGACACGGAAATTCCATAGAAAAATTTTGTCGGCACATGAGGGTAATATCTCCGGTTAATACTTATGGTTAATTGTGGCTTCCCCCTCTAGGTTGGGATGATTCTCTTTCTTCTATACCTCCAACTCGGCACCCCTTCCCTTCTCGGGGCGTCGTTTTTCATCCCTGTGTTCCCCGCCCAACTCTTCCTGGCTGCGTTGACATCCAAGTACGTCAAGCAGGTTTTGGTAAGCATCATCCAGCTTATCCACCTGGGACACGTTGCATGAAACTTATCATTATGTTACTCTGCAATCAATGATAGCTACCATGGCAACGTCGCTAGATAGCCAATCAAATCCAAGGTTTACATAGAAGTTGCCATTGGTAGCAAAGTTACCATCAATGGTAAGTTTTATGCAACGGGGGCAATATCCTCGAATGGAACCCATTTATGATTTCTTCTGTTGGTAATCAATTTTGATACCAGTTTAATCTTGCAAAAATGGATTAATTAGGGTTGTGTTACGATATTTTGTTTTCTTGTTCAAACGTTGTCAAAATGTTTCTTTTTTTACTGCTACTATTGCTATTATCATAATCATGAATATATGTATGTGCCAAATGTGGCTTTTTGTAATCACAAAAGCTTCCAGAGAGCAGCAGCGTATCTGGCGCATAAAGAGTTTATCATGACTCACATTATTTTTTTTTCTTTCATTACCATCATCCTCTTTATAATAATGAAATTGTACATTTGTTTCTTCATCATCTACTACAAACATATCACGAATATTTAAGCTAATTAGTTGATGATAAATGTTATGCGTGGATAAATTTGTCACATATGTGGAAATGGTAATGAGACAAAGTCATACTGACTTTTCACCAAAGTCATACTCATCATTTCCCACCCACGTCCCGCCGTTCTATGAAATTCACTGGCTTGAAAGGCACAATATTGTATTCTCACCTCTCAAACGTACATAATGTCGGAAAAGCACTCTATTGACATTGGAAAACTATCATAAATATTTCTGAAGCCACCATCCAGCTTCCTCTTCTTTCCTAAAAAAAAAAAAGGTAGAGAATTGATCCCGTACTACTAACAACCAGTCGTGGAGAAAAAACATCGTGAACATCTGTTTACAATGTATAGTGACGATGAAATATAACGTTTATTACATTTAAATTACATTTAAATTTCAACCAATTTTACCAAGTTGAAATGTAATTGTCTAGAAAAGAAACATCTACATATTTTCGGATGATTATAGTACGAAATTACACTAAGCTACATGAACACAGACTTGTTTATCATCACTCAATGGAAAATGGCGTATAATCTCATTATTTTCAAGGATGGCAAGTATGGGAAAATGTTACTTCTCTACATATATGATTCCAAAATCTTGTTTTCGTTAGAATCAGATAAAGCTAATATGGAGGCGGAGGCAAGTTTATTGAATGCGTATTGTATTGGTTACAACAATGAAACACACCCAGCTTTAATCAGTAGGAAATGGCTGGATTTGTACATGTTCATATACAAATCCATACAAATACGCACGAGGCCATCCATTTTTATTCACATTAAAATACATCCAGATTAGTTCGGATCTCCGTATCAAACGCTCGAATGAGATGCTTCAAGGTATCAAAGTGCTGAAACTATATGGCTGGGAAAGAGTCTACTGCGAGACGGTCAAAGCAGCGAGACAGACAGAACTGTTTGAACTCGGCAACATGCTCTTTATTCAATGCGTCAATTGTGAGTGATTTCATATAATCATGTCAATATCAAGTCACTAAAGAGTTTCATCTGATCAGAAAATTACATTATGAAAAAGTTTCTTTTACAAAACCAGGAGCTTTCCGTGATTTAGGTAAGCTTTCACTCACTGGATCTGTTTAGCTTACCCAGTCCTCTGAAGTTTGAATTGCCGTCGTCTCTCAGACCGACATGCTTCAAAACATTCGTCTACAACCCACTCGCCAAATGTCTGACCAGTAAGGTTACAGATTCACTTGGCTAAGTTTACCTAAACAGATAAATCTCCTCATAGTGTAAAATGAAGATTTAGATTATGTTATATCAAATCCATCCACACAATGCTGCAGGAATGTTGTGTGATGCAATGGAATCTGCTTTAACTACCACCTCTCTAGAAAGGCCACATCTAAAATTGAGTCGTGAGTCTTGAATGGTCATCGATTATTATTCCATAATTTTTAGAGCACTTAATTCATTTTAACCTGTTGTTGTCACCATCTGTGTATCATATACCTTACCAAGTACAAAATAAAAGTATTAATCGATTTGCATCAATGAGCCAGCTATTTTTGTCCCGGCCCGTTTTGAGTTGCCTTCCTTTAATGATGATTATGGGAAGTACGTAAGATAAAATGAGTTTGAATTGACCCCAGAATTATTCTTTTGTTGAAATTACAGATATGATGCTCTTTGCTGTCCCTGCTGTCGTGAATCTTGTGGTAAGAAACACTGTAACCTACTCATAGAATGTGATTTTTGGCGGATAGACTATAGGTAGAGTAATGTTTGATTTGTTGTTAATCTCCATAGTAATGAGATTGAATGATCAATTCATTAGGAAAAGGGAAAACAACAAAAATCATTTTTGTACTTGAATCTATAATAGGGTTGGAAGGTACCTATGCACCCCATCATGTATTTCAATCCTTAGGGTTAATTAGTTAGATTATTTAATGAAACTTGATAATTCCAGAGACGTTCCATGGGCTTCGTTTGGTGGACAACATTTTGGATTGTTACCAAAATTATTCGTTAAAACAACATAATTCTCCAAGGAGATATCACATTGAGACATTGAGACACTATCCAAGTCAATGAAGACATAGTATTACGATTGAGAGGGTAATGTTATGATGAAAACAATTAATATACGTGAACAAATCGTAAAACGAGAATAAATGTACAAACTGATATGAAACACTTGCACCTGCAATTAATACAATTTGGTTAAAGGGAAACGCTACGCACATACAAAACGAAAAATATTCTCTAGACAACGGCTCAAAAAGTGGAAGATCAATTAAAAGCGTGACTTTCCGTGTTACAGCAGCAGGCCTATTGTCGAGCAATCGTTTGTTTTCATTTGATCACGTGAGAACGTACATAATGAAGATGTTATTGTATGCATATCATGTTGATATGACTAGCCTTTAGGCTTATGTTTGTTCAAATCACAATAGCTATTTGATTATACCGATGTCAACACGTTACATAAATGGAATCGGTCAATTCGGAAACAGTTACAAAAGTCTGAGGGCGAGGAGGCCTAAACACGTATGTTCTTATATCATGGCTACGATTATGATGATCTTTCTTCAATCAGTTCAATACTCACGTCCTTTCTCATATTTCAAAGGGATAGTTCGACCTGAAGATTAGTTGGTTTCAATAAAAGCAGCAACATGAAAGAAACACATCAGTGAAAGTTTTACGAAAATTGGGCAAAACATAAGAAAGTTATAACTTTTTAAAGTTTTGATTTTGTAACGTGGAGATTAGTTGGTTTTAATAAAAGCAGCAACATGAAAGAAACACATCAGTGAAAGTTTTACGAAAATTGGGCAAAACATAAGAAAGTTATAACTTTTTAAAGTTTTGATTTTGTAACGTTGCATACGACGTGTTCTCCAATATGTTGTGTACTACCTTTTCCATAAATTGTCTTTTTTCTATTCTTTGATGAATGAATACATTCTTTTAATAGCGATATATGTGTAAAAGATTGTATAATAATATAAAAAAAAAAAATTGTACACAACATATGGAAGAGCACCTCGCACGTGACGTAACAAAATCATAACTTCATATTCAAATAACTTTCTTTTCCTTTGACCGATTTTCGTTAAACCTTCACTAATATGTTTCGTTCATGGGTCTCCTTTCATTGAAAAGATAATAGTTTAGGGGCGAACTATTTCTTTGATACACAAGTCCGGAAGTGGGTTCTACTGCAAACATGCGAGAATACTTTCCCTTATATGCGGTAAGAAGAATTTACTATATACTGTACTGCTACCACGCCTCACTGTAGTCCTTCACCACGTACACGACCATAACCGGGAAGGCCCTGGCGCCCGAGATCGCATTCTCCTCGCTCTACCTCTTCTACCAGCTCGCCGAGCCCATATTCACCATCCCCACCGTCGTCAGCACCGTGGTCAACGCACACACCAGTACCAACAGGATCAAGAACTTCCTTCTCGCGCCCGAGATCGAGCGCGACGACGAATTCGTAGATGCGGGCGAAGGTGTTCACATGAACGATGTAAGTACTAGGAATAGTAGAAGTGGTGGTAGTAGTATCATTAGAATTAAAGAAGTAGTAGTGGTAGTGTGACTGGTTTAGTACTAGGTGTTAACAAGGTTTCATGACATTTCATTGATAAATATTCTTATCAACTACTTTAAATATCTAATGTCCAAAAATATGTGTGCAGTGTGAAACATTTATGATACATGTAGTTGTAGAAGTAGTAGTAGTTTGAGAAGAAGTATCAGTGGTAGTAGTGGTAGTGATATTAGTGGTAGTTTATCTATCAGTATCATTTGTAGTGGTAGTAGTAGAACGAAGAAGTAGCTGAAAAAGAGATCTATACACGAAGAAATATCGTGGCAATAGTAGTAGCAGTTGTAATGCTAATATAAATGTAGGTAGTACTAGTAGTAGTAAGAGAAGAAGGAGAGAAGAAGAAGAAGAAGAAGAAGAAGAAGAAGAAGAAGAAGAAGAAGGAGAAGAAGAAGAAGAAGAAGAAGAAGAAGAAGAAGAAGGAGAAGAAGAAGAAGAAGAAGAAAAAAGAAGAAGAAGAAGAAGATGGTGATGATGATGAAGAAGAAGAAAAAGAAGAGTAAGAAGGAGAGAAAACAGGGAAGAAGAAAAAGGAGGAGAAAGCGAAGAAGAAGCAGAAGAAGAAGAAGCAGAAGAAGAAGAAGAGAAGAAGAAGACGAAGAAGAAGAGAAGAAGAAGAAGAAGAAGAAGAAGAAGAAGAAGAAGAAGAAGAAGAAGAAGAAGGAGAAGGAGAAGGAGAAGGAGAAGACGAAGAAGTACAAGTAGTATATTTAGTAGAACAAGCAGAAACAGTAACAGTCATGGCATAAGTAGTTATATAAATAATCAGCAGTAGCCAAACAGTTGTACCTGAAGACACATTTGAACAAAAAAAGTAATTTGTAACAGCAGTTGGAGTGTGATATTCTGACTTTCAATTTGGATCCCTTTTCAGGACTCTATAGAACTTACATCCCCAATACCGAAGAAGGGCCGTTTATTTAAACCAAGTCCCTCTGCATACCCTCAACGCAGCTCTAAGAGTTCTTCTCTCATTAAGACTCGTCAAGGTTATGACGTGCAAGTACCTCTGCCACATGACGTCGCCATACGGGTTAGTAATCTGTAATTGTTTGGCTCATGAAGTTGGCACTATAAAATCTCGATTGCTATCTATTGCAAGTCCAAGCCAAATCATGATCGTGCAATCAGTTGTATAGTTTCACATGCTAGATCACAAGCTCCAATTAAACCTATCAATGACATATTACGATCGATATGGATCGTAGCTTTTTGTGATATGGGCCCAAAACACTGATGATACTAATGGTGTTCGATTAAACACCACAAAAAAGTGTGTTTTATTATTTTGTTAGCCTATAGCATAGTGTAAGTTGCAAGGAAAATTCAATTTATAACATGTAATTCTAAAAATCAATCGACATGGCTAAGTTCATAATGATTGGAAATACAACTAACTGTGATTTATACTTACTAGTTATGCTTTATAATGCGTTAAAACGAAATAACGATACAAGTTATAAAATAAATCTAGAATGAATCTGTTACTCGTTTCCTTGCTACCAAAGATACAGGACGGAGCATTTTCATGGGATCCGGAATCACGCGCTCCTATTCTAAAAAGTATCAACGTGGACATTCCGAGAGGTGATGATTATGTTCATTTTCTTTTCCGGCCGGGGTATAGAGAACCGAATTGTAATGCATGTTGTTAACATGGTCAAGACAACTGGTTCTAAAACTATGTGGGTAGACCAAACATTGGTGCTCACAGCGGGAACTCTCATTGGGAGCGCCCGACACTAGCCCGCTAGGCAATGTAGGACCAGTGAAATTCTCACTTAGGAAGTGTGACAATAAATATGACGACACCAGTTTTGCACTCTATTGCGGTTCCGAAAACTACTTTCTATCTTTTCAGAAAACTGAATTTCGAGGACTTTTCTCTCAAGCATATTTATTCTGTTACTTGAAAGATAGACACAGACTAACAAAATCTTTAAGGGAAAATATTGTAGGACATAAGAGTTTATTTGTTTTTCTTTTCGTTTCATAAACACTTAAAAACAGCGATGGTAATATTGACGAGGTTTCTTTGGATGGGAAAGAGAATAACTTATAAAAATGGCTATACATCTTTCAATGTGTTATCGAGAGATCTTACCTTCGTTACCATGGATACCTTGTGTACAGCCATGACAAAGGTGAAATCAAAACGTCATGACATCAATGGCATCGATTAGTGTAGAGTGTTCTATGAAAAACATTACATATTACATTAATGTTGCAAGTCGTTCGATTTATTTTAACACAGGAAAGCTGACAGTCATTATCGGGACCGTGGGTAGCGGAAAATCGTCCCTCGTTCACGCAATCCTCGGGGAGATGACGACCCTGAAAGGCAGCCTCGAAGTCAGGTACGGCCGTCCACGATCAGCCACTACATACAATCAATGTCATGATTATTAATTTGTTTGCGTTTTCACTTACATTTTCAGCTGCAGCGCCATCACAACATGATATATGCTTCGTATATATATATATATAGAGAGAGAGAGAGAGAGAGAGAGAGAGAGAGAGATGGATAGAGAGATATAGATATGCACACAAACTTCCACACATAATACACACGTAGTAGCACATAGGCACATACAAAAAAACATACACGCATAATTATTATTTTTAAAAGAATACCATCACAGTGTGATTAGTATGAGTGATTGATTATATTCACTCAATGTAACAGAAGCAAGTAGTTATTCATTATTGTTAAAGAGGCATAACATAAGGGAATGGTGTAGATGGAACAGGAGAGGGCGCTACGTGCAAACTAGTGTTCGGTTTAATCAACTTTTACATACGAGGCACAAAGGCAAACCAAACCATTATTGCAATTGCATTTTCTTTTGGTATAATAGGGGCCTTCACACACAAAGAATTTAGTGATATTTCGATATTGACGTTTTGGCCTAGGAGGATAACCCTTATCATTTAAACTGAGTATGTTTGTTAAAATTATTTTTGAAAGGAAGGAGTCTGGCTTGGCGTTTGCGCCTCAGAAGGCATGGTTAGTGAACGCATCGCTACGAGACAACATTCTCTTTGGAAGACCATTTGAGCATGCCAAGTAAGTGAAGCCATGTTATCCTTAACTCTTTGTATACCACATGTACATTTTTGCACAAATAATACACATAAATCCCATAGAGCAGCAATTTAGGCCTATCTGGCACACAAAGGGTTAAAGGCCTCACGAAATTGAAAAACATGTTGAGTTTTGTTGATGCAAACACAAGTCTATAAAACATTGCCAGAGCTACACAGACAGCACATCCACTTTATAAAATGTAAAGCTGAACAGAGACGAACCTTTTGCGAAATGAATAAGAAACGCATCATCACCACCGGATGCCGTGGTGAAGGTTGGTTACCATAGTCCTCCAGGCTCGTTGGGTTTTTTTTTTTGTTGCTTTCCGAGAGGGTGCTCCGGAATGTTTTCTGTTTGTCCACTTCTTTATGCTGGTCAACCAATCCATTGGTGGTCCCCCCCCCCCCCCTGCCTCTCCTACTTTCAAGTCGTCCTTTTGCCCATTTCCCTTGGCCACCATTATCAAAAGATGGACAAGAAATCACTACGAAGTTGTTTTGATTGTGATGTTACACTATACTGATGTATGTATGTACTACAGTCATGACGGAAGAATGGTTGGGAACGCGTCATAAAAATCTGTTTCAAATTAAATGGGAAATGTAAAACCTATTTAACATGTTAAAGTAAGTTTTCAATACATGTATTCTGAAGGGAGCTTTTAAATGGGATTTTCTTATTTCTATCCATTCATATGTGTCCTTGCAAAAAATATACACCAGCTTTATATAAAATTCAATAAGATTAAGAAACTCCATTTTTTTTCCAGATATCGAAAGGTGATTGACGCATGCGCACTGGGTCCTGATATTGAGATGCTCCCCGCGGGGGATCACACGGAGATAGGCGAGAAAGGGATTAACCTGAGCGGTGGCCAGAAGCAGCGAATTAGTGTGGCCAGAGCGATGTACTCTGGGCAGGAAATCGTCATCATGGTAAATAATTTTAACTCCTTCCTCACGTTTAGATGTGTGGGCTGTTAAGAAATTCTTTAAAGCATTAGTTAAGGTTTAGTTAGGTTAGTTAGGTTACAATTAAACACACTTCATAGTCCATGGAAATGTTAAGACCAATTCTTTAATTCATGCCAGTTGTTTTAAATAATTTTTGATGCGTATATCTTGCCTTGCACAAGACGAAACAAATTCGATATTTTTTTTCCTTTGGCTTAAAGGCCACCACAGACGACACGACTCCACCACGATTCCGCAGTCGCGTCGTCCTATATGGCAGGAAATGTGACATCACCTACATGTACTATCACAAATCCCAGGACCGGGTCTTGCGATTCTTGCAGTCGCAGGGTCGTACGACTAATCGGATCGCGTCGAATGTGGCAACGTTGAGGCCCATGTTCTTTGCTCTTCCCCTTTTATTAATTATTTGTAGATACGCATTCATTCAATATAATGCGTATTTAGGAATTTATCTGACTTTATTTGTGCAAGCTATTGGGTAGTAGGATCCCTTCCTTTCCATCTCGGTTGTTTTCCCGACCAGGACGACCCTCTATCGGCGCTCGACGTGCACGTGGGCAATCACCTGTTCAACCATGGGATCATGAAGATCTTGAAGAGACAGAAGCACACCGTTGTCCTCGTCACCCACCAGCTCCAGTACATCAAACACGCCGACTTGGTAGGGTCCATGTTGGAGGAGCTAGGGCTGGAGGGGACCAGAGTCACATGCATCAAAGGGGATGTAAAGATAGAATCCTAAAATCAATTATAATATCTAAACGCCATTGTTTTGGAAAAAAAATCATGTTTTGTGATTTCTTGAAAATATAGGGTCATAGGGAAAATTCTGACTTATGGGCCTGTCCTATTGCTTATCTTTAGCCCATTAGAATCCATTGATTCAATTTCAGTAACTGTAGTAACATGGATGCATGATACTCATGAAAAGCAATGTTCACGCTGATGAGGATACCCTGAATAAAAAAAAATAATGCTATTTTCATCATTATTAGACTGTTAGTTTAACTTTAGCAATTACGTAATATTAATGGACAGCTGAATTCATTACGTTTAAAGGTAAGAGTCAACGATTATGGGTCGTAATCACTCTAGAAACGTTCTGCCGCCGTTAATAAAGTTTGTCTAACTCCAACGACGTTATCATGGGAAATGGTTCGTTGCTGGTAACTGAAATTCACACAAGAATCACACCCATGTCCATGACAGAGTGCTACTCCATTGATATAGCATATATATTGTATAGCAGTGTATGAGGCACGTAGAACTCTTACATCTTGAGTCAATTGTGTCAGATGTTTGTGGAGTAAATGGGTACCTAGTCATTCTGAGAGGAGGCCGGCGACGAATGATTTTGACCCAGCGCTGATGACAAAAAGCTGGTAAGGAATAGCATACTTCCCAGAAGGTGGAGCAGTTGTAACATCTTTCTCAATTCAGAGTCCGGGCTGCAAAATGGGAGAGACCCTGCACCTTTTAAACGATGTATCGTTTGGTTACAGATCATCATCATGGAGAATGGCTCGATTGTCCGATACGGTGACCCGGAGGAGATAGGTCGGGCCGACCCTAGCCTGATGGCCAACTGCCAGCAGGCCAGTGACAGAAGCAGCCAGACAGACACACAGTCTTACGCCAATCTCTCCGGGGGCGAATCCACCAACAGCACGGTGGAGGAACGGCGTCTCCTGAAGAAATTCTCACATCAGTTTTCCAAATCGGCGAAATCCCAGCGTAACAAATCGAGTCGAGACCAAAGCGGACGTATGTTTAACCCTGTGATAGCCAACTCCTTGTCTATTTTTCTACGTATAATACTGAAGACATATACCTCATAATTCATTGAGCTTTGGTATATGGCAACATTGCATGATGTTGGCATTGCTAAAAATGTCAGGCACCGCAAATGATTCAACTGCAAGGCTTGAATTCTCCAGAGATGGGAGTGAGCCCTTCATCTCGCCCTATATCCTGAACATTTTGACATATTCAAGGATTCCCTAGTCATACCATATTATGACATTACTGTGGGGTTTACCATTTGCAGTGTTACTACAATCCTAAATCCACCTTTTCTTCTGCATATTTCCATTTCACGCCTATGAAGAGTGATAAAACTCAAGCTAGACAGAAAGTCAAACTCGTTGTCAAAGATCATTCATGGAAATTCGAACTATTAGATGTCTTTACATATCACGTGTAAAAACTTTCGGCTAAAAAGTTCTGTCGAATATTTTTCTTTAGGTTCCAAGGACGAGAGAGGGCGTCTCATTGCCAAGGAGGACCAGGAACGAGGGTCAGTGTCCTATAGAATCTACATGTACTACGTAAAGGCTATGGGTACTGCCATGGCCACCCTCACTCTGCTCTTTGTAATCGGCGGGAACAGCTTCGAGATATCCACCAACTTCTGGCTGGCCACGTGGTCTCAGGCCAGTGTGGGCGCCAATTCGACTCAGGTAAGCTATAGTAGGCTTACTATCAATGGCCACCGCAAAGATCAAGATCTTGTGTATTCGTAAGGGCATGCGGCTAGAAATGTGACGTCACCAACTTGCCTGAATACAAGGACTGGGGTCCTGCGATTCAACCAGTTGCATAGTCGTATGACTAGTCGGATCGTGTCACAATCACTGACTTAACGGTTCCCTAATATGGTGCATGGTGAATGATGATGATGCAAGGTGACCAACATCTCAATGACTTTACTGAGATGACCTCATCAATCTGAACAAAAGAAATAGTTATTCGCATATCTAGTCATTTGTTTCTGTGGTGTTTCAAATATCGAATGTCGGTTAAAATAATAGTTGCCCGAATACCTCTCAGAGGACATCATGGGTTGCTGGTTGCAATGTGTCTGTAGGATCGTACTTTACACATTTAAATTTCCAACAGAACCTTATTGATGATTGAACTAAAGTTTATACCCATTTACCGACATACTTTCAATCTAGTTCGAAGCCGCGTTACTCATCGATACTTAACCGCATTGATCTATCATCAACATAACATACCCTAAGCTGTCCACTGACCTAACGCTCCACAATGGTTCCACAATTTCCTATTTCAGGAGGCGCTGGAAAACACGAACTACTACATCCTTATATATTGTATACTGAACGTATTAAGCATATCTGGCAAGCTGCTAGGAAGTGTCTTTGTTTATCTAGGCTCGTTTTACGCGGCCAGAAACATCCATTCCTACCTGCTGGATAACATCATATCCGTACCGATGAGGTGAGCAAATGAAAAACCCTCTCTCAATTCTTTATGACAAACTTTTTCATATTGTGATTTCAATTCATACTGCTCCACCAACATCTCCAACAATATATTTAGCGGGTAGCATAAACCCAAACCACTCTTCTGATATCACGAAACGAAGCAACACTCAGGCTTTTTGTATTTTTAACCAATGGCATCTGTAAAGAATATATATTTGGTAAATTTGAAATGATATGTGTGTTCAAAATACATATTAGATTATATTTGAAAATGTTAGATATGTTAGATATGTGGCAATTGTATGATATATCAATGTTCCGTGCATGTACCACATGTTTAATGTTCATTTGAAGGAAAATAAAAGTTTTCGAGTCAATCAAATAATATCTGTGAGCGTATAATATAACAATTCTCATTTGCAGATTCTTCGACACCACACCAATTGGTCGAATAGTCAATCGCCTTTCCAGTGATACACAACTCATCGACCAGGTAAGATTTGTCGTGTTCCATCTAGTATCCCATTATTCCCATCCATTTCTACCGTGTTCTATGAAGTATATCGCGTCGCATCTAGTGTATTTTGTTTCATCTTTACCATGCATGCGGTGTCAATAGTCCCATTGTTATTCAGTCCCTACTTTTCACCGTCAATTACTTGCTTATGTACGAACTTGGATCTAGGATAGTGATCTACACTATTTGTCAGGTTGAACCTGAACCTGAACCTTAAACCTCTTGGTGGATTAACTTTTGGCAGAACAAGAACGCCCAACAATTCACAACATTTCATTGATCTTTTAAAGTTTTTTTTGCTCAACGAAAAGGGGCATTCTTTTAGTCCTTTATGCCCCAGATAGACTGCTGTTCTATGCACTTGATGTGTGTTGCTTGTGATAAAATGGCACATGAGGACCAATCAGTCATGCTACGAATTTGACAGGTATCACGATATTGGCTGTGTATTGATTTTTCTAACGGTATTAATTTCTCGGACAGCGGCTTGTCGAATCGACCCGAAATATCCTCTTCATCGGAAGCCTTATCATCTTGACCTTCTTAGTCCTTACCGCCTCAAATGCCTACTTCATCTTCGTGGTCATTCCCATCATCATCCTGTTCATCGTCCTGCTCGTTTACTACGTCGTCACTTCTAGGTACTCGTGAAACGTCTTAAACAACATCTGTAAATCTTTTAGATGCAGTTGACGCTCATGCATGTCCGTAGAGTTAAAAATATAACATTCCCCACCTTTTTATTCATTTAATTTTCTTTATTTCTTTATTTGCACTCTTAAAAACGTACTAAATATAGACAAATAGACAAACATTCACTGTCATGGTGGCGGAGTCATTAAGAAAGTTCACAAAGCTTGTGTGAAAATGACAAGAAAGCAGTAAACAATACATTACATTTCAGCGTAAGAAAACAACAAACAGCTCAACCGACATTAAGGACGAGAACAATGTATTAAGGCAAAATTTTTCTCGCCAATCAGGGAGTTGCAGCGGTGCGAGAGCGTGACACGGTCTCCAGTCTTTGCGCATTTCTCTGAGACTCTTGGAGGACTCACGACAATACGAGCATTTAGGTAAACCCACTCATATTTTTCGACAATTTTATGATACACGTAAGTATGAATAGTAAAATATGTAAAGTTCCGTAATTACATGCTTATGCTCTTACAGTTATGCTTGAGGGTACATTATTGGCGCTTCCTTGAAACGTAGTTACTGAATGTAACAATATTGATATGTATTGTTGTGAAATGTTGTACTACTGTACCACCAAATGGTCTTAAAGTTATCATAGTTATAGACGAGATTAATGTATAGAAGAGCAATATGTTCTTGATATATCAGCTGTAAAGATTGACATACTTATTACTGCTACCGCAATGCAATTGCATGGGTATATATTCATGAGAATGATGTACACTATTTTCGTCCTACAGAGAGGAGAAGCGATTTTTCCAGTCGTGTCTTGACCGCATTCTGCTGAACAACAAGGTGTATATCTACCTTATCACAGCACAGAGATGGGTCGGTGTACGATTGGTGAGATAAAACAAATAACAAACAAATAAAAATGGAATGGAACGTACATCATCAACGATGAATACTTACATGTTTCATAGACAGCATGATTGATACGAGATATGCCAATATCTTGAAATTTAAAGAGGTAAAATGTACGGACATATTCGTATGCATTTTTGTGAGAACAGTTTATTCGTTTGCTTGGATACAAATAAACATAACATATTAACCAATAATGATTACATAGGCCTTTGCATTTATATATGTAAGTTGCTTTCAGGATTTCTCCCTTTGGTATGAACTCTATTTGTCACTTTTCTCGAGCAATAAAGGCCTAACATAATAACAAAAAAAAAACACTTATAAAATGGTAGTTAGAGGTAAAATTCATATAAAAAAGAGTAGCCTCATACTCTTCCTTTACTAGTTTTGCCAGGACTTATCTGCAACTTTTCGGCTTAATCTAGTCTATGGGTATTCAGTTCGTTATCATTTAGTTCTTTGTTATGTTATTCCTAAACTCTTCCCTATTTCTGGCCATCTTGGATTTATCAATTGCAAGAGAATTTTCCATAAAATATATTAATTCATCTGTAAAAAAAAAAAAAAAAAAAAAAACTTGCAATAATAAATTTAAAGAAAAATTTCCGTGATATTTATTAATTCATCTGTAAAACATTCACTTGAAAGGGGACTGATAACAAAATACTAACGCCCTAAACAGACTTACTTATCCCTGCACCTTGGTTCTCCTTCTCAAGACATTGAATTTTGAAGAATGACCAGGAAATGATAATTATTCTTTTTGTCGCAGTACTTCCTTGGTGCTGTGGTCGTCCTATGCTCAAGCCTCTTCTGTCTCATGGGGAATGCGTACCTCGGCATTGACGCAAGCATGGTGGGATTGGTCATCTCCTACGCACTCGAGGTAAAGAAATTCAAATCAATTAAATGCTGACAAATTACCGGCCAAAAGTGAGCCTAGTTTTTGCAGCCCGCCTATGCGTGGCGAATTCACGCGCTGTCGCTCGCTACTTTTATTAGTAATGTTTGATGCTGCCCTTAGAAGATAAATGTGCACGGTTGTCAGTGCGATGGGGAGAATAGGTGCGTACGGGTTTTGCAAAAGGCCCGTTGACCTGTACACATCGCTCGCGCCCGTTACGTGCTAGGCGGACGGGTAACACAACAGATCGAACTCCAGGAATTGTACCGAAGCTACACGAGAATTGGTCGGATTGCTTCGCTGTAATGCTTGCACACACACTTGCGAACACCACGCAATGTATGTACATGCGCCGTAGCGTATCAAAGATTGTTGCTGATATTCGCATGCGCGCAAGACCTAACTTGAGGGTGGTGCTGATATGACCGCCGCCGACCGCAGCGCCCTCTTTAAACAATTTCACTCAAAATAGCTCAGTTTTATGATCCCTCCCCCTAAAAATAAAGAAGAAAAAGTATGTCACACGTTCATTTCACTTTTCAGGTGTCACTGTTCATGAACCACACGGTGAGGGCGGCAGCAGAGATGGAGTTGCAGATGAACGCTGTGGAGCGGGTGAAGTATTATGCAGAATTAGAGAGAGAGGACTACGAAGGCAAGCTTAAAGGTAACTACTTACACAATAGCCATGGTAAAGTGTCGATTTGCAACATGACTAGGAAACTCAATACAAGTTTTTATCCAGTAAAAAGACATTGCTAGCGTCATTCATAGAGACCATAGATTCAAAGGGTACTCCCTCTCTCTCGCTCTTTTTCTCCAACCCACTCCCGTACCCGTTTGGTGTCTCCCTCCCTGCCATATCGTTCATATATTACGTCCCAGTTGAAGGAACTTAAGTTGAAATGTGTTATACGGCGACCATATATACATGAGTTTTGTTGGTATAAACGTAACATACAGTTAAAAACCGTCAAATTCGGAACACGAATACTAGTAGTTGGTTTTCATTACCTTTTACAATTAGGAACAACATACCCTGACATACCGTGTGAAACGCTATATTTATGTAGTTCTTTTATACGAAGATACCTCTCGCGTATGAGACGGCCCTTAATCACAATCTGATCCTTGCATTGAAGAAATCGAGCTCCCAGCATCGTGGCCAGCCAATGGCGGCATCAAGATAGAGAATCTCAGCGTGCGGTATGCCCCAGGACTGGACGCCGTGCTTCGTGACGTCAGCTTGGAGATACCGCCGCATAATAAGGTGTGTGTGAACTCTTGAACCAGAAAAAAAGATTGATATATATAGCCACGCACTTGTTTATTTCGCCACAGGTTTATACAATGATAATTGTCACAGGTAGATTATTTTTTGCCACATGAAAGCTTCAAGAGCTAGTCTTCGGCCGAATTTTGTTAAGGAGCCTGAAACTGGGATCACAGGTGCTTGTGTTATTTCATAAAGTCTCCATTTGATCCAACGTGCTCAACCATTGGACTGCACTTTTGAAACTGCACTGCATTAATCACTCGTTATGCTAATATCAAAAGCGTTGCTCAAAGACGTTCAACTGGTTTTATATCAACATTTTGTCTTCAATGATGTCATCTTTGGTACGCTTTCGGGAAATCCATACTTGAATGACAATTGTGCGGACATTAGGTGTGTGTGTGTGTGTGTGGATTTTTTTTTTTTTTTTTTTTTTTTTTTTTTTTGGGGGGGGGGGGGGTATCACCGGTGTAAGCACGTGACAGTAGTACAGCTGCTGAGGCCGGGTAATGGGCAGACGCACACACATGCACGGACGCACACACGCGTAATACATTAACCATGTTAACAGTTATACACACTTGATCTCTCCATTCTCCCCTCTCACATAGACCAACACAGTTAACACATGCAAACACACACACACACACACACACACACATACACACATATACATATCCATACCGTTTACCGTTGTATAACCCATGCAATTGATACGATTTATGCCACGCACTGAAAGATCAGTTCCATTAAAGAGGAATGAAACCGTAATGATAAATATAAATTCAAGCAGTAAAATCAGAAATATAAAAAGTGAAGTGTTTAGGGTAAAATTAGGACTGTATAATTTGCGTGAAGCATGGTGTGTTCACATAGTAATGTAATGCTGCTCTGCCAACTAAAGAAATATACAATGTACGTTCTTTGTAATGTCATGTTTATGCTTGATGCAGAAGAGAACACACAAAATGTCACTCTTTATAAGATTGCCCATCAAGGCTAGTCATCAAGATTATTTTGCCAATGACTTTCTAATATTAAGTTTTATATTTTTTCTCTCATCAAAATCAACTTATCACCAATGAGTTACTCCTCTTTAATCCTACTCTCATTTCCCACTCGTTCACAATACGCGATCCGTTTTCATCTTGATGGGTCCAAGGTCCATCCAAAGGGACTTCATAAATTACACGTTCTGCTTAAGCATTCACGGCTACCCATTTTGCATGTAGCCTCTGATAGACAATAATTAACTTTACATTGGAATGAACCACGTTTTGATGCGTTCCTATTCACAATTTTACTGAGCGTTTTTTTTAATCTTTCTCCACATAAAACAAAAATTAATACGTGAAAATAAGACATTTAAAAAATTGAACATACACTGAATAGTTGTAAGCAAATAGTTTCAAAATATCGAAGGAGGGTGCTGAGGTACACAGATGAGGAGATGTTTCAACAAGCTGTTCTGGTTACCTGTTCTTATGCTAAATGAGATTGTCGATGATTTTGATCATTGTAAATTAAAACTCCTGTTGTTATGAGGCGTCTGAATACACAGTTTATGCAGTTTGTGATTTGTCAAATTTGATTAGGATTGTTGAACATTCATTTCCACTATGTTAAAACAGAAACAAATCAGGGTATCACGATTTAGCACAAGAACAGCCATGCTTCAAGTATTTTGTAGCTTGCGAACACCTTGCTGACCCCCCCCTCCCAAGAAGAACAAGCAGAAATCACCAACACCTTGCTTGATTCTGTATTATGCAATCATTAAACATTTACTTTACTGTATTCTACTGATGACAATTAATATTTCCCATGCTCATTTGCATCATCTGCAGCTTGGAATCTGTGGTAGAACGGGCAGCGGCAAGTCGTCACTCACTCTCGCTCTGTTTAGACTCATCGACACATTCAAAGGTATTCCAATTTTTTGACCGTGTGCTCTATCATTATTCAAATCATGGAGTCCATCTGCGGATCCATTATATTTAGGTATGAGGGATCAGGTGGCAAATGTGGAAATAGAGGGGGCGCAAATAGAAATTGTCCTGTTTATTGTTGTATCAACATGTATGCTTACTATGTGACTCTCCACAGGAAAAAGGGGCGCGAGCCTTTTTTTTTTAAATCAACTATGTATATGCAACAACCAAATACGATTACAGTAATTAGTCAAGATGTTATATCCACATACACTCTTACTCTTAATACACTCTTACTCTTAATGCACTCTCGAGGCATTTTGCACAAGAAATATGAACTTAATACCCTTTTCTTCATTAAAATGAGATATCAATGTAAAGACTGTGTGTCAGTCGAACGATAAAAGGTAAGACAGCAATTCCCCCATATTTCACCCTAAACTATCTTTCCTAAAATCGTGTCTTTAATAATCAATCATGTTAATCAAAGCTCAAAGAATTCATGTACTATTACATTCACCTTGTATTAAAACTGTACTTTGTACACTACACTTTTCTGCAATATCATTTTATGTGAAATATGAAATAAAATTAAATTAAAACTGAAACCGAATACCACAGAGAAGTAGTTTCTTTGGCACACGACAGGTGAATGGGACAGTCCACCTTGAAGTTCAGTTGGTTAAATGCAGAAATATGACAGAAACATATTAGTGAAGGTTTGACGAAAATCCGTCAAAGGATAAGAAAGATATGATCTTTTGAAGTTTCAATTTTGTGACGTTACGTACCAACCGTTCTCCCATATGTGGGGTGCTGTATGATTCCGTATATTGCCTTTTTCTGTTTTTTTTGAAAACGGAATGACTTTTTCCATAGAGGTAAGTGTATAAAAAAAGTGTTTCTAATCATGTTTAAAATCCACAGGTAAGAGAAGCATGCTTTTTTGAGAAAAAGGACATAACCAAAACAAAATGTATGCATTATATGGGAAAGCACCTCGCACACGACGTCACAAAGTCAAAACTTTGAACCATCGTTCTTACCATTTAATGAATTTTCATCAAACCTCCACTTATTGAAACTAACTTAATTTCTAGCTGAACTATCCCTTTAAGCAGAATCCTGGCACCGTTGGCAACGATGGCAGGGGATATTACATCCCAACCTCCATCCAGTTGTGATCACAACGAAACTATAGTACTTCTGGCCTCGACAGCCAAAGAGGAAGGCAGAGTAATAATAAATCATGTAAAAAATCATATGGCTTTGTGAAAAGCAGGTTTGTATGCGTGTATGCGAGACAGACGTGTTTCCATCTATATAGTACTGACCAATCCTACTGCATTGCTGTTATAACATTGCGTGCATGCCGAAATCACGACACTTACACCGATACCACTGTCCATCATCCTACGGGAGACTTGATTCTAGCTGTACTACGAACAACATTTGCATTTCTACGCTTTTACAATGCTTTATTAACAATCAACATCCACAATAGCATACACTTATTACTGCATCAATTTATACTAAAACATTCACAACATATGGATTAGATGCTATTCATAGAGGGCATACACACACCAACATGCACACTCTCATACAGATGAAAATGTCAAAGCAGGCTTTAGTCTACTGGTAGAATAGTGTTTAATCACTGAAGGGGCTACCCCCGGATTTACAGAGCAAGATTACAAACCTGTCTAGTGATTTAGATATTGAAACACATTTATCTTCCATAAGACAACACATACATGATATGTCAATTTGCTCTCAAACATTTTAAATGTTTGTTTATTCATTCTGCTTTCATTCAATGCAAATTGTTACAACAGCAGATTCGTCAGAAAATGTCATAATTGTATGCAGCAAAACACAAACAATTCATCATGCACTCCAGGAGAGCCAACCATTCAAAAACATCGACATTTTCTGGTTCAAATTTGCAATGTGCCTTCCCAGGTGGATACTTAACTAGTAGTAGTACGGTCCAAGTCATGCGACCTACACCATCCTCCTGCCACCACGTGTATGTAGCCAGGTCAGTTATTTTAACATCTCCAATCACTACGGCGATCGTGTTGTGATCACCGTAGTGATTGGAGATGTTAAAATAACATGTACACTGAACTTGCCACGTTGGTCATCAGTGAGCCCAGCTGCATCTAGTTTACTACGAGTAGAGTCGTAGAATGGGCGCCTATTACATGTACTAATCTGAATCTTAACATATGTTTGGTATGAATGGTATCCGGGCCGTAGAACCTGCACGTACTTCGATCTTTCCCGTTGAGACTGGACAGCTTAGAAAAGAATATAAACATATAATGAATAGACTGAAAATCGCCATAATAATATAGGGAATGATTATTTGTCCCTACCAAATGTATGCTGCTACTTCGAAGGAGGGAGAGGCAACCGTCTTGTCAGGTTGGTGGACAGCAGGCAGACTGCCTGACATGCCTGAGTCTATAGAACAGAGTGAAGATGGATATTCAAGTGTTTTACAGTACAGGGCAAAATTACAAACCTGTCTATTGAAAAACACGTATCTTCCTTGTGACTTGTTCCTCATGTAACTCATGTTACTCATGACTCTATGTGCATTTCGAGCAGAATATGTGGCAAATTATGTGCTTCGGGAGACGTGTCTTGCGTTTGTGAAGAACATGCTGTCTGTTCTTCTGCATGAAGAAAATAGAGATGCTTAAGACAATAGACAAGCCGGATAGTATTACCGTCAAAGCAATACACACATATAAAGTTGTGTTCGAAGGACACTGGGATTGATCACTTGTGCTGTTAGAGGCTTCATTTGCGTCCACAATCTTATCATGCGTTGTTGTTGACTCTGCTGTTTGAATACTCCGACGAGTATGAATTTGACTCGTCACCTCCTCTGCAGGATTGGGGCATTGGTTACCTGGTTGAAGTTGATCCCAGCTAAAATCCTGGCAATCTTCTGGCCGCTTAGGTTCATCATATGCTGAGGAACAGCAGGCACCTGCGAAGGACTTTGTGATCCAGAATGTACTGGTTAACGCGGTTGCATTTTTCCCTTGGATAGAAAATGGGATCTTCTCACAATCCTGGTAGCATTCAATGAAACCTTCTACATTCCCAACTGCAGCACTGCACTCCAGGAGGTTCCACCATTCAAAAACTTCCTCATTTTGTGATTTGAATTTGCAGTGCGCCTTTCCAGGTGGATACTTAACTAGTAGAAAGGTCCTACTCATGGCATCATCCTGCCACAATATGTATGTAGCCTGGTCGGTTCTTTTAACATCCTCAATCACTACGGTGATCGTGTTGTGATCAGTATGTACACTGAACCTGCCACGTTGGTCGTCGGTGAGCCCAGCTGCATCAAGTTCACTACGAGTAGAGTCGTAGAATGGTCGACTATTACTAATCTGAATCTTAATAGATGTGTTTTGTGAATCGCTGAGAGTGAATGGAATCCGGGCCGTAGAACCTGCACGGATTTCAATCTTTCCCGTTGACACTGGACAGTTCAGGACAGACCAAATGATGTACCACAATCGTAGACGTCCCAAATCTTGCAGAGAAAACAAGGTAAAAAAACAACGATCGTAATCAGTGATGAAATGAAACTTACGTGAAATGATAAAGATTATCAACTGCATATAATTTTTGTATGCATATTATGCTTATTGGGCATACACCGGTATTTTGAACGATATTCCATGGAAACGGAATGATGCAGTATGAACCACCTTGTTAGTTTATGAAGGGATAAGTCATCATGTAATACCACGTTTGGCACAACAAGTCACTTAAGACAATTATGCTATTGATTTTTTTGCTGTAAATCACACCATACATGTACAGCTACTACTAAACTGTCTACAACAAGCACCCAGTATTCACTCCATCATGAAGTCAGTTTTACTTTCTACTTCATAAGAAACCTCTTTATTCTCGTCATGTACCCCATTTTTACGACAACAAAATATAATAAATGCTACATCTGAACAAAAAACGTTCTGAATGGGGTAATATATTTCTTTAGAGAATCCAAAAATGATAATACTGTCTTCTTCTAAACTAATAGACTCTAAAATTAAGATCCCCTGTGATATTGATTAATAGCATTATCAACCAGGTATTTTTTGGAAAGCTGCGTTTTTGTCCAGAAACCTTGTCAAAGAAAACGGGACAGAAACAGACTGAATTGCATAGACTGACTTCACTGATTTGATCATATTATAAAGCTTTGAAAAGGATTTAAAATTTGATCTTACACCAAAATGTTCCTCATTTTGTCACACATCTTATTCATCTTCAAGTGCCATCTGCTCTCAGTAGTTCGACTACCATGGACCGACACCCTTTCCGCTCATGTGCCCTTCTGACACATTCTCTGTAACTAAGCCTCATCCACTCCTTAAAGAGTTACTAAATTAGAAAAATAAGTTCCCACTAATCTATGTAAAATTATCCACTAAAAACAAATTTCACATTCGCTTGCCGCAATAAAGTCTCATTTTGACGAACATTTGAAAAAAAAACCGCCAACTCATGATGTCAGAAAAGTAAAAATGCCATAAATGCTAACGGAGTGAATAAAACAGTTTATGGGACCACCCATCTCTTTACCAAATAGTAAAAAGATGATGAAGACAAAACATGGGAGATTTAGCGGACAAAATAGGCCCGTTATTAAACATTGTTTTAATCAATATGAATTGCTGGCTTGTGACGCTTTCACTGTGAGATTTTATGCACCAAATCGTTAATGTTGAGATGCCATTTTTAATAATTAAAATTGCATTTTGAACTGCACAATTAAATGAAAATACAACATATATGTGGAAGTAGAATGAAATGGAGGCACACTTACCCATTTCTAGACTCTTTGATAATGTATCGTTGAAAGACTTTTTCCTCTACTTTCCACAATGCACTTCTTGGGGAGATTCTCTCTTTTTGTCACACCTTTGCAAAAAATGCGGAAGAGAAGGAAATAGAGTTGAGCGCTCTCTGCGCATGACAAATGACATGGATGTTATTGGCATAGAGACTTAAAACACAGAACGTCGGCCCTTGAAATTCACAATAAAAGTGCGTGATGCAGTGGCATGTATGATTTCAATTTCTTGGTTGAAAAGCGTTTGATAGTATTTCTGCTTTATAGTGAGTCGTGGTTGCAATAAATGATATACGAGCAACATATCAAAACTAAAAATACATAGACTCATAGAACACAAAGAACGAAACGTTAATTTTGTCGACCATCAAAATCAGATTTGTGATTAGCATTACCAGGGTTACCTCCTAGAACGCATCTGGATGACAGTGTTACTTGTATTGCTTCTTCCCAAAGTTTTCTTCTGTTATCCCGCTATTTTTTTCTAAGGTATGGGTTACTTGATAAAAACGTAAAACCGCATGGAATTGTGAGCTTTGAATTAGTCAAGTACAAACAAAAAGTTCCGTATTTAATTTCTCTCAATTAGAATAAAACAGGCACTTACTATTGAGCATAATTGGTATCGTCCTTGTCATGACTTTACTTTCTTATATTAATTCCAATAATAATAAACAACGAGGTGCACGGTCTTCTCCTTTTCTAGGTCGCATCGTAATCGATGGTGTCGACATATCTACCGTCCCACTCCTCACGCTCCGACAACGCCTCTCTATCATCCCACAAGACGCCTTCCTCTTCACTGGGTCCATCAGGTTAGCCGGAAATTCCAATGTCGCATTCACAAGGGCATCAATTGAATTGCAAAGAATTGATGTGTATTTTTTTGCACAAGATATGGTAAATTTATTTAAAGCTCATAGGAATATTTTTTTCCCAAGTATTTCTACTTGTATGATATCATTTAGAGTGAGTAGAGTGAGATCATCATACAGAAAATGCTTAAATGCATGATTAGTGATTTTTAACAGGTATATACGACACTATTGTTAATATTTATTAGGGCGTGATGAAAGAGTCGACCTATTCGGGCCGAACTGTATTCACTGAACTGTACTGTCATGTATTGTCATTTAAGTATGCTTGGTGAACTTTGGTTTAATATTTCTCAAGCTATCATGTAAAAGGTGCAATTTTAAGATATGCCCTTGCCCTTTGGCCTTTCACCTTTGACCTACAGGACTCAAAATGTAATCAGTTAATTATCCTGCTATATATTACCTTTACTCTTTTTGATGAAATTCAGTAAATAATTTTTTAAAGCTATCGCGTAAACGAGATCTGGACGGACGGGCAGACAATCCGAAAAACTACTACCATCTGGCAACTTCGTTGTGAAGGCATAAAATTGAAACATAAATGATAAATGATAGATTATGAACGTTTCGCGCATCTTATTATACTGTTAAAAGATAACAATGTATACATAACACTTGCGGATGATTGACAAAGGAATAAGTGGAACGTCGTCTGCAAATAAAAAGGCCTGATGTTAGACCTCTGATGTGCATACAGAAAAATCGACAGGTGGCCTTGATGCATGACGCGTCGTCCTTACTATGTTTGAATATCCAATTATTAATAAATCATAGGTCCAAAATGGAGGTAACAATGGTTGATAGAGCAGCTGATCAAATCATGATGTTTTTTTTTTTTGCTTATTTTTTTTTTATTCCTGTTTAAGGAGCAATCTTGATCCGACAACTTCAAGGCAAGAGAGTGAGCTATGGTACGCACTTGAGATCTCTCAACTTAAGGCTGTAGTAGCACAGCTGGAAGGGGGACTAGGTAGGTAGATGATGCTGACTTTGTTTTTTGTTCTCTTCATCTCTCTCCCTCTTTGCAGATCTGTATTACCTGTCTGTTTTTCTCCCTGCCTCACAACTCTATGTATACTTTTTTTGTCTTTCCCATGCTTTCTCTCTGCCTTTTTTATTTCCATTTTCCCACCTGCTTCTGTTGGTTTATCTCCCCCTTCTTTGTCATTGATTCCTCCATCTCCCTGTTTCCTCCTCCTTTTTTCATCTCAATTTTGTGTCAGTCTCTCTTTGTATTTGTATTTGTCTCCGTTTGCTTTACCTCTCCATCTGGTCATTATGTCTACTTTCTACTTCATGGACCCTTACTCTTTCCACTCCATTTGCAACTTGCCCCTCCCAATGCCAGTCTGTTTCTTCTTTTCTGCTTCTACTGACATGAATTGATTGATTAATGTTTTTTCTTCTATGTTATACAAATATAGACTTTGAGGTGACGGAAGGAGGGGGCAGTTTCAGTGATGGTCAGAAACAACTATTTTGTCTGGCCAGAGCATTCCTCCGTAATTCCAAAATTGTCATCATGGACGAAGCAACAGCTTCCATTGACCAAGAAACGGTAACCAAAATAAGGCAATCATCTTTACATGTGTAATTATAGAAATATTGCCTGTCCTTGTATATCTTTCCTGTACAATTAATGTATGTATATTGGGCTTGTTAGCATGCTTAGAGACCAAATTAGCGTTCAATTAATACGCCATTTTCTGGACACTTAGGATAATCGTGCGGCATTCGGTGAATAACGTTATCGTCATATAGGTATCGCCAGGAAGAAAACGGAATCAAAATAATAACGAATTCAAATTCTGACGTCCGTGTATGAACTGTCTAACAATAATACTGTCGACATAGCCTTTTCCCTGCTTTTCAACTGTTTGTAATATCTCTTTCTTCAACAGCAAAGAAAGTAAGCCCCCTCCCCCCTAAGCAAATTAGCATAACATTTTATCGTTTGTTAAAATAATGTGACATGATTGTTCCTTAACTCATTGACTAACTTCTGTGTGAAGATCAAATTAAACCAATTAGTCATCCATGAGTGGTCAAATTTATAACGCAAAAATGTCACTTTTCAAAAGTCACAAAGGTAATTGTTTTTGCCGTTTTAACAATACATTTGGCATTTCTTGTGCGATTTTTAAAGTGTTCTCACTCAACAATGACCCGAAAATGACTTCTTATGTTTACATAGCAGGTCATGTTACATTTGTGTCAAAATATGCAGAGTTTTATTTTTTCACACAAATAAGGGGTTTTTCAAAGTTTCAAACTCAAGAGGGATGAGTATTTGTTAAACGGTGCTCACTCAACCAGAACAATGGGTTAAGTGTCGGGATAGGTGTTAGTGCGTCACGAGAAGGATGATAAACAATAAAAGGACAAAAAATGGAATTGATCAAAAATTCATATGACAGAATCCCAAAGTTACACTTGTGCTTTTTGAAAAGTCACATTTTTGCCTTTAAATTTTGCCCAGTCATGCATGACTTTTTGGATTAATGTGATTTTTACACATAACTTAGTCAACAAGTTACGGAGCAATCGTGCCAAATTATTTTGCAAAAAATCCCTTTGATAAAAAGTTATGCTATTTTGCTTAGGAGGGGGGGGGGGGGGACTTACTTTTTTGTTGTGTTTATGTAAATCTTCGAAAACACCACATATCCTAACTTGGATATCTAGAAAGCATATCACTTGCTTGAAGAAACTATATGTTTTTCACACTTCTGGTGAAAAATATGAGCTGGTTGTATATACCAGTAAATATGATCGTACAACATTCGCAAACGTCTTTTCCCTTATATCACCACCACACCACCCCTACCCACACCCACATGTTATTGTCTAGAAAATTCATAAATGTCTTACACTATTTCCTTCCATTCTTTTGCCTCTTAACTTAAGGACCGCATTATTCAGCAGGTTGTTGCCGAGGTCTTTCACGACAGGACTGTACTCACAATAGCGGTAAGTTGTTCATGCTGTTCTGAGAAATCACATAACGTTACCAGATGTAACCAGATTTTAAAGGGTTAGGCCATTTCCTGACCTACTTTTATCTGACCTAGTCTTTCTGACACACTTTTTTTGCCATTCATTTTGTACACGAGGCAGTTTCCATGAGACGGCCTCTGTTATTGGCTACTGTGCTAATGAATATTCAAGACTATGGCTTGTCGAAATTCTACACCCGGGTGCGTTCTCATTCACTGCATGCACGTGCAGTTAGCGAGCTAGCTGCTCGCTCATTCACTTTCCTAGTATAGGTTAGCTGAGTGAAGCTGTAGGGATTATTTTCCTCTCCTTTGCTTTCCTGTTTTTAGCCCTCTTTTGTGTCACCTTTTCCTCTGACTACAATTTTTTCCGTGTGTGGATATATTGTGACGGTTCTGACAGGTGGATGTGGCATTTTGTTGAGTTTTTGGTGAGTTTCGGGCTGGTTTAGAATGCTTGGTATATGATTGTTGTGTGATGACTGAGGTGTGACTGCCGTTTGTTTTTGCTCGCCGTGAACGCATTACGTGTGTGTAAGACTGGGCTGTAGCGCGAACAATGCGATAATATAGGTAGAAATAGATTCGAGGTTTTTTGCTTTGCATCCTTTTCAGTCGCATTTCAGTTCTAATTTGTTCACAATCCTGACCAGCACTGTTTTAGTTATCGTGTAGCTTTCATCAGTATACCTCTAAACAGTTTTTTTTTTGGCAGTTTAAATCAGGTGTGTTCTCAACACTTCAAATTTCATCGCAGACCCAGTCCTAAACACTCGTTTTGCTGTGATCGTGTTGTGGCTGTAATTGTGCAGAGAGAATGGCTGCTGACCTCTTTTATTCTCTAGTTGCTTTCTTCCACAGGTTCTGCAAGCAACTTGTCACAGTTTACCCCCTTTTGATGATATGTATATATATGTATATCTTGTATAATAAAGAGAGCCTGCTCAGCAGGTGTTTCATTCTTCCTTTCTTCATCTTTCTAGTTCTCTGAACCCCAAATGATGAACAAAAAAATCCACAATAACTATGTAAAGAAAGAAACAAACAAAAATAATCACGCTTTTTTTCTTTTTCACTTCCAACACATCTGTTTCTATGGACCTTTTTTTCCCTCCATGATGCATGTTCTAAAACTGTACTCCTCAGAGGGCAATGATTATATCAATGTAGTAACTAAATTCCTGTAAATTGTTTCAAGAAAACCACAACTTTTCTTTACTTGAGGTAAATGTCGTTCATCATGGCAAAAATACCATCAAAGTTTGAGGTGTAAGAACACTCCCTGAAAGAACATGGAGAAAAATGAATACTTAACATCACATTCGCATTCCTTTGCAAAATGTAGACATCACATGCCTGTCTGGAAGGTCATAATACTTAATAGTTTGAGAACTTCCCCCAAGACAAGCCTGCAATGTTTACATTTTGCAAAAGAATGTGTTGATGCATAGTGTAGCGTCCAGACTACGAAGGTCACTCGTAGGAAGTTGATAGTCTACACTCTAAAACCTTTTGTTCTCCTCTTGTTATAAACATGCTCTTATCTCTTGACTACCAATGCTACCAATGCTAACAAAATCTTGCTTCAAAGGACAAAGTCAAATTAAGTTGAACTGCCGGCTTATGTGAAAAGTATAGCTACAGAATTTCAGTTTAAATTGTAGAAACGCTAGCCTTTACGCTTGATCTTATCTTATCTTACATTGCAAAGTATGTGTAGGATTCTTAATCCAGTAAACATCACTTTGCATCTTATTTAATTACATAAACATATGTATTCAACTATCAAACAGCACCGCGTGGCTACAATCTTGAATGGGGATATGATTCTGGCGCTAAAGGATGGTGCCGTGGTCGAGCACGATTCACCGAAAGCTCTCCTCGACGATGACGAAAGTATCTTTGCTTCCCTCATGAAGGCAGGAAAGTGATAATGACGACAATCATACCAACCGTGGTCCTCAAAGTGCCTCCGCCCACTTCTCCGTTTCCCGTATAGTGCATCTTCACACTCCTCAGGATGCTAATTAAATGAATGTACTTCTAATCTTAATGATACCAAACATAAATAATATCGTAAACGCACCGCATGCTGACATGTATCATCATAAACTTAGCAATGCTATTTTTACAACAGCATTACAGAAATATATTTGAAACTGTTATACCATTATACATCAGGTTTCCCAGCCTCTCAGGTGAGTCAGACTCTGTCATATTTCGTAACATATTAAAACAGCATCCATTGGATGACTGTGTATTTTTAGTGTAGCCTCTTTAACTCTTTGTCTTCATATTGTTGACTGCAACAACATAGAAAACATGTGAAACTGGAAATGAGTTGAAATAATTCGTCATGGAATTTTAAGACTTCATGAGGACTAAAGAAAAATGCATATTTAAATTTGGGGGAAATTAGGGAATTTTGTTTTCTTGAAATGCCAGGAACCCTGTTCATATTATTTATCACATGATGAAACACAAATGTCGCCTTCACAATATTTTAGTCTAGATTCTAGCCGTTTCTATCTCGGTTTAATTTCTCCGAGTTGCAGCCAAAATCCGAATATCGCGCCTAGCCGAATGAGGGCGCTTACCCCAGTGATTGCGGCGCCCGAAAACAAATTTTCGGGGAGGGTAAGAAACTCTATTGCACACCAGGGTGCACACATCTTGCAAAGTTCCTTTATTGTATATTTTATAGTAGTGTCATTATCTAAGTGCCCAGGTGCTAAGCTTTTTTTTTACACATCTGAACGCAACCTTGCACCAACACCAGTATGACCGATGCGGGGGTGCAGGTTGCTTGGAAACTAGTTTAAAGAACCCTTGTGTAGTTCCTTATGAATTAGGTTTAAGTTTTTGTATAAGAAAAATGCATATTTATGGATAGGTACCAAAGGGTATATAAACCCCCGTCTTACTACAATATTGTATCACACCTGACGAAGTGTTCCAGCGGCGCACGAAACGTCGTGATCTTTTTAGATTCCGTTGACCATGCATTTCGAGGTAACAGCAATAGATCAACGTGTTTAACATGTCCACTTGGGTGATATTAAAGGCATATCCCAGAATATGCATTTACAGTTTTGTTTATTTCCGTAGAAGAATTTGCTATTCACACTTCTTCATGTTGTTTTCATTTTCATTTGGCGTACATAATGCATGATAAACGAGGTGTTTCATCAACTTCAGAGATTCAATGCTCAAATGGTAACATCTAAATTACATTCCATTAATATATTTATTAGATATGGAGGCGGGGAGGAGGGGGAGGGTACTAAGGTTTAAAAAAAAAATGCATCATCAGGGCATTCATATTATGTATGTATCGAATTACATCGGGTTTCAAATACACTAGACAGTGAGTGAGTAAAACAAAAGTGTCCCCTCTTTTTAAAGTGTCTACTTCGAAATATGAATGTTTGACTATGGGCTCGTGATTATGTCTTTAAAGTAGAATCATCCTCCCAGAATATGTTGATACCATTTTCATTTGAATCTTTGCATACATAACTGAACAACAGACATTTTGCAAAATTGGACTTGCTGGGTGAAGAATGAAACAAATTGTAAAAGAAATTATAAGTAATGTGCACACAGAATGATACACACACTCGCACACATACGTATCTCGTTGGTTAGGCCGATTTTTTTTGGTGGTTAACAATGTCGATTTACAATGAATATCTGTGCTTTTCTTGTAAAAGTTTGAAGTGCAGATTTTTGTTAAGAACCCTGAAACTGAGATTCCCAGCCAAATCGCTCAAAAGTACAGGTGCTTGTGTGATTTCATAGAGTCCCCATTGATCCAATGTGCTCAACCATTGAACTGCACTGGGGAAACTATACTACATTAATCACTCACTCGTTATGCTTATATGAAAAGCGTTGTTCACAGACGTTCAACTGGTTTTCTATTAACATTTTGTCTTCAATGATGATGTCATCTTTGGTACGCTTTCGGGAAATCCCTATTTGAATAACAATTGTGCAGATATTGTGTGTGTGTGTGTGTGTGTGTGTGTGTATGTGTGTGTGTGTGTGTAGTTGTATGTGAGAGGAGAGAAGGGAGAAATGGAATGTGTATAATTGTTTATGTATTACGCGTGTGAACGTCCGTGCACACACACACACACACACATACACACACTCACACACACAAACACGCACACACGCATGCAAGCACCATTGCACATACACATATACATACGCACACACGCACACACAAGGAATTCCATACAATGGCACGTATACCACCGCATATCCCACTTAATCTGATGTATGTGCCACGCACTGAAAGATCTGATCCATTAAAGGTAATGAAACTCTAATGATTAATGTTAATTCAATAAAAGTAGTAACATCCGAAATATAGAACCGGATGTCTTTAGAATACTTGTCAGGATCAAACTTGGTTTTGTGTTTTTGCTATGTTTTGGTTACCCATCACTCAAAACTCAAACACCCTCACATACCTCCAAGCATCCTGTATTTTCAGTGGAGAGAGCTATGACGTAGCCACAGTACTCAGAAGTAAAATGTACTTTACACATAAATGTATATTTGCAAGTTGTTTATTACTACCGGATAATTTCCACCAGTAGCATGAAGATGTTTCTAAAAAAAAGGTTGTTCACGATTGAGTATGTGGAAAACAAAATTGCGTTAAAATTACTTGACCATTATGTAAGACATCGACTATTTCAGTTGTCACTATCACCAGAAATCAAATATTGATCACCTAATTAAGTATCAATTATTACGAGTCACATGATGAAATATAACTTATCAAAAGTCACATGGCCATGTAATTAATTTGTCCGAATATTAAAGCATGTTTATTATCTATTTGTATAAAGGTAAACTTTCCCGATTCATTGAAGACTGGAGCACGATCGCGTGAAGATTAAGATTCCCATGACATGAAAATGTTGACTTAGGTCGATTATGTGTATCAAAATCACTAACTGTTCAATCGAAACATGTGTCCTTTAATTTAGAATAGTTTATATATTTTTTTCTCAGCACTGATAAGCCCCGCCTCCAAAATATCATCCAACTCAAGATTCCCCTTGTGACATCATCCAAAGTAGAAATTAGCAGCATAATAGACAAAATTTATGCACAAACTAAACATTGCAATGACTACCTCCACCTGCCCACAAGAGCATCACATGTCTTCACACAATACCATCTAACAACCTTTCATGTGGGAATAATCATTTTCTTTTGTCAGAAATGTGCTAGCTATGCCAAGAAAAAAATAATTTTCATTGCATAAACATGTGATGCCATTATCACCATGTAGTGCGACTGCATAAAGTTGCGGTGCAGTCAGACTCGCAACATATCCGTGACTATAAGGATTGGAATAAAATCTGGAGTATGTACTCGGACTTGAATACAGACTCCGGAGTACGCACTTGACTCGCAGTATGCCCCGCACTAGGACCCTACATTTTGGATACAAAACACCTCAAAAAGTTAACACAACTTGAGGTCCATAATAGGCACGTCAAACAACAACTCGACTCAATGCTGCCAAAATGGAGAATGACTTCTTTTACATTGTAAAGTACAGGCATTCCAAGAATTTACCTGAACAAGAGACTCCAATTAGAACTTGTTACAATGAACTTTATGTCTCCCATTCTTGGTAGACTTTACTTTTCACGAGATTTTCAGATTTTCATAATGCACAATTATAAAAAATGATATAAAGAGAAATATAATTGTTCTTGCAATATAAACATGGTACATTGTCTCGTGCATAATAAGCACTATCATATTTAACAGAATATTCTCCATAAGTTTGCAAACTAATATGGTACATATTCAAGCAAGTATACAAATTGTGATACAATTGTACAAATTGGCATGAAATTGTTTTTTACATACATTTCTTGCATACACCAATGATTTTTTACATACACCAATTATGATTTGTCAATGTTGCCCTCACAAGGCTAAACATGAACATTTACAACATTTCCCTATGCACACTTTATATGCAGAATTAAATTTAAAAAGCATTAGAAACAGAAAATAGACTAATTTTAGAATTCGCTGTCATGAACAAAGAACAAATCACTTGTGACATTACTAATAGGAATGCAATTGTGTAAGGCTTGCTGCTTTCACTAGTTCTATAATGTTGCTCTACCAGCTAAATACACAGGCAATATATGCTCTTGGTACTGTCGTGTGACGCAGGAGATACCGCACTGAACGGGCAAATAACGTTGCTCATAATGGCCAATCTTCAGGATTATTTTTCCAATGTTTATGATCATCAGATATTCATGACTGATCATAATAAACTGAACATAAGTGCGATATATTTCTTCAAAATATTGCCTTTTTTTTACTGATATCAAATTTAACTTATCACCAAGGTGGCATTCGTCTTTAATCTTACTCTCACTTCCCACGCACACTATGCCATCCGTGTCGTCTTCATTGATGCAAAGTCCATCCAAAGGGATTTTATGAATCAGACGTTCTTCTTAAAGGGATAGCTCACCCTGAAGTTAGGTTGGTTTCAATAAAAGCAAACACCCGAAAGAAACATGTTAGTGAAGGTTTGATGAAAATCCGTCAAAGGATAAGAAAGTTATGATCTTTTAAACATTTATGACGTCACGTGCGAGGTGCTTCCCCTATAGTTATGTACAACAATATACATTTGGTTTTACATTTGTTATTTTTACACACATACATCTAAGAAAAAAAATCCGTTACAAAAAAAAACAAAAAAATGAGCAAATTCATGAATTATACAGCACACAACATATGGGAGAGAACCCGACACGTGTTCGTACAAAATATTACAAATTGTAATATTCTAAAATATTTTAAGTGCACTGAAAAACAAATGAAATCAAGGGTCGAGAACAAAAATATGTGGAGGAACGGTTTGCTGTAAGAAAATAAAAGTTGTTAACCGTGCAATAGGGATGGGTGAAGGTTGGGTAGGGGGGGGGGGGGGAGGTCACAGAACAGAAGAACGTGTAGTGATTGCCTGTGCCAGCTCCTTGCTATATTAATTCAATTCAATTCAATTCAAGGTTTATTAAAAAATTTCTTCGCAGCCATGCAGCTGAATTGCGATAATTTACATGGTAAAAACATATATAAATACAACATATGAAATAAGACGAATATCCTCTGCAAGTATAAATATTTAAAAAAATTGTAATAAATGGTATGAAAACTAAAAAAAGATAATTATACATTAAACAGATTGTAAGTTTCTTGAAAATGCATTGTAAATTTACTGTACGACAATAAGATGATAACCGACACCACTTTCTGTCAGCATTACAACATGTCAAAAACATGTAGGATATATTGCAAAACTAATGCAAAGTACTGTGTTTTAGGTAAAACAACATTTTCATCAATAATATGAACCCCCCATAAATAATAGAAATAATAGTAAATGTAATGAACCTCTCTCAAACGAATAATAAAATTGATGTACGGCAAAATTATCATAATTGCAGCTAAGTCACATCAGCATTAAAAATCATAAAAGTATTGTGATAACATCAGTAAGAAGCAAGTGTTTGGTTGTAAAGTAGGGTATTGATTGCTTTTCATTTTAACTATATAAAATTCATGGGGAAAAAGCAAACAATTGTAATGGCTGGTTTCTTATTAATAGTGGTAGATAAAATATATACATGTCTACAAAATAATTATGTCAACTGAATAGTGAGTGTATCAGTTGTACCAAACTTTCAATTTCTAACTGAAATTACATGGATTCATTTAACACTCTAACAAGGTAAGTTATTGAGCTTTTTCGATAGCGTTCTGTTCTGCATTTTATTTCATTTTTTTTTTATTCTATTACATTTTAAAATGCTAATATGCCCTTTTCCTGAACATAACTGATGACAATTCATATTTCCCATGCACATTTGCTTTCTCTGCAGCTTGGAATCTGTGGTAGAACGGGCAGCGGTAAATCGTCACTCACTCTCCCTCTGTTCAGACTCATCGACACATCCAAATGTATTCCACTTTCTTGACCGTGTGCTCTATCATTATTCAAATCACGGAGTCCATCTACGGATCCATTATTTATCGGTATAAGGGCTTCATTGGCAAATTTGTAAAGGGAGGAGGCGCAAACAGAAATTGTCCTGTTTATTGTTGTGTCAACATGTATGCTTAGTGAGTGACTCTCCATAAGTAAATGGGGACCGCGCCTTTTATTGGATCAAATAAGAACAAACTGTGATTAAAGTTATTAGTCAAGATGTTATATCCCCATAGATTTTAACTCTTCATGAGCCATTGAGATATTTTTCACAATAAAATGCACACAGATGCTTAAAGTCAGCTTACAGTTATACTTACAGATAGCTCTGGTATAGTATTAAGACATAATCCATAATTCATTTTTTCGAAGATAAATATTCCAAAAGAACATTTGCTTTTCGATAGCAGAAAGCAAACAAATACCCAGATTTATCATTTACACAATGACATTCATAATGTGCTATAGCCAATGAAATACAAAAGATTACCATAGTGTGCCGTTGCTGGATATTTTAAGCTTCTTTTTTATTTTTCGGTAAAAATAACTTGACTAGTAAAACTCTACCAAATATGAAAGGCTTGTGACAATTGTACAATGGAATTTGAAGCTAACGTGATCAGAAGTGATACTTTTCCACAAAAACAAACAATTAGTAGCACATACACATCATTTCTATATTTTCTACACAATCACATTGATACTAAGGTGACTCTATGTTGATTTCGTGTTGATGGGTTGCATCTGTTGTGCTTCAGGACACGTTTTTTGCATCTTCAATGAACGTGCTGTCAGTTTCTTTTTCATGAAGAAAATGGAGATGCTTAAGATAATGGATAAGCCGGATAGTATTACCGTCAAAGCAATAAACACATGTAAGGTTGTGTTCGAAGGACACTGGGATTGATCACTTGTGCTGTCAGAGGCTTCATTTACGTCCACAGTCTTAAGATGCGTTGTTGTTGACTCCGCTGTTTGAATATTCGGATGAGTGTGGATTTGACTCGTCACCTCCTCTGCAGGATTGGGACATTGGTTACCTGGTTGAAGTTGATCCCAGCTGAAATCATAGCAATCTTCTGGCCGCTTAGGTTTATCACGTGCTGAGGAACAGCAGGCAACTGCTTGGGACTTTGTGATCCAGAATGTGCTCGTTAACGCGGTTGCATTATTCCCTTGGCTACAAAATGGGATCTTCTCACAATCCTGGTAGCATTCAATGAAACCTTCTACATTCCCAACTGCAGCACTGCACTCCAGGAGGGCCCACCATTCAAATACATCCACACTTTCAAATTTGCAATGTACCTTTCCAGGTGGATATTTAACCATGGTAACAACTAGTAGTACGGACCAACTCATTCGACCTCCACCATCCTCCTGCCACAATATGTATGTAGCCTGGTCGGTTCTTGTAACATCCTCAATCATTACGGTGATTGTGTTGTGATCAGTGTGTACACTGAACCTGCCACGTTGGTCTTCGGTGAGCCCAGCTACATCGAGTTCACCACGAGTCGAGTCGTAGAATGGGCGATTATTACTAATCTGAATCTTAAAAGATGTGTTCTGTGAATCGCTGACGGTGAATGGTATCCGGGCCGTAGAACCTGCGTAGATTTCAATCTTTCCCGTTGACACTGGGCAGTTCAGGACAGACCAACTGCAGATGGTGTACAACAACAGCAGACGTTCCAAAGCTTGCAGAGAAAACAAGGTAAAAGAACGATCGTAACCAGGGATGAAATGAAACTTACGTGAAATGATAAAGATTATCAACTGCATATAATTTGCGTATGCATAACTATGCTAATTGGGTATAATTTCGCCCAATAATCCTGTACACCGGTATTTTGAACGATATTCCATGGAAAAGGAATGATGCAATATAAACCACCTTGTTAGTTTATGAAGGGATAAGTCATCATGTAATACCACGTTTGGCACAACAGGTCACTTAAGACAATTATGCAAATATATTAATTATGCTATTGATTTTTTGCTGTATATCACACCATACTTGTACAGCTACTACTAACCTGTCTATCTTCAACAAGCACCCAGTATTCACTCCATCACCAAGTCAGTTTTACTTTCTACTTCATAAGAAACATCTTCATTCTCGCCATGTACCCAATTTTCTACGACAACAAAATATAATAAATATTACATCTGAACAAAAAAAATTCTAAATGGGGTAATTTATTTCTGTAGACAATCCAAAGGTGATAATATTGTCTTCTTCTGAAGTAATAGACTCTAAAATTAAGATCCCCTGTGATACTGATTACTAGCATGATCAAATGAAAATCTAGAACGTTGCCGAGTGCCGACTGAGGCTAAGATATGCACAGAATGAAAGAGCTATGAAATTATGAAGTTTCGTCCATTGCCGATGAAATTGGGTCGAATGAAGTTGAAAATTTGAATCACTCTAAACCATAAAACCAGGAGGGGGGGGGGGGGGAGGGGTGGAAAAGCAGAAACCTTGTCAAAGAAAATAGGATAGAAATAAACTGAATTGCATGGACTGACGTCACTGATTTGATCATATTATAAAGCATTGAACAGTTGAAAAGGATTTACAATTGCTTTCTTACAAGCAATTCAAAACTGATTCTTACACCAAGATGTTCCTCATTTTGTCATACATCTTCTTATTCTTCAACTGTCATCTGCTCTCAGTAGTTCGACTACCACGGACCGCCACATTCTCCGCTCGTGTGCCCTTGTGACACATTCTCTGTAACTAAGCCTCAGCCACTCCTTAAAGGGTCACTAAATTAGAAAAAATAAGCTCCCACTAATCTATGAAAAATTATGAACTAAAAACGAATTTCACATTCGTTTGCCGCAATAAAGTCTCATTTTGACTAAAATTTGAAAAAACGTACACCTCCAGTGACGTCATAAAAGTCAGAATGTTATAAATGCCAACGGCGTGAACAAAATATTTTATTCACGCCGTTCAAACAATGGGAATGGGAACCCCAAAGCTTGTCCGAGGTTTGTCCGAGTAGCAACAACTTATAGATTTAAAGTGCATTCCACCCATTGGATCTGAATGACAAGATGCAGGTGAATGCAATAACGCGTTACTACGCAGTTAGGCAAAAAGTTGTGAATGCATTACGTAAATGGTCTATTGTTGACTTCCGTACAATCTAAAGGCGCTGTCACACCTTGGCGTTTTAGACAGCGTATGCCCGACGTATGAGGAATTTGGCGAATACGCTGGCGTACGTCGAATACGTTACGGGTAAGTTTTGCATACGTTAAGAGTACGCTAAAACACGCTGGTATACGTCGTCATACGGCGAGGTCGTCGAAAAATTTTGTGCAAGCACAAATTTTTCGACGTATGCTAGCGTATGCTCATACGTCCCGCATACGCGGGCCATAAGTTGTAGGCAAGTTACGCGATCGTTGATACACGTTGACACACGTTACTCGTAAGTTACTCATAAGTCGATGTACGTCGAGATAATGTCCAGCGTACCCTAAAACTTACTTCTAACCTATGAGTAACGTGCTTTGAACGTATGTGTAACTTAACTCCAACGTATATTGACGTATGAAGACGTATGAAGACGTGCTCCGAACGACCACAAAACTTACTGAACGTGTTTATAACTTACAGCTACCGTATAATGGCGTATTAGTTTTCTTCGGCATGGCGGTGGTGTTGATACGGTGATGTATCGTGCGGTTATGATTTGAATAATCGAGCAGCAGCGTTTTTATAGGCTACGACACGTGTTCGTCAGCGATACGCTGCCGCGCGCTATGCGTAAGTTAGGCTACCGTAGGGCATAAGTTGTGTACGCCAGCAATACGCTAAGTATTCGTTGGAATACGTTACTTATAAGTTAACGAAGCGTTTGATATAAGTTACTAATACGTTATGTATACGTCTAACTCGTTATGAATACGCTAAGTATACGCCCAGAGTTGAAAAAAAATCAAAGTTCAGCGTATGCCGACGTTTTAGATAAATTTTGATACGTCGGGCATACGCTGTCTAAAACGCCAAGGTGTGACAGCGCCTTAAGATTAACAGCGGATTCTTTTATGGAATTTGACTCCTCTGACGTCACTTAGAGGTGTGTGGTTTTTTTTTCAAATTTTCGTCAAAATGAGACTTTATTGCGGAAAACAACTGTGAAATTCGTTTTCAGTGGATAATTTTACGTAGATTACTGGGAACCTTTTTTTTTTCTAATTTAGTAACCCTTTAATATCATTCATCCCTTGAGTACGTGGACGCCATCGTCCTCTCTTCCCATGAAACCTTCATTTCAACAGCACTCTTTGAAAACCATTCTTTCTTATAATATGCCCAAAGTATTTTCTTTTTTCAATCGTATTTTTTGGTAACTTTTTTCTTAGTCTTCATCATTTGTAACATTTCTTTGTTTGTTTTATGTTGCGTCCATGATAGATGTAATATTCTTCTATTTAACCAAATCTGAAATGCTTCAATTTTTCTTCTGTTGAGATTTGGAAGTATCCATGTTTCAGCGCCGTATAAGAGCGTCAACCAAACATAACATCTTACAAGCCGAGCTTTCACGTTAATGTTGATTTTTCTCGAGGTTAGAATGCTTGCCACATTCTCGAAGGCTGATTTTGCTATACATTTTCTTCGTGCAATTTCATTGTCAAAATGATACCAATATTTAGTTTATGTGTTCTTTATTAAATGGGGTATTTCCCCTTTAAAATCAAGACAAACTTTCAGAAACTTTCCATATCAATGCATGTCACTTGCATAATGTATATCAATCACCTTACAGTGTATGAGTACAGGTTAGCTTACAGTGCTGGAGGATACTGAAGTCAAATGAATCCACGGCTCCCGCTGATGGTCCGGTCGATAATCCGATAATCGATAACACGAAACAAGCTTGCATTGAACGATTCTAAGACGGAAGTAATTTACCTCACTTCCAAGTTTATGCCAACACGCATTCAGCCGTCGTGCGTAATCTTGGTGCAAAAATGGACAAAATATCTGACCATGTCAGCCCAGGTGGCAAAGACTTGTCAAGCTGCCATGGGAGCAATCCGCAAGATTAGCAAGATCCATGACCACCTGGACCAGCCTAGAGCAGAATCCACGCTTATGTCACATCCCGGCTTGATACACGTAATGCACTTTTTCGGGGTCTTCAACATACTCAAGTTAACAAACTCCAACGCATACAGAACACATCCGCTAGGATTGTCACCAGTTCTCGAAAACAAGAGCACATCAAACCCATCCAATATTGTCTCCACTGGCTCCCAATTCACCAGCGTATCCAGTTCAAGATCCTGCTCCTAGTGTACAAATCCTTCAACATCTCAGATCTCATCAAGCAATACCTCGCTACCCGTAACCTTCGCTCTAATAACCAGAACCTTCGCCAGATATCTAGGACCAACACGAACTCTAATGGGGAACGTGCCTTTGGCACTACAGCTGCAAGACTATGGAACTGTATTCCCCTCCACATACGCAATGTCCCATATGTCGACAGCTTCAAACGCGCTCTCAAAACATTCATTCTCTCCTCTTAAGTACCAAATGTGGTTTCTTGAACTCTTTTGTTAAATTGCATATTTGTGTACTTTATACTTGTGTTGATTATTATATGAAGTTAAATGTGTTTATTATGTAATGTGTTCAGCTTAAAATGATTGTAAAGTGCATATAGATTATTGATATGCGTTATATACATGTTTGATTATTATTGTAGTAGCTCAACATTTGTCTACTAGTATCTATTATGATAATGCATGAAGAGGATATGCATGCAGTACATATTCTTTGTTGTAGTTGTAATATACAGTGTGTTATGCAGTGTGCATATGTACACTGCTGAAAGTTTTTTTTCCCTAACACACACATACACAGTTACAAGTGTACATAGCTTTTCAACATCTACAGTAGATGGTGGCTTATTTTTGTTATTGCGGGCTAGACGTACTAGACGTACCCTGGATGCCCAGGTCACTTCCTATCTGCAATGTCACGTGATGTCTGTTTTTTTTATGCAAATGAGGTAATAATGAATAATTATCTTTATGACAGCCAATCATTTTAAGCTACGTAATATATTCAGTATTCATTCAGAGCTTGCTGAGTTTGTTTGCAGGCCCCAAAAAGAACGAGTCCTGCTGCAACTTTCAGAGTCACGAACTTGGTCTACGGTCTACGTAGACCCCGAGTCGATTTCCTGCACAGTCACCTTTATACTGATTCTGATAAAATGTTTTCATATCATTTGTATTTGGACTGAGCATCATTTTGGATAATAATTCCAACCCCCGGAAAAGCAGGCACTCCAGTGCCGTTAGATTTGTACCACTAGAATCTACCAATGTTTTTATCGGTCATGCCATCGGCCTAGCCTAGGCGCTGCATAGTAGACGCCTACTTCGCATTGGACATTGACATACAGCAGCTGTGTATCACGTAGCGTGGAGAGCTTCATCGCATCGGTCCCTTCTTGGTTTCCAGCCGTTTTGTTCGACGATGCCGGCACCCTCCTAGTCTTAGTTTCATCGCCAGCCGCGCCGCCAGGGTTTCCTTCCAGGCTATGGACGGTTTCTAGCACCTGTATACTGTCGGAATTTTAACTGTCGACGGACTCCTACCGACATACCGACTACCGTGCTACACAAGGCTAGTGCTGGACTATCCTAACAGGTAGCTTTATGTTCTAGATTTATACCTGGTACAACGATGTACTTACTAATGCGTTACAACCTGTGTTTGTAAAGAGCGGCGGCCTCCCGCTATATAAACAGTGCCTGTAGCTAACTGATTACTTGTTTGTAAACAGCGGCGGCCTCCCGCTATATAAACAGTGCCTGTAGCTAAGTGATTACTTACAGTAATTTATATATTTTATACAGTCCCTGCTTGTTAACATACGTACTGTAGGGCCTACTCTCTTCTTAGCGTTACAGTCTGTAACACCTTGCATATGTAGGGTAGGCTATCTAGTCTATACTGTTTAGCCTAACTCATTTGTTGGCCATTGGCATTGATGTACGTTAATGTTTACAGAGTAAGCGGCGGCCTTCCGCTATACAAAGAGCGCCACACCTTACTTATCAACCTTAATTGAAAAGTTCTGGTCTGTATAGACACGCTGTGTTTTCTCTGGATTTATTTTGATGGCTGATGCCTCGAATAAAAACGGTTTAAGCCAGAGATATTGATTAGTAATACCGATCATTTCCAAAGCCTTTTTGTGTTGTGTAACCTTAGTGTTAAGCCTACCTGTGAATCCCGTGATCAAAAGTGTGGGGGTGAATGGGCATGTGAAGTCATTGGATTTTTAGTTGTTTTTATTTTGAGCTGCACTGAGAAAACATATTCATGTGAATTGTGTGTGTGTGAATTTATTGAAGTCAGTGATCAATATTTTTGGTTACGTTCCATCTGACATCACACACTCATTTAATACTCTAGGTATCTCATAGTACATCGAAATACAACAGCACCAAACCACTCAATCATAACATCATATCAAACCCCACAGAATTGGTGACCCCGACGTGATCAAATGCCCGACGCGATTCACAGGAAGGTTTATAAAATTGCAAGGCTTTCTGATGTTAAACATTAACGTTAAATCTTTAGACATTTATAGATTTTGAGGCTATATTATGTTTCTATAATTATATGTATGGTTTATGTACACTTAGTCTTTAACCGAATGTTGTAGATACATGATGTATTAGCAGTTTCTGTGTACACCGGTATAGAATCTACATAGCTTATGCTGATAGGCTTGTTGTAGCTCAGATGATAATTTTGATCTAGTGGTCTAGATTTTCTATTCACGAGTGTTAACCATAAGATACTGTGATAGTCATCCGACACCATGAGTTCGGATGATAGTGACAAATCTCAGGGTGCAGCTGCCCCGGAGCAGCCTCGTACTAATGTTAGTCGTGCTAGTTCTGTAGTGAGTGGGGTTGCTGTAAAATTACCACCATTTTGGAAAGCAGATGGTACAATTTGGTTTGCACAAACCGAGGCACAATTTCAGACAAGTGGCATTACAGTAGAGGAGACAATGTATTCGTATGTAGTCTCTGCCCTTCAGCCGGAGGTGGCTCAGGAGGTTCGCGACATACTGATCAACCCGCCTGCACATAATCCTTACTCAGTTCTCAAAGAGCAGCTGATCCAGCGTACTTCAGCTAGCGAGCAGAGGAGGGTGCAGATGCTCCTCACTGAGGAGGAGTTAGGCGACAGACGTCCTTCCCAGCTTCTTCGCCGTATGAACCAGCTGATTGGAAAGCAGAAGCTAGACTCTGGTATTTTGCGACAGTTTTTTCTACAGCGGCTCCCATCGAATGCACGCCTGATCCTTGCCTCAGCTAGTACCAGCACTTCATTGGAGGACTTAGCAGAGCTAGCTGACCGGATTTTGGAGGTCAACGTTCCTTCAATTAGCCACATCGCTACATCATCACCTGAATCAGTTGCACAACCATCCCCACAAGATGCGCCTAGCAACAGTGAAGTTGGTGCACTGCGTCAGCAGGTGGCTGAGCTGACAAAGTTAGTTCATCAGATGTCGAGCAAACTTCAGCGACTCTCGAGAAGCCGTAGCAGGTCGAGGGGGCGAAGCGCATCACCGGGACGTCAGCCCCAGACATCACCCGGCAGTGACGCGACCGCCAGCACACAAGCTGAAACACTCTGCTGGTATCATAGGAAGTGGGGAGACAATGCTGAGCATTGTCGACAGCCGTGTTCTCGCCATGCATCATTCCAGGGAAACGCCTAAGCCAGACGGTAGGTGCGGCAAACCCATCTGGCATCATTAACCACAGCCGCCTATTCTATGTTATGGATGCCAACTCTGGTAAGAGATTTCTCGTCGACACAGGTGCTGCCGTGAGCGTGTTTCCCCCGAGTAAAGATGAGAAGCGGAAGCGAGCAGATAGCAGTGGGTTTGCATTGCAGGCTGCGAATGGAACGCCCATACCCACATATGGACAGCGATCATTGACGCTAGATCTGAAACTACGACGTTCATTCCAGTGGGTGTTTGTGCTCGCTGATACGCCTACCCCCATCATCGGAGCTGATTTCCTTCGCAATTTCTCATTGTTGGTGGATGTTGCACGCGGACAGTTGATTGATGCAACCACTAATTTGACTGTGAGAGGATTTTCTACCTCCGATGTGCCCATTAGCCCCGTGTTTTCACCGACACCTGTCAGTCAGTCGCTTTCACGCTGTATTGGACGAGTTCTCGGATATAACTCAACCTTTACAGAAGGAGACCCCAATCAAGCATACAGTGACACACCACATCACTACAAATGGACCTCCAGTGCGAGCGAGACCACGACGATTGCCACCGGATAAGATGAAAGCCGCAAAAGACGAATTTCAGCACATGTTTGATTTGGGAATTATCCGCCAATCAGACAGTGCATGGTCCTCGCCTTTACATCTTGTTCCCAAATCGTCTGGTGACTGGAGACCATGTGGAGACTACCGTGGTTTAAACAAAGTGACCGTTCCTGACAGATATCCGATTGCGCACCTGCAGGACTTTGCTACTCATCTGAAAGGAAAGACTGTGTTCAGCAAAGTAGATCTAGTGAGAGCATATCACCAGATTCCAGTGGAGCCATGTGATGTTGCCAAAACTGCCATTACCACGCCGTTTGGTATGTTTGAGTTTCTACGCATGCCTTTTGGTCTCAGAAATGCGGCACAGACCTTTCAACGCTTCATTGATGAGGTGACCCGAGGACTGGATTTTGTCTATGTTTACATCGATGACATCCTCGTTGCCAGTACTACGCAGGAATAGCATGAGGACTATTTGCGTCGACTTTTCTCCCGCCTGCGAGAGTACGGAATAGTGATCAATCCCACGAAGAGTGAGTTCGGCGTAAGCGAACTGAACTTTCTTGGCCATCACGTGGACGCTAGTGGCATCACGCCACTGCCTGACAAGGTGGAAGCTGTCCGCAGTTTCCCACAGCCGACCTCGTATAAGCAGCTCCGCAGTTTTCTGGGCTTAGTGAACTTTTACAGGCGGTTTGTCCCCCACTGCGCCGACATTCTAGCTCCCCTGACCAACCTCCTGACCAAGCAAAGGAGAGGGTCCCGTAAACCATTGGTCTGGACGCCCGAGACTGCCCAAGCCTTTTGTAACATCAAAGAGGCATTGTCAAACACAACCATGTTGGCGCATCCTGATATCAATGCGACACTGAGCATCATGACAGACGCGTCTGACGTCGCCGTGGGCGGAGTACTGCAACAACTTGTTGGAGATGCATGGCAGCCCATTGCCTTTTACTCCCACAAACTTCTCCATGCAGAGACGAAATACAGCGCTTTTGGTCGAGAGCTGTTGGCTATCTATCTAACCATCCGGCATTTTCGGCATATGCTGGAAGGCAGGCTGTTCTGCATTTACACGGATCATAAGCCGTTGATATACGCCTTCAATGCCAGCCCGGATCGTCATAGCCCACGGGAGATCCGCCAGCTAGACTTCATCTCACAGTATAGCACAGACATACGACATGTGAAGGGTACACAGAACATTGTCGCGGATGTGTTATCCCGGCCGGATGTCAACGCCCTATACACGGACACTACTGTCGACTACCAGGCTATGTCCGACGCCCAGAAGGACGACAGTGAGTTGCAAGCCGAACTCGACACCCCTACTACTAGTCTTCAACTTGAGAGCGTCCCCCTCATCTCCACTGGAGGAAGCATCACCTGCGACATGTCTACAGGCAGTCCTCGGCCCTTCGTGCCTAAAGGACATAGGCGAGCAGTGTTTAATGCTATCCACGGGCTTTGTGTGGACTGGAATGCGGAAAGATATCCACACTTGGGCACAGTCATGTCTACATTGTCAGAAGTCAAAGGTGCACAAACACATTAAAGCTCCACTTGGAGTTTTTAGCACTCCTGACAGTCGATTCTCCCATGTACACTTGGATATCGTTGGACCTTTACCAGTTTCACACGGTTTTTCCTACCTGCTGACTTGCATCGACAGATTCACGCGCTGGCCTGAGGCTATCCCTCTTCAGGATATCACAGCTGAGACTGTCGCCAAGGCGTTCGTCGAGAGATGGATTTCAGTGTACGGCACCCCTGCTACCATAACAACGGACCGTGGACGTCAGTTTGAATCTCATCTCTTTGCACAGCTGACCAGATTGCTCGGTACGAATAGACTTCGCACTACGGCTTACCATCCAGCTTCAAATGGCTTGGTTGAGCGGTTTCATCGAAGCTTGAAGGCTGCATTGAAGTCACACGACGACCCCAACAACTGGTTTGAGTATCTCCCTTTAACCCTTCTCGGGATCCGCACCACAGTCAAAGCGGATTTGAACTGTTCTCCAGCGGAACTGGTATATGGTACCACACTGCGACTACCTGGCCAGTTTGTTGCACCAGAGCCAGCTACCCCGCCGTTAGATTCTGGGAGTTACATCGAGCGTTTACGTGAGCACATGCGTCATCTTTCGCCTACTCCCACACGAGAGCAGCAGGTGAAGAGTCATGTACCTACAAATTTAGCGAACGCTTCGTTTGTATTTGTGCGTGTGGACATGGTGAAAAGGCCCCTGCAGCAGCCTTACATCGGCCCCTTTCGCGTCTTAAAGAAGAGAGGGAAATTTTTCACCCTCAACATGAACGGTAGAAAGGAAAATATCACCGTTGACCGCCTGAAGGTAGCACATCTTGAACAGTCTTCAATGTCAGGATCAGAGAGCCAGCCGGTTTCTACACGAGATGTTGCTGTCACACCTAGTCATGAGCCAACTTCCCTCCTTCCTCCTCCCAAATCACCCTCAATGTCTTTCCCTTCACCTGCCACTGCCTCTCCACCTCCTCCTCGCATTACACGTTCAGGGAGGCATGTTCATTTCCCCAAGCGTTTTGTGCAAGTTGCTTATGTGTAAGGTGTAATTAGGAGAGATATAGACATTTTTCCTATGGTTGTGTTTTCATGCTCATGCAGTTTCATAACCACGATCGAGTAGATACATGTACTCATAGTCAAGTATGAAACGTCGTTCTATTCTCTTTCATACATTGCATTATTCATGTATGGATATGTCTTTATATTGTCTTTCATACATTGCAGTCTATATTGCTTGCATGGGAAATTGTATGTTTGACACTACACATACAAATGTGCACATTGTTTGATGTTTACTTTTTCAAATGTTGACTACGCTGTTTTGATTTTTGTCGCCACTCAGAGGTTTTCACCACTTCGTGTCTAGCGAGGGGTTGATGTAGTAGCTCAACATTTGTCTACTAGTATCTATTATGATAATGCATGAAGAGGATATGCATGCAGTACATATTCTTTGTTGTAGTTGTAATATACAGTGTGTTATGCAGTGTGCATATGTACACTGCTGAAAGTTTTTTTTCCCTAACACACACATACACAGTTACAAGTGTACATAGCTTTTCAACATCTACAGTAGATGGTGGCTTATTTTTGTTATTGCGGGCTAGACGTACTAGACGTACCCTGGATGCCCAGGTCACTTCCTGTCTGCAATGTCACGTGATGTCTGTTTTTTTATGCAAATGAGGTAATAATGAATAATTATCTTTATGACAGCCAATCATTTTAAGCTACGTAATATATTCAGTATTCATTCAGAGCTTGCTGAGTTTGTTTGCAGGCCCCGAAAAGAACGAGTCCTGCTGCAACTTTCAGAGTCACGAACTTGGTCTACGGTCTTCGTAGACCCCGAGTCGATTTCCTGCACAGTCACCTTTATACTGATTCTGATAAAATGTTTTCATATCATTTGTATTTGGACTGAGCATCATTTTGGATAATAATTCCAACCCCCGGAAAAGCAGGCACTCCAGTGCCGTTAGATTTGTACCACTGCAATCTACCAATGTTTTTATCGGTCATGCCATCGGCCTAGCCTAGGCGCTGCATAGTAGACGCCTACTTCGCATTGGACATTGACATACAGCAGCTGTGTATCACGTAGCGTGGAGAGCTTCATCGCATCGGTCCCTTCTTAGTTTCCAGCCGTTTTGTTCGACGATGCCGGCACCCTCCTAGTCTTAGTTTCATCGCCAGCCGCGCCGCCAGGGTTTCCTTCCAGGCTATGGACGGTTTCTAGCACCTGTATACTGTCGGAATTTTAACTGTCGACGGACTCCTACCGACATACCGACTACCGTGCTACACAAGGCTAGTGCTGGACTATCCTAACAGGTAGCTTTATGTTCTAGATTTATACCTGGTACAACGATGTACTTACTAATGCGTTACAACCTATGTTTGTAAAGAGCGGCGGCCTCCCGCTATATAAACAGTGCCTGTAGCTAACTGATTACTTGTTTGTAAACAGCGGCGGCCTCCCGCTATATAAACAGTGCCTGTAGCTAAGTGATTACTTACAGTAATTTATATATTTTATACAGTCCCTGCTTGTTAACATACGTACTGTAGGGCCTACTCTCTTCTTAGCGTTACAGTCTGTAACACCTTGCATATGTAGGGTAGGCTATCTAGTCTATACTGTTTAGCCTAACTCATTTGTTGGCCATTGGCATTGATGTACGTTAATGTTTACAGTTTAAGCAGCGGCCTTCCGCTATACAAACAGCGCCACACCTTACTTATCAACTTTAATTGAAAAGTTCTGGTCTGTATAGACACGCTGTGTTTTCTCTGGATTTATTTTGATGGCTGATGTCTCGAATAAAAATGGTTTAAGCCAGAGATATTGATTAGTAATACCGATCATTTCCAAAGCCTTTTTGTGTTGTGTAACCTTAGTGTTAAGCCTACCTGTGAATCCCGTGATCAAAAGTGTGGGGGTGAATGGGCATGTGAAGTCATTGGATTTTTAGTTGTTTTTATTTTGAGCTGCACTGAGAAAACATATTCATGTGAATTGTGTGTGTGTGAATTTATTGAAGTCAGTGATCAATATTTTTGGTTACGTTCCATCTGACATCACACACTCATTTAATACTCTAGGTATCTCATAGTACATCGAAATACAACAGCACCAAACCACTCAATCATAACATCATATCAAACCCCACATTATTATTATGAATATGCAAATGAGCTTATCGATTTTGGTTTTGGCCTAATCTGAATCAGAAACCATGAAACCCTAGGGGTAGACGCAAAAATCATAACATTTATATTTTCAAATCAGCAACTTGTGGTGAAATAATGAAATTTCAACAATGGCCGCCCTAATTTGCATACTATGAATATGCAAATGAGTCAATCGTTCTGGCTTTGGCTTAATTGAATCAGAGACCCTGAAGACGTACCTGGGGTTAGACAAACAAATTATACATTTATCTTTTCAAATAAGCAAGTTATGGTCAAATTAAGACATTTCAGTAATGGCCGCCTTAATTTGCATATTACGCAAAATGCCCAAGGGTGCCAATCTGGCAGATTCTTAATCTGGACCCTTCAATGATACGATTTCCGCAAAAAAAACTTTGTGGGGACGCCAAAACCACGTTCACACAAAATGGAGCTTTTCACAACTGGACTATCACTGTGTTATTATGTCAAAGCGATACAGCACACCAAAGTAGGCAGCAATGTCAGGACACGGTGATCATGGTGATAAAAACACTAATTCATAGACATGGACACATACATTGCCAATACAACCTGTATGTTAGGTGGCTTCCTCACATTGACTTTTACACCTGTGTCAGGCTTGCGTACCCATGGTGCTTCGTTAGGACCACCAATCTCTTTACTAAACATAAATAATATGATGAAGAAAAATACAAATTGTAATACGAGAAATTTAGCGGACAAAATAGGCCCGTTATGGAACATTGTTTTGGTCAATATGAATTGCCGGCTCGTGAAACTTTCACTGTGAGATTTTATGCATCATATCGTCAATGCTGAGAATGAAACGCCATTTTAATCATTAACATTGCATTTTGAATTGCACAAATTAAATGAAAATACAACATATCTGCGGAAGTAGAATGACATGGAGGCATACTTACCCATTTCTTAGATGACTGTTTAATGATGTATCGTTAAAAGACCTTTTTTCTCTACTTTCCACAACGCACTTCTTGGGGAAATTTTCTTTTCTGTCACACCTTTGCAACGTATGCGGAAGTAAAGGAAGAAGAGTTAGAGCGCTCTCAACGCATGGCAAATGTCAGGATTGTTGTCCACACTCAGAACAATATGTGAAAGTTTGTGATGCAGCGGCATGTATGATTTAAATTTCTTGGTTAAATTAGTGAAAAGCGTTTAGTAATATTTCTGCGTTGTAGTGAGTTGTGGTTGCAACAAATTATATACGAGTAACATATTAAAACTAAAGACACATAGACTCATAGAACACATAGAACGAAACGTTAATTGCGTCGACCATCAAAATCAGATTTGTGATTAGCATTACCAGGGTTACCTCCTAGAACGCATCTGGATAACGGTATTACTTGTATTGCTTCTTCCCAAAGTTTTCTTCTGTTATCCCGCTATTTTTTTCTTAGGTATGGGTTACTTGATAAAAACGTAAAACCGCATGGAATTGTGAGCGTTGAATTAGTCAAGTACAAACAAAAAGTACCGTATTTAATTGCTCTCAATGAGAATAAAACAGGCACATACTATGGAGCCTAATTGGTATTGTCCTTGTCATGACTTTACTTTCTAATATTAATTCCAGTGATAATCAAAGAACAAGATGCACGGTCTTCTCCTCTTTTTAGGTCGCATCGTGATCGATGGTGTCGACATATCTACTGTTCCCCTCCTAACGCTCCATCATCCCACAAGACGCTTTCCTCTTCAATGGGTTCATCAGGTTAGCTGGATTCTCTTGTGACTTTGCCCATAATAGAAATGTATATCATAGAAATACAATGACAATTGTTAAATATACAAATTATTCATCAAGTGGTTACACACATATTGCAAATTTCAAAGTTTGACCTTAAATTGTGACATTTAACCTTTGACCTACATGACCCATAATCGAATCAGTTAATTACCGTGCTCTGTATCATCTTCGTAATAAGTTTTATGTAATTATGTGTTGAGTTATAGCGTAAACGAGATCCAGACGGACGGACGGGCGGACAACCCGAATACATAATGCCATCCTGCAACTTCGTTGCGGAGGCATACAAATTATATTGAAATGATAAATGTAGATTATGCACGTTTCACGCATTTTAGTATACCGTTTAAAGATAACGATGTTTACATAACACTTGCGGTTTATTGACAACAGAAGTGGAACGTCGTCTGCAAATAGGAAGGCCTGATGTTAGACACCTGATGTGCGTAAAAGAAAATTGGCAGGTGGCCTTTCATGACACGTCGCCTGTACTGATTATATGATGTTGCTAAAGGTTTTTTTTATTTGTGTTTAAGGAGCAATCTTGATCCGACATCATCAAGGCAAGATAGTGAGCTATGGTACGCACTTGAGATCTCTCAACTTAAGGCTGTAGTAGCAAAGCTGGAAGGGGGACTAGGTAGGTAGATGATGCTGACTTTTTTGTTTGTTCTCTTCATCTCCCTCTTTCTTTATACACATATATTACATTTTTATCTTCGTCTCACGTCTCTTTGTACAGTTTTTTGCCCTTCCCATCTCTTTCTCCCTCTCTCTCTCTCTGCCCCTTCTTCGCAATAGGTTTATCCATCTCTGATTTTTTTAGCTTCATCTCTCCGTTTCCTTCTCTCTGTTTCACCTCAATGTTGTGTCAGTCTCTCCCTCTTTATTTCTGTACCTCTCTCTCTCTGTCATTGCATATCTATATATCACCTTCTCTCGCTCATCCTTTCCGCAACCCTTTCTTACTGTTCATCCTGGCTTCTGTATCCCTCCTCTTCTCTATCTGGCTTCATAATCGCGCTCATCATTCCTCGTTCATTCTTTATAGCTTTTCCTAACTGAACTCATTCCCCCTCTTCCCTAGTATTGTCTCTTTTGCTCTTGCTCTCCATCTGGTCATCATGTCAACTTTCCACTTCAAGAACCATTTCTCTCTCTCTCTCTCTCTCTCTCTTTCCTCCCTATTTGCAACTTCCCTCTTCCATTGCCAATATGTTTCTTTTTTTTCTGTTTCTATTGACATGAATTGATTCATTGAAGTAAGTACACTCTTTAATACTATTACAGAAGATCTTAATTTATCGTTTGTCCTCTTTCTTATATGAATATAGACTTTGAGGTGACGGAAGGAGGGGACGATTTCAGCACTGGTCAGAAACAACTGTTTTGCCTGGCCAGAGCGTTCCTCCGTAATTCCAAAATTGTCATCTTGGACGAAGCAACAGCTTCCATTGACCAAGAAACGGTAACCAAAATGACACAATTATTTTATCTATCTGTGTAATTAAGGAGACATTGGCTGTCCTTGTATGTATTTCTTGTACAATTAGTGTATGTATAAACTTATAAAAGTTAGTTTGGGCTGGTTGGCATGCTTGGAGCTCGAGTTAGAGCTACGATTAACGATTTTCTGAGCACTAGCTATAACAATGCAACACTTGGTGAATGTTATCCATCTCAATTAGGTTTTACCAGGAAAAAAACCCTAATCAAAACATAACGAAATTAAATTCTGATATACGTGTATGAACTGTCTAACATTAATACTCTCGACATATCCTTTTGTACAATAGATATTTCCAAGGTTTCCCTGCTTTTCAACTGTTTGTCAGATCTCTTTCTTCTATGAAATTATTCGAGATTCTTCGAAATCCAGAAAGCATATCATTTGCTTGAAGAAAGTATGTCTTTCACAATTCAGGTAAAAAATATGAGGCTGGATGTATATACCAGTAAATATGACTGTATAACTTTTTCCTTATATCACCACCACACCATCCCCACCCACATGTTATTATTAGGAAACTGCATATACAAATGTCTTACACCGTTTCCTTGCATTCTTTTGCTTCTTATCCCAAGGATCGCATTATTCAGCAGGTTGTCGCCGAGGTCTTTCACGACAGGACTGTACTCACAATAGCGGTAAGTTATTGATGCTGTTATAGCAAATCACATAACGTTACCAATCACGTCAATATGACCGTTTTTTAAAGGGAATATACTGTACTGGGAAGACAAAAAGCCTTCAAAAGGGTGACCATGAGAAATCATCTTGCCAAAGGTCTTAAATTCGTGTATTGTTGATTGTAGAAACTTGCTGAAAATTATTTGCCCTCAAATGATCCACATTTGAAGTAATTAGTGATTAAATCACAAATGTTCAAAATGTTCTGCCCGAACATTTTTTTGTCTTCCCAGTAAATGGTAGTCGTGTTACAGACTACTTGATTCGTAGTCAATGGTGTGTCATTTTTCCGTGATCACAGGTCTTGCTCTTGTCGATGTCCAGGATATACGAGGTAGAATTCATGTAAAAGTTATAGAATTGTTAAAATGAAGTAAAATTCGCAACCTCGGTGATAAGCTAGGTGATAGGCTGTGAGGTGCATGGACGCAACCCAGTCTGTTAACTATGTCATGTAACACAGACTATGCCCCAATCCCATCCTCGCTCCTCCATAGGATCCATGACCTAATTAGGGCGTAGTCTGTTTTACCAGACTTAGTTGTTAAGAGACTGTGTTTTTTCCATGCAACTCGCAGCCTATATATCTAAGCTACCCCGGTGATGATTGAAGATTCATGCACATAGTCTACAGGTGTACAGTTAATCGTGTTCAATTCGAGGTTGTATAACAAGCATGCCGAAAAAAAATTGTACTAGCCATCCTTCCTACAGTGTGTCGAATCCTTCAGTGCCAAATGAAAAGTAAGTCTACAATGTTCATGATGTGTATTTACTACTAGTGCAAGACATCGGTAGTGGCACAAGGATAAGTCCTACATTCTATTAAAATAGTCTCTAAAGTTATCCAAGCATTCCGCGCTTGTCAGTTCTCAAGCTTTCTTTGAAAAAAAATGAATCCTTTGTCAAGGCCTTTGACAACGAGAGAAATATATACAAAATCAGCAATTATTTCTAAACAGAAAAACGTATTCATAAAGGACAAAGTATAGCTACAGATCAATTGACATTGTAAAAACCATAGCATTTGCACTCATATATACTTAAATAATAAACAAAACGCCTTTGAATCATTTGCAGAACATTTTTTGGCATTGAATATACGACTTTCAGGTGAATTTAGTACCATTTATATTAGTGATTATTAATATTTTTTAATTTTATAATACAATCTGTATCTTTTTCTACATTCTCTCTTTATATCAAATGCGAAGAATGTGTAGGATTGATAATCCTGTGAACATCACTTTGCATCGTATTTAATGACATAAACACATGTTTACACTATCAAACAGCACCGCGTGGCTACGATCTTGAATGGGGATATGATCTTGGCGCTAAAGGACGGTGCCGTGATCGAGCACGATTCACCGAAAGCTCTTCTCGAAGATGACGAGAGTGTCTTCGCTTCCCTCATGAAGGCAGGAAAGTGATAATGATGACAACCATCATACCAACCGTGGTCCTCAAAGTGCCTCCGCCCACTACTCCGTTTCCCATATAGTACATCTCCACACTCCTCAGGATGCTAATGAAATGAATGTACTTCTAATCTTAATGATACCAAACATAAATAATATCGTAAACGCACCACATGTATCATCATAGGTAGCAATGCTATTTTTTTTACAACATCATATATTACAGAAATATATTTGAAACTGTTATACCATTATACATCAGGGTTCCCAGCCTCTCAGGTGCGTCAGACTCTGTCATATTTTGTTGCATATCAAAACGATATCCATTGGATGACTGGATATGGTGTATAGCCTGACTGCAACAGCATAGAAATCATGTGAACCTGGAAATGAGCTGACATAGAAATAGAATTGTGAGACTCCCATCAGGGACAAATTACTGCTGGGTGTATGCCTAAAATTTCTTTGTAAATTGAAATTACCCATGAAAGCCCTTTCACTAAAGGCTATGAATCAACTACTAATAGACGTCATGTGCACCTGGGTGATATTAAAGGCATATCCCAAAATATGCATATACATTTTGGTTTATTTCCGTAGTAGAATTTGCCATTCACACTTCTTTATTTCGTTTTCATTTTAGTTTGGCGCAATGCATAATGCATGGTAAACGAGGTGTATCATCAAATTGAGGGATTCAATGCCCAAATAATAACATGTGGGAGGGAGGGGAGGGCAATAAACTTGTAAAGAAAGGTGCAGAATCATTACGGCACTCATATCATGTACAGTATATCGAATTACATCGGGTCTCATATACACTACACAGTGAGTATGAGCAAAACAAAAGTGTTCCATCTTTTTAAAGTGTCTACTTCGAAATATCAATATTTGATTATGGGTTCATGATTACGTCTTAGTACAGCCATCCTCCCAAAATATTTTGATACAATTTTCATTTGGATCTTTGCATACATGACTGTACAACAGACATTCTGCAAAATTGGACTTGCTGGGTGAAGAATGAAACAAATTGTAAAAGACATTATAACTACTGTGCACACAGAATGAGACACACATAGGTATCTCGTTTGTAAGGCCTAAGTATTTTGAGGGTTAGCAATGGCGATTTACAATAAATATCTGTGCTTTTATTGTAAAAGTTTGAAGTGCAAATCTTCGGGCCGATTTTTGTCAACAACTCTGAAACTGAGATAAGTCAAGTCAAGCCAAGTCGCTCAAAAGAACAGGTGCTTATGTGATTGCATAGAGTCCCTGTTGATCCAATGTGCTCAACCATTGAACTGCACGAGAGGAAAATGTACTACATTAATCACTCACTCATTATTCTTATACGAAAAGCGTTGTATAGAAACGTTCAACTGGTTTTATATTAAAATGTTGTCTTTAATGATGTCATCTTTGGTACGCTTTCGGGAAATCCCTATTTGAATAACAATAGTGCAGATATTGGTTGTGTGCGTGTGTGTGTGTGTGTGCGGTTATCACCGGTGTAAGCATAGTAGAGCTGCTTGGGCCGGGTACTAGGTAGACGCACACACATGCACGGACGTTCAAATGCGTAGTACGTATGAAAACAATTATACATACTCGATTTCTTCCTTCTCTTATCTCACATATAACCACATAGTACACACACACACACACACGTTTACACGTATACACATGAGATTACACATACACACATACACTCATTTACGCATGAAAACGCACAGATTTACACACACACACACACACACACACACACACACAATGGCAAGTATACCACTGCATATCCCACTTAATCTTGTTTATGCCTCGCACTGAAAGATCAGATCCATTAAAGGGGAATGAAACTCTAATGATAAAATGTTAATTCAATAAAAGTAGTCAAATTCGAAAGAACGGGAAGTCTTTGTATTACTTGTTAGGATCAAACTTGGGTTTGTGTATTACTATGTTTTGGTTACCCAAAACTCAAAACTCAAACACCCTCACATACCTCCAAGCATCCTGTATTTTCAGTGGAGAGAGCTATGACGTAACCACAGTACTCAAAAGTAAAATGCACTTTACACATAAATGTATATTTTCAAGTTGTTTATTACAGCTGGATAATTTCCATCAGAAGCATCAAGATGTTTCTAAAAAAAAGTTGTTCACGATTGAGTATATGGACAACAAACTTACGAGTAACATGATGAAATATCACTTATCAAAAATCACATAGCCAAGTTACTAATGTGTCTGAATATTAAAGCATGTCTACTTTTTGAATTTAATAAACGATTAAGAACTGTTCAAGAGTTTGTATAAGGGTAAACTTTCCTGATTCATAGAAGACTGGAGCACGTTCGCGTGAAGATTAAAGATGTCGATGGCTGCTCGACATGGTCGTTGAACGTGGCGAAGATCATGTTGAGAACGCTCTGAAGAAATAAAACTTCAAAGCCATTGAAGATGACGAGGAATTTCGTTGAAAGTTCAGTGTATGTAGCACATAAGAAAACCAATAATAGTTCAGGAAAACAGCAGGCATTCTGAACTCGTGAAGAAAATTGTGATGCACGTCTGAAGCTGCTTAGTGCATCATGGCCTTGATGAAACTCCATGTAGTGCGACTGCATAATGTTGTAGTGCAGTCAGACTCCAACATCTCCGTGACTATAAGGACTGGAATAAGATTTGCAGTATGTACTCAGACTTGAAACAGACTCTGGAGTACGCACTCGACTCGCAGTATGCCCCGCACTAGGACCCACCATTGTGGGTACAAAACACCTCAAAAAGTTAACACAACTTGAGGTCCATAATTAACACCTCAAAAACAACTTGATTTCATACTGCCAAAATGGAGAATCTTACATTACATTTTAAAGTAAAGCATACAGTAAACCCAGATACAGCCTGTCGAACTAGACTTGGTTGTGTGTCTCACGCATTCCAAGAATTGACCTGAACAAGGGAATCCAATTAGAACTTGTTATCATGAACTCTATGTCTCCCTCTCTTCGTAGACTTTACTTTTCACCTTGCTGGTAGAACTCTACATACTTTTTTTTTCAGGCTTTTTTGCCCTTATTCAGATTTTCATAATGCGCAATTATACAAAATGATGTAAAGATAAATGTAATTATTCTTGCAATATAAACATGGTACACTGTCTCATGCATTTTAAGCACTAACATATTTAACAGAATATTCTCTATAAGTCTGCAAACTAATATGGTACATATTCAAGCAAATATATGAATTGTGATACAATTGTACAAATTGGAATGACATTATTTTTTTACATACACCAATGATTTCTTACATACACCAATGATGATTTTTGATGATTTGATGATTTTTTACATACACCAATGATGATTTTTCAATGTTGCCCTCACAAGGCTAAGAATAAACATTTACAACATTTCCCTTTGCTTACTTTATATGCAGAATTAAATTTCAAAAGCATTAGAAACAGAAAATATACTAATTTTACAATTCGCTGTCATGAACAAAGAACAAATCACTTGTGACATTACTAATAGGAATGCATTTGTGTAAAGCTTGCTGCTTTCACTAGTTATATAATGTTGCTCTACCAGCTAAAGACACAGGAGATTTATGCTCTTGGTACTGCTGTATGACGCCGGAGATACCGCACTGAACGGACCAATAACGTTGCTCATAATGGCCATTCTTCAGGATTATTTTTCCAATGTTTATGATCATCAGATATTCATGACTGATAATAATGAACTGAACATAAGTGCGATATATGTGTTCAAAATATTGCCCCTTTTCTACTCTTATCAAATTTAACTTAATACCAAGGTGGCATTCGTCTTTAACCTTACTCTCACTTCCCACGCACACGATGCCACCCGTCTCGTCTTCATGGGTCCAAAGTCCATCCAAAGGGATTTTATGAATCAGACGTTTTGCTTAAAGGGATAGCTCACCATGAAGTCAAGTTGATGTCAATAAGAGCAAACACCAGAAAGAAACATATAAGTGAAGGTTTGATGAAAATCCGTCAAAAGATAAGAAAGTTATGATCTTTTAAAGGTCACGTGCGATTTGCTTCCCCTATAGTTACGTACAACAATATACATTTGATTTTACATTTGTCGTTTTTACACTGATATCTCTAAGAAAAAAAAATCCGTTATAAAAAAGCAAAAACGAGCAATTTGATGAATCATACAGCACACAACATACGGGAGAGTACCTGGCACGTGACGTCGCAAAATTGAAATTTTTGAAGATTCTAACTTTCCTATCCTTTGGCGGATTTTCGTCAAACCTTCACTTCATGTTCTTTTCATAGTTTTTCCTTTAAAGAAACCAACTTAAACTTAGGGAGGACTATCCCGTTAAGTATTCACGGCTACCCATTTTGAATTTGGCCTCTGATTGACAATAATTTACTTGATATTTTTCTTTGTTGTCGATTTTTAGAAAAAAAAAATCCACGTGTAACAATAAAACTTTCGAAATGAGATCTTCAACATATTGAATATAGACTGAATAATTGTAAACAAATAGTTCCGTTAAATAATCAAAACCGTTCGTACAAAATCTTACAAATTGTAATATACTAAAATATTTTAAGTGCACTGAAAAACAAATGAAATCAAGGGTCAATTACAAAAATAGGTGGAGGAACGGTTTGCCGTGCGAAAGGGATGGGGGAAGGTTGGGGGGGGGGGGGGGGGTCACAAGCAGAAGAACGTGTAGTGATCGCCTGTGCCAGCTCCTTGCTATATTGCATTTTAAAATGCTAATATGTCCTTTTCCTGAACATAACTTAGCTGCATTCTACTGATGACAATTAATATTTTCCATGCACATTTCCTTTCTCTGCAGCTCGGAATCTGTGGTAGAACGGGCAGCGGTAAATCGTCATTTACACTCGCTCTGTTCAGACTCATCGACACATCAAAATGTATTCCACTTTCTTGACCGTGTGCCCTATCATTATTCAAATCATGGAGTCCATCTACGGATCCATTATTTATAGGTTTAAGGGCTCCATTGGCAAATTTGGAGAGGAAGGGCGCAAAAAACAGAAATTGTCCTGTTTATTGTTGTATCAACATGTGTGCTTAGTGAGTGACTCTCCATAAGTAAAGGGGGCCCGCGCCTTTCATGGGATCAAATAACAACAAAATGCGATTAAAGTTATTAGTCAAGATGTTATGTCCCCATAGATTTTAACTCTTTACGCGCCATTGAGATATTTTTCACAATAAAATGCACACAAGTACGATGTTTCTACGACAAATATATTCACAATATCTGACTCTCCCTATATTCTACATTAATTATTCCATAAATAGGGAGCTCTAGCATGGGGAGATAGCTCGAAATTCCTCAAGAAACCAATTTTACGAATACAAACAAGAATACTCACAGTAGCACACGATAATAATTTCCGAGCACATATGCCTACAACCCCACTTTTTCACAAATATATGTAACCTTCTTTAGATTGAATATCTCTAACAGTACAATACATTAACTAGCCATCCCTGTTGTATTGTTGTCCTAAATTATGCAATCATACACTCCTACCCAAGAAGAAAAAACAATTCTTATCACCTTCCACTTACTCGAACAACCTTCGCGCACATTACCGGCATAGACACGAGATCAAAACTTTGAAACGAACGCCCAACTGAATTAAAAACTGCCCGCTCATTGCGCAAATGTAAACCTAATGCTTTTTCCTCATTGAAATAAGACATCAATGCAAAGACTGTGTTTCAATCCAACTAAGGCATTATATACGATACAAGCTCAGGCAGCTTTTCTAATAGGTTCCCCCCATATTACGCCCTAAACTTCATCTCCTCTTTAATCGAACATGTCATTAAAAGCTCTAATACCGAATGGATGTACTTTGCATTGAATTCACTTTGTATTATGTGTAACTTGTATGAAATAAAATGAATGAAAAAAATGAAGTAAAATATGAAATAAAATTAAACTAAAACTGACTCCGAATACCACAGAGAACTTGTTTATTTGGCACACGACGGGTTAAAAAAAAGGGATGCTCCATCTTGAAATAATGTTGGTTTCAGTAAAAGCAGAAATATATATGATAAGAAATTATGATCTTTTGAAATTTCAATTTTGTGACGTCACGTACGAAGTGTTCTCTCATACGTTGTGTGCTGTATGATTCCATAAATTGTCTTATTTTTTGTTTTTGACAACGGAATGATTTTTTTTCATAGATGTAAATGTATTATTATGTAAATTCTAATTGTGTTTCAAATCCACAGGTGAGAGGATTCATGTCTTTTTTGAAAAAGTGGACAAACCAAAAAATTGTATACAACATATGGGAAAGCACCTCGCGCACAACGTCACAGAGTCAAAACTTTGAACAATCGTAACTTTCTTACCCTTTAATGATTTTTCATCAAACCTCCTCTATCATGTTTCTTCCATGTGTTCGCTTTTATTGAAACTAACTTAAGTTCAGGGTTAACTATCCCTCTAAGCAGAATCCTGTCACCGTTGGCAACGGTGATCATGTACGAGATAATGATAAATCATGTAACCTTTCGACACCTGTCTTTCAATTTACGAGCTTGCTCAAGTATTATGACTTTGTGGATAGCAGATTTATGTGCGAGACAGAAATTGCTCCTTTAAATACACTCGCACATTGCATGCGGGCCGTATTCACAGTACTTATAACCAAACCACTTTTCATCATCCGACAAGAGGCCGATTCTAATTGTACGTCGAACAACATCTGCATTACTTGTACATACATTGGTTGCATTTCTACGTTTTACAATGCTTTGTTAACGACCAACATTTACAACAGAATACACTAATGACAATATAGATTTGAGTAAAACAAGAACAACAGATGGATTTCATATATATATGTTATATATTTTCTACGAATTTCTACGTGAGAGTTTCAAGATATCATTTTGCCTTCCACTCAGACAATAGTGCAACAAAAATGACATGCGATTTTACTTTTATTATACATGTTATAAATTTCATCTGTTTCCTGGAATATTTTACCATGGTGTTCATACAAGAAATATTATTCTCCAACTTGGATTCTTCGATTAAACGCTTTGTAAGAAAACACCAGTAAATACAGTAAGTAAGAACAGTAGAATCAGTAAGTCCAACTAACATACATGTAATTCATCATTGATTAATTAATTATGTAGCATACGAATCTCCATCATGTATACACATGTTTCACGGTGAGGAAGGGGTGAGGGTGGGGAGCAAACCTTAAAATTGTTCCCCCTTCTCCAGCATCAGCCCCTATCCGGGTAAATACGAAGATACATACATATAAATACTTATTTATATATCCACATAATAAACTAGCACGTTTAACGAACTAAACAACTTATTTTAATGAGTAAAAATAAAAATCTTTTATATTGAATGGCGAGAATTCTTTAGCTAGATTAAAGGTTTTTACCGGTATGAAAAAATATGTTATAATAATTGCTTCAACATCAATTTGCAATTTAGGCAAAAATGTGTCTTGAAGTAAAAATTTAGATATCACTTCAATACGTTCTTGACCTTAAATATTGACCTTAAAAATTCGTGAAAGAGATACAAACATTGACTATGACGTATGAAGTACAAATTATTACCAGTAATATCCAAATATGAATTTAACCTTCGCGGGCAACCACATTAGTCCACATAGACGGACTGTCCAGCAATGTAAACAGTGCATCACCATGGGCATCACTTGTCTACTAGGATTTGGAGAAGAAGATTACACACCTGTCTGGCGTTTTAAATATTAAAACACATATATCTTCCTTATGACAACTCATAGAAGATTATGTCAGTTTGTTCTCAAACTTATTCAAAGTTTCGTTTTAACATAAATTTCCTCTGCTTTTATTGAATGTAACTTGTTAGAGCAGAAGATTAGTCAATAAATGTCATAATTGTATGCAGGTTTACACAAACAATTTATCTGGTGCAATGCTTAACGTCAGCTTACAGTTGTACCTACTTATAGCTGGGTATGGTATTGAGACAATAATTCATTATTTCGTAGATAAATATTCCTAAAAGCCATTTGTTTATCAATAGCACAAAGAAAAAGTGTACTCACATTTATTGTCTATACCATAACATTGATATTGTGCTATAGTCAATACAAACATAACAAGTTGACCATAGTGTTCTGTTATTCAATATTTTAAGTCTCCTTTTGATTTCGGTAAAATTGACCTGACTACTGCAAGTCTACAAAAATATGATAGGCCTGTGTCAATTGTATCATGGATTTGAAGCTTAAAGGAATCATAGCACAGTCAAATGAATTCAATATTTTCTACTCACATTGATACTATGGTGACTCTATGTGGATTTCGTGTTGATGGGTTGCATCTGTTGTGCTTCAGGACACGTGTCTTGCGTTTGTGAAGAACGTGCTGCCTGTTTCTTTTTCAGGAAGCAAACGGAGATGCTTAAGATAATGGATAAGCCGGATAGTAGTACCGTCAAAGCAATAAACACATGTAAGATTGTGTTCGAAGGACACTGGGATTGATCACTTGAGGCTTCATTTGCGTCCACAGTCTTATCAGGCGATACTGTAAACTCCACTCTTTGAATATTCGGACGAGTATCAATTTGACTCGTCACCTCCTCTGCAGGATTGGGGCATTGGTTACCTGGTTGAAGTTGATCCCAGCTGAAATCTTTGCAATCTTCTGGCCGCTTAGCTTCACCATGTGCCGAGGAGCAGCAGGTACCTGCGAGGGACTTTGTGATCCAGAATGTGGTCGTTAACGTTGTTGCATCTTCCCCTTGGCTACAAAATGGGATCTTCTCACAATCCTGGTAGCATTCAATGAAACCTTCTACATTCCCAACTGCAGCACTGCACTCCAGGAGGGCCCACCATTCAAAAACATCCTCATTTTGTGATTTGAATTTGCAATGTGCCTTTCCAGGTGGATACTTAACCAGTAGTAGTACGGTCCAGGTCATGTGACCTCCACCATGCTCCTGCCACAACATGTATGTAGCCTGGTCAGTTCTTTTAACATCTTCAATCACTACGGTGATCGTGTTGTGATCAGTATGTACACTGAACCTGCCACGTTGGTCGTCGGTGAGCCCAGCTGCATCTAGTTCACTACGAGTAGAGTAGTAGAATGGTCGACTATTACTAATCTGAATCCTTAAAGATGTGTTCTGCGAATCGCTTAGAGTGAATGGTATCCGGGCCGTAGAACCTGCACGTACTTCGATCTTTCTCGTTGACACTGGACAGCTTAGAAAAGAATATAAACATATGATGAATAGACTGAAAATTGTCATAATAATGAAGTGAATGTTTTCTTGTCCCTACGAAATGTATACTGCTTCTTCCAAGGAAGGAGAGGCAACTGTCTTGTCAGGTTGTGGACAGTAGGCAGACTGCCTGAGTCTATATTTATTCTTTGCATTGTTTGCCCAACAGAGTGAAGATAATGATTATTCAAGTGTTTTACAGTACAGGGCAGGATTACAAACCTGTGTAGTGATTTATATTAAAAAACATATATCTTCCTTGTGACTTGTTCCTCATGTAACTCATGATACTCATGACTCTATGTGCATTTCGAGCAGAATGGTTCGCAAATGATGTGCTTCGGGAGACGTGTCTTGCGTTTGTGAAGAACATGCTGCCTGTTTTTGCTTGAAGCAAATTAAGATGCTTAAGATAATGGATAAGCCGGATAGTATTACCGTCAAAGCAATACACACATGTAAGGTTGTGTTCGAAGGACACTGGGATTGATCACGTGTGCTGTCAGAGGCTTCAATTGCGTCCACAGTCTTAAGATGCGTTGTTGTTGAATCTGCTGTTTGAATATTCGGACGAGTATGAATTTGACTCGTCACCTCCTCTGCATGATTGGGACATTGGTTACTTGGTTGAAATTGATCCCAGCTGAAATCCTGGCAATCTTTTGGCCGCTTAGATTCATCACGTGCTGAGGAACAGCAGGCACCTGCCAGGGACTTTGTGATCCAGAATGTGGTCGTTAACGTGGTTGCATTATTCCCCTGGATACAAAATGGGATCTTCTCACAATTCTGGTAGCATTCAATGAAACCTTCTACATTCCCAACTGCAGCACTGCACTCCAGGAGGGCCCACCATATTCAAAAACATCCTCATTTTGTGATTTGAATTTGCAATGTGCCTTTCCAGGTGGATACTTAACTAGTAGTAGGTCTACAATCCAACTCATGCGATCTACACCATCCTCCTGCCACAATATGTATGTAGCCTGGTCAGTTCTTTTAACATCCTCAATCACAACGGTGATCGTGTTGTGATCAGTATGTACACTGAACCTGCCACGTTGGTCCTCTGTGAGCCCAGCTGCATCCAGTTCACTACGAGTAGAGTCGTAGAATGGGCGACTATCACTAATCTGAATCTTAAAAAATGTGTTCTGTGAATCGCTGAGAGTAAATGGTATCCGGGCCGTAGCACCTGCACGTACTTCGATCTTTCCCGTTGACACTGGACAGCTTAGAAAAGAATATAGACATATAATGAATAGACTGAAAATCGCCATAATAACAATGTCATGTAGCAGGTACACATATTTCCTTGAAATTCCTTGAACACGAAGGATTGAGCCATTCTCGATAGATTTTCTTTTTATTTTGATGTTTTATTGGTTAAGATGTTTGTAGTTTTTTTTTTCAGCTGGATAAAATGCATTAATCGTACTTAAATTTTGCACATGAAATTCTTTTTTTTCGTTCCTAATTGAGATGCATAATAAAAAAAATAGTTTTAAGTTCATTTGATAGGATAAGAACTATACGCTCTAGGCAAAAACACATATGCCGGTACCTCATTGACGCATTGACGTCGTCTTCTTGGAAACGTTGATAAGATTACAATCATGACACGCCTTATATTTAAAAAAAAAATCAGATTAATTTAATAACACAATCAATCATTAAAATTGATTTGTAGTCCTTACAAAAGCAACATTGTTAGGTGATTCTGGAACAAAATCATTGATTTTGTAACAGAGGCAGACGGTTCACACTTGGCGTTCCATAAGAGAGAGTGAGATAGAAATATCATTGCGATATCGGTTCTAGTGTCATGAGAGCTTGTTTTAAATTCTGAGGATACGGATAGAAAACGATATTATTATTCATGGAATTACAAAGCACATATCCCGGGAAAGACACTATTGCCGTCAAATTTTCAGTTCGTCTTCTTAAAATGGCATTATTTGAACATTTAAAGAGGGACAATGTGATCTGGAAGGGTACGAGTAGTTCATCATTAGATGAGAAAGCATATTTACCTCAACTTTTGAACGATGATCATCGATTCTCCATGTCCATTGTCAGGAAGAATGCTTCTGTTTCTCCAAAAAAATGACTTCCACCTTTATATGGCCGATTTGATTTCTAATTACAGTAACAAAACTAGGGACAAAGACTATTTAGTGTCCCCGTGTGTTCTAGGTCGGTGCCGAAGCTTATAGATGAGGAATCTTAGATGTTCATCATGCTCGTAGGCAATGATACATGTAAAGCGCATGATCCCTTGGCACTAGCGTGAATGACTGGAGGAAATCACTTTATATGTCCACATGCAGTAATAATCATGATATACAGTTTGCCATCAGATTCAATTTTTATCACAGACCTTAGTTATAGTCCTAAGTTATCAAACATCAACGAACATACCTCCTCCCCCGGTTCGCGCAAGAACACTTTGAGAGACGAAACAAAGAGAGGAGAAGGACCGAGGGAGAGAGTATCAGTGCACATGGACATAATAATTGTGTGTACGAGAGAGCTAGAGAGAGGGATTGCAAGAAGTCGGTACTTAGAAATGAAGCCAAATACTCAGCACTCGATTCTCTCTACAACTTCATTCATAAGTACGCTTCAGGCATAAGTACGCTTCTTGCGACAGCGGGACTAAATAGGACTATCGAAAATGGACGCACCTCGTGCTGGTCGTTACAGAGACAAAGACATAAAACACTCCAAATCATTTCAAAATTTCTTGCATGTCCATGGGCGGGCGAGCTGAGAGTAATCTTCATCTGAAATGGGGGGAGGTGGGGGAGGCAGGTGTCACAATATTCACGGTTATAACAAATCTATAATATTAACCCGACTTTAAAAGGTATGTATTGTACTAGGAAGACAAAAAGCCTTTAAAAGGTGATCTTGAGCAATCGTCTTGCCATTAGTCTTAAATCAATGTATTGACCACTTAAGAAACTTTCTGAAAGTTATTTGCCCTCAAGTGATCAACATTGGGAGTAATTAGTTATTAAATCACAATCCTTAAAATGTTCAGCCCCGAAATAAGTTTTAGCAAGTTTCTAAAATGGAGAATACATGAATTTGAGACCATTGGCAAGAAGATTGCTCACGATCACCATTTTTAAGCCTTTTTGTCTTCCCAGTGCAGTATATTCCCTTTAATTATGACGTAAGCTTTATGTGATCGTTTAAAGCGAGCGATAAGCTCGAGCAAGATATACATTAACGAGAGCTTTACAGTTGACATTAACAATTCATCTTGAATAAGGGCACATATCATGATAATAAAGGACGTAGCATATGTTGATGATAAACCCTTATCCCGCTTGGGAGGGGGCACATTTTTTGCCTGACGGGGCGTTTGTGTTTTCAAAGTGCTGTTTGCAATATCGCGAAAAGATACACTATCCCGGGTTAATGGCGGCACATTGTGTTTTCGAGTGATTCTTGAAAAAGAGTACATTACAATATTGCACAGCGATAGTTCACTATTGTGCTTGATAGTCATATTGTGGGAAAAGATTTATATTAACCAAATTCATAAATAATATTTGAACGTCACATTTTCTTAAAATGATCGCCATTTTTCCACCTACATATTGCAAAGGAATTCCAAACAAAAAATGTGCAGGCTGGTCTCTCGTCTGGTTGATCCACAAAAGAGGTTTTCTCCCTGGATAGCAGGGGCAATGTACGGTACATGAATAAACGGCGTGTCCAAACGCAAAGATAGTTTTCGCTTTTCCTGAAAAGTTTCGAGAATTGTTGACTGTGTTTGGTAAGGCCAATACTGGTGATCCATGTTGAGTTTCATGACTTTTGCAAATGTCTGAAGCTGTGGTATGTAAGCTGGCTACAACATATCTGCGGAAGTGGAATGAAATAGAGGCATACACATTTCTCTGATGACTCTTTAATGATGTATCGTTAAAAGACTTGTTTTCTGTGCTTTCCACAACGCATTTCTTGAGGTAATTCATTTTATGTAGTCCAACATTTGGATTTGAAGCTAACGTGATCGCCAAGGATACTCTTTTACCAAATCACCCAGTCACAGCACATACACATTATTTCAATATTTTCTACACAATCACATTGATACTATGGTGACTCTATATTGATTTCGTGTTGATGGGTTGCATCTGTTGTGCTTCAGAAGACGCATCTTGCGTTTGTGAAGAACGCGCTGCCTGTTTCTTCTGCATGAAGAAAATGTAGATGCTTAAGACAATGGATAAGCCGGATAGTATTACCGTCAAAGCAATACACACATGTAAAGTTGTGTTACTACGAGTCGAGTCGCAGAATGGGCGCCTATTACTAATCTGAATCTTAAAAGATGTGTTTTGTGAATCGTTGAGAGTGAATAGTATCCGGGCTGTAGAACCTGCGCGGACTTCGATTTTTCATGTTGACAATGTTTAGCTTAGAGAAGAATATAAACATATGATGAATAGACTGAAAATCGCCATAATTATCCTCCAATGTCACGTAGCAGGTGGACACTTTTTTTACATTACATGACGGGAAATCATGACGTAAAGATGAAGGTACTCTCGATAGAGTTTTTTTTTTTTTTATAAATGTATCCCGCGCAGTGGCGTAGACAGGTTCTTACACCTGGGGAATGACTGGGCTGCCAACGCTAGTGAGGGCGCGAAGCGACCGAGAAGGGGAAGGTGTGGTAGGGGGGTCTCCCCCCTCGCACGGCAGGAACCTTTTCGATTTTGAACTTGAAATCGTGCAATCTGATGCATACTTAAGGAGGTAAAATAATCGCCGGTTACATGAAGTCATTATCGCGGACTATGATTGGATTTGAACATGGTTGATATTTTGCTGGATCCTGACCCTTCTACCTTCTAAAAGGAGAGGTTGTAAAATTGTATTTTCAAAATGAACAATAGATTGCACTTCAGTTTTGGGGGCTCAAAAGCGATTGACATTGAAATATAGAGTTTATTGCCATTTTTTTGACATCTAGAACCACATATTTATCTCGATTTTGCAATATTTTTCTGCCTGTTTTAATTGATTTTTCTTTTCACACTTTAGACCTCCAGCATACAGTTGCAAAAGAAAGCGTACGTATACTCACACATAGAACACATGGAACGAAAAATAATTTTGTTGACCATCAAAATCACATTTGTGATTAACATTACCAGGGTACCCTCTTAAAACGCATCTGGAGAAGGGAATTCCTTGTATTGCTTCTTCTAGACGTTTCCTTTTGTTATCCCGCTATTTTTTTCTAGTTATGGGTTATTTAATGAGAACATAAAACCACATGGAATTGTAAACTATGAAATGGTCAGGTGCAAACAAAATGTACCGTATTTAATAAAGACTAAAACAGGCACATACTATGCATACAATAAAAGAATATAAACAATCAATGTGGATGATATGTAAAGCCCTGATCATAACCCAAGTACTTAAAGATGAAGGGCAAAAACACACAGTCACAACGAAAACATGATAAACTCATTTTCCAAAGTTACAAGTACACAAATATGATTGTCTCTTTGTCCACTTCAGAACATTTTTTTGGAGGAGCGAGAATTACCACCATACCTTACAACTGTAATATAATATCAATTACACTCAGACATCCTTGAAGGATGTTAAATTTGGCCTACATTTGAAAGTCAAGAAGAAACGAAAACGTAAGAAGTATTAACTTGTGTTTACGGCTAATGTTTTGATAATTGCGATAAATTATGTTAACACAGTACGTTTAGGTATTACATGCATTCCACACATGCCTTTAAACATATCCACTAAGGTAACGTAATGTCATCATCATGCAATACATATGTATGTATACATATGTATATAATATATCTGATAAGAGAACATTGTAAACATATGCCCACAATATTTAATATTTAGCTGATACAATCTTGATTTCTTTTGTTACGGAGATTCACATCGTAAGAGTAAAAGCAAAACAAAGATCAAGTTTGTTTTTATAACATGTACATTTATTTTCCAGTATGAAACGTGTGCATACCTTTAACCTAACAGTCCTAATACACATGGGAGTAAATTGCTGGGCAGAAAGTGATCACTTTTCAAAAAAGTTCTTCGCACAGTTCAAAACGAAAGACAAGACACAGACGTGATATGGGATATTACTTGATTACCATGTAACTTGGTAACTGTGCTCAGTGTGAGATTCACCAATAATACATAAGGCGATCGCCACTTGCACACCTGCGTGAATCCACCAATGGAGTCGTAATATCAGGAAGGTTGTGTGTGTGTGTGTGTGTGTGTGTGTGTGAGTGAGTGCGTGTATGTGTGTGTGTGTGGGGGGGAGGGGGGGTGGCATACAATTTGTACATTCTCCAATCTTTTACCACGTACGGACATGTCAAATCACTAAAAAAAGACGGTTAAAGTATTAGGTCATTATATCTTCGTACATCTAAAATGGACTCTTGGCATCTTTGCTAATATTGGAATGTGACCCACCCAACACCTTTCCAGCGTCGCCCGTAGGCCTACATGACTACAACAAAAATACAGTAGGGCTGGCTACGACAAAGAGGACGGAAGAGTAATAATAAAACATGTAACCTGTTGATACCTGTCTTACAATTTACGAGCTTGCTTATGAAGGCGTGTTTTCATCTAGAGTACAGACCGATTCTACAGTTGTTATAACATATACAAAAATGCAGGCTGTATTCACGATGCTTCTACCCTTACCATTTCCCTACAAAATACCGATTCTAGCTGTACTATAAACAACATCTCTACGTGTTTACAATGCTTTAGCAATAATCAACATTTACAACAGCAGGCAATTATGACAGTATAAATTTATATTGAAACAATCACATTAGATTTTGTATATTTTCTACAAGTTTCTACGTGATAGCTTGATATCATTTTGTCATTCCTTCTGAGACTCCATCATTCAGATAATTATTATAGTGAAACACAAAATTGCATTCAATCGCATATTTCTATTCCACATATATACACGTTGATTTTTTTAAATGTCCGTCTCCCATTTAGAACCATTGATTATACGTGCAGTGAGCCCAGATAACATACATGTAATAACATTCATTAATTCAAAAGTCTCAATCATCTATGTACACAGCAAGAATGTGTCGTAAAGTTAAACAAGATATAAAACTATAACGCGTCATTGAACTATACTTTACTTTAACATCCCTGAAAGAGACCAGCAATCTTAACAAAACAACACCACCTTCATCACTTGTCAACTAGGATTTACAAAGCAAGATTACAAACATGTCTAGAGATTTAAATATTGAACAACAAATATCTTCTTCCTTATGACAACTCATGAATGATATGTCAAATCATTCTCAAACCCGTTTTAATGTTTCGTTTTAATATGTCCTCTGTTTTCTTATTAGATGCAACTTGTCAAAACAGAAGATTAGGACGTCATAGTTGTATGCAGCTAAACACAAACAACGTATCACGAGGAATATTTTATTTTTTTATACTTCGATTTCGTCTGTTACAAATATGTTCATCAACGTCCAATAATTTGGTGCAGTGCTTAAAGTCAGCTTACAGTTATACCTACAGATAGCTCTGGTATGATATTGAGACATGTTCTATAATTAATTATTTCGACGATAGATATTCCTTAGATATTCCTAAATGTTATTTTATTTTATCAATACCAGAAAGCAAACGAATAACCAGATTTATTTTCTACACAACAAAATTTACATTGTTCTATAATTAAAACAAAGACCAGTGTTCTCTTGTTGGATGTTTTAAGTCTCCTTTTAATTTCAATAAAATCTGCTGACTAGTGCCAGTAGCATAAAAGGCCTATGACAATAGCACCATGGATTTGAAGCTCACGTGATCACTGGAGACAATCACCCACCAAAACAAACAGGTCAAAGAACAAACACATTCATTCACTATTTTCTATACAGTCACATTGATACTAAAGGTGAGTCTAGGTGGACTTCGTGTTGATGGGTTGCATCTGTTGTGCTTCAGAAGACGCATCCTGCGTTTGTGAAGAACGTGCTGCCTGTTTCTTGTGCATGAAGAAAATGTAGATGCCTAAGATAATGGATAGCCCCGATAGTAAAACCGTCAAAGCAATAAACACATGTAAGGTTGTGTTCGAAGGACACTGGGATTGATCACTTGTGTTGTTCGAGGCTTCATTTGCGTCTACAGTCTTAAGATGCGTTGTTGTTAACTCCACTGTTTGAATAGTCGGATGAGTGTAGATTTGACTCGTCACCTCCTCTGCAGGATTAGGGCATTTGTTACCTGGTTGAAGTTGATCCCAGCTAAAATCCTGGCAATCTTCTGGCCGCTTAGGTTCATCATATGCTGAGGAGCAGCAGGTACCTGCGAGGGACTTTGTGATCCAGAATGTGGTCGTTAACGTGGTTGCATTATTCCATTGGCTACAAAATGGTATCTTCTCACAATCCTGGTAGCATTCAATGAAACCTTCTAAATTCCCAACTGCAGCACTGCACTCCAGGAGGGCCCACCATTCAAAAACATCCTCATTTTGTGATTTGAATTTGCAATGTGCCTTTCCAGCTGGATACTTAACTAGTAGTAGTACGGTCCAAGTCATGCGACCTCCACCATCCTCCTGCCACAATATGTATATAGCCTGGTCAGTTCTTTTAACATCCTCAATCACTACGGTGATCGTGTTGTGATCAGTATGTACACTGAACCTGCCACGTTGGTCTTCTGTGAGCCCAGCTGTATCTAGTTCACCACGAGTAGAGTCGTAGAATAGGCGACTATTACTAATCTGAATCTTAAAAGATGTGTTCTGTGAATCGCTTAGAGTGAATGGTATCCGCGCCGTAGAACCTGCACGTACTTCGATCTTTCTCGTTGACACTGGACAGCTTAGAAAAGAATATAGACATATGATGAATAGACTGAAAATCGCCATAATAATGTCTAGCCCATCAAAGAAAATGAGTAATAGTACAGTAAAATGAATGCAATATTTCCTACTCAATCACGTTGATAATAAAGGTGATTCGGTGTGGATTTCGTGTTGATGGGTCGCATCTGTTGTGCTTCTGGAGACGTGTCTTGCGTTTGTGAAGAACGTGCTGCCAGTTTCTTTTTTTTTTGCATGAAGGAAGTTGAGCTGCTTAAGATCATGGATAAGCCGGATAGTATTACCGTCAAAGCAATAAACACATGTAAGGTTGTGTTCGAAGGACACTGGGATTGATCACTTGTGCTGTTAGAGGCTTCATTTGCGTCCACAGTCTTAAGATGCGTTGTTGTTAACTCCGCTGCTCGAACGTTCGGATGAGTGTGGATTTGACTCATCACCTCCTTTGCAGGATTGGGGCATTGGTTTCATGGTTGAAGTTGCTCCCAGCTGAAATCATAGCAACCTTCTGGCCGCTTAGGTTCATCATACGCTTAAGAACAGCAGGCACCTGCGAGGGACTTTGTGATCCAGAATGTGCTCGTTAACGCGGTTGCATTATTTACTTGGCTACAAAATGGGATCTTCTCACAATCCTGGTACCATTCAATGAAACCATCTACATTCCCAACCGCAGCACTGCACTCTAGCAGAGCCCACCATTCAAAAACATCCACACTTTCTGATTAAAATTTGCAATGTGCCTTTCCAGGTGGATACTTAACAAGTAGAAAGGTCCTACTTATGCGACCCACACCATTCTCCTGCCACAACATGTATGTAGCCTGGTCAGTTCTTTTAACATCCTCAATCACTACGGTGATCGTGTTGTGATCAATATGTACACTGAACCTGCCACGTTGGTTTTCGGTGAGCCCAGCTGCATCTAGTTCACCACGAGTAGAGTCGTAGAATGGGCGACTATTACTAGTCTGAATCTTAAAAGATGTGTTCTGTGAATCGCTGAGAGTAAATGGTATCCGCGCCGTAGAACCTGCACGTACTTTGATCTTTCTAGTTGACACTGGACAGCTTAGAAAAGAATATAGACATATAATGAATATACTAAAAATCGCCACAATAACAATGTCATGTAGCAGGTACACATTTTATATAATGGCGTACTTCCGTGCCAACGAAAGATTGAGCCGTTCTCGATAGATTTTTTTAATTTTAATATTTTATTGGTTAAAATCTTTGTATTTTTTTTCAGCTGGATTAACATGCAGTATAATCTTACTAAAATTTTGCACATGAAATTCCTTTTTTTTTTGGTTTCTAATTGAGATGGATAATAAAAAGATAGTTTTAAGTTCATTTGAGAGGATAAGAACTATGCGCTCTAGGCACAAACAAATATTTCCCGGTACCAAATTGACACATAGTCGTCTTCTTGGAAACATTGATACGATTACAATCATGACACGCCTTATATTTTGCAAAAAAAAAAATAATCAGATTAATTTCATAACACAATCAATCATGGAAATTGATTTGTAGGCCTAACAAAAGCAACATTGCTAGGTGATTCTGGAACAAAATCATTTATTTTGTAACAGAGGCAGACGGTTCACACTTGGCGTTCCATAAGAGAGAGAGAGTGTGCGATATCGATACTTGCGTCATGAGAGCTTGTTTATAATTCTGAGGATACGGATAGAAAGCGATATTACTATTCATGGAATTGCAAAGCACATATCCCGGCAAAGACAATATTGCCGTAAAATTTTCAGTTTGTCTTCTTAAAGTGGCATTATTTGAACATTTAATGAGGGACAAATGTGATCTGGAAGGGTACGAGTAGTTCATCATTAGATGAGAAAGCATGTTTTTGAACTTTTGAACGATGATCATCGATTCTCCATGTCCATTGTCAGGAAGAATGCTTCTGTTTCTCCAAAAAAATTACTTCCATCTTTATATGGCCGATATGATTTCTAATTACAGTAACAAAACTAGGGACAAAGACTATTTAGTGTCCTCGTATGTTGTAGGTCGGTGCCGAAGCTTATAGATGAAGAATCATGTTCATCATGCTCGTAGGCAATGATTAGAAAAGAATATAGACATATAATTAATAGACTGAAAATCGCCACGATAACAATGTCACGTAGCAGGGAGACATTTTTTAGTTGCATGACGGGACATCATGACGTACTTCCGTGGCCCACAAAAGATTGAGCCTTTCTCGATACCGCTTCTCTTTATTTTGATGTTTTATTGGTTAAACTATTTTTAGGTTTTTTTCAGCTAGATTTACATGCAATATTCTCACTTAAATTTTGCATATGAAATTTTACTTTTGGTTCCTGACTCAGAGACATAATGACATGTTTATTTTTAAGTTCATTTGACAGGATGAGAACTATACGCTCTAGGCAAAACACATATGCCGGTACCTCATTGACGCATAGTCGTCTTCTTGGAAACGTTGATATGATTACAATCATGACACGCCCTATATTTTGCACCAAAAAATAATAAGAATAATTTGATAGCGCAACCAATCATGGAAATTGATTTGTAGGCCTAACAAAAGCGACATTGTTAGGTGATTATGGAACAAAATCCTTTATTTTGTAACAGAAGCAGACGGTGTACACTCGGCGTTCCATAAGAGAGAGAGAGAGAGTGAGATAGAAATATCATTGCGATATCGGTACTTGTGTCATGAGAGCTTCTTTTCAATTCTGAGGATACGGATAGAAAGCAATATTACTATTCATGGAAATACAAAGCACATATCCCGGGAAAGACACTATTGGCGTCAAATTTTAAGTTTGTCTTCTTAAAGTGGCATTATTTTAACATTTAAAGAGTGACAAATGTGATCTGGAAGGGTACGAGTAGTTCATCATTAGATGAGAAAGCATATTTACCTCAACTTGTAAACAATGATCATCGATTCTCCGTGTCCAATGTCAGGAAGAATGAAGGTTTCTACGCACACAATGACAAAACAAATATTTTACTCCTTTACGCTTCTGTTTCTCCAAGAAAACTGACTTCCATCTTCATATAGCCGATATGATTTCTAATTACAAAACAAAACTAGGAATAAAAACTATTTAGTGTCCCAGTATTATTTAGTTCGGTGCCGAGGCTTATAGGTGAGGAATCTTAGATGTTCATCATGCTCGTAGGCAATGGTACATGTAAAGCGCATGATCCCTTGGCACTAGCGTGAATGGCTGGAGGAGAGCACTTTATACATGTTATATATCCACATGCAGTGATAATCATGATATACGATTTGCCATCAGCTTCACTTTTTTATCACAGACCTTAGTTATAGTCCTAAGTTATCAAACATCAACGAACATACCTCCTCCCCGGGTTCGCACACGAACACTTTGAGAGACGGAACAAAGAGGGGAGAAATACCGAGGGAGAGGTTATCAGCGCACATGGACATGATAATTGTGTGTACGAGAGAGCTAGAGAGAGAGAGGGATTGCAAGAAGTCGGTACATAGTAATAAAGCCAAATACTCAGCACTCGATTCTCTCTCCAACTTCACAATCGAAAATGGACGCGCCACGTGCTGGTCGTGACAGAGACAAAGACACACAAACACTCCAAACTATTTCTCCAAAAAATTTCTTGCATGTCCATGGGCGGGCGAGCTGAGAGAAATCTTCATCTGAAATGGGGGGGGGGGGGGGAGGTGTCACAATATTCACGGTTATAACAAATCTTTAATATTAACCCTACTTTAAAATGCATGTACTGTACTAGGAAGACAAAAAGCCTTTAAAATGTGATCGTGAGCAATCTTCTGGCCAATGGTCTTAAATCAATGTATTGACCATTTTAGAAACTTTCTGAAAGTTATTTGCCCTCAAGTGATCAACATTGGGAGTAATTAGTTATTAAATCACAAATCCTTAAAATGTTCGGCCCCGAAATACGTTTTAGCAAGTTTCTAAAATGGAGAATACATGAATTTAAGGGCTACAGGGCTCTTGCCACCGCTGTCTCGGAGCATCGGCTTGAGTACGGGCTGACATAGGTTACATCTGCAAGTGCATGGCATCGGTCCCCGTCCGCCCTCCTGGGGAAAGCAGGGGCGGTATTCCGAAAATCCACAGAGATAAAAATTTTATCTCCCCTAAGATACAATGTCCTTAAAATATTTTATCTTTGTTATTCCGAAAAATATTTTAGGAAGATTTTAACCAATATTAATGAGCGCATGCCCTGCGCTCCTATCACAGAGGCAGCCAGTAATAAACGTCCTTTCATGTCTTTTGCATACATTAACACCATCAAGCTGATGGTGTGATGTCATGAAACTGAAAGGGACATTGCGCATCAAATGTCTATCAGCGCGCCTTATTGTATTTGATGCTCCCATGTGCAAAAAGTTGAATGCGCGAATTATTTTTGCACGTAATGCTATGGGCCTAGGCGCGTACGTCTGGAGATGAAATTGCTTGGGAGCAGTTTTATCTTTCATCCTAACTTTTTTTCCTAAGTGCGTTTCAGAAACCGATTTAGCTCATTTGCATAAATTTTTTTATCTCGGGGGCTCATTTACATAAAAAATTTATCTCTAGCTCATTTGAATAAAAATTTTATCTTTTATGTAAGTTGGCTTTTCGGAATACCAAAAGATGAAATTTTTCCTAAGTCCCTGAGATACAATTTTTTTTTTCCTAAGTTCGTTTTCGGAATGCCCCCCCCCCCCCCCCAGGCTTGCGGCTGTGAGTAGCAGTAAGTCAGCAATGACGCCATGTGCACCTTCACATGAGGAGTGGCGCCCCATGTGAATATTAGCTTTGTTAGTCAATCACTATGAATTCAACACATCAAGCAAATCCTATACTTCCAGCTCCGGGAGTGAGCAGGAACTTAGCCAACAACACTGAAGCTAGCGGTCCCATGGACCGACAGTATGACGACATCTCCTTAAACCGTGTCCAGCGGAGGGTGGTGTCCGAGGATAGCCGAAGTTTGAAGGCACTTCTACGTTGTAAGAGAGCCGAGCTTCTGGGCACTCTCAACGTTAATACTCTGCGTGATGAGGACAGAGCCATGGAACTCGTCCACTGCAGATCCCTTCTAGGCATAGAGATACTAGGAATTCAGGAGCATCGCATCATTCATGAAGAACCGACTGAATACAGAAAAAAATGATCACTACCTCGGGATGGAGAAATGGCATGCAAGCTTCTCAAGGGGGAGTAGGTCTCCTCCTTGGTCCGAAAGCCAGGAAAGCTCTGCTAAAGGCTGAACCCATCAACAAAAGGATCATGATTGCTGAGTTTGCTGGTAACCCCCGAACAACTGTGATGGCGGTCTACGCGCCTACCAATTGTGCAGAGGAAGAAGAAATCAAAGAATTTTACAGAATTTTGAGAAACATCATACAGGATGTCCCAGCACACTACTTCCTAGCCGTTGTCGGTGACTTCAATGCTAGGCTAGGCTCTAGGGACGCACCTTTCACATACCACACTCTAACCAACAGAAATGGTGACTACTTAGCGGAGCTACTCGTTGAATGTGGCTTACTAGCAGCAAACGCGTGGTTCCAGAACCGTCATGAAAAGCTGTGGACTTTCAGGGACAGGGCCTCAGACTCTCTTCGTCAGCTGGACTACATACTTATCCGCAAGAAGTGGAGGAATAGTCTTCATAACGCTGAAGCATACAACTCATTCAGCACAGTGGGGTCAGATCACCGGGTGGTATGTGCAAGAATCAGGCTAAGCCTCAGAACCCACAAAACTGTCGGGAAAATCAAGTATGACTGACAGAAATTCACAGCTGACCCAGAGCTTCAGCAGAGATACACAGTTGCAGTTAGGAACAAATTTCAGATTCTAGAAGAAGATGACAGCAACTCTAGGTACGAGAAGTTCGTTGTTGCAAACAGACAAGCAACAGAAGAATGTGTTCCACAGAGGAAGAAATACAAGAAGTCTGCCAGGTCGTCAGATGCCAGAGTCATATCAGCCCGCCAGGAGGCACAAGCACTTCAGGTCCAATTTGGAGATACCAACTCTGAGGAGGATAAAGAGGCCTGGTCAATTGCTTTGAAAAACTTATACCATGTGTACGAGCAGGTCAGAGACGAGGAGTTAGAAGTGCAGATCAGGAACATCGAGTCAGCCCACGGCGCTCAGAAATACGGTGAAGCCTGGAAGACAGTGAATGACATAACGGGTAGGAAAAGATCTAAGGAAGGTCATGTCAAAGATTCCCACTATCTCTGATGATCTGGAGATAAATGATGATGTATTTACCATGCAGGAATATAGAACTGTCAAAGCCTCTTTGAAATCTGGGAAAGCGGCAGGTCCTGATGATATTCCTCCTGAGGTTCTCAAGTCATGTGACTTTAACGACATCTTCCTCAACTTCTGTAATCAAGCACTGACAAAGAATGATAAATCGGATCTATGGTCTTTCATGAATATAGTTTTAGTGCCTAAATCTGGAGGCCTATGGTATTCCACCAAACCTATTACTAGCAATAGAGCAGATGTACACTAATACAAAAGCAAGAGTTGTATCACCGGATGGAGTGACTGAGCTGTTCGATATCATTGTTGTGCTGGACTACGCTCTGAGAATGGCCTTGGGTGATGGAAAAGAAGAGGAGCTGGGTTTCACTCTCACTCCCCGTAGATCAAGAAGACACCCCAAAGAAGTGTTGGCCGATTTGGACTACGCTGATGACATATCCCTCCTGTCAGACGAGATTGAGCAAGCCCAGGAGCTACTGCTTAGAGCTGAGAAGGAATGCAAGAAGGTTGGCCTGGGACTCAATGCAAAGAAAACCAAGTACTTAGTTCACAACATCGACGATCCTGCCCTGCCTAGATATCAGGGGTATATGAATAAACGGCGTGTTTCAAACGCAAAGATAGTTTTCGCTTTTCCTGAAAAGTTTCGAGAATTGTTAAGTGTGTCAGGCCTATACTGAGTTTCATGACTTTTGCAAATGTCTGAAGCTATGGTATGTATTAAGCTGGCTGCAACATATCTGCGGAAGTAGAATGAAATAGAGGCATACACACTTCTGTGATGACTCTTTAATGATGTATCGTTAAAAGACTTGTTTTCTGTGCTTTTCCCAACGCATTTCTTCAGGTAATTCCTTTTATGTAGTCCAACATTTGGATTTGAAGCTAACGTGATTGCCAAGGATACTCTTTTACCAAAAAACCCAGTCACAGCACATACACATTATTTCAATATTTTCTACACAATCACATTGATACTATGGTGACTCTATGTTGATTTCGTGTTGATGGGTTGCATCTGTTGTGCTTCAGAAGACGCATCTTGCGTTTGTGAAGAACGTGCTGCCTGTTTCTTCTGCATGAAGAAAATGTAGATGCTTAAGACAATGGATAAGCCGGATAGTATTACCGTCAAAGCACACATGTAAAGTTGTGTTACTACGAGTCGAGTCGTAGAATGGGCGCCTATTACTGATCTGAATCTTAAAAGATGTGTTCTGTGAATCGTTGAGAGTGAATGGTATCCGGGCTGTAGAACCTGCATGGACTTCTATTTTTCCTGTTGACAATTTTCAGCTTAGAGAAGAATATAAACATATGATGAATAGACTGAAAATCGTCATAATTAGCCTACAATGTCACGTAGCAGGTGGACACTTTTTTTTTTTTTACATTACGCGACGGGAAATCATGACGTAAAGATTACGCTACTCTCGATAGAGTTTTTCTTTTTTTTTTTATATATATATAAATGTATCCCGCGCAGTGGCGTAGACAGCTTCTTACACCTGGGGAATGACTGGGCTGCCAACGCTAGTGAGGGCGCGAAGCGACCGAGAAGGGGAAGGTGTGGTAGGGGGGTCTCCCCCTCGCACGGTAGGAACCTTTCCGATTTTGAACTTGAAATCGTGCAATCTGATGCATACTTAAGGAGGTAAAATAATCGCCGGTTACATGAAGTCATTATCGCGGACTATGATTGGATTTGAACATGGTTGATATTTTGCTGGGTCCTGACCCTTCTACCTTCTACAAGGAGAGGTTGTAAAATTGTATTTTCAAAATGAACAATAGATTGCACTTCAGTTCTGGGGGCTCAAAAGCGATTGACATTGAAATATAGAGTTTATTGTCATTTTTTTGACATTTAGAACCACATATTTATCTCGATTTTGCAATATTTTTCTGCCTGTTTTAATTGATTTTTCTTTTCACACTTTCAACCTCCAGCATACAGTTGCAAAAGAAAGCGTACGAAAATATGATTTATATGTATGTACTCACACATTTCTCATTTCTCAGATGAGTCTTTAATGACGTTTAAAAAACTTGTTTTCTCTGCTTTCAACAATGCATTTATTGGTGTAATTCTTGTTATGTAGTTCCACCTTTGCACTGTAAGCGAAAGTAAAGAACAGAGGGCTAGAGCGCTCCCTACTCATAGCAAATGTCAGGATTGTTGTCAACATTGACACTTGACACACAGAGCGTCTGTCCTTAGAATCCATATTATGAGTATGAAAGAGCATGATGCATCGCCGCATGTTTGAATCTAATTTCCTGGTTAAATCGGTGAAAAATGTTTGGTAGTATGTTTGTTTTTTAGTGACTTGTGGTTGCAACAAATGATATACGAATAACATTTAAAACCTAAAGACACATAGAACACATAGAACGAAAAATATTTTTTTTTTGAAAATCAAAACCAGATTCGTGATTAACTTTACCAGGGTACCCTCTTAGAACGCATCTGGAGAAGGGAATTCCTTGTATTGCTTCTTCCAGACATTTCTTTTTGTTATCCCGCTATTTTTTCTAGTTAATGGTTATTTAATGAAAACATAACCCACGTGGAATTGTAAACTATGAAATGGTCAGGTGCAAACAAAACGTACCGTATTTAATAACGACTAAAACAGGCACATACTATACATACAATAAAATAATATAAACAATCATTGTGGATGATATATAAAGACCTGATCATAACCCAAGTACTCAAAGATGCAGGGCAAAAACACATAGTCACAACGAAAACATAAAACTCATTTTACAAGAGTTACGTGTACACAATTATGATTGTTTCTTTGTCCACTTAAGAACATTATTTTTGGAGGAGCGATAATTACCACCATACTTTACGACTGTAATGAAATATCGATTACACCCAGACATCCTTGAAGGATGTTAAATTTGGCCTACATTGGAAAGTCAAGAAGAAACGAAAACGTAACTAGTATTAACGGCTAATGTTTTGCGATAAATTATGTTAACACAGTACGTTCAGTACATGTATTCCGCATATGCCTTTAAACATATCCACTAAGGTAACGTAATGATATCATCATGCAATACATATGTATTGTAATATATCTAATAACAGAACATTGTAAACATATGCCTACCCCCAATATTTGACATTTAGCTGATACAATCTTGATTTTTTTTTGTTACGGAGATTCACATCGTAAGAGTAAAAGCAAAACAAAGATCAAGTTCGTTTTTATAACATGTACATGTATTTTCCAGTATGAAACGTGTGCATACCTTCAACCTAACAGTCCTAATACCCATGGGAGTGAATTGCTGGGCAGAAAGCGATCACTTTTCAAAAAAGTTCTTCGCACAGTTCAAAACGGAAGACACGACAAGGCGCAGACGTGATATGGGATATTAAGCAAATAATCAACGTTGGTGAGGGTGATGGGACGAACTATCACTTCCGAGGCGATCTGGATGTAGCTATCTTTCCGAAGCGCAGCTGAGGAAAGATAGCGTATACATTCAGATCGCCGAGGAAGTGATACGTTCGTCTCATTACCTGAAACCAAAAGTTGATTATTTGCTTTATATTCCTCATCTGAAACCAACTATATATACCAAAAATGACAATTTGACGTACAAAAGTAATGTTTACTTCTCTACCTAACCCTGAGCCGCTGCCATGGGGAACACGCGTTAAGACGCGCGTTACCAGGATGAGCGTTACTAGGACGCGCGTTACAAGGACGCGCGTTACAAGGACGCGCGTTACTAGGACGCGCGTTATGACGCGTCAGGAGGAGCTACTGTCAGTTGATAGTCCGAGTGTAACGCATTTTTATTTCGCGCGTACTCAAAATATTGATCACGCATTAGGACTGTGAGGAGTGAAGGGATCAGCGAAACCAAAAAGTACTATCACCTATAGTGTAACGAACTTTTCTTCTCAGGTGATCAGATGAGCAAAACTACCCTTTATCACGTGATAAACTCTTGACCAATCATATAGCAGCATTCTTAGTATGTGGAATATAATACTTGATTACCATGTAACTTGGTAACTGTGCTCAGTGTGAGATTCACCAATAATAGATAAAGCGATCGCCACTTGCACACCTGCCTGAATCTACCAATGGAGTCGTAATAGCAGGAAGGTTGTGTGTGTGTGTGCGTGTGTGTGTTAGAGAGAGAGAGGGGGGGGGGGTGGCATACAATTTGTACATTCTTCAATATTTTACTACGACAAAGAGGAAGGAAGAGTAATAATAAAACATGTAACGTTTTGATACCCGTATTACAATTTACGAGCTTGCTTGTGAAGGTGTGTTTCCATCTAGAGTACAGACCGATCCTACAGTTGTTATAACATATAAAAAAAATGCAGGCTGTATTCACGATGCTTCTACCCTTACCATTTCCCTACAAAATACCGATTCTAGCTGTACTATAAACAACATTTCTACGTGTTTACAATGCTTTAGCAATAATCAACATTTACAACAGCATGCAATTATGACAATATAAATGTATATTTAAACAATCACAACATTACATTTTGTATATTTTCTACAAGTTTCTACGTGATAGCTTGATATCATTTTGGCATTCCTTCTGAGACTCCATCATTCAGATAATTATTATAGTGAAACACAAAATTGCATTCAATCGCATATTTCTATTCGACTTATATACACGTTGATTTTTTCCGTCTCCAAATATTTGGATCCTTTGATTATACGTGCAGTGAGCCCAGATAAAATACATGTAATAACATTCATTAATTCAAAAGTCTCAATCATCTATGTACACGGCAAGAATGTGTCGTAAAGTGAAACAAAATATATAGCTATAACGCGTTATTGAACTATACTTTACTTTAACATACGTGAAAGAGATGCAACAATTGACTATAAATTACGAATGATAAACTATCACCAGTAATATCCAGAGATGAATTTAACCTTTGCATGCAACCACATTAGTCCGTACTGACGGACTGACCAGCAATCTTAACAAAAGAACAACACCTTCATCACTTGTCAACTAGGATTTACAGAGCAAGATTACAAACCTGTCTAGAGATTTAAATATTGAACAACAAATATCTTCCTTATGACAGCTCATGAATGATATGTTCATTCTCAAACCTGTTTTAATGTTTGGTTTAAACATGTCCTCTGTTTTTTATTAAATGCAACTTGTCAAAACAGAAGATTAGGACGCCATAGTTGTATGCAGCTAAAAATAAACAATGTATCACGAGGATACATTTATACTTCGATTTCTTCGGTTACAAATATTTCCATCAACGTCCAATAATCTGGTGCAATGCTTATAGTCAGCTTACAGTTATACCTATAGACATGATAGATATCTATGGTATGATATTGAGACATGTTCTATATAATCATTCGAAGATCAATATTCCTTAGATATTCCTAAATGTTATTTGCTTATCAATACCAGAAAGCAAACGAAAACCCAGATTTATTTTCTACACGACAAAATTCACATTGTTCCATAATTAAAAAATGACCAATGTTCTCTTGTTGGATATTTTGAGTCTCCTTTTGATTTCAATAAAATCAGCTGACTAGTGCCAGTAGTATAAAAGGCCTATGACAATAGCACCATGGGTTTGAAGCTCACATGATCACTGGGGACACTCACCCACCAAAACAAACAACTCAAAGCACAAACACATTAATTCACTATTTTCTATACAGTCACATTGATACTAAAGGTGAGTCTAAGTGGATTTCGTGTTGATGGGTCGCATCTGTTGTGCTTCAGGGGACGTGTTTTGTATCTGCAATGAGCGTGCTGCCTGTTTCTTTTGCATGACGAAAATGTAGATGCTTAAGATAATGGATAAGCCGGAAAGTATTACCGTCAAAGCAATAAACACATGTAAGGTTGTGTTCGAAGGACACTGAAATTGATCACTTGTGTTGTTAGAGGCTTCATTTTCGTCCACAGTCTTAAGATGCGTTGTTGTTGACTCTTCTGTTTGAATATTCGGATGAGTGTGGATTTGACTCCTGGGGCATTGGTTACCTGGTTAAACATTGATCCCAGCTAAAATCCTGGCAATCTTCTGGCCGCTTAGGTTCATCATATGCTGAGGAACAGCAGGCACCTGCGAGGGACTTTGTGATCCAGAATGTGCTGGTTAACGTTGTTGCATCTTCCCCTTGGCTACAAAATGGGATCTTTTCACAATCCTGGTAGCATTCAATGAAACCTTCCACATTCCCAACTGCAGCACTGCACTCCAGGAGAGCCCACCATTCAAAAACATCCACAATTTCTGATTCAAATGTGCAATGTGCCTTTCCAGGTGGATACTTAACAAGTAGAAATGTCCTACTCATGAGACCTATACCATCCTCCTGCCACAATATGTATGTAGCCTGGTCGGTTCTTTTAACATCCTTAATCACTACGGTGATCGTGTTGTGATCAGTATGTACACTGAACCTGCCACGTTGGTCTTCGGTGAGCCCAGCTGCATCTAGTTCACTACGAGTAGAGTCGTAGAATGGGCGACTATTACTAATCTGAATCTTAAAAGATGTGTTCTGTGAATCGCTGAGAGTGAATGGTATCCGGGCCGTAGAACCTGCACGTACTTCGATCTTTCTCGTTACACTGGAAAGCTTAGAAAAGAATATAGACATATGATGAATAGACTGAAAATCGCCATAATAATGTCTAGCCCATCAAAGAAAATGAGTCATAGTACAGTAAAATGAATGCAATATTTCCTACTCAATCACGTTGATAATAAAGGTGATTCGGTGTGGATTTCGTGTTGATGGGTCGCATCTGCTGTGCTTCAGGAGACGTGTCTTGCGTTTGTGAAGAACGTGCTGCCTGTTTCTTTTTCATGAAGCAAATGGAGATGCTTAAGATAATGGATAAGGCGGATAGTATTACCGTCAAAGCAATAAACACATGTAAGGTTGTGTTCGAAGGACACTGGGATTGATCACTTGTGTTGTTAGAGGCTTCATTTCCGTCAACAGTCTTAAGATGCGTTGTTTTTGACTCCACTGTTTAAATATTCGGATGAGTGTGGATTTGACTCGTCAAATGATTGGGGCATTGGTTACCTGGTTGAAATTGATCCCAGCTGAAATCCTGGCAATCTGCTGGCCGCTTAGGTTCATCATATGCTGAGGAACAGCAGGCACCTGCGACGGACTTTGTAATCCAAAATGTGGCCGTTAACGTTGTTGCATTATTCTATTGAACACAAGATGGGATCTTCTCACAATCCTGGTAGCACTCATTGAAACCTTCTAAATTCCCCACTGCAGCACTGCACTCCAGGAGAGCCCACCATTCAAAAACATCCTCATTTTGTGATTTGAATTTGCAATGTGCCTTTCCAGGTGGATACTTAACTAGTAGTAGTACGGTCCAAGTCATGCGATCTCCACCATCCTCCTGCCACAATATGTATGTAGCCTGGTCAGTTCTTTTAACATTCTCAGTCACTACGGTGATCGTGTTGTGATCAGTATGTACACTGAACCTGCCACGTTGACCTTCGGTGAGCCCAGCTGCATCTAGTTCACCACGAGTAGAGTCGTAGAATAGGCGACTATTACTAATCTGAATCTTAATAGATGTGTTCTGTGAATAGCTGAGAATGAATGGAATCCGGGCCGTAGAACCTTCACGTACTTCGATCTTTCCCGTTGACACTGGACAGCTTAGAAAAGAATATAGACATATAATGAATAGACTGAAAATCGCCATGATAACAATGTCACGTAGCAGGTAGCCTTTTTTTAGTTGCATGACGGGACATCATGACGTACTTCCGTGGCCCACGAAAGATTGAGCCATTCTCGATATCGCTTCTCTTTTTTTTTTTTTTTGATGTTTTATTTGTTAAACTCTTTGGAGGGTTTTTTCAGCTTGATTTACATGCAATATTCTCACTTAAATTTTGCACATAAAATTTTACTTTTGGTTCCTGACTCAGATACATAATGAAATGTTTAGTTTTAAGTTCATTTGAGAGGATAAGAACTATATGCTCTAGGCAAAAACACATATGCCGGTACCACATTGACGCATAGTCGTCTTCTTGGAAACGTTGACATGGTTGATATGGATACAATCATGACACGCCTTATATTTTGCAAAAAAAAATACTCAGATTAATTTGATGACACAATCAGTCATTGAAATTGATTTTGTAGGCCGAACAAAAGCAACACTTTTAGGTGATTCTGGAACAAAATCATTGATTTGGTAGCAGAAGCAGACGGTGTACACTCGGCGTTCCTTAATTATTTCCCCCTTTTGTTCGACGATGGTTAACGATTTCCCATATCCACTTCAATATATTATGGAGGTTGCCGCAAAACTTATAGCTACTGGATTTTAAGTAGATTCAGCCATGGAGCTATCATCCATCAGAATTACCAAACCTTAACGAACACTCGGAAGAGAGAGAGGGAGAGACAGAGAGAGAGAGAGAGAGAGAGACAGTCAGACAGAGAGACAGACAGACAGACAGACAGACAGACAGACAGACAGAGAGACAGGCAGACAGACAGAGAGAGAGAGACAGAGAGAGAGAGAGAGAGAGAGAGAAATTACAAAGCACCTATCCCGGGAAAGGCACTCTTGCCGTCAATTTTCAGTTTGTCTTATTTTTACAGAGGGACAAATTGTTATGGAAAGCTACATTTAAATTGCATGATTCCTAGGCAATGGCGTGAATGACTAAAGGGATTCACTGTATATGTCCACATGCAGTAATAATCATGATATACGATTTGCCATCAGCTCAAATTTCTTTTATCACAGACCTTAGTTATTAGTTATAGTCCTGAGTTATCAAACATTAACGAATATACCCCCCCCCCCCCCCACACGCTCACGAACACTTTGAGAGACAGAAAAAAGAGAGAAGGAGAAAGAGGGAGGGAGGGAGATTCAAAGCTCATGGAAGTAATACCGTGTGTAAGAAAGAGAAAGAGGGTGGCAAGAAGTTGGTACATGTACATGTATAGCCAAATACTCAGCACTCGATTCTCTCTCCGACTACATTGATAAGTACCGTCGTCGCATATGGACGCGCCACGTGCTAGTCGTTACAGAGACAAAGACACACAAGGGGGGGGGGGGGGGTGTCACAATTTTCACGGTTATAATTGTGAGGAGTGCTTACAGTCTTTTCAGCGCGTTGCCAATTCAAACATTTTGTGATCGTTCGACCCATATTTTCTTCTGAAAAATCATTCCGAAGGTAAAATAAAGCCCAAAATGCCCAAAATTGAATTATCTTGTGCAGTAATTTATGCTCATTCATGTGATGCGCCTTTAGTTGTTCTTGACAGTTGATATAAAAACTTACAACACCAAACCACATGTTTGTGGCACTTGGTATAAAATAGAACACTCTCTACGCCTGCGCATGGCCGCTGTGCAAATGTGTCATATCTTTTAGAAACATTTTCACTAAAATTGTGAAAAGTCACCCGAGAAAAAAAACATTAAAAATGTCAGGATAGATGTGAAGGGGTTACACGATGGATGATCAATTAAGACTTAACTGAATATTTTTTTTAATTAACGCGAATCACTTTGTTGTGGCGTTTATGTAAAGATATATATAAAAAGGAGAGAATTTTAGAGGGAAAATGAGAAAGGGAGAGGAAACAAGAGAAACGAGTAACTGGGGGAGGGAGAGAGACAAAGGGTGAGGAAGAGGGAGATAGAAGGGGGAGGGGGAGATGAATTGCTGAGGCTGCACTTTGTCAAACGAATTTATCCATGACCATCAACACCTGCACGCTATACTCCGAGTTTTTACCGTGTATCATAGGATTAAACAAACAGAGTTATGGTTGCAACAAATGATATACGAATAACATTTCAAAATAAAGATAGGGCCCCTTAACACACAAAGAAAAAAAATAATTGTGTTGACCATCAAAATCAGATTTGTGATTTGCTCTTCCAGGGTACCCTCTTAAAACTCATTTGGATAAGAGTATTCTTTTTACTTCTTTTTCCCGACATTTTCTTTCGTAATCCCGCTTATTATTCTTTTTTTTCCAGGTATTGGTTACTTGATAGAACCGTAAACCACATGGAATTGGGAATTTGGAATTAGTCAATTGGAACAAAAAATACCGTATTTGATTTATCTCAAGAATAAAACAGACACTTACTATTGAGCATAATTGGTATCGCCCTTGTCATGATTCTGCTTTCTAATATTAATTCTAGTGATAATCAGAGATAAAGGTGCATGGTCTTCTCCTCGTTTTAGGTCTCATCGTGATCGATGGTGTCGACATATCTACCGTCCCACTCCTCACGCTTCGACAACGCCTTTCCATCATACCGCAAGACGCTTTCCTTTTCACTGGGTCAATCAGGTTAGCTGGCTTCTCTTATGACTTTACCCATAATGGACATGTGTATCATAGAAATACATTGACAATATTTAAATATACAAACCGTTCATCAAGTGCACTAATGGAAATGCAAAGAACAGGAAGGACTTAAATGTTCTTTTTTTACACAAGAGAGAACACATTTTATAGATTTGCTTTTATTCCATGATTTATTCGGAACATTTTTCTTGTGTGTATATTCCCAGGTATGTCTACTTGTATGAAATCATTTAACACGTAGAGTGATAGCGTTGACTTATCCTGCCCAAACTGTATTCACTAAACTATATGTCCAGTCATATATTATCCTTGATGTAAAAGGTGCAATTTTAAGATACGATCTTGACCTGTGACCTTTAATCTTTGACCTAAATGACCCATAAATGTAATTATTTAATTACCGTACTATTATATTATCTTTGCACTAAGTTTGATGAAATTCAGTAAATCATTTTTTGAGTTATCGCGTAAACGAGATCCGGACGGACGGACGCGCGAACAACCAGAAAACGTAAATTATGCTCATTTCGTGCATCTTAGTATACTGTTAAAATATAACAATGTTTACATTACACTTGCGGGTTATTGACAAAAGCGGGAACGATATAAGTGGAAATCTGCAAATAGAAAGGCGTGATGTTAGACCCGTAATGTGCGTACAAGAAAGTTGACAGGTGGCATTGAGGCAGCACGCGTCACCCTTACTATTTTTGAATACAGTTCTTAATAGATCATGGGTCAGACTGGAGCTTACAATGGTTGTTATAGCAGCTGATTATAATGATGTTGCTAAAGTTTTTTGTTTATTCGTGTTTAAGGAGCAATCTTGATCCGACAGCATCAAGGCAAGACAGTGAGCTTTGGTACGCACTTGAGATCTCTCAACTTAAGGCTGTAGTAGCACAGCTGGAAGGGGGACTAGGTAGGTAAATGATGCTGACTTTGTTCTTTGTTCTCTTCATCTCTCTCCCTCTTTGCAGATCTGTATTACCTGTCTGTTTTTCTCCCTGCCTCACAACTCTATGTATACTTTTTTGTCTTTCCCATGCTTTCTCTCTGCCTTTTTTATTTCCATTTTCCCACCTGCTTCTGTTGGTTTATCCCCCCTTCTCTGTCATTGATTCCTCCATCTCCCTGTTTGCTCCTCCTTTTTTCATCTCAATTTTGTGTCAGTCTCTCTTTGTATTAGTATTTGTCCGTCAGATTCTTTCTTTCATTGTATAGCTTTAAATCGCCCTCTCTCGTTCATCTTTTATGCAACCCATTCTGTATCTTCATCCCACATTCTGCAGCCTACCTTTTCTCTATCTAGCTTTATCATCGCGCTCACCATTCCACGTTCATTCTTTATATATTTTCCAAACAGAACTTATTTCTCCCTTTTCTCTCTTCTTGTCTCCGTTTGCTTTACCTCTCCATCTGGTCATTATGTCTACTTTCCACTTCATGGACCCTTACTCTTTCCACTCCATTTGCAACTTGCCCCTCCCAATGCCAGTCTGTTTCTTCTTTTCTGCTTCTACTGACATGAATTGATTGATTACTGTTTTTTCTTCTATTTTATACAAATATAGACTTTGAGGTGACGGAAGGAAGGGGCAGTTTCAGTGATGGTCAGAAACAACTATTTTGTCTGGCCAGAGCATTCCTCCGTAATTCCAAAATTGTCATCATGGACGAAGCAACAGCATCCATTGACCAAGAAACGGTAACCAAAATAACGAAATCATCTTTACATGTGTAATTATAGAAATATTGCCTGTCCTTGTATATATTTCCTGTACAATTAATGTATGTATATTGGGCTTGTTAGCATGCTTAGATACCAAGTTAGAGTTCAATTAATCCGCCATTTTCTGGACACTTACTATAATCGTGCGGCATTCGGTGAATAACGTTATCGTCATGTAGGTATCGCCAGGAAGAAAACGGAATAAAAATTATAACGAATTCAAATTCTGACGTCCGCGTATTAACTGTCTAACAATGATACTCTTGACATAGCCTTTTCTACAATAAATATTTTCAAAGCTTCCCTGCTTTTCAACTGTTTATAATATCTCTTTCTCTAACAACAAAGAAAGTAAGCCCCCCCCCCCCAAGCAAATTAGCATAACGTTTTATTGAAGAGGTTTTTGTTAAACTAATTTGACATGATTGTTCCTTAACTCATTGACTAACTTCTGTGTGAATATCAAATTAATCCAATTAGTCATCCATGAGTGGACAAATTTATAACGCAAAAATGTCACTTTTCAAAAGTCACAAAGGTAATTGTTTTTGCCGTTTTAACAATACATTTTGGCATTTCTTGTGCGATTTTTAAAGTGTTCTCACTCAACCATGACGCAAAATGACTTCTTATGTTTACATAGCAGGTCATGTTACATTTTTGTCAAAATATAGTTTTCTTTTTTCACACAAATAAGGGTTTTTTAAAAGTTTCAAACTCAAGAGGGATGAGTATTTGTTAAACGTTGTTCACTTAACCAGAACAATGGGTTAAGTGTCGGGATAGGTGTTAGTGCATCAAGAGATGGATGATAAACAATAAAAGGACAAAACTTATGCACCAGAAATGGAATTGATCAAAAAAATCATATGACGGAATTCCCAAAGTTACCCATGTGCTTTTTGGAAAGTGACATTTTTGCTTTTAAATTTTGCCCACTCATGCATGACTTTCTGGATTAACGTGATTTTTACACATAAAAATAGTCAACAAGTTACGGTGCAATCATGCCAAATTATCTCTTTGAATAAATCTCTTTGATAAAAAGTTATGCTATTTTGCTTAGGGGGGGGGGGGGGCTTACTTTTTTGTTGTGTTTATGTCAATCTTCGAAAACACCACATATCCTAACTTGGAAAACTAGAAAGCATATCACTTGCTTGAAAAAAAAACCACTGTATTTTTACACACTTCTGGTGAATAATATGAGCTGGTTGTATATACCAGTAAATATGATCGTACAACATTCGCGAACGTCTTTTCCCTTATAATTTTATCACCACCATACAACCCCTACCCACACCCACATGTTATTGTCAAGAAAATGCATAAATGTCTTACACCATTTCCTTCCATTCTTTTGCCTATTAACTTAAGGACCGCATTATTCAGCAGGTTGTTGCCGAGGTCTTTCACGACAGGACTGTACTCACAATAGCGGTAAGTTGTTCATGCTGTTCTGAGAAATCACATAACGTTACCAGATGTAACCAGATTTTAAATCAAGGGTAGAGGTTAGTTGTGGTAAAGACTACTTGATCCGTAGATAATGGTGTGTGATTATACCGTAATCATGTGTATGTCTCTTGTTGATGTCCAGGATATACTAGGTAGAATTTATGTAGGAGTTTTAGAATTGTTAAAATGAAGCGAAATTCGCAACCCCGGTGATGAAGACAGAACAGTTACGACCCGTTATCGTTACCCCTCGGCGACTGGTTTATATGACTCTTCCTGTTATTGTCTACAGGTGTACAGTAAATGAGTTTTTAACCGTGTTCAATTCGAGTTTGTATGACAGGCATGCCGAAAAATATTGTACTTGCCATCCTTCCTAGAGTGTGTCGAATCCTTCATGGCGAAACGAAAAGTTAGTCTACAATGTTCATAATTTATTTTTATTACTATGCAAGACTTTGGCAATGGTACAGGGGTAAGTCCTACATTCTCTTAAAATAGTCTCTAAAGTTGCCCAAGCATGCGGAGCTTGTCAGTTCTCAAGCTCCTGTAAGTTCTGCCAGATTGTTTCAAAATGGTCTCCCCCTTTGACAAAATTACATCCTTTGTCAACTTTGTATACCAAATCAATACATTTTTTAAAAGTTGTTTTCGAAGGGGACAAAGTCAAATTAAGTTGAACTGCCGGCTTATGGGAAAAGTATAGCTACAGAATTTCAGTTTAAATTGTAGAAACGATAGCCTTTACGCTCCGATATAAAAACACATGAACAGCACTAAACAGGGATGCGTGGCTTACAGCAGGCAAATGCCCCGGTACATATTAATACATACAGTTTAGCAATAGAATTGGTTACAATTACAATTAGGGGAAAAAGGAAGCCTGTAAACGCCGTAGAGATTTGATAGGTTAGGCGCACATGCATGGCAATAAAACAAGAAATGGCTGAATATTGAGATATTAACAGTTGAAAAAATGAAATCAAAGAGGCAGGAAAATTACCAATTTTTTTTACTTCAAGCACATTGTGTGCATGTTTTTTAATCATTTGCAGAACGTTTTTGGCACTCTTAATACGGCTTTCAGTTGCAGTTCGTACCATTTATGTTGGAGATTATTAATATTTGTCTTATTTTATAATACAATCTGCACACTAAAAAATCAGGGTACATTTGGGGTACAAAATTACGTATTTTGAGGCATTATCTACCCCGAGGCAACTTTGTACCTTTGGGGGTACATTTTTGAATCCTTCGAAATGATCACAAAGACAAGGGGTACAACTCTGAACCCCGGCGTAATACAACTAGTGCGGTTTCCAGACCCTATTGGATACTAATGATTGAAAAATGAAAGATTATTTTAATTTCTTACCCAACAACAGGTTAGTTACATAATAAACAGATGTTATTACTAATTGACAGACTTGAACACTCTTTTTCTGTATAAGGATAAACGAAAAACAATGATATTATTCAATTCAGCCACAATTTTGGTTTATAAACTTGAGACTACGTAATTAACGCGTCTAAACCAATGGCTGTGCAGTAAGCGGAGAGCGGCTGGCCAATCGGATGGCTTAATTTCGCGTCGAAAGCCACGTCGCGCGGCCTTCGATCACAAATGAATTGCGAATTCATGCATACTATAGCGTACGTGACGCGTATAGTGCAGTGACGACGGGTAAAACTCTGATCTTCTCTCCGAAACAGCGCGTCTGTAGCTTGTGAAAAGTAAGCAATTTAACCTTTTCTGAATATATTTTTTCTTTAATATTGGAGCATAATGTTTTGTAACAATTAATAGTTTTTTCTTACCCTTCGATCGAAAGTAACGATTCTTTGCATGAAAAATACTTAATGAATTTGTTGCGTTTTGTAAAAGCAGTTGTGTGCAACGTGTACCATGTATGTGTACGTGTGAGTGTAGTCCCATAAATAATAATGTCAGTACTGTTGTGACAACCGACAGTAAGCCACCATTTGTAATCAAAATATTGTAGGAAAAAAATTGTTTTTCATTGTTCTAATCCATGTCTGTGTTTATGCATGTGTGTGTGTGTGTGTTGTGTGTGTGTGTGGGTGGGTGGGTGTGTGTGTGTTGTGTGGGTGTGTGTGTGCATGTATACATGTATGCGTGCAGTTCAGATTATATCAGCACCAGATGCACAAAACAATTTTGATTTTTAAAACGTGGTTCATTTATCCCAATACATTTGTTCTGTAGGATACCATCAAAGAGTCGCTTAAAACAAAATTTAAGCATGAAAGGGGGACTCTCCCAGCTCTGGATGACGTAGCCAGAAATCCAACATTCTATGGCCATAGTGGTAAGCGGACTACAGAAGAGAGAGCACCATCCCCAGTAAAGAGGAAGAAGCGGAACAGTGTTGAGGTAAAAAACAGTACAGTCAGTCACATACCTTTGTGATTGCTTTACAGTTTACAAACTCTTTTTTAATGATTTGGTTTGATTAATTTCAATTTGTGGTACATTAATCAAGAATTGATTCCATCCATAAAATTGTCACACTTCCAGAAAATTTCCTTGTCACAATATTTTTTGGCTTACTGTATTTGAATTTTAGACCTTTACTATAATAAAGAGTTGTATTGTGTTGGACTTCTATTTTTACTTAAAGGGAGAAGGCGCCGGCAACTAAGAGGCATAAGTTAAGAATAAAAATGACATTGTATTATGAGAATTATGGTACATGGTGATAAAGACAGCTTAAATAAGGGGTACTTTGTAATACTCACCCTCATCAAGGCCCTATAAATTAGTTAATTTGTGTTTATTTTACGTCTTTGTAAGGTTTACCCTAAACAGCTTTAGGGGGAGGAGCTCATCAATTCAAACAGTACGTACATAAACAAGGTATGGCTAACACAAGTCGCGTGGCATGCATTGGTCACGCATTGTCAGCTCCAGTGCAGCGCACGCGCAATCTGACTGGTTGGCAAGAACTCAAATTTTATTTTCTTAATTTATGCCTGTTAGTTGCTGGTGCCTTCTCCCTTTAAAGTGATAGGCTAACATTGTGGAGCTTCAATTAAAAAAAAATGTTCAACTTTGATATCTCAGCTACATAGTAGCATTTGAATGTACAAATGAACATCCTAGAACACAAAAGTTTGGAAATTATGCTGCCACTGGCAAGATATGAATGAATAAACAATTAATACTTGGGGCAAGTAGAAAATAACAAAGATCTACATGAGTAAATCTATGGGAGGAAAAGGGCAGGTGAAACAGGTCAACTTACTTTTCATTTTTTTAAAGCTCTAAATAATCATTTTTAAATACAATTTTTTCAGGGCTTCATTTTTAGACCTTATCAAAGACAATGCGGGCATTGGGAATTTTGTAGCTCACATTGTTTTAACTATGGTAAATGTTAGCCTATCACTTTAAATATTAAGTGGCATCAGATGTTTGTTTGAAGCTTCCTGTTGATAATAGAATTCATCTTTTCTTTTCTGTGATTTCTTATTTTATTTTGCTGTGCAGGACTACCCAGCTGGAGAGGATGACGCCAGCATCAAGCGGCATGTCGCTTCATTGAAGGACCAAGCAGCTAAGAGAAATCCTGATACATGTAGTGGTATTGTTGCAGACAGGATGAAACGTACGCGAGGGTACATTATTTGTCAACACTGTTTTTATGGTGTGTACTGCAATTATGCAGTAATCCAGAATGTAACAAGTTCTTATGATCATTGGTCATTTTCAACTTATGATTCAGATGATTGTATGATTTGGGATCAATCTGATACAGTGCGCTCCTGTTATGACAAACACAGTTCTATAGAAATTCCTTAGTGTGTATTTACTGGATGTATCGGTATGTTATTTCATAAAAAAGGACTCCAGAGTCCACACCAATTTATTTTACTTTCACTTTGAGCAATTAAAATCAACAATTCATGAAGTTTTTAGTCTTTTACTTGGTCAAGAAGGCAAGTGCTACAGTTCTGTCCAGCACTGTATATTATATTTTTTTTTTCTTTCCATGCATACTTTTTGGCCACAATTATTGTATTTTGGATGATAAGCAATCTTTAATTTATAATTACCGATTTGAACTGGCTGATTTGCAATAAGTAAAGTGAAACAACATTGCCTCTTGAACAAATGCAGCAACTCTCTGAAATATTTTCAAACAACTAATTTGATATAGTAATAGTGGTAGAAGGATAGCAACTCTGTGTTATATATTGAGCAACTCATTTGGTAAATGTGGTACATGTATAAAGTGAGTTATGTGTTTTATTTGTATTTTGTATTTTTTTTTTGTTTCATTATAATGTATTCCCACAAGTCTTTGGAGAAACCCCAAAGCTGAATAATAGGTTTACATCAGATAGTTCATTTTCTTTCTCCGTCCATTTGCCATTGTGTGCTTTGAAAAAAATAGGACTTGTTACTTAGCAATATTGTATTTTAAAAGAAATGGTGCTTTTGTTATTGAGGCTATATCAAGAACTAACAAACTGTTATTATTTTTTTGTATATTAAAGTACATGTACATGTTCAAGTATACTGTTCTCCGGTGATTACCAGTTTAGCCTGCTTCTTGTAGTGTACATGTATGTGTGTGTATGTTGTGTGTGCTTGGATGCTTTTGTACATGATTGTGTAGGTGTTTGTGTGTGTATGTTTGTATGCATGGATTCAGGTTTGTATAAAGGGGATGTGTGTGCATGTGTGTTTGTACGTGTGTGTGTGTGTGTGTGTGTGTGTATGCATGAACCAAAAGGGTATAAATGTGAACCCATATGGGTGTAAAATATGCACCTTTGGGGTGCAATTGTGGACCCATTAGGTTCTAATATTGGACCCAAGGGGTCCAGTTTTAGACCCTAAGGTTCCATAATTGTACCCGTAGGATCCAAATTTCAACCTATAGGGTTCAGTTTTAGACCCCAAGGTTCCATTTTTGTACCCTGAGGGTCCATATTTGTACGCCAAGGTTCCATTTTTGTACCCCAAGGTTCCATTTTTGTACCCCAAGGGGTAGAAACTTATACCAGGAGGGTGCAAAATTGCACCCCAGGTTGGGGTACAAATTTTGCACCCCAAGAATAGGGTTCACAGTTGTACCCCTAGGGTGCAAAATTGCACCCCAGGTTGGGGTACAAATTTTGCACCCCAAGAATAGGGTTCAAAGTTGTACCCCTAGGGGTTCACCCGGTGTTGCATAGGATTGTACCCCTAGGGGTTCAAAGTTGTACCCTAATTTCTTAGTGTGTGTATCTTAATCTACTTTCTCTCTCCATATTACATTGCAAAGAATGTGTAGGATTGTTAACCCAGTAAACATCACTTTGCATCTTATTTAATTACATAAACATATGTATTTAACTATCAAACAGCACCGCGTGGCTACAATCTTGAATGGGGATATGATTCTGGCGCTAAAGGACGGTGCCGTGGTCGAGCACGATTCACCGAAAGCTCTTCTCGACGATGACGAAAGTATCTTTGCTTCCCTCATGAAGGCAGGAAAGTGATAATGACGACAATCATCATACCAACCGTGGTCCTCAAAGTGCTTCCGCCCACTTCTCCGTTTCTCGTAGAGTGCATCTTCACACTCCTCAGGATGCTAATTAAATGAATGTACTTCTAATCTTAATGATGCCAAACATAAATAATATCGTAAACGCACCGCATGCTGACATGTATCATCATTAGTAGCAATGCTATTTTTTACAACAACATATATTACAGAAATATATTTGAAACTGTTATACCATTATACATCAGGTTTCCCAGCCTCTCAGGTGAGTCAGACTCTGTCATATTTCGTAACAAATTAAAACAACATCCAGTGGATGACTGTGTATTTTTAGTGTAGCCTCTTTAACTTTTTTTCTCCATATTGTTGACTGCAACAACATAGAAAACATGTGAAACTGGAAATGAGTTGAAATAATTCGTCATGGAATTTTGAGACTTCATGAGGACTAAATTTGGGGGAAATCAGGGAATTTTGTTTTATTGAAATGCCAGGAACCCTGTTCATATTATTTATCACATGATGAAACACAAATGTCACCTTCACAATAGTCTAGATTCTAGCCGTTTCTATTTCCGTTTAATATCTTCGAGTTGCTGCCAAAATCGCGCCTAGCCGAATGAGGGCGCTTACCTAAGTGATTGCGGCGCCCGAAAACAAATTTTCGGGCGGGTAAGAAACTCTATTGCACACCAGGATGCACACATCTTGCAAAGTTCCTTTATTGTATATTTTATAGTAGTATCATTATCTAAGTGCCCAGGTGCTAAGCTTTTTTTACACATCTGAACGCAACCTTGCACCAACACCAGTATGACCGATGTGGGGGGGGGGGGGGTGCAAGATGCTTTGAAACTAGTTCAAAGAACCCATGTGTAGTTTTGTATGAATTAGGTATAAGTTTTTGTATAAGAAAAGTGCATATTTATGGATAGGTACCAAAGGGTATACAAACCCCGTCTTACTACAATTTTGTATCACACCTGACGAAGTGTTGCAGCGGCGCACGAAACGGAGTGATCTTTTTAGATTCCGTTGACCATGCATTTCGAGATAATGGCAATAGATCAACTTGTTTAACATGTCCACCTGGTGATATTAAAGGCATATCCCAGAATATGCATTTACAGTTTTGTTTATTTCCGTAGAAGAATTTGCTATTCACACTTCTTCATGTTGTTTTCATTTTCATTTGGCGTACATAATGCATGATAAACGAGGTGTTTCATCAACCTCAGAACTTCAATGCTCAAATGGTAACATCTAAATTACATTCCATGAATATATTTATTAGATATGGAGGCGGGGAGGACGGGGAGGGTACTAAGGTTAAAAAAAAAGATGCATCATCATTAGGCCATTCATATCATAGATATATCGAATTACATCGGGTTTCAAATACACTACACAGTGAGTGAGTAAAATAAAAGTGTCCCTTCTTTTTAAAGTGTCTACTTCGAAATATGAATGTTAGACTATAATTACATCTTTATGGTAGAATCATCCTCCCAGAATATTTTGATACCATTTTCATTTGGATCTTTGCATACATGACTGAACAACAGACATTCTGCAAAATTGGACTTCCTGGTTGAAGAATGAAACAAATTGTAAAAGAAATTATAACTAATGTGCACACAGAATGAGACACGCACATATACACACACACTCGCACACATACGTATCTCGTTGGTGAGGCCTATGTATTTTGGTGGTTAACAATGGCGATTTACAATGAATATCTGTGCTTTTGATGTAAAAGTTTGAAGTGCAAATTTTTGTTAAGAACCCTGAAGCTGAGATTACCAGCCAAATCGCTCAAAAGTACAGGTGCTTGTGTGATTTCATAGAGTCCCCATTGATCCAATGTGCTCAACCATTGAACTGCTCTGGGGAAACTGTACTACATTAATCCCTCCCTCGTTATTCTTATACGAAACACGTTGTTCAGAGACGTTCAACTGGTTTTCTATTAACATTTTGTCTTCAATGATGATGTCATCTTTGGTACGCTTTCGGGAAATCCCTATTTGAATAACAATTGTGCAGATATTGTGTGTGTGTGTGTGTGTTTGTGTGTGTGTGTGTGTGTGTGTGTGTGTGTGTGTGTGTGTGTGTGGAGGAGGGGGGGGGGGGGGTCATCGAAGTACGTGTCCGTATAGTAGAGCTGCTTAGGCCAGGTACGAGGTAGACGCACACACATGCACGGACATTCACACGCGTAATACATATTCAATTATACACATTCCATCTCTTCCTTCTCTCCTCTCACATAGAACCACACAGTACACACACACACACACATACACACACACACACACGCACACACGCACACACCCATGCACATCACTGATCTCCCCACTTTGAATCGTACGCAGTATATATATATATATATCACGGCTGACAGCTTCGGCAGCTTCACGACGGAATAGCCAATGAGCGTGCAACACCCTATCCAGTTAGTGGGGAGATCAGTGATGCACATACACACACGCATGCACGCACCAATGCACATACATATATACATACGCACACACGCACACACACACGCACAAGCAATTCCATACAATGGCACGTATACCACTGCATATCCCACTTAATCTGATGTATATGCCACGCACTGAAAGATCAGATCCATTAAAGGGAAATGAAACTGATTCATGTTAATTCAATAAAAATAGTAACATCCGAAATATAGAACCGGAAGTCTTTAGAATACTTGTTAGGATCAAACTTGGGTTTGTGTTTTGCTATGTTTTGATTACCCAACACTCAAAACTCAAACAGCCTCACATACCTCCAAGCATCCTGTATTTTCACTGAAGAGAGCTATGACGTAGCCACAGTACTCAGAAGTAAAATGTACTTTACACATAGATGTATATTTGCAAGTTGTTTATTACAACTGGATAATTTCCCTCAGTAGCATCAAGATGTTTCTAAAAAAAAGTTGTTCACGATTGAGCATGTGGAAAACAAAATTGCGTTAAAACTACTTGACCATTATGTAAGACATTGACTATTTCAGTTGCCACTATCACCAGAAATCAAATATTGATCACCTAATTAAGTCTCAATTATTACAAGTCACATGATGAAATAAAACTTATCAAAAATCACATGGCCATGTAATTAATTTGTCCGAATATTAAAGCATGTTTATTATCTAAAGGCAATAAACAATTATGAACTGTTCAAGAGTTTGTATAAAGGTAAACTTTCCCGATTCATTGAAGACTGGAGCACGATCGCGTGAAGATTAAAATTCCCATGACATGAAAAAGTTGACTTAGGTCGATTATGTATATAACAAAATCACTAACTGTTCAATCGAAACATGTGTCCTTTATTTTAGAATAGTTTCTATATTTTTTTTCTCAGCACTGATAAGCCCCGCCTCCAAAATATCATCCAACTCAAGATTCCCCTTGTGACATCATCAAAGGTAGAAATTAGCAGCATCATAGACAAAATTTATGCACAAACTAAACATTGCAACGACTACCTCTACCTGCCCACAAGACCATCACATGTCTTCACACAATACCATCTAACAATCTTTCATGTGAGCATAATCGTTTTCATGTGTCAGAAATGTGCTAGCTATGCCAAGAAAAAATAATTTTCATTGCAAAATCATGTGATGCCATTATAAGCTCTTGCACACTGTAGTCATTGCAATGATTAGTTTGTGCATAAATTTTGCATAAATGAAGCTTCGAAGCTATTGAAGATGACAAGCAAATTCGATGAAAGTTCAGTGTATGTAGCACACAGGACTACTAATTAGAGTTCAGGAAAACAGCAGGCATTCTCAATTCGTGAAGAAAATTGTGATGCACGTCTGAAACAGCTTAGTGCATCATGGCCTTGATGAAACACCATGTAGTGCGACTGTATAATGTTGCAGTGCAGTCAGACTCCAACATCTCCGTGACTATAAGGACTGGAATAAAATCTGGAGTATGTACTCGGGCTTGAATACAGACTCCGGAGTACGCACTCGACTCGCAGTATGCCCCGCACTAGGACCCACCATTGTGGGTACAAAATACCTAAAGATGTTAACACAACTTGAGGTCCATAATTGGCACCTCAACAACAACTTGACTCAATGCTACCAAAATGGAGAATGACTTGTCTTACATTGTAAAGTACAGCATACAGTAAACCGAGCTACAGCCTGTCGAACTGGACTTGAGTGTGTGTCTCAGGCATTCCAAGAATTTACCTGAACAAGAGACTCCAATTAGAACTTGTTACCATGAACTGTATGTCTCCCTCTCTTGGTAGACTTTACTTTTCACGAGATTTATTGGTCTTTTCTCCTTGCTGATAGAACTCTACATACTTTTTCTCAGGATTTTTTGCCTTTATTCAGATTTTCATAATGCATAATTGTACACAAATTTTTAAATAGAAATATAATTATTCTTGCAATATAAACATGGTACATTGTCCCATGCATTATAAGCACTAACATATTTAACAGAATATTCCCATAAGTATGCAAACTAATATGGTACATATTCAATCAAGTATACGAATTGTGATACAATTGTACAAAATAATTGGCATGAAATTATTTTTCACATAAACCAATGATGACTTTTTTTTTGCATACACCAATGCTTTTTTTACAGACACCAATTATGATTTTTGATGATTTGATAATCTTTTACGTACACCAATGATGATTTGTCAATGTTGCCCTCACAAGGCTAAACATGAACATTTACAACAATTCCTTGCACACTTTATATGCAAAATTAAATTTAAAAAGCATTAGAAACAGAAAATATTCTAATTTTAGAATTCGCTGCCATGAACAAAGAACAAAGCACTTGTGGCATTACTAATAGGAATGCATTTGTGTAAAGCTTGCTGCTTTCACTAGTCCTATAACGTTGCTCTACCAGCTAAAGACACAGGCAATATATGCCCTTGGTACTGTCGTATGACGCAGGAGATACCGCACTGAACGGACCAATAACGTTGCTCATAATGGCCAATCTTCAGGATTATTTTTTCAATGTTTATGATCATCAGATATTCATGACTGATAATGAACTGAACATAAGTGCGATATATTTCTTCAAAATATTGCCTTTTTTTACTGATATCAAATTTAACTTATCACCAAGGTGGCATTTGTCTTTAATCTTACTCTCACTTCCCACGCACACTATGTCATCCGTCCCGTCTTCATGGGCCCAAAGTCCATCCAAAGGGATTTTATGAATCAGACGTTCTGCTTAAAGGGATAGCTCAAGTTGGTCTCAATAAAAGAAAACACACGAAAGAAACATGTTAGTGAAGGTTTGATGAAAGTCCGTCAAAAGATAAGAAAGTTATGATCTTTTAAACGTCACGTGCGAGATGCTTCCCCTATAGTTACGTAAAACAATATACATTTGATTTTACATTTGTCGTTTTTACACACATACCTCTAAGAAAAAAAATCCGTTATAAAAAAACCCAAACACGAGCAATTTCATGAATCATACAGCACACAACATATGGGAGAGTACCTGGCACGTGACGTCGCAAAATTGAAATTTCTGAAGATCCTAACTATCCTATCCTATGACGGATTTTCTTTAAACCTTCACTTCATGTTCCTTTCATAGTTTTTCCTTTAAAGACACCAACTTAAACTTAGGGAGGACAATCTCGTTAAGTATTCACGGCCACCCATTTTGCATATGGCCTCTCATTGACAATAATTTAATTGACAATTTGCTTTGTTGTCGATTTTTAAAAATGATTTTCCATGTGTAACAATAGAACATTTCGAAGTAAGATCTTTAACATATTGAATGTAGACTTGATAGTTGTAAACAAATAGTTCCGTTAAATAATTAAAAATGTTCGTCCAAAATCTTACAAATTGTAATATTCTAAAATATTTTATGTGCATTGAAAAACAAATGAAATCAAGGGTCAATAACAAAAATAGGTGGAGGAACAGTTTGCTGTAAAAAATAAAAGTTGGTAACCGTGCGATAGGGATGGGGGAAGGTTGGGTAGGGTGGGGGGGGGGGGGGTCACAGAACAGAAGAACGTGTAGTGATTGCCTGTGCCAGCTCCTTGCTATATTAAATTTTAAAATGCTAATATGCCTAAACATTACTTTACTGCATTCTACTGAAGGCAATTCATATTTCCCATCCACATTTGCATCCTCTGCAGTTTAGAATCTGTGGTAGAACGGGCATCGGCAAATCGTCACTTACTCTCGCTCTGTTCAGACTCATCCAGATGTATTCCACTTTCTTGACCGTGTGCTCTATCATTATTCAAATCATGGAGTCCATCTACGGATCCTTTATTTATAGCTATAAGGGCTCCATTGGCAAAGTTGGAAAGGGAGGGGGCGCAAACAGAAATTGTCCTCTTTATTGTTGTATCTACATGTCTGCTTAGTGAGTGACTCTCCATAAGTAAAAGGGGCCCGCGCATTTTATGGGATCAAATAACAACAAAAAATGCAATTAAAGACATAAGTCAAGATGTTATATCCCCATAGATTTTAACTCTCCATGCGCCATTGAGATACTTTTTACAATAAAATGCACACAAATACGATGTTTCGACGACGAATATTCACAATATCTTGCTCTTCCTATATTCTACACTAATTATACCATAACTAGGGAGTTCTAGCATGGCGAAAAATTCCTCACGAAACCAATTTTACTAATACAAAAAATAATAATCACAGTAGCACAAGATACCAATTTCCAAACACATATGCCTACAACCCCACTTTTTCACAAATGTAACCTTCTTTAGATTGAAGATCTCTAACAATGCAATACATTAACTAGCCATCCCTGTTCTATTCTTGTCCTGAATCATGCAATCATACACTCCTACCCAAGAAGAAAAAACAATTCTTATCACCTTCCACGTACTCGAACAAACTTCGCGCTCACTACCGGCATAGACACGAGATCAAAACTTTGAAACGAACGCCCAACTGAATTAACAACTGCCCGCTTATTGCGCAAATGTAAACCTAATACTTTTTCCTCATGAAAATAAGATATCAATACAAAGATTGTGTTTAGCTCCAACTAAGGGAATATATACGATGCAAGCTTAGGCAGCTTTTTTGATAGCCCCCCCCCCCCCCCCGCCCCATTAAGCCCTAAATTCTATCACCTCTTTAATCGAACATGCCATTCAAAGCTCAAACACAGAATTTCAACCTTCACAACTAGTGAAACTCTACAAAATATGAAAGGTCGATGAAAATTGTACAATGGAATTTAAAGCTAACCTGATCAATAGTGATACTTTTCCACAAAAACAAACAATTTATAGCACATACACATTATTTCTATATTTTCTACACAATCACATTGATACTATGGTGGTTCTATGTGGATTTCGTGTTGATGGGTTGCATCTGTTGTGCTTCAGGACACATGTTTTGCATCTGCAATGTACGTGCTGCCTGTTTCTTTTTCATGAAGAAAATGGAGATGCATAAGATAATGGATAAGCCGGATAGTATTACCGTCAAAGCAATACACACATGTAAGGTTGTGTCCGAAGGACAATGGGATTGATCACTTGTGCTGTCAGAGGCTTCAATTGCGTCCACAGTCTTAAGATGCGTTGCTGTTAACTCCGCTGCTCGAATATTCGGATGAGTGTGGATTTGACTAATCACCTCCTCTGCAGAATTGGGGCATTGGTTACCTGGTTGAAGTTGATCCCAGCTGAAATCATAGCAATCTTCTGGCCGCTTAGGTTCATCACGTGCTGAGGAACAGCAGGCAACTGCGTGGGACTTTGTGATCCAGAATGTGCTCGTTACCGTTGTTGCATCTTCCCTTTGGCTACAAAATGGGATCTTCTCACAATCCTGGTAGCATTCAATGTAAGCTTCTACATTCCCAAATGCAGCACTGCACTCCAGGAGAGCCCACCATTCATAATCATCCTCATTTTGTGATTTGAATTTGCAATGTGCCTTTCCAGGTGGATACTTAACCAGTAGTAGTGCGGCCCAGGACATGTGACCTCCACTATCCTCCTGCCACAATATGTATGTAGCCTGGTCGGTTCTTTTAACATCCTCAATCACTACAGTGATGGTGTTGTGATCAGTATGTACACTGAACCTGCCACGTTGGTCCTCTGTGAGCCCAGCGACATCTAGTTCACCACGAGTCGAGTCGTAGAATGGGCGATTATTACTAATCTGAATCTTAATAGATGTGTTCTGTGAATAGCTGAGAATGAATGGAATCCGGGCCGTAGAACCTTCACGTACTTCGATCTTTCCCGTTGACACTGGACAGCTTAGAAAAGAATATAGACATATTATAATGAATAGACTGAAAATCGCCATGATAACAATGTCACGTAGCAGGTAGACATTTTTTAGTTGCATGACGGGACATCATGACGTACTTCCGTGGCCCACGAAAGATTGAGCCTTTCTCGATACCGCTTCTCTTTATTTTGATGTTTTATTGGTTAAACTATTTTTAGGTTTTTTTTAGCTAGATTTACATGCAATATTCTCACTTAAATTTTGCACATGAAATTTTACTTTTGGTTCCTGACTCAGAGACATAATGACATGTTTATTTTTAAGTGCATTTGACAGGATGAGAACTATACGGTCTAGGCAAAAACACATATGCCGGTACCACATTGACGCATAGTCGTCTTCTTGGAAACGTTGATATGATTACAATCATGACACGCCCTATATTTTGCACCCAAAAAATAATAAGAATAATTTGATAACACAATCAATCATGGAAATTGCAACAAAAGCGACATTGTTAGGTGATTATGGAACAAAACCCTTTATTTTGTAACAGAAGCAGACGGTGTACGCTCGGCGTTCCATAAGAGAGAGAGAGAGAGTGAGATAGAAATATCATTGCGATATCGGTACTTGTGTCATGAGAGCTTCTTTTCAATTCTGGGGATACGGATAGAAAGCGATATTACTATTCATGGAAATACAAGGCACATATCCCGGGAAAGACACCATTGGCGTCAAATTTTCAGTTTGTCTTCTTAAAGTAAAGAGTGACAAATGTGATCTGGAAGGGTACGAGTAGTTCATCATTAGATGAGAAAACATATTTACCTGAACTTGTAAACGATGATCATCGATTCTCCGTGTCCAATGTCAGGAAGAATGAAGGTTTCTACGCACCCAATGACAAAACAAATATTTTATTTCTTTACGCTTCTGTTTCTCCAAGAAAACTGACATCCATCTTCATATTGCCGATATGATTTCTAATTACAAAACAAAACTAGGAATAAAAAACTATTTAGTGTCCCCGTATGTTCTAGTTCGGTGCCGAGGCTTATAGGTGAGGAATCATAGATGTTCATCATGCTCGTAGGCAATGATACATGTAAAGCGCATGATCCCTTGGCATTAGCGTGAATGGCTGGAGGAGACCACTTTATATATCCACATGCAGTAATAATCATGATATACGATTTGCCATCAGCTTCACTTTTTTATCACAGACCTTAGTTATAGTCCTATGCTATCAAACATCAACGAACATACCTCCTCCCCCGGTTCGCACACGAATACTTTGAGAGACGGAACAAAGAGGGGAGAAAGACCGAGGGAGAGATTATCAGCGCACATGGACATAATCATTTCGTGTACGAGAGAGCTAGAGAGAGAGAGGGGATTACAAGAATTAAGTACTTAGTAATAAAGCCAAATACTCAGCACTCGATTCTCTCTCCAACTTCACTATCGAAAATGAACGCGCCACGTGCTGGTCGTGACAGAGACAAAGACACAAACACTCCAAATTATTTCAAAAAAATTTGCATGTCCATGGGCGGGCGAGCTGAGAGAAATCTTCATCTGAAATAGGGGGAGGTGTCGCAATATTCACGATTGTAACAAATCTATAATATTAACCCGACTTTAAAAGGTATGTACTGTACTAGGAAGACAAAAAGCCTTTAAAAGGTGATCGTGAGCAATCTTCTTGCCAATGGTCTTAAATCAATGTATTGAACATTTTAGAAGTTTTCTGAAAGTTATTTGCCCTCCAGTGATCCACATTGGGAGTAATTAGTTATTAAATCACAAATCCTCAAAATGTTCGGCCCCGAAATAACTTTTAGCAAGTTTCTAAAATGGAGAATACATGAATTTAAGACCATTGGCAAGAAGATTGCTCACGATCACCATTTTTAAGCCTTTTTTCTTTCCAGTACAGTATATTCCATTTAATTATGACGTAGGCTTCATGTTATCGCTTAAAGGTGATATTCATAGGATATAAAATCAAATAAATATAGTTTATTTTATAATTGAATGAGTTATTAAAGCAATTTATGCAGCTAACATGCCACGAAAGTGTTCAGTTATGTGTTTAATGAAAGTCAAATTTCTCTTTAATTGACTCTCTTCCTGACCTACGAAATCGCCTAAGGGAAAGTGGCGTTGTGTGTACGTCACAGCGGGGATATGCTTCACAATGACCATTGTGTATCACACCTGTTAATCCACTAGCAACTGTCATCACAGTTTCATTAACAATGCCTGATGCTTCTGGCGGAAAAGAAGCTAGAGATTGGCATGTGTGATGCACAATAACGCCTCCCGTTTCTTACGTCAGACCTAAAGGCCGTTTCGGATGACAGTAGGCTTTTTGGAAAATTGTTATATTGTTTGAATGTCATCTGAGTTCATTCTATGGCTTATAAGCTTTCTGTGGAATCAATATCTTCATATTTTTTGATTTTCTATGAATATCACCTTTGAAGCGAGCGATAAGCTCGAGCATATGGCAAGCTATTTCTATCTCTTGATATCACGAATTCGACTTCTTGATATCAGGAATTCGATTTCTTGACATCAAGAATTGCCATTGCTTTACTACACAAAACCATTTCTTCATATCAAAAATTAGAATTCTTGATAACAAGAATCTCTTTCTCTCTCCTATCTCTCGATCTCTCTCTCTCTTTGTCTTTACACCCCCTCTCGCTCTAACTCTTAATACAGTATTCCTCTACTCTCCCCGTGCCCCCGCCCTCTTTCTGTGTCCTTCTAGCCCCTTCGAGGTCACCCCCATTAACGAGCGTGATGACAGATGACAGATGATATAAACGCTGGGGTGAATTTGAGCTGAAATGTAGAGTAAGAAATCGGATCCAATGAATTTCTGCTTAACTTTTAAGCAGAAATACAAAACAAGCCGAATTCTTGATATCAAGAAATCGAAATCAACTTTAATGTTCGAAATCAGGAAACAAATACTGCATTACTTTTGCGCTGAAAATTAACTATGTATTTTGAGTTAGATATCCATATTGGTTCTCGCAATGCTTTTACGCTCAAAATATATCACTTCACAATTCTTGATATCAAGAAATGGAATTTCTGATATCAAGAAATCGAAATCTTGACATCAAGAATTCGACTTCTTGATATCAAGAAATGCATTTTTGATATCAAGAAATCGAATTCGTGATATCAAGAAATGGTTTTGTGTAGTCAAGCAAAGGCAATTCTTCATATCAAGAAATCAAATTCTTGATATCAAGAAATCAAATTCTCGATATCGAGAAGTCGAATTCTTGATATCAAGAAATCGAATTCGTGATATCAAGAAATAGGAATAACTGTTAAAACGACTTGCCATACGAGCAAAATATAATACATTAACGAGAGCTTTACAGTCAACAGTAACAGTTCATCTTGAATAAGGGCACAACATGATAATAAAGGACGTAGCATATGTTCATGTTCCGCTTGGGATAATCGTGTTGTGATCAGTATGTACACTGAACCTGCCACGTTGGTCGTCGGTGAGCCCGGCTGCATCTAGTCCACCACGGGTAGAGTCGTAGAATGTGCGACTGTTACTAATCTGAATCTTAAAAGACGTGCTCTGTAAATCGCTGAGAATAAATGGAATCCGGGCAGTAGAACCTTCACTTAATTTGATCTTTCTCGTTGATACTGGACAGCTTAGAAAAGAACTTAAGTATATTCAGCCATGGAGCTATCATCCATCAGAATTACCCAACCTTAACGAACAATCGAAAGAGAGACAAACACACAGATAGAGACAGACAGACAGACATAGAGAGAGAAATTACAAAGCACCTATCCCGAGAAAGGCACTATTGAGTCAATTTTCAGTTTGTCTTCTTGTCTTCGAATTCTTGATATCACAAAATGAATTCTTGATATCAAGAAATGGTTTTGCGTAGTTAAGCAATGGAAATTCTTGATATCAAGAAATCGAATTCTTGATATCAAGAAATCAAATTCTTAATATCAAGAAGTCGAATTCTTGATATCAAGAAATTCGAATTCGTGATATCAAGAAATTCGAATTCGTGATATCAAGAAATAGGAATACATGTTAAAACGGCTGGCCATACGTTCGACCCATATTTTGTTTTGAAAAATCATTCCGAAGGTAAAATAAAGCCCAAAATGCCCAAAATTGGTTCATCTTGTGCAGTAATGTATGCTCATTCATTTGATGCGTCTAAAGTTATTCTTGATAGTTGAAATAAAAACTTACAACACCAAACCACATGTTTGTGGCACTTGGTAAAAAAAAATAGAGCACTCTCTACGCCTGCGCATGGCCGCTGTGCAAATTTGCCATACTTTTTAGAAACATTTTCACTAAAATTGTGAAAAGTCACCGGAGAAAAAAAAAAAACATTAAAAATGTCAGGATAGGTGTGAATGGGTTAAACGATGGATGGTCAGTTAAGCCGATCAATAAGTGTGATAACAATCCTGCCAGGTTATTTTCCTCAACAACTACTTAACTGAATAGTCTTTTTAATTAACGGGAATTACTTTTTTGTGGCGTTTATGTAAAGATATATATAAAGAGGAAAGAATTGTAGAGGGAAAATGACAAAGGGAGAGAAAACAAGAGAAACAAGTAACAGGGGGAGGGGGAGGGACAAAGCGTGAGGAAGAGGGAGAGAGAAGGTGGAGGGTGAGATAAATTGCTGAGGGTGCACTTTGTCGAAAACATTAACCATCAACACCTGCACGCTATACTCCGAGTTTTTACCGTGTATCATAGGATCAAACAAACAGAGTTATGGTTGCAACAAATGATATACGAATAACATTTCAAACTAAAGATAGGGTCCCTAAACACACAAAGAAATAAGAAGAATTGTGTTGACCATCAAAATCAGATTTGTGATTTGCTCTTCCAGGGTACCCTCTTAAAACTCATTTGGATAAGAGTATTCTTTTAACTTCTTTTTCCCGACATTTTCTTTCGTAGTCCCGCTTATTATTCTTTTTTTTTCAGGTATTGGTTACTTGACAGAACCGTAAACCACATGGAATTGGGAATTTGGAATCAGTCGATTGCAACAAAAAATACCGTATTTGATTTCTCTCAAGAATAAAACAGACACTTACTATTGAGCATAATTGGTATCGCCCTTGTCATGATTCTGCTTTCTACTATTAATTCTAGTGATAATCAGAGATAAAGGTGCATGGTTTTCTCCTCGTTTTAGGTCGCATCGTGATCGATGGTGTCGACATATCTACTGTTCCCCTCCTCACGCTCCGACAACGCCTCTCCATCATCCCACAAGACGCTTTCCTCTTCACTGGGTCTATCAGGTTAGTTGGCTTTTCTTGCGACTTTACGCATAATGGACATGTGTATCATAGAAATACATTGACAATTTTTAAATATACAAACTATTCATCAAGTGCACTAATGGAAATGCAAAGAACTTAAATGTTTTCTTTTTTTTACACAAGAGAGAACACATTTCATAGATTTGCTTTTATTCCATGGTTCATTCGGAACATTTTTCTTGTGTGTATATTCCCAGGTATTTCTACTTGCATGAAATCATTTAACACGTAGAGTCATAGTGTGATCATTAACATACAAAAAATGCTCAAATACATGATTAGATTTTTTGGCAGGTATACACAACATGTTGTTAGCATTTAGTAGGATGTGATATATGAGAAATGTTGACCTATCCGGCCCAAACTGTATTCAGTGAATTATATGTCCAGTCATGTATTGTCCTAGATGTATGTTTGGTAAAGTTAGGTTTGATGTTTCTCAAGCTATCATGTAAAAAGTGCAATTTTAAGATACGACCTTGACCTGTGACCTTTAATCTTTGACCTACATGACGCATAACTGTAATCATTTAATTACCGTGCTGTTATATTTTCTTTGCACTAAGTTTCATGAAATTCAGTAAATCATTTTTTTAGTTATCGCGTAAACGAGATCCGGACGGACGGACGCGCTGACAACCCGAAAACATAATGCCATCCGGCAACCTCGTTGCGAAGGCATACAGATGATATTCAAATGATAGATGTATAGATTATGCACGTTTCGCACATCTTAGTATACTGTTAAAAGATAACGATGTTTACATTACACTTGCGGGTTATTGACAAAGCGGGAACGGTATAAATGGAAGTCTGCAAATAGGAAGGCGTGATGTTAGACCCGTTATGTGCGTACAAGAAAGTTGACAGGTGGCATTGAGGCAGTACGCGTCACCGTTACTATTTTTGAATACAGTTCTTAATAGATCATGGGTTAGACTGGAGCTTACCATGGTTGCTATAGCAGCTGATCATAATATGATGTTGCTAAAGTTTTTTGTTTATTCGTGTTTAAGGAGCAATCTTGATCCGACAGCATCAAGGCAAAACAGTGAGCTTTGGTACGCACTTGAGATCTCTCAACTTAAGGCTGTAGTAGCACAGCTGGAAGGGGGACTAGGTAGGTAGATGATGCTGACTTTGTTCTTTGTTCTTTGTTCTCTCCATCTCTCTCCCTCTTTGCAGATCTGTATTACCTGTCTGTTTTTCTCCCTGCCTCACAACTCTATGTATACTTTTTTGTCTTTCCCATGCTTTCTCTCTGCCTTTTTTACTTCCATTTTGCCACCTGCTTCTGTTGGTTTATTTCCCCCTTCTTTGTCATTGATTCCTCCATCTCCCTGTTTGCTCCTCCTTTTTTCATCTCAATTTTGTGTCAGTCTCTCGTTGTATTTGTATTTGTCCGTCAGATTCTTTCTTTCATTGTATAGCTTTATATCGCCCTCTCTCGTTCATCTTTTATGCAACCCATTCTGTATCTTCATCCCACATTCTGCAGCCTTTCATTTCTCTACCGGGCTTCATCATCGCACTCACCATTCCACGTTCATTCTTTATATGTTTTCCAAACTGAACTTATTTCTCCCTTTTCCCTCTTCTTGTCTCCGTTTGCTTTACCTCTCCATCTGGTCATTATGTCTACTTTCCATTTCATGGACCCTTAATCTTTCCACTCCATTTGCAACTTGCCCCTCCCAATGCCAGTCTGTTTCTTCTTTTCTGCTTCTACTGACATGAATTGACTGATTAATGTTTTTTTCTTCTATTTTATACAAATATAGACTTTGAGGTGACGGAAGGAGGGGGCAGTTTCAGTGCTGGTCAGAAACACCTATTTTGTCTGGCCAGAGCGTTCTTCCGTAATTCCAAAATTGTCATCATGGACGAAGCAACAGCTTCCATTGACCAAGAAACGTTAACCAAAATAACGCAATCATCTTTACATGTGCAATTATAGAAATATTGCCTGTCCTTGTATATATTTCCTGTGCAATTAATGTATGTATATTGGGCTTGTTAGCATGCTTAGAGACCGAGTTAGCGTTCAATTAATACGCCATTTTCTGGACACTTACTATAATCGTGCGGCATTCGGTGAATAACGTTATCGTCATATAGGTATCGCCAGGAAGAAAACGGAATCAAAATAATAACGAATTCAAATTCTGACGTCCGTGTATGAACTGTCTAACAATAATACTGTCGACATAGCCTTTTCTACAATGAATATTTTCAAAGCTTCCCTGCTTTTCAACTGTTTATAATATCTCTTTCTTCAACGACAAAGAAAGTAAGCCCTCCCCCCCCCCCCCTAGGCAAATAAGCATAACGTTTTATCGAAGAGGTTTTTGGTAAAATTATTTGCCATGATTGTTCCTTAACTCATTGACTAAATTCTGTGTGAAGGTGAAATTAATCCAATTGGTCATCCATGAGTGGACACATTTATAACGCAAAAATGCCACTTTTCAAAAGTCACAAAGGTAATTGTTTTTGCCGTTTTAACAATACATTTTGTCATTTCTTGTGCGATTTTTAAAGTGTTCTCACTCAACCATGACCCGAAAATGACTTCTCATGTTTACATAGCAGGTCATGTTACATTTTTGTCAAAATATCCAGAGTTTTATTTTTTCACACAAAGAAGGGTTTTTTGAAAGTTTCAAACTCAAGAGGGATGAGTAATTGTTAAACGGTGCTCACTGAACCAGAACAATGGGTTAAGTGTCGGGATAGGTGTTAGTGCATCAAGAGATGGATGTTAAACAATAAAAGGACAAAACTTATGCACCAGAAATGGAATTGATCAAAAATTCATATGACAGAATCCCGAGGTTACCCGTGTGCTTTATGAAAAATGACATTTTTGCTTTTAAATTTTGCCCACTCATTCATGACTTTTTGGATCAATATGTTTTTACACATAAGTTAGTCAACAAGTTACGGAGCAATCGTGTCAAATTATTTTGCAAAAAATCTCTTTGATAAAAAGTTATGGTATTTTGTTTAGGGGGGGGGGGGGCTTACTTTTTTGTTGTTTTTTATGTAAATCTTCGAGAACACCACAAATCCTAACTTGGAAATCTAGAAAGCATATCACTTGCTTGAAGAAACTATATGTTTTCACACTTCTGGTGAAAAATATGAGCTGGTTGTATATACCAGTAAATATGACCATACAACATTCGCAAACGTCTTTTCCCTTATATCACCACCACACCACCCCTACCCACACCCACATGTTATTGCCAAGAAAATGCATTAATTTTTTACACCATTTCCTTCCATTCTTTTGCCTATTAACTTAAGGACCGCATTATTCAGCAGGTTGTTGCCGAGGTCTTTCACGACAGGACTGTTCTCACAATAGCCGTAAGTTATTCATGCTGTTCTGATAAATTACATAACGTTACCAGATGTAACCAGATTTTAAATCAAAGGTGGAGGTTAGTTTTGGTCAAGACTACTTGATCCGTAGATAATGGTGTGTGATTATACCGTGATCATGTGTCTGTCTCTTGTTGATGTCCAGGATATACTAGGTAGAATTTATGTAGGAGTTTTAGAATTGTTAAAATGAAGCGAAATTCGCAACCCCGGGGATGAAGGCAGAACAGTCATGACAGTTACGACCCGTTATCATTACCCCTCGGCGACTGGTTTATATGACCCTTCCTGTTATTGTATACAGGTGTACAGTAAATGAGTTTTTAACCGTGTTCAATTCGAGTTTGTATGACAGGCATGCCGAAAAAAAAACTGTATTTGCCATCCTTCCTATAGTGTGTCGAATCCTTCATGGCCAAATGAAAAGTTAGTCTACAATGTTCATAATTTGTTTTTATGACTATGCAAGACTTGGGCAACGGTACAGGGATAAGTCCTACATTCTCTTAAAATAGTCTCTAAAGTTGTCCAAGCATGCGGAGCTTGTCAGTTCTCAAGCTCCTGTGAGTTCTGCCAGATTGTTTCAAAATGGTCTCCCCCTTTGACAAAATTACATCCTTTGTCAACTTTGTATACCAAATCAATACATTTTTAAAAGTTGTTTTCGAAGAGGACAAAGTCAAATTAAGTTGAACTGCCGGCTTATGTGAAAAGTATAGCTACAGAATTTCAGTTTAAATTGTAGAAACGCTAGCCTTTACGCTTGATCTTATCTTATCTTCCATTGCAAAGTATGTGTAGGATTCTTAATCCAGTAAACATCACTTTGCATCTTATCTAATTACATAAACATATGTATTCAACTATCAAACAGCACCGTGTGGCTACAATCTTGAATGGGGATATGATTCTGGTGCTAAAGGACGGTGCCGTGGTCGAGCACGATTCACCGAAAGCTCTTCTCGACGATGACGAAAGTATCTTTGCTTCCCTCATGAAGGCAGGAAAGTGATAATGACGACAATCATCATACCAACCGTGGTCCTCAAAGTGCCTCCGCCCACTTCTCCGGTTCCCGTATAGTGCATCTTCACACTCCTCAGGATGCTAATTAAATGAATGTACTTCTACTCTTAATGATACCAAACATAAATAATATCGTAAACGCACCGCATGCTGACATGTATCATCATAAACTTAGCAATGCTATTTTTACAACAGCATATATTACAGAAATATATTTGAAACTGTTATACCATTATACATCAGGTTTCCCAGCCTCTCAGGTGAGTCAGACTCTGTCATATTTCGTAACATATTAAAACAACATCCATTGGATGACTGTGTATTTTTAGTGTAGCCTCTTTAACTCTTTTTCTCCATATTGTTGACTGCAACAACATTGAAAACATGTAAAACTGGAAATGAGTTGAAATAATTCGTCATGGAATTTTGAGACTTCATGAGGACTAAAAAAAAATGCATATTTAAATTTGGGGGAAATCAGGGAATTTTGTTTTCTTGAAATGCCAGGAACCCTGTTCATATTATCTATCACATGATGAAACACAAATGTCGCCTTCACAATAATTTAGTCTAGATTCTAGCCGTTTCTATCTCGGTTTAATTTCTCCGAGTTGCAGCCAAAATCCGAATATCGCGCCTAGCCGAATGAGGGAGCTTACCCCAGTGATTGCGGCGCTCGAAAACAAACTCTATTGGACACCAGGTTGCACACATCTTGCAAAGTTCCTTTATTGTATATTTTATAGTAATGTCATTATCTAAGTGCCCAGGTGCTAGGCTTTTGTTTACACATCTGAACGCAACCTTGCACCAACACCAGTATGACCGATGCGGGGGTTGCAAGATGCTTTGAAACTCGTTCAAAGAATTCATGTGTAGTTCCGTATGAATTAGTTTTTGTATAAGAAAAATGCATATTTAAGGATAGGTACCAAAGGGAATACAAACCCCGGCTTACTACAATTTTGTATCACACCTGACGAAGTGTTGGAGCGGCACACGAAACGGCGTGATCTATTTAGATTCCGTTGACCATGCATTGCGAGACAATAGCAATAGATCAACGTGTTTAACATGGTTAATAGACGTCTTGTCCACCTGGGTGATATTAAAGGCATATCCCAGAATATGCATTTACAGTTTTGTTTATTCTCGTAGTAGGATTTGATATTCACACTTCTTCATGTTGTTTTCATTTTCATTTGGCGTACATAATGCATGATAAACAAGGTTTTTCATCAACTTCAGACATTCAGTGCTCAAATGGTAACATCTAAATTACATGTCATGAATATATTAATTAGATATGGAGGAGGGGGGGAGTACTAAGGTTTGAAAAAAAGGATGCATCATCATTACGGCATTCATATCATGTATATATCGAATTACATCGGGTTTCAAATACACTAGACAGTGAGTGAGTAAAACAAAAGTGCCCCCTCTTTTTAAAGTGTCTACTTCGAAATATGAATGTTTGACTATGATTACGTTTTTATAGTAGACTCATCATCCCAGAATATGTTGATACCATTTTCATTTGGATCTTTGCATTGGACTAGCTGGGTGAAGAATGAAACAAACTGTACAGGAAATTATAACTAATGTGCACACAGAATGATACACACACATATACACACACACACACACACTCGCACACATGCATAGCTCGTTGGTGCGGCCTGTGTATTTTGGTGGTTAACAATGGCGATTTACAATGAATATCTGTGCTTTTGTTGTAAAAAAAATTGAAGTGCAAATTTTTGTTAAGAACCCTGAAACTGAGATAACCAGCCAAATCGCTCAAAAGTACAGGTGCTTGTGTGATTTCTTAGAGTCCCCATTGATCCAATGTGCTCAACCATTGAACTGCACTGGGGAAACTGTACTATATTAATCACTCACTCGGTATGCTTATATCAGAGAGGTGTAAGGAATGGAGTCAGCACGAAGTGTAATTTATTCCTACAGCAGTCGTGTGCATTGATGTCACAATGGAATAGTTTACGCGTTTGGCTCTTTGATCGAGGGAGATCCGCCGCCAAACAAGCATGACAAATTTTGGATGCATTTAGAGGAATATATGTTCTGTATGCGCAGAAGATTTCAGAACCACTACATGAACTGAAGTGCATGTGCAGTAGTATTACATCTTATAAAGATACGATTCTGTGAATTTCAGATTATATTGTTGCTTCGTTTTTGTGATAAAATGAGAACACTGTAGAAAACATGCCAGAGAAATGCCTCCATATCACACATTTCCAAATCATATTTCCTTAAAAATATCTTGTAAATCGTTTATTGAGTGTTTCATCTTTCATGGAAACAACCTCAATTTCGTGTGCGGAGGTGTCCGAAAAAGTTACGGACCAAATTCTTTCTATAATTTTTTCAAAGTTTCCCTTCGCTTACCCCAAAACTAATTCACAGTGTATGTAAAAAGATCAGCAACGAGCTCCCAGCGAAGGCTGAACGGTTGGCATACTTCTCAAAACAGATTTTCTTTTGTTATTCATAGCAAGGCACTACCTAATTAGAAATACAGCTAGTTGTTTAAAACACCTGAATGTCTTGGATTTTTATGAGGCGGCGGACCTCATAGATCAAAGGAAGTCAATCCGAGCGCAGTCCATCCATGATAGGTCCATGCTTATATGAAACACATTGTTCAGAGACGTTCAACTGGTTTTCTATTAACATTTTGTCTTCAATGATGATTCCATCTTTGGTACGCTTTCGGGAAATCCCTATTTGAATAACAATTGTGCAGATATTGTGTGTGTGTGTGTGTGTGTGTGTGTGTGTGTGTGTGTTTGTGTGTGTTTGTGTGTGTGTGTGTGTGTGTGGTTTTATGTGAGAGGAGAGAAGGGAGACTGTGTATAATTGTTTATGTATTACGCGTGTGAACGTCCGTGCACACACACACAAACACACACACATACACACACCCACGCACGCACACACCTATACACATGTACACACGCATACACACACACGCACACACGCATGCACGCACCATGTATGTGCCACACACTGAAGATCAGATCCATTATAGAGCAATGAAGCTCTAATGATTAATGTCAATTCAATAAAAGTAGTAACATCCGAAATATAGAACCGGATGTCTTTAGAATACTTGTCAGGATCAAACTTGGGTTTGTGTTTTGCTATGTTTTGGTTACCCAACACTCAAAACTCAAACACCCTCACATACCTCCAAGCATCCTGTATTTTCAGTGAAGAGAGCTCTGACGCAGTCACAGTACTGAGAAGTAAAATGCACTTTACACATAAATGTACATTTTCAAGTTGTTTATTACAACTGGATAATTTCCACCAGTAGCATCAAGATGTTTCTAAAAAAAAGTTGTTGACGATTGAGTATATGGACAACAAACTTACGAGCCACATGATGAAATATCACTTATCAAAAATCACATAGCCAAGTCATTAATGTGTCTGAATATTAAAGCATGTCTACTATTTGAATTTAATAAACGATTAAGAACTGTTCAAGAGGTTGTATGAGGGTTAATTTTCCTGATTCATAGACGACTGGAGCACGTTCGCGTGAAGATTAAAGATGTCGATGGCTGCTCGACATGGTCGTTGAACGCGGCGAAGATCATGTTGAGAACGCTCTGAAGAAATAAAAGTTCAAAGCCATTGAAGATGACGAGGAATTTCGTTGAAAGTTCATTGTATGTAGCACACAAGAAAACCAATAAGAGTTCAGGAAAACAGCAGGCATTCTGAACTCGTGAAGAAAATTGTGATGCACGTCTGAAACAGCTAAGTGCATCATGGCCTTGATGAAACACCATGTAGTGAGACTGCATAATGTTGCGGTGCAGGCAGACTCCAACATCTCCGTCACTGTAAGGACTGGAATAAGATCTGGAGTATGTACTTGGACTTGAATACAGACTCCGGAGTACGCACTCGACTCGCAGTATGCCCCGCACTAGGACCCACCATTGTGGGTACAAAACATCTCAAAAAGTTAACACAGCTTGAGGTCCATAATTGGCACCTCATAAAACAAGTTGAGTCAATGCTGCCAAAATGGAGAATGACTTCTCTTACATTGTAAAGTAAAGCATACAGTAAACCAAGCTATATACACCCTGTACAGCAGGACTTGATTATGTGATTCAGGCATTCCAAGAAATTAATAATAGATCCCAATTAGAACTTTTTTTACCATGAAGTGTATGTCTCCCTCTCTTGGTAGACTTTACTTTTCACGGATTTATTCGTCTTTTCTCCTTGCTGGTAGAACTCTACATACTTTTTTTTTAGGCTTTTTTGCCTTTATTCAGATCTTCATAATACACAGTTATACAAAATGATATAAAGAGAAATATAATTGTTCTTGCAATATAAACATGGTACATTGTCTACATTGTCTTAAGCATTATAAGCACTGACATATTTAACAGAATATTCTCCATAAGTCTGCAAACTAATATGATACATATTCAAGCAAGTATAATGTATTGTGATACAATTGTACAAATTTGCATGAAATTATTTTTTACATACACCAATGATGATTTTATACACCATTGATTTTTTACATACACCAATGATGATTTTTGATGATTTAATGATTTTTTATATACACCAATGATGATTTGACAATGTTGCCCTCACAAGGCTAAAAATGAACATTTACAACATTTTCCTTTACACACTTTATATGCAGAATTAAATTTCAAAAGCATGAGAAACAGAAAATATACTAATATTAGAATTCGCTGCCATGAACAAAGAACAAATCACTTGTGACATTACTAATATGAATGCATTTTTGTAAAGCTTGCTGCTTTCACTAGTTATATAATGTTGATCTACCAGCTAAAGACACAGGAAATATATGCTCTTGGTACTGTTGTATGACGCCGGAGACACCGCACTGAACGGGCCAATAACGTTGCTCATAACGGCCAATCTTCAGGATTATTTTTTTCAATGTTTATGATCATCAGATATTCATGACTGATAATAATGAACTGAACATAAGTGCGATACATTTCTTCAAAATATTGCCTTTTTTTTACTGATATCAAATTTAACTTATGACCAAGGTGGCATTGGTCTTTAATCTTACTCTCACTTCCCACGCACACTATGCCAACCGTCTCGTCTTCATGGGTCCAAAGTCCATCCAAAGGGATTTTATGAATCAGACGTTCTGCTTAAAGGGATATCTCACCCTGAAGTTAAGTTGGTTTCAATAAAAGCAAACACCCGAAAGGACCCATGCGATAGGGATCGGGGAAGGTTGGGTAGGGGTGGGGGGGGGGGGGGGGGTCACAGAACTGGAGAACGGGTAGTGTAGTGATCGCCTGTGCCAGCTCCTTGCTATATTACATTTTAAAATGCTAATATGCCCTTTTCCTGAACATAACTTCGCTGCATTCTACTGATGACAATTAATATTTCCCATGCACATTTGCTTTTGCAGCTCGGAATCTGTGGTAGAACGGGCAGCGGCAAGTCATCACTCACTCTTGCTCTGTTCAGACTCATCGACACGTCAAAATGTATTCCACTTTCTTTACCGTGTGCTCTATCATTATGCAAATCATGTAGTCCATCTACGGATCCATTATTTATTGGTATAAGGGCTCCATTGGCGAATTCGGAAAGGTAGGGGGCGCAAACAGAAATTGTCCTGATTATTGTTGTATCAACATGTACTCGAACAGCCTTCGCGAACATTACGGGCATAGACACGAGATCAAAGCTTTGAAACGAACGCCCAACTTAATTTAGAACTGCCCGCTCATTGCACAAATGAAAACTTAAAACTTTTTCCTCATTGAAATAAGATATCAATGCAAAGACTGTATTTAGTTCAGGGTGAACTATCCCTCTAAGCAGAGTCCTGTCACCGTTGGCAACGATGATCATGCACGAGATAAGGATAAATCATGTAACCTTTCGACACCTGTCTTTCAATTTACGAGCTTGCCCATGTATCATGGCTTTGTGGATAGCAGATTTATGTGCGAGACAGAAATTGCTCCTTTAAATACACTCGCACATCGCATGCAGGCCGTATTCACAGTACTTATAACCAAACCACTTTTCATCATCCGACAAGAGGCCGATTCTAATTGTACGTCGAACAACAGCTGCATTACTTGTACATACATTGGTTGCATTTCTACGCTTTACAATGCTTTGTTAACAACCTACATTTACAACAGCATACACTCATGACAATACAGATTTGTACTAAAACATGTACAACAGATGGATTCGATGTAATATATTTTCTACGAGTTTCTACGTAATAGTTTCAAGACATCATCTTGCCTTCCACTCAGACAATAGTGCAAAAAAAATGACATGCGATTTTATTTCTATTATACATGTTATAGATTTCATTCGTTCTCTGGAATATTTTACCATGGTGTTCATACAAGAAATGTTAGTCTCCAACTTGGATTCTGTGATTAAACGCTCTGTAAGAAAACACCAGTAAATACAGTAAGTACAGCTAGCATACATGTAATTCATCATTGATTAATTAATTCTGTAGCATACGAATCTCCATCATGTAAAAGTCACCTGACTAGTGAAACTGTACAAAATATGATAGGCCTATGAAAATTGTACAATGGAATTTGAAGCTAACGTGATCAATAGTAATACCTTACCACAAAAGCAAACAATTCATAGCACATACACATTATTTCTATATTTTCTACACAATCACCATGATCACATTGATACTATGCATGGTGACTCTATGTGGACTTCATGTTCATGGGTCGCATCTGTTGTGCTTCAGGAGACGCGTTTTGTATCTGCAAAGAACGTGCTGCCTGTTTCTTTTTCATGAAGAAAATGGAGATGCTTAAGATAATGGACAAGCCGGATAGTATTACCGTCAAAGCAATAAACACACCTAAAGTTGTGTTCGAAGGACAATGGGATTGATCACGTGTGCTGTTAGAGGCTTCATTTGCGTCCTCGGTCTTAACAGGCGTTGTTGTTGACTCCGCTGTTTGATTATTCGGACGAGTGTGGATTTGACTCGTCACCTCCTTTGCAGGATTGGGACATTGGCTACCTAGTTGTAGTTGCTCCCAGTTGAAATCCTGACAATCTTCTGGCCGCTTAGGTTCATCATGTGCTGAGGAACAGCAGGCACCTGCGAGGGACTTTGTGACCCAGAATGTGCTCGTTAACGTGGTTTCATTATTCCCTTGGATACAAAATGGGATCTTCTCACAATCCTGGTAGCATTCAATGAAACCTTCTACATTCCCAACTGCAGCACTGCACTCCAGGAGAGTCCACCATTCAAAAACATCCACACTTTCCGATTGAAATTTGCAATGTGCCTTTCCAGGTGGATACTTAACTAGTAAAAAGGTCCTACTTATGCGACCCATACCATTCTCCTCCCAAAATATGTACGTAGCCTGGTCGTTTCTTTTAACATCCTCAATCACTACGGTGATCGTGTTGTGATCAGTATGTACACTGAACCTGGCACGTTGGTCTTCGGTGAGCCCAGCTGCATCTAGTTCACTATGAGTAGAGTAGTAGAATGGACGACTATTACTGATCTGAATCTTAAAAGATGTGTTCTGTGAATCGCTGAGAGTGAATGGTATCCGGGCTGTAGAACCTGCACGGATTTCAATCTTTCCCGTTGACACTGGACAGTACAGGACAGACCAACTGTAGATAAAGTACCACAACAGTAGACGTCCCAAATCTTGCAGAGAAAACAAAGTAAAGAACGATCGTAATCAGGGATGAAATGAAACTTACATGAAATGATAAAGATTACGAACTGCTTATAATTTGTGTATGCATAATTTTGCTAATTGGGTATTATTGCACCAAATAATACTGTACACCGGTATTTTGAACGATATTCCATGGAAAAGGAAGGATGCAATATAAGTTACCTTGTTAGCTTATGAAGGGAGAAGTCATCATGTAATAACACGTTTGTCACAACAGGTCACTTAAGACAATTATGCACATGTATTAATTATGCCATTATTTTTTTTTTGCTGGAAATCACACCATACATGTACAGCTACTACTAACATGTCTATCTTCAAGAAGCACCCAGTATTCACTCTATCATCAACTCGGTTTTACTTTATACTTCATAAGAAACCTCTTCATTCTCGTCATTTTCCCCATTTTCTACGACAACAAAATACAATAAATATTACATCTGAAGAAAAAACTTTCTGGATGGGGTAATTTGTTTCTTTTTAGAGAATCCAAAGATTATAATATTGATTGCTTCTGAACTAATACACTCCAAAATTAAGATCCCCTGTGATACTGATTACTAGCATGATCAAATGAAAATTTAGAACGTCGCCGAGTGCCGACTGAGGCTAAGATATGCACAGAATGAAAGAGTTTTGAAATCATGAAGTTTGGTCCGTGGCCTAAAAAAATCGTGTCGAATAAAGGTGAAAATATGACTTACTCTAATTCATAAAACTATTTTTTTTTTTTTGGGGGGGGGGAAGCTGCGTTTTTGTCCAGAAACCTTGGAAAACAAAGTAGGATAGAAACTGAATTGCATAGACGGACGTCACTGATTTGATCATATTATAAAGCTTTGAAAAGGATTTACAATTGCTTTCTTACAAGCAAATTAAAATTGATTCTACACCAAAATATTCCTCATTTTGTCATACATCTTCTTCTTCTTCTTCAAGTGCCATCTGCTCTCAGTAGTTCGACTACCACGGACCGACACCTTTTCCGCTCATGTGCCCTTCTGACACATTCTCTGTAACTAAGCCTCATCCACTCATTAAAGGGCTACTAAATTAGAAAAATAAGTTCCCACTAATCTATGTGAAATTATCCTCTAAAAACGAATTTAAAATTCGTTTGCCGCAATAAAGTCTCATTCTGACGAAAATTCGAAAAAACGCAGACCTCCAGTGACGTCAGACAAGTCACAATGCCACGAATGCCAATAGCGTGAATAAAATATTTTATTCACGCCGTTCAAACAATACGTTACCAATGGGAACCCCAAAGCTTGTCCGAGTAGCAACAACTTATAAGGGCTACTAAATTAGAAAAATAAGTTACCACTAATCTATGTAAAATTATCCTCTAAAAAACGAATTCAAAATTCGTATGCCCCAATAAAGTCTCATTCTGAGGAAAATTTGAAAAAAAAAAACCGCAGACCTCCAGTGATCAGAAAAGTCAAAATACCACGAATGCCAAAGGCGTGAATAAAATATTTTATTCACGCCGTTCAAACAATACGTTAACAATGGGAACCCCAAAGCTTGTCCGAGGTTTCTCCGAGTAGCAACAACTTATAGATTGAAAGTGCATTCCATCCATTGGATCTGAATGACAAGATAAAGGTGAATGCAATAACGTATTACTACGCAGAGTTGTGAATACATTACGAAAATGGTCTATTGTGGGCTTCCGTACAATCTAAGCTTAACAGCGGAGTCTTTTATGGCATTTGACTCCTCTGACGTCACTTGTGGAGGTGTGGTTTTTTTTTCTTCAAATTTTCGTCAAAATGAGACTTTATTGCGGAAAACAAATGTGAGGTTCGTTTTCAGTAGTTAATTTTACATAGATTAGTGGGCACTTATTTTTCTAATTTAGTAACCCTTTAATATCATCCATCCCTTGAGTACGTGGACGACCTCGTCCTCTCTTCCCATGAAACCTTCATTCCAACAGCACTCTTTGAAAAACAATCTTTCTTATAATATGCCCAAAGTATTTTCTTTTTTTAATTATATATTTGTTAGTAACTTTTTTCTTAATCTTCATCATTTGTAAGATTTCTTTGTTTGTTTTATGTTGCGTCCACGATGTATGTAATATTCTTTTATATAACTACATCTTAATTGCTTCAATTTTTCTTCTGTTGAGATTTGTAAGGGTCCATGTTACTGTCCCTTGAGCAAAGACTATCAGTGTATAGATGGTTTATGTACGCATGTGCGTGGACTAGGGCTTTTCAGAGTTGCACATCTCCAGCCGCGAACATTGACATACTTAAAGAGAGCATTGTTCATAAGGAGCTAACCCCAGGGGAGAGCTGACCATTAGGGAGGAGAGAGCGAGAGAGAGGATGGGAGTAAGACAGAGAGAGAAAGTGTGTGGTCATTCTCTCCTTGGATTCAAACTGCTTGATCGGTGATAACATGTGTGACTCATGTCGTACGGGATTGCATGCCCATTTAAAAAAAAATATATTATTCATCTATTTTTACTTATCCTGAGCCTGAAAGTTGACCTATGAGATACCCAGTAAGAATTAGTGGTACATCTTCTGTAACTACACTTGAGTGATTCTTGTAGCTCAGGTCGATAAATTGAAAGATGAATTTCAAACTCAAACGGACAGATGCAGGATCAAAAGACCAAAGTCATAACGTCCAACCGATGCGATGAGCGCGCCCAGGCTAGCTCGCTAGCTAGCGTACTACAAAGCCGTATAAAGCAGCGCGCCACTTACGTCAGTGAAGGAATAACTGTGTTTTTCGATAAACATTGCTTATCAATAACTTTGTTAATCGAAAAACAGTCTTTATCGCCGATAACCATTGTTTTTCACGATAAACAATGTTTATCAAGTGATGAACACTGTTTATCACCGACAAACAAAGTTTTTCGGAAAAACTTTGTTCATGAAGTGATAAACATATTTTTTCAGAAAAAACTATATTTATCAACCGAAAAACGTTGTTTGTAACTCGATAAACAGTGTTCTTCTGAAAAACACTGCGATAAACACGCGATAAACATTCATTGTTTATCTCGAAAAACAATGTTTATCAGTTGAAAACCAGTGTTTATCGGTAAACAAACACTGTTTATCATTGATAAACAGTGCTTTCGGTGATAAACACTGTTTTTCTGAATTATTGAACAAACGGCGCGCCATACGCCCCATAGCACATCGATAAACACTGTTTATCAATAAACAATGTTTTTCAATTGATGAACATTGTTTTTCGCGATAAACATTGTTTTTCGCGATAAACAATGTTTTTCAATTGATAAACATTGTTTTTCGAGATAAAAACTGTTTATCAAGTGATAAACAATGTTTTCGGAAAAACTATGTTTATCTGTGATAAATACTGTTTATCACTTGATAAACAAAGTTTTTCACGATAAACAATGTTGAAAAAACGTTGTTAATCGTGATAAAAAAAAATTTAATCAAGTTTATCAACCGAAAAACATTGTATATCGAATCCTATTAGACACTAACTGCCCGTGCTTTCCGCGCGTGTCTGCCACTCTATGGAAATACCATTGGAAATTTCATGTTTTGTTACAAATCTTGTCATTCCTGGAAATAGTTCCAATTTGTATCGCTAGTTCCAATGATATAATGCTGATGATATCATATTATTTCCATTAAACAATTAAAATTTTTGCAAAGATGTTAACTACATTCGCGTTTTGGGGTCAAAAACACCCCTTTCATATCAAAAATAGGATGAAACTCAACGTAAAATCCCACTGTATGTCACCACAAACGATTTCCCACTCGATCCAATTTCGCTTTATTGTGTCTTACAGCTTAGCTCCCATGAGTCATTGTGCAGTTTTTTTTTTCTAAGCTTTACGATGATGTAAGAATGATGTTCATTGGTTAACTTTAAATAAACATGTGTCAGACCACAAGCCAATGACAAAAGTTGTCATATTCAGGGCAGGCTCGTACTGTACCTAATACGCATATCACCATGCATGGCGCGGCGGGGCCCGGGCCCGGGCACGCACTGCATGCATTGCACTGCAGCGCGCACCTTTAGCGAGCGAGGTTAGACAATCATTATCGGTCTAGATCTAATGTAGATCTAGTTCTGGTGCTGGTTGAATGATGCATGCATGCACACAACATTCTGGTCAGGTTAAGTGGGCTATGGAATTCAAGGAATAGATCTAGGAGACATTTATGGCAGCAACAGTATGATTTTGGGCAAGGTCATGTCCTCATAAAGTTTGCTGTAAAAAACAAAAACAAAATGCAGTGCAGTGCTCATGAGCTCAGCAGCTCAGGCACGCAGTGGCCGGCCGCGGCCGCCGCGCGCGCCCTAGCGTATAGCCCTTTCCGGGATGCGCTTGCGCGACTGTGCGTGCGCCCCTGAGCATTGGCGAGCGTAAGGGGTCCAAAAGGCGTAAAAGGACTTGATATGTTTATCACTCGATAAACAGGGTGTCTCTTAAAAAAAAAAAAAAAAATTGTTAATCTCGAGCATTGGCAGCCCAGTCATCCCCCAGGCGTACTTACGTGTCTACGCCACTGGTGTCTAGCCTGTGTTGTGTCGATGTCTACACGTAATACTCTCATTGTCAGTATAGTCTCAGTACATGCAAGCAACGCATGTATATGTGTGGATACCCCGTATGCTGCCTATTCCATAGCAGCCAGATCCGACAGAAAAGTAGAGACTTTTGGTTCCCAGAAGTGGCTTCAAAACAATGAGTCCAGATATATCACGAGAGTTCTTTAGACTGCTGCCACCATGTTACAATATTCACTAATCATCGCAGACAGTTCAACATCTCACAGCATTCCTTCAGAATAATCAGACACGACTGACAAGTTCACGTGCATTTTAATTCTGGGAACGCTTTATTAGCTTACTTTCAATCATGACGTCAATTATGCCATCAACACGTGTACAATCATTTGCATTAGATATGCATAATGCGTAAGTCAAATATTGTTACACTCTTCAAGAAATTATCACTGAAAGCTCTCGCACAGGGACTTCCCAAACTATAGCTTAAAGGCACAAGCAACTGGGAGATATTGTAACGTGCGCGCGATTCCGTATAGCCCCATTTAATCGTACACAAACCTCGTACGTCATGCGTATTCGTCGGACTTGTCCAGCAATTTCCGAATGTGACATAAACGTCTGATCGCGAAGGCCGAAATCAGAGCCTTACACGTTTGGGATGCGTGCACTGCTCACCGAGCTAGACGAAGCATCGCACCGAACATCTATCCTAGCCTGCCGCGCGTATGGCAAGCCGTTTGAACATTTATTCCTATTTCTTGATATCACGAATTCGATTCGAAAAATTCGAAAAAATAATGTTTATCAGTTGAAAAACAGTGTTTATCGGTCGAAAAAACAGTGTTTATCATTGATAAACAGTGTTTGTCGGTGATATACACTGTTTTTCTGAATTATTGCACAAACAGCCCGCCATAGCGGTACCCAATGCGTGCGCTCTCGATTTTCAGGCCATTGTATTGCGCAATCTTTCTCAGAAGAATGCGCACTAGACTCGTGCCAGTCACTTAGTTTCAATTGATGTAAGATATTGACTCCTGCTTTATAATGATTCGGTAAATTAATGTAACGTACCGATAAGGCCCTAAGACAGAGTCAAGTTTTATTTTCACGGAGGTGTGACATTACGTGCGGTAATTTGACAAGTCGTTTTTATAGGCCTAGGCCTATCCCTGTTTCAGTACTTAGACATAAAACAAGAACCTAGCTGTACTGATTACAAATACATGATTTTTTTTGTATTACTTGTCTGATTATAATAATTCGATAATAAAATTTAACTGTATAAAATACTTTTTTTTTACTCTCCTACATTGGTACATATGTTGTAATTATGCTTTTTCTCCTTTGATAAATGCAAAGCTATCAATAATTGATATCTATATTTTGTACTTGCATTTGTTTGGTATCGCTTATGAAGGTTTCCGATAAGATTTTTGTAATACTGTCAGACATATCACATCAAATAATTCATATATATTTCCATTCAGGGTCCAATACTCACAAGCCTTACTTCTTTATTGAGCCTCCACAAAAAATGTATTAGTTATCTTTTGTTTCTTACATGTATATGTATCTTAATGTATGTATTGTTGGTCTTGTTTCTTGTGGAGACAAAATGAATCTTGCATCTTGAGGTAGATTTAATGTATTTCCTTCCTCCTTTTTTCGCTTAGTTTGCGGCTATTTTTCGGATCAAGACCTAGAAATAATACTGGAATATTGCGGTAAGCGAATCTTAAAAAGTGCGTCCGCAAAATAGGCGTAAATGTTACGCCTTTTGCATCGCACTCTGGCATAAATAATATGATTCGGTAATCTCACCGCTCGTTTGTCTTAGTGGAACATGTCACCATGGCGTGTTTGCTCTAGCTTAGAGTTTGGAGAGAGTCCAGCTGTCCAAAACATCACACTACTACGACTTTCTCGGTGTATATGAACGGTGTTTTGAAAGATTTGCTGGATCTTTTCTTACCAACGAGCATCGCTAATAATAATGGTATCATGAACGGGGCTAGAGATCCCATACCTACTCACTGAGAAGGCCCAGATACAGGCCACACTCATGGGGAATGTCGTAATGATTACACCCATAGGTCTACACAATTGAAAGGAATGAATTCATTAAATAGATATAGAAAATATATATAGAAACAAAATAGATAATAACTGTGAAGTGATGATAAAAAATCATTAAACATAACATAAAAACATAAAACAATATGGTCTAAGGGGACCAAATGAAACTGGAATAGAACGAGCTTCAAATCAATTGGTTGGGAATCTCAAACTTTCAAATACGTTGGTCCAAGCGCAGGCAAATACGGGATTTTTTTTTTTTGGATTGTCTGTTTCTCAATATGTCCGTATATACGAATACGTCCATATATGAATCTTGAATATTACACCACCCTACGTACGCCCCACTCATGTGCTATTAGTTTATGTTTCGCATCAAGCTTTATTATTCTTCGCCCCTTCTCTCGCTCTCTCTGCCCCATACGACCCCTTTACCTAATCTCGGGACCCGCCACTAGTAGGCCTACCTGCATGTAGCGGCACATTCACTCACGTCAGAAATCAATCTAGCAATAATTTTCTTTGCTCTTTTGCCCTCTACGCCGAATGCAAGCAAGCTGTTTATTTTACTTACTATATAATTCATGGTAAGCGGCAAAGATGAAATGCCATGCATAATGAAGTGGAAGATAACACAACAGTCTCATTAACCCACCGCCCTGCCGTCCCCGCCGTCGCGGACCTCGAGGCCGGCCTGCCGCTCAAACATCAGCTATACAGGAGGGGGAAATGGGGGGGGGGGGGGGTGAATAACCAACTGAGCCTCATAATTTCATATGCCGATTGTATAAATATTATGCACATATCTTTTTTAACAACAAAGTTAACCACAAATTTATTCGACTAAATGGGCAAATGCTTTTTGATGAAAACTTATTTCTTAAAATATATATAAATATAAATTATAAATTACATCATATTCTCGATAGGGAAGGCAACATAAAATCTCCTAGAGATTTTCTGAGAATGGGGTTAGATGGAAATGCAATACATAAAGCTTATAGAGTTTTTGAAAATATTCAAGAAACATGGAAACAACTTTGGAAGAAAAAACAAGACACTGGTGTAAATCTAGAATTTATATTTTAATGGTAAGACTAACCGTTTATTAAACGTGACATCCAAGAAAATATACAAGGCACTCTTAAGTATTAAATTTGAAAAATCATATGCGTTTAATAATATAGAGAAAAAACATAATTACTCCGAAAAAGATATTCATGCTATATTTTCAATACCTAGAAAATGTATTCTAAGCTAGGCTTAGAGAGTTTCAATTTGAAATTCTTTATGACATGAAACATTATTCCAAGAAACATTGTGAAAGAAAAGTTTTATTGAGTGACAAATATTAAACAGACATAATCAAGAGATGAATAATCATATGACAAGAACAAAACAAGTAAATGTGAAAGTCAAACATTATTTTATTCACAGGCCTTCTACTACATGTACTACTTCTTCATACATTATGGGTTACTAAATATCAATTATGCACTACGTCTCGAACTCGCTCAATACATTCCTTTACGCATTATGAATCATGCTCATGTGCGGCAAGCTTCGTAAACACCTCATGAGTTAATAACGCACTCAATTCCAAGTGTGTACGTGTGGCTTCCAGCATGGAGCTCCATGCACGTCTCCCACCTCCCTCCTTCAAGCATGCTTCAAGCTTGTTGTTGATAAAGAAAATCACATGTCACTTGACCACTGCGTGAGATTTCCCCCTCTAGTTTAGTATGTGTTGAAAAATCACCCACCACCACGGTACAATCGCTATACAAAGATCACTTGTGTGTGTGTGTGCGTGTGTGTGTGTGTGTGTGTGTGTGTTAGTTCTTGCGTGGCAAGTACGTAAAATAAAAAATAAAAAAGGGACTGGGCGCATAACTCTAGCACCGGCGGCATCCTATCCTAATAAATATTCATAAGCTATGACGTCAAAAATTATTTTTTCCTTTCGCGCAGGAACATGCTTTGAATTATTTTGCTCGAAAATGTGTTATTAAGATTCTAGATATAGTATAGGTTTACCCATGCTTGTCAGTTTGAGTCAACCCAATAATAACAATTTTATGTAGTTTTTTTCGTTGTGATTTTTGTTTACATGCAATGATTTACATTGACACACAACAAACTGTTCGCTATTAAAATGTCTATGACTTAAGGCGGTAAGCCACTGGTAATTCATATATCCGCGAGCAATTCGCCCCCGGCCCGCGCGTATGGCAAGCCGTTTTAACATTTATTCCTATTTCTTGATATCACGAATTCGATTTCTTGATATCAAGAATTGCCATTGCTTGACTACACAAAACCATTTCTTGATATCAACAAGAATTCGAATTCTTGATATCAAGAAATCGAATTCGTGATATCAAGAAATAGGAATAAATGTTAAAACGGCTTGCCATACGCGCGGCAGGCTAGGATAGATGTTCGGTGCGATGCTTCGTCTAGCTCGGTGAGCAGTGTACGCATCCCAAACGTGTAAGGCTCTGATTTCGGCCTTCGCGATCAGACGTTTTCGGACACATTCGGAAATTGCTGGACTAGTCCGACGAATACGCATGACGTACGAGGTTTGTGTACGATTGAATGGGGCTATACGGAATCGCGCGCACGTTACAATATCTCCCAGTTGCTTGTGCCTTTAAGCTATAGTTTGGGAGGTCCCTGCGCTAGAGCTTTCAGTGATAATTTCTTGAAGAGTGTAACAATATTTGACTTACGCATTATGCATATTTAATGCAAATGATTGTACACGTGTTGATGACATAATTGACGTCATGATTGAAAATAAGCTAATGAAGCGTTCCCAGAATTAAAATGCACGTGAACTTGTCAGTCGTGTCTGATTATTCTGAAGGAATGCTGTGAGATGTTGAACTGTCTGCGATGATTAGTGAATATTGTAACATGGTGGCAGCAGTCTAAAGAACTCTCGTGATATATCTGGACTCATTGTTTTGACAATCTGTACGTTGGAAAGCCACTTCTGGGAACCAAAAGTCTCTACTTTTCTGTCGGATCTGGCTGCTATGGAATAGGCAGCATACGGGGTATCCACACATATACATGCGTTGCTTGCATGTACTGAGACTATACTGACAATGAGAGTATTACGTGTAGACATCGACACAACACAGGCTAGACACCAGTGGCGTAGACACGTAAGTACACCTGGGGGAATGACTGGGCTGCCAATGCTCGAGAGGGAGCGAAGCGAACGAGCCGGTGGGAGGTATTCTTTGGGTTAAGAAACAGACCAACCTTTGCTGAAGCATTCTCTACAGATGAAAGCAAATCTTGCGCATTACCAATATGTTTTGCTAATAAGGCAATGTCATCTGCGTAGCAAAGATCTACCAAATACTTGTCTTTGTCGCGGCTAGTTCTATCTGGTTTAACATCTAGACCCTTTTCTTTCATGTTCTCTACAGACTGAAGTAGAATATAATCCACAGCTATGACAAAGAGGTAGGGTGCAAGCGTATCTCCTTGCAGTATCCCTGATGTTGTCTTAAATTCCTTCGTTGGGCCGTCCATGCTTTGTACAAAGCTTGTTGAGTGGTTATACATAATGGAAATAGCTTTTATTATCTGAGAAGGTATGTCATAGTTATCAAGGATTTGAAACATGACCTTTCTATTGACACTGTCAAAAGCCTTGGAGAATTCCACAAAGATTATAGTTGCTTTCTGCTTGGAAATTTGCATCTCCTCTATTATCCTTCTAAGAGTGAGGATTTGAGGTGTTGTGGCTCTCCCTTTCCGAAAGCCATTCTGGTTACGTCGCAGAATAGGATCAACATGGAGAGTGATTCTATTGAGAAGCAATGAATTGTAGACCTTAGAAGCAATTGGTGAGAGTGTTATACCTCTGTAATTTGAGGGAAGAGCAAGGTCACCTTTCTTGGGTATGGGGATTATGACAGAGTTGGAAAGTTGTTGAGGGATGTTGCCCACATATGTTTCATTACAGGAGTTAAGCAATTCTTGATGGAAAAGTGGACTTTTCCAAAGAAGTGCTGGAATGTTGTCAGGACCTGGTGTTTTAGACAGTTTGAGTCTCAGTAGGCAGTTTTGGAGCTCATCCATAGAGAACGGGCCTGTCGGTATAGGAAGTTTGTCAGCGATCCTCCTGTGAATGAAAGGATCATCTTGATTAAAGTTCTGTTCAGTGTTGCCCAGAAGATTACTGAAGTGTTTGTACCAGCAGTCTAGACGTTCTTCTGTAGTGGCACCTTGAGCACGAACAACAGGAGATGTGTTCTTGTTAGTAATTTCTCTCAGGACCTGCCAGGCCACTGCGTGTTTATGTTCGTGTTGAAGACTTTCAAGCTCCACAGTCTTGGATTTAACTTGTGCTTCAAGGACTCTAGTGTAAGCTTGATCATATGCAGATTTAGCAAGTTCTAGATGTTTTTGAGAGTTTCTGGTTGGTCTGGTATTGTGTTTCTCTGATGCTTTCTTCAGATTTTCTCTTGCTCCATTAACTTTGTCATCTGTGGCTGCTTGAACGTTATTCCTTTTTGTCTTCTTGGGGAGCATTTGGACTGCTAATTCTCTATTGGCATTGATTAATGTATTGTATACTGCTGTAGTGTTTTTGTCTTCTAGTTCATCACAGAGTGAACAGAATCTGTTATGAACAGCTACAGTGAATTGCTCAGAGAGGTTGGCATCCATTACAACTCTTCCCCAGTCTATACACTTCATCGGATCCTTAGGTGGTGGCTTGGTTTTCCTATAACTGATTTGGCATTTGCAAGAGACAATGCGATGATCTGACTGAATACCTTCAAAAGAGTTGTAAGATCTACAGTTCTTAATAGAGTTGATCCATTTCTTCCTTACCAATATGTAGTCTAATTGTACAAGATGACCTGTTGGACGGTGATGGGTCCAAAGTCTGTTCTTACGGTGCTGAAACCTTGTGTTGGCGGCAATAAGATTGTATTGCTCCATGAAGTCCTTCATGTACCAACCATTTCTGTTGGTTTCATCTGCACACGTAAATAGTGCCTCTGTAGGACCTAGTTGGGCATCGAAATCTCCCCCTATAATTAATAAATTATGAGCAGGGATTGTGTCAGTTATGGATGAGAGATCTTGATAAAATTCAGATACGTCTTCTTCAGGATATTCATTATGAGGGCTGTAGCAGGACAAAACAGTAGTCTGAGGATTTCCATGAAGAGTCATCTGAATCATGCGATTGTTGTGACTCACGACGGAATGAGAGGCTTTCAAGGCTCTTGGTGAGATAAGGAAACCCACCCCACCAGTTGCAGCGTTTCTTGTGTTTTTCCATGCAGACGATGTTATTAAGGTATATCCGTTAGCAAATGGCTCTTGCAGTAGTGGTTCTGTGTGTTCAATGCGATGTTCCTGCATACATATGACATCAATACCATAATGGTGTGCTTCATATGCTAGCTCCTCTTTCTTAGCTAGAGAACGTAGTGTCTGGATGTTAAAAGTACTAATAATGACAGGTACTTTACGTTGAACAAATCTGTCCATCTCTTCTTTGTCATTATCAGGGTTGGACCGTCCCGAGGGCTTTAGGTCCAGCCTGTCATACGTGTTGAAAGGAACCAACGTGGGCAAATCAAATATGGACAATGGGGCAGGGGCTTTAACCCTGGTGCTTTTGCGCTGCAAACTCATGATCTTGTCAGTGGCTAATCCCGAGGGATTGTGAAGCTGTGGGTCGCTACTCCTACAGCCACCATGCGGCAGGTAGTACTGGGTTACATGATACCAGTAACAGATCATCCAAAGATCATAAAAAAGTACATCCATATGATCCTCAAAATGGTTAATCCGACCTGACCTGAACACACACACACACACACACATACACACACACATACATTGTACTACGCCCTAAATGGACAGTCATAGTTTCGACGAGATCTACAAACCGTGGCATACGAGTACGTAATGGATCCAGGGGTAGTTTGGGTACCATTTGGCTTGAAACAGAATTTTGTGCGGTTTAGTTTCTAGTACGGGAATGGGAGAAGTTGGGGTCGATTGGGGCTAACCCAGTCGTTAAAACCAGCATCAGTTTCATCATCATCTTTCGCCTCAGATTATCCATCACCCTCAACGGCAGTTTCTTCTAGTTGAACTTCTGTTTCTCCGACATTATCCGCTTTTGATGTAAACGGCTGCTCGCCATCATGTTCTTCTTTCTCATTATGCTTGAAAAAGAAGAGATCTTTGATGTTTTCAACTTCTTATTATGAGCCATCCCAGAATCCGAAAATCAAGTCACGCTGTGAATTATCTAAGGGACACACCCGGCTGGCTAGATTTATCATAACAGGATAGACCTGCTAGCTACCCATGATTACATGTCTAGGTACGGTCGAGTCCACATCTAAACGAAAACGTGAGTAGTAGACTAGCTGCTAAAGAAACTTGTTTGGATCTGGGAAATGTACACTCTAATTAATAGACTAGACCTCCACCCAAGATAGATATCTGTGCTGTTATGAGTTGGCGTATCTGTAGCCCCGGGACTGCTCCCGCGCAGCGGGAGCGTGAGCGGGCTGGTAGCAGTATAAAGTGTATCTGGATCAATGCTACGTTTGTCGTTAGATCTCACCTCGATCTCATGACATTTTAAAGCCTTTAACAACCATGTTGACCTCGAGGCTGTAGACTTGTAACTTAACTTTAGATCGACCGTTTTATTTATAAATTAAATCTAGATCTATCTATTAAAACCTATTGAACCTACGCGCCAAGGCGCCTTTGTCTAAGACGAGAAGGCAAGAAGGCGGCTTGTACAAAATCACCAAGGCGCCTTGTCTGAGAAGAGAAGGCGAGTTGGCGGCTTGTGCAAACTCGCCAAGGCGCCTTGTCTAAGACGAGAAGGCGAGAAGGTGAGTTGTACAAATCCAGTAGGGTATATGCACAATTAACTCAAAATTTTCAGCTTGCGCTTCGCGCTCGCGGACACAATATAGGATCTTTAATACACAATTATCTTTAAAAATTTGATACTAGAAAGTGCCCCTTTATTTATTCAATGTCTTTTGAAACCCCAAATTTTCGGATCGCGCTTCGCGCTCGCTGATACTAAATCATAACGCACAATGACTCAAATTTTTACCTCAAAATTACTAAATAGCGTCTATTAGCACTTACAAATGTCAATCAAACTGTATGCAAATCATAGCCGATTGAGTTATAGTGTAAATTCAAGGCTTTACAATTTATTATGAGATTTACTATAATACAATTCATCCTTATTCCTCAATATTAGATTAATTCATGTATAAAACCTGAATGTAGCTATAATAACATTCATTGAGTTAATCGTAAGTTGAGTTTTGAGGAAAATTTTTGAAAAAAAATAATACAATAATACATGTACAGATTGAATGTTGAATAACCTGCTGCCCTGCATGTACATGTACCAGGAACGGATTCGTGTTGTTATTATCATGATTATTTTGCGTCGTTTGCTTCAGGATTTGTTTTGCTTTCATGCATTTTACTTGCGAATTGTAGCCATTATGTCGACGGTTACGAACCCATATGACATAAGTTTTCCGACGATGATGTCGAGGAAAGTATGACACATGCTGCTAGGAGTAGGAAACCTGGATTTGTGGACTGCTTCATTGAACTCCCTACACAGTTTCGGCAAGAGTCTTCCAGCCGCACTGCATTGCGTGGACTTACTTCGAAAAATCCGTGATACATGTACTGAATTCAGCCATGGTTGACATGCCGCTAAATCCCTTGTTACAGACCAGATGAACAGAACTTGGCATTGATTATCGCATGTACATTTGTCTGCAGGTTAAGCATTGTAGCCGCAGTATCTATCTTCTTTGACATTTTGCTGGAAGATGATGGACCAGAACTTTTTCAGCTGTTGAAAGAACAAAATCTGTGGATTCCTCATTGACGTCGATGAAAGCCTGTGTGACAAACCCGGTGTGTGACAAAATGGTAAGCAAGGACAAGGTGCATCTGTCATGTTTGTCGTGTTTTTAAAGCCGGGATCCGGTCCTCCGGGCTGAAAATAAATTAGGCCTTAGGCCTAATACATGTATTAAAAGAGGGTCTAATTTTAAATTTCATAAAGCAAATTTGCCGAAATTTTCATTCACATGTAAATCTGATAACAAATCCGAAGGACTGCACACCATTACATGACTATGCATAATATTCATTTGACTCTCCTTCACCCCCCCCCCCCCCCCTAAAATCCCACTGGTAGCCCCCGTTGAAATAGGATTGATACACAAAGTTGCATTGCCATGAAACAGCATGTACCAAACTATCATGAGTACATTCATTACTTACTTGTAATTGGAGGCTTGGAGACTCGTACTGAATTGAATGTCACAAATTGTGATAAATCCCAAGCCCTAGTGTCATGTCACTTGGCTGTGTTTTCTATCTTAGGACTTTATCAAAGTGTACCTAATCATGTTCTTCATATCTTCAATATTCTTCTGTCTACAGGGAAAATTCCTCCACTGACTCAAAGGCATTTTTGGGTGCTTATGGCAGGTTTGGTGAGCTTCGTGTGAGAATGAAAGCATCTATCCCCACTGTTGCTATGACTGCTACCGCCAGCAATACAAGAAGACGTGGTGTAAAGGAGGATAGTAATGACACAAAAGCAACAATCATATACTGTCAATCAAGCAAAGTTGTAACTGCATTATATGAAGCTTTTGCAACACATCGTCCACGAAGCCATCAGAAACATGTCAACATATTTCATTCAACCACACGACATGATATTCAACAGTACATTATTAACAGCTTCTCCATGATTATACGATAGATAGTGAAGTCCGTATTTTCATCGCCACCATCGCTTATGGAAGGGGCATCGATGTACGCGGTGTTAACAGAACAGTGATATGTAAAATAGAAATTGTCTTTTGTGGTGTAAGATACATGTACATCTAACATTGCATTTATCACTGAGAGTCGAGAAAGCCGATGAAAATATATTGAATTGACATTTATCGGATAAAGAAACATTGCTACAGCTTACAAAAAATAATTTTCTACTAGTGTAGTAAACTGCTTGATTATTAATTTTTGTTTGAACACTGAAGACAGATTTATGGCATGATTTTGTGCTTCATTCTTCTTTTTGCAGATCTAGACTAACCAAACATACCCTTGGATGTACAGTAGTACATGATATTTCCAGTTGTTATAATGATGTACCGTGATGTCTGCGTCTGTGGTTTCCTGTATCCCCAAGGGATTGTGATTAAAAAGATGACAGTGTTGCTCTTGTTCTTCCATCCATGCTTCTGTCGTTACTGTAAGCTATGTTTTATATCATGATGATTATGTTCAAAGTGTTGATATGACAACTTTGCATAGATGCAACTTGAAATAGGAGAAATAATCCATCAATATTCCAATAGTATTTTATTGTTGTAGCTGCTCTATTATATGACCCTTTTGTGCAGTCCCTGAATGTTGTTGCAGGTCTCCCTTCAGTCCCTTGGCCTTTTAGGGCAGAAAAGAAATAATACACAGATCTCGCACAAAATCGCGCTCACACAAATAATACACAGATAACGAAATTGTGCCTTCAGGTTTATTAATATTTGTTATTGAAAGAAAACATAAGATAATATTCATATATCACATAAAAATAAGCTGTATATATATAAGCAATAAACAAATTATGTTGCAGCATGAAGGTTACATAGTGCAAAAACATACATGCTCTAAATCAAAATGGCCGCCGACATGTCTACAGTGGCCACCTGTCTATAGTGGTCACTTTGAGTTTTGTGGTTTCCCTTAAGCGGCCACTATAGACAGGTTTGATTGTAATTGTACATGGATCAATGTTTTTTTCTATTCAACCTTATCTATGTCATATATTGAATTTTGAACTGTAAATGAGTTGTTCTCTCATACAGTGAAGTGGGTTGATAAGAGTCCATAAAATCTTAAACAAATTCTAAAATCTGAAATGTATGCACATGTAAACTTACCAAATACTTTTTTGTCTCGCCCACCGGAGGTGAAGGCGAGACTAAGGGATCCACATGGCGTCCGTCCGTCGTCCGTCCGTCGTCCGTCACAAATGTTAAAGTTTACCTGCAAGACTCTCTTATGATCCATAACTTGTCAACTGTTACAGCAATGGCAGCCACACTTGGTTGATAGAAGCACTAGGGGTATCTTCATGTTATGGTGTTGTCAGAGGTCACGTGATGATGTCAAAGGTCATTTGAGGTCATATATCAAAGAGTATGTGCAAGACTCTTTTTCTATGTTAAAGTTTACCTGCAAGACTCTCTTTTGACAAATAACTTCACATGGGTTGCTTGGATTACAACCTAACTTGGGTCATAGATGCACTGGGGGTGCCTTCATGTTATGGTACCGTTGGAGGTCACAGGATAAGGTCAAAGGTCATTTGAGGTCATACGTTAAAGTTTACCTGCAAGACTCTCTTTTGACAATAACTTCACATAGGTTGCTTGGATTACAACCTTACTTGGGTCATAGATGCACTGGGGGTACATGTACCTTCATGTGATGGTGCTGTTGGAGGTCACAGGATAATTCTTTTGCGTAGCAACGGAGATCGCGATATTTCTGGTTATTTTCGCAAGTGGGCAAGACACAATATTGCTAATGCCTTGTTATGACTATTTTAAAGATTACAGTGGAGTACATTTCTCACAAACCTATTCAGCAAAGTGCAACACCAGGTCACCTACATGGTGTATTAAAACACAGTTCTTGTATATTCAAATATCAAAATGTTGCCAGTGTTACAACAGCCAGCGCTGGTGCTCTGGGAATCATAATGGAATTCACGCCTTAATATACATTCAGCTTATATAAAAGATTGCTTCTCAGAGCACCATAGCTTGGCCTTGATTATTCATTGATTATTCATTGGTATGTTATAAATAGCTTTTTACAGCCTATGTTTTATTTATACTAAACTAGTACCACAATGGCAAACGGGAACGACATGTAATGTACTGAACACAATACCACGGCAAGAACATAACTGAATATAATTGTTTTCGTGCTAGAATAAGGACTAGTCTAAGATTTCATAAGTGCTTCGCCTTATGAGTTTTTGGTAATTCGGTGCGTTGGGGGTGTTGTTAGCTGTGTGGTTATGTACAAACGATCAAATTACCTTTTGTTTTCTTCTCGTGGAAAGATTGGACAGAAATACAATCACACTCAATGTAGCAGGTTTCTCATGATTTAATTTATAAATTAAGATCACATCACGCAGGATGTACATTCATATGATAACGAGGCTGAGCGGATGGATAAACGGAATCACGGAACAGTGTCACACATAAATTAAGAATGCTCACGATCGTATGATGGTGGCGGCGGAAGCTTGCGTCGCTGGCGACTTCGATGACGTGTGACGATGACGGCTGTGAGGCTGGAAATGTTCGTAACGATCGATGCTGATTATGACGACGATGAAAGAGCAGCGGTAAGTCGTGCCACTCGTGGATGACGACGGTCGACGATGACGACGATGAACGAGCAGCGGTAAGTCGTGCCACTCGTGGATGACGACGGTCGACGAAGACGACGTTGAAACTCAAAAAATGGAGCAGAACGCACTGTTTTCTGTCGAACTGGGAATTATTTCTCACTAGACACTGACGCGTAAAATCAATCGTCGTACAGACTAGATATGGTTCACGCGTGGCTCTCCATGCAGGGATACTGCACCCGTACGCGTAAAGGTGTCGGTCGTCAACGGAAGGTGGTGAAAATGAGAAGAGCTGGTTTTTCAATCAACATTTTCCTTATAAAGGATTCAACGGTCTGCGCGCGGGATCCGCCGGCTTCAGCAGCGTCCAATTAGCGGACGATAATTGCCCGCCTTTATGCAAATTAGGATCCTAGAACAAGCGGAGAAAAACTGCGGGTGCGAAAGTAGATACCAGCAGCCATGGTGATATACAAACAATATATAAACAACGTACGACACCATCTTCGATCCAAAATAATTATACAACATGCAATTTAGTGCTGCTACAAGTTCTTTTTTGTCTTATATGATTTAGCTGTATAGTGTTTGATTTGGTCACACACATAAGGTTCCGTTCTCCTTTGTGATATATAATCTCAATTTATATAGGACCTGCAGCTCTACAAGCTTGCTTCTATGCAGGTCCCATCATATTTCTCACTTCAATCAATACTGTTGTTATAAGATTGACCACATTGTTTAAGTTTGATTGTATGTTTGTTATCAATGTGTATTGAGAAATATGAAATAAATGTAAACTTGAAACTTGAAACTTACATACATGTTCATTCACCTCAACGGGTTTATAATCAAAGAGACGTTCACTATGTGTGTCACATTTGCAACAATAACAAGTTCTTAAAATTCATAAATAATGGTCTAATTTACTTTTCATTTTCATCAAATATTCATCTGAAATTTCTGAATTAAACTCCTTATTGTCTTACATGTACATGCATTATCTTAAAACCATGCTGTTCAATTATTATGCTTTCCAGTTTCAGCTTGTCTGTGTGAGCAATTTGAAATCTAATTTTAGTACGTTATACTGTAGATATGTTGTGAACATGCAAGCATGCACAGTGTACAGATGTATATTTTGGAATCGTTCGGTTTCTTGTACAAACCAGCCACATTCATTCATATATGTACAGTATTTGTCAAAACTTGTGGGTGGGGATTAGAAGTGACACACCTTTCATGTGACAATGTGCAACGCATGCTCACTCTGGAAGAACTGTGCTTTTTAAATATTGTGTTTTTGTTGTTGTTCTTGTTGCTTATACTTTATACCAGTAATGAACATTGTTACTGCAGAAAGGTAGCTTTGAAAGTTTCTGATCATGTAGTGAAACTGAAAATATATGATAAGCAGTGTGAGAAATATATATATTTTTGTATTTCTGAGGGCTACTTCCAAGTTTTATTTAGTGATGCCAGTGTATTATACATTGATCCCTATGAGGACAATTGAGGGTTTTGTTATGATTTAAGGGTAATCTTATACATGTGCTGTAATTTTAGGCTAAATTACCCTCAGCCATGGGATATCTATCTCCTATGCTGATGATGAGCAGATGAAATGGCACCTCTTCCAAACACTGTCAAATCACTTCAATATTGCAACAGTATATATAGAGCTGTACAATACAAGTACTAGTATATTTTTAGTTAAGTATCATGTCAAACGTACTGGTAAATGGTAGAGCACAGAGTGATGACCTGTCATCTTTAGTCGATCACTCATCTTTAATAGGCAGGGAGGTACATGTGTACTGTGGAACAGAGACTGATAAAAGGTCTTAATTCTTATGTACAGATCCACATTATAATACATGTTAAAATGTATCTTATAAAGCACCAAATCCACTCTGCAGAGTGCTAGATGTGCTTAGAGAGTTAAAAAGAAAATAGGAAGAAAAAAAAAGGTCTTAGCAAACATTTATTGTATCACACCATGTGATGTAAATAAAGCTATTTGTCATGATAACCTTAATCCTAGTCTCATATGATTGCATTATGTCCATGCATGATTTTATGAAGGTATTTTTCAATATTTTTGTGTGATTGAATGACTACAACAAGTTTATTGAAAATGTCATTACTGTTTCATTTTTTTAATTCTTAACCGCTGTTAAGTTAGTACAATGTTTGTAAGCAGTTTGTGTCTGTCTGAATGCAAGTGTGTATTGTGCATATTTGTTTGTGTGGGTGGGTTTATCAGTGGTGGATATAGTGAAACATTGTGGACATTTGCTCACCGTTCGCGCGTGTGCATGTCCGCGCGTCGATATAACACGTAAATTTATGTTAGATTTCGTGTCATTGTGTCATAAATCGCCAATTTGTTACATGTTAGCATAAATATCCTCGCTTGGGGCGAGTAGCATCTGAAAGCCAACACTTTTCTACACATAATAAACTAACAATAATTCGAGGATATCAAGTAGTCTCGTTGTACTTTTTGCTTGAAATCTCTTACGCATTCGTCTTTTGAGGTGGAAGTCTATGGCCTCCAAATTCGACGAACAAACATACACATCACACACGTGTAGGCCTACAGAAAACAAACGAAGCAAGCAGTCAGTCTGGGGCGAGCGGTTTCTGCCAGAAGAGATTTCCCACTAACACTTGATATAAGACTTATTCTCATTGGCTGTAAAATCTCGTTGCACTTTTGTTCCAAAAAGTTTTGTCAAATGAGAGACAAAAATAGAATGACGTACTTCCATTATAGAGCGGGGGCGTCGCGAGCGTTGCGCGCAATCAGTTACGCACTGCAGACGCGCGCAGGACTCACGACTCAACGACGAGAACTGCATGTTCCTGTGACATTTGTGTTCCTTTACTTCAAGTTCTAGCATTGTCCAGAATATTTAAAACAATGCAGGTGAGATATTTGAAAGTTCACCCATTGTTTAATGCTGTATGGAGCGTATTTCCTATAGACATCGCTAAATAATGAAATAAACGCATATTTTCGGTGTTGTCTGCACTCTGCAGCGGAAAGAATATTATGTGATCGGTGCTTGAGACTTGGTCCCACGCGTGCAAATGTATGTTGGTTTTATAGTACTAGAAGCAGCTTTATTAGTATTGATGGGATTTTGGGGAGGTGTTTTTTTTCCTTCATTTTTTTTTTATCCCGCCCAATCTCTGAAAATGCTCTCAGTGGGGGGGGGGGGGGGGGGGGGGGGAAGGGGGGGGGGGGAGTGTTAGTAATAATCGCCCACAAATGTAATAACGCCCACAAATGTACTAACACTTTACCCACAAATGTAATAACACTTTACCCACAAATGTAATAACGCCCACAAATGTAATAACACTTTACCCACAAACGTGATAATTTCACCCACAAATGTAATAATGCACTTTACCCACAAATGTAATAATTTTGAACCACCCACAAATGTAATAATCACTTTACCCACAAATGTAATAGTTTTTAGGGGATATTTTGTCGAATTTCTTCAAAACTGAAACCCTGTACTGATGCATCGGTATAGTGCGCAGCCTTTATTCCAGACCCAATTATAGGCCCGATCATCTTCTCTCTGTGGAATAACGTGAGAATGGAGCCTAGTCTTTCCACCAGACCCGATAATTTCAAAAATAAAGGCGTAGTCTTTTTTTCACGACCCAATTATTTCATTATTTGAATCTTCAAAACCAAGGCCCGATCATCTGATTCCTGAGGGATAACCTGAGAATGGAGCCTAGTCTTTGTTCCAGACCCAATTATTTCAAGAATAAGAGTGTAGTTTCTTCTGCAGACCCAATTATTTCATTTTTTTTTAAATCTTCAAAACCAAGGCCCGATCATTATTATCTTGGGAAATAACATGAGAATGGAGCCTAGTCTTTCCTCCAGACACGATAATTTAAAAAATAAGAGTTTAGTCTTTTTTCCAGACCCAATTATTTCATTATTTGAATCTTCAAAACCAAGGCCCGATCATCTTATTCCTGAGGGATGACCTGAGAATGGAGCCTAGTCTTTGTTCCAGACCCAATTATTTCAAGAATAAGAGTGTAGTTTCTTCTGCAGACCCAATTGTTTCATTTTTTATAGATCTTCAAAACCAAGGCCCGATCATCTTCTTCTTGTGAAATAACATGAGAATCGAGCCTAGTCTTTCCTCCAGGCCCGATAATTTCAAAAATAAGAGCGTAGGCTTTTCTCCAGACCCGTTTAAATCATTTTTTTTAAATCTTCAAAACCAAGGCCCCATCATCTCATTCCTGTAGAATAACATGAAAATTGAGTCTAGTCTTTCCTCCAGACCCAGTTCTTTCAAAAGTAAGAGTGTAGTCTTTTCTGCTGACCCATTTAATTCATTTTCTTACTCTCCAAAACCAAGGCCCCATCATCTTATTACTGTGGAATAACGTGAGAATGGACCCTAGTCTTTGTTCCAGACCCAATTGTTTCAGGAATAAGAGTGTAGTTTCTTCTGCAGACCCAATTATTTCATTTTTTTTAAATCTTCAAAACCAAGGCCTGATCGTCTTATTCTTGTGGAATAACATGAGAATCGGGTCTAGTCTCTCCTCTAAGCCGGATTATTTCAAAAGTAAGAGCGTAGTCTTTTCTGCAGACCCATTTAATTCATTTTCTTACTCTTTAAAACCAAGGCTCCATCATCTTATTCTTGTGGAGTAACACGATAATCCACCAAGTCTTTCCTCCAGACCCGGTTATTTTAAGAGTAAAAAACAAATGAAATAAACTTGAAAACTAAGAGCGCACCATCTTCCCAACTAAGATCCTGTAATAAAGCGATGGTTTAGAACGTAGTCTTTCCTCCAGACCTGTTCAATTCAAAAATAAGAAAGAATCATCAAATCTATAAGACTCTCCCAGCAAACACAAAACGTTTTTTTTTTTAGGTCCTGTACGTCTTCGTCCTAAATCAATGTATAACGTTAAAGTTTGGACTTTTTCAGGTTTTTTGAGAACGTTTAAAAAACGTTTTTAAACTTTACAAACTTAAACCTTTTGTACATAGCGTTTACAGAACGTTTTATATACGTCCAGTACAATAAATCAATCAATATCAAATACATAAAGAAATAAATCGCTATATTTATGTCATTATTTAAATGCCAGTATTAAGATGTAAGTTTGACGTTAATGTTACAATCTGAATGTAATGTGATTACATGACCAACACATCTGCACTTGTTGTATGACCATAATATGACGTAATATTTACGTCGATACGATGTCTTTAAAGACCAACTAATCTTAATCCCATCCTATCTCAGTCTAATCCTAAAGTTATAACCTGAATTTATACCGGCAGTTGTTTACTTTCACTTCAAGCAATTGCTGTCCACCCAACTGGCACAGTATGTTACTTGAAAACCTATCTGATGTTCATAAATAATCATGCATGCATTAGGCGTATTGACTTGTGTCATATTTTGTACATTTGAATAGATAACCGGCATATAACTAGAAAGAAGGAATATTTAAGCATACACTCCAAAAAACATTTTGAAATTTAAACATTAAGACATGAATGCCACCTAATTGAGTGCAATATGTTGTAGAGCATATTGCCGTAGTACTAGTGAGGGTGTTAAAATACGACAGGAGCAGGGTAGGATAAGAAATGATTAGGATAGGATTAGGGTTATGTGTACGTATGTATGCATGTATGATTAGTCGTGTGAGATAATTTTAAAAGGTTTTTTAAACGTTCTGAAAACGTTTGTAGAGCATTGGGACGTTTACAAAGACCTTCTACAAACGTTGCATACATGTTTTTAAAGGTTTTCTAGACGTTCATACAAACATTTTAGTGCATTTCAAGGTTTTAACAACTTTCCAAACGTTTCTGCACACGTCAACAATATATTTAAAACGTTTTCAAAAGGTTTTGGGATGTCTCGATCTTTCTAAAGGTTTTTAAAGGTTTTTTTGGTTCTTTTATCGTTTAAAACACGTCTTTAAACGTCTGAAACCTAACATTTTGACGTCTATCAAACGTTTTCACAAAACGTCCAAGAAATCTAGTACTTGGAACGTCTTCAAGACGTTTTTAAAACGTTTCTTTTTTGTTAGCTGGGCTATTATCTCATTCATGTTTTTTTTTTCTTTCCAATTAAGTACTTTGAGCATCTACATAAGGTGGATTTAGTGCATTCTAAGTACTCATCAGTGTCATCATCATTTCTTGGCGATGCATGGCATCGCTCAACAATGTTACATATGTGGAACAACACGTCGCAAATAAATGATTGTTCAGTGGTCACACGAACTGACGAATCAGTCCAAATGGTCATATAACACAGACAGGAGGAACCGATGTGATGGATCGTTGATCGTGGACGATTTTTTTTTAATCATGTAAATATTCTAACGCCCATAAATATCCTGGAATTCAATGGAAAAAAAGAAGAAATCGAATTAGTGACCATAAAACATTATTGCAATTGTCGTTGAAATTATTGCATGTGTAGGTAAAGTGTTATTACATTTGTAGGTGTACGAGACACCCACAAATGTAATGACACGTACTTTACCCACAAATGTAATAGTTTCAACCACAAACGTAGTAACGCCCTTTACCAACAAATGTAGTGATTTTGAATCGCCCAAATTTTATCCAATTACTTTGTTTCTATACGACCATTGAATTAGACCATTAGAATATAGGCATAGATGATTAAAAGAATAGTCGACAACCAACGTACCATCGAATCGGTCCCACCTCTGTGCGTTATATACAAGTATATGTATTATTTTGACTGATTCGTCAGTTGAGACGTGTTGTATCCACATATGTAACAATGTAGATCGATGCCATGCATCGCCAAGACAAAATGACGATAATGATGAGTATTTATAATGCGCTATATACACATTATGTACATGCTCAAAGTGCTTGGCCTTTTAAGTCGTATTTTTTTATTTAAAAAAAAAACGGAATTAGTTGAAAAGATCTTAGTTTTGAAGATTTGTTTTTGAATTCTAATTACGAGGAAAGACTACGCTCTAAACATTTGATTTATCACAGTCAGGGTGTTAGTTTGGAAGATAGTGCTGTGTTAGATTTCTAGTTTTTTATTTTGATTTTCTTTTTTTAAATTTGAGCTCGATTCTCTTTCAGTATAAATAGTTGGTTCGTCTTGTAATTTGTTCATATCTGCGTGATAGCCTGATGAGCTACAGATCGAAAAGCTTCGTTATCAAACGTTTGAAAATCCCTTGTAATAATATGATTGGGTCTTAGATTTTGAGATTTCTTTTCAAAATTTTGAAATGACTGGGTCTGGAGTAAAGACAATGCTCTAAACATGTGCTTTATTACGAGTTCTTAGTTTGGAGGATTGTTTGGTGTTTGATTTTATATTTCTGTTTTGTGTTTGAAAAAAAACGGGTCTGGAAGAAAGACTAAGCACGAGTCTCATGTTATTCCACAGGAATAAGATGACAGGTTCTTAGTTTTGAAGATGTTTTTTCTTTCAAATACTGGATCTGAAGTAAAGGCTACCTTTAGTGTTGACATTATTTCACATGAATAAGATCATGATGGTCTTATTTTTTAAGGTTTCAAAAATGAATTAAATGGGTCTGGAGAAAAGACTATGCACTTATTCGTGAAATAACAGGATCTGAAGTAAAGACTACGCTCTAACTTTTAAAATAACCAGGTCTGGAGGAAAGACTAGAAACGATTCTCATGTTATTCCACAGGAATAAGATGAAGGGGTCTTGGTTTTGAAGATTTACAAAATGAATTAAGTGGGTCTGCGGAAAAGACTACGCTCTAACTTTTAAACTAACTGGGTCTGGAGGAAAGACTAGAAACGATTCTTTGGGCGTTAGTTTTGATGATTTAGACAATTAAATGGTCTGCAGAAAAGACTACCCTCTTTTGAAATAACCGGTTCTGGAGGAAAGACTAGAAATGATTCTTTTCTTATACCACAGGAGTAAGATGGTGGGACCTTAGTCTTGAAGATTTAGAAAATTAATCACTTGGGTCTGCAGAAAAGACTATGCTCTTACTTTTGAAATAACCGGGTCTGGATGAAAGAATAGGCTCGACCCCATGTTATTCCACAAGAATAAGATGATAGGGCCTTGGTTTTGCAGATTTAAAAAAATGAAATAATTGCGTCTGGAGAAAAGACTACGCTCTTATTTTCGAAATAATCGGGTCTGGAGGAAGGACTAGGCTTGATTACCATGTTATTCCACAAGAAAAAGATAATGGCGCCTTGGTTTTGAAGATTTTAAAAAATGAAATAATTGCGTCTGGAGAAAAGACTACACTCTTATTTTCAAGATAATCGGGTCTGAAGGAAGGACTAGGCTCGATTACCATGTTATTCCACAAGAAAATGGGGCCTTGGTTTTGAAGATTTAAAAAAATGAAATAATTACGTCTGGAGAAAAGACTACGCTCTTTTTTTTTAAATAACCAGGTCTGGAGGAAGGACTAGGCTTGATTCTCATGTTATTCCATAATTATTAGATGACGGGGTCTGAGTTTTTAAGTTTTAAGAAATTAATTTAATGGGTCTGGAGAAAAGAGTATGCTCATATATTTTTTAATAAACGGTTCTGGAGGAAAGACTATGCTCGATTGTCATGTTATTCCACAAGAATAAGATGATCTGGCCTTGGTTTTGAAGATTTAAAAAAAATGAAACAATTGGTCTGGAAAAAGACTATGCTCTTATTTTTGAAATTTTCGGGTCTGGAGGAAAGGCTATGCTCCATTCTCACGTTATTCCACAGAGAGAAGGTGATCGGGCCTATAATTGGGTCTGAAATAAAGACTGCGCGCTATACCGATGCATCAGTACAGGGTTTCAGTTTTGAAGAAATTCGACAAAATATCCCCTAAAAATTATTACATTTGTGGGTAAAGTGATTATTACATTTGTGGGTAAAGTGCATTATTACATTTGAGGGTGAAATTATTACATTTGTGGGTAAAGTGTTATTACTTTTGTGGGCGTTATTACATTTGTGGGTGTAACAGGGGGGTTATGACGTTTTTCGAAAAAAAATTAATCCGCCAATCCGCCCAGTCTCGTGGGGGTACACGACCGAAAATAGTGGGGGGGGGGGGGACATTTGATATTGTGCCCCCCCCCCTTCGAAATGGTGTGGGGGGGGGGGCACGACCCCCCCGTCCCCCCCCCCCCCCCCGGATTTCCGCCCATGCATGCCGATACATGCGAGATTCAATGAGTTATTATGTTAGCTGTCTATAATAGTGTGATCTAAACCGAAAATGTGTTATGAAACACAAGTGCTTGCGGTCAATAGCTAGTTATACACGTCTTTTATGACCTGTGAGATTTACATGTATGTAACCTAGTTGGGTGGATCCACTGGATTGTGTATGAGAATGAAATGAAAAAAGGAGTGGGGGTGGGGTAGGGAAGGGCAGAATTATGCAGTATTCTAGGAATTATTTTGGGCAAAGTTTTTGGTGAATGCTAGATGTAGGGAAGGGCAGAATTATGCAGTATTCTTTGTGGGTATAGCAGGGGGGTTATGACGTTTTTCGAAAAAAAAATAATCCGCCAATCCGCCCAGTCTCGTGGGGGTACACGACCGAAAATAGTGGGGGGGGGGGACATTTGATATTGTGCCCCCCCCCCTTCGAAATGGTGTGGGGGGGGGGGGGCACGACCCCCCCGTCCCCCCCCCCCCCCCCCCGGATTTCCGCCCATGCATGCCGATACATGCGAGATTCAATGAGTTATTATGTTAGCTGTCTATAATAGTGTGATCTAAACCGAAAATGTGTTATGAAACACAAGTGCTTGCGGTCAATAGCTAGTTATACACGTCTTTTATGACCTGTGAGATTTACATGTATGTAACCTAGTTGGGTGGATCCACTGGATTGTGTATGAGAATGAAATGAAAAAAGGAGTGGGGGTGGGGTAGGGAAGGGCAGAATTATGCAGTATTCTAGGAATTATTTTGGGCAAAGTTTTTGGTGAATGCTAGATGTAGGGAAGGGCAGAATTATGCAGTATTCTTTGTGGGTATAGCAGGGGGGTTATGACGTTTTTCGAAAAAAAAATAATCCGCCAATCCGCCCAGTCTCGTGGGGGTACACGACCGAAAATAGTGGGGGGGACATTTGATATTGTGATCCCTCCCCCCCCCCCCTCCCCTTTCGAAATGGTGGGGGGGGGGGGTATGACGTTTTTCTAAAAAAAATTTGTACACGAACGAAAATAGTGGGGGGGGACATTTGATATCATGTACCCCCCCCCCTCGAAATGGTGGGGGGGGGGGGGGACACGACCCCCCGTCCCCCCCCCCCCCGGATTTTCGCCCATGCATGCCGATACATGCGAGATTCAATGAGTTATTATGTTAGCTGTCTATAATAGTGTGATCTAAACCGAAAATGTGTTATGAAAAATAAGTGCTTGCGGTCAATAGCTGAAGAACGTATGGAGGATGCATGCGAAATGATGAAAATGTGTTTGCATTATTTTGGAATCATTTGAACCTGTGTCCTACTTGTGCAGCCGTGGGAGGGATAATCCGTAAATTAAGCGATCACCCATATATGTCACAATGGAGTAGTCCTACCCAGTTCGAGCCGAGACCGGTGATGCGCGCTCGGGCAGCGAGCGCGTATTCACCTTTTGTCCAAAACGGGCTCAAATGTGAGTTATACACGTCTTTTATGACCTGTGAGATTTGCATGTATGTAACCTAGTTGGGTGGATCCACTGGATTGTGTATGAGAATGAAATGAAAAAAGAAGTGGGGGTGGGGTAGGGAAGGGCAGAATTATGCAGTATTCTAGGAATTATTTTGGGCAAAGTTTTTGGTGAATGCTAGATGTAGTCCAAGCTGAACAGTATGAATGAAAAAATATACAAATTCCAAATCATTTTAATGATAAAGAAAAAATAAGTGCCAATTGACTAATAAAAAGAAAATTATACATAAACAGATACTCAACAGATACATATTCTCAAAATCACACACAAGCACATCCTACTCCATTACATTCAGATTTCTTGAAAACTATTCTGTGAGTACACATGATGGGCAGCTCATAAAGCCATAGAGTTATACATGTATACGATAACCATGGACCCTGTAGGGCATGGTATAACTATATGCGTAGAGTGTTAACCCGAAAAATTCCTCGCATTAAATGACGTCAGACTATTATCTCGCTCGCTCTGCATCTGGCAGAGGACGCTGGACGGATTTTTCTCAGGCGGACACCTGGAGTCGCGCAATCAGTTGGTGTACGTACTATGTGAATCAGTGGCGTAATGTGTGTGGGAGAAGAGGCGGACGATAAAATACGGCAGTACATACGGCAACATCCGAGTACGCACGCGCACTGTACATCCAGCAGGAGGTGCGGCATTGACTGATGAATTGGATGAGATGAGGGGACGACCTTTCGTTTGCTTCGCGAGAGAAGTGCGACTTCTAATTCTACGCGTTGAGCGGGAAGGACTAGACAGCGACTGCAAGCCAAAAGTTGACATTGTCTGGCTGAAGTTGAACTATTCCATCATAGAGTACGACTAGTATGAGTAAGTATAACTCAGTCACTGAGGACTTGTGAAGTTACGAAGTCCTAAATATCGATGAGTATTTGACAGTTATTTATTCTACAGATTGATAAATAGAGTAGAATACATAACATGCTGTATGAGTGTATTACATTTGCTTGGGAATACTTGTCTTGCTTTACTTCTAGAATTTATTCTGTGACATGCTGTGTAAGCTTGAGTCATATTTTAGTCTATACTAGCTCTAACATTAGCATATGTGGACTAGCTGGAGTCTTGGCGGGATTCAGCAAAGCTGTGTAATATGGTAGGCCTACTACTATTGAATTCCCGGTAATAATTAAGTGTGGAGTTCTATACACTTTGCAGATGAGTTGCGATTAAGTTATGACAAATACACTGTTATACCAGTCAACCAATACCACGTAATACTAAAAGCACCAGAGAAATGGAGGCAAACAATGCCTCGGGTAAAGAAGCAATGGACTTATGCTGATTACTGTACAGAAGTCTGGTCCAGAGTGTGAGGGAGATAGCACACACGATACAATTTGTTAACCTGGATTGCTGTATGTAACAAGTAAGGCAGACACTGAACTCAGCTGTGAGGTACATGTGTTTCTTTTTATCAATTGATATTGAACCCGCCTCTCCAGTATCTATTATTGTATTGAAACTAGTTTACCTATATAGCTGCATCATTGTAGCTTGGGTAGCAAGGTCCTTGTAGGTTGGCGTTGGGTCATCTATGTTGACAGGTAGCTACACAGGTCGCTATATACGTGGGTTTTTTTTTATCTGATACATTTGCATGCAAATCAGAGTGCTAAACTAAATTGCAAATACAAGTTTACAACATAAGTGAAGATGGCACAAACACAAACACCATTCCACATTGCTCCGCCACCTCCACTAAAGCTAACAGAGAATAGGATGGAAGAATGAAAGATGTTTAAACAGTTGTACGAAAAGTATGCAATCATTACTAAGTTAGCCAAGAAAGATGAACCATACCAGAAAGCCATTCTCCTGCACACAATGGGACCTGAAGGAGTACGCATATAACACTATCACTTTCAAAGAAGGTGGAAAAGATGATGTCAAGACAATAATGAAGAAGATGTCTGAAGTGATTATAGGGGAAACAAATGAAACCTATGAGCGGTATGTGTTCAACAAGAGAGGCCAACGCCCTGGGGAAACCATTGGTTTCAAAGCATACAGTGCAACACTCAATGAACTGTCAAAGACTTGCAACTTCTGTGACCGTATGCGTGACTGTCTAATAAGAGATCGCATCGTGCTGGGAATTACTGACAATGTAACTAAGACAGACTTGTTGCAGAAAAGGAAGCTGACGCTTCAAGAAACTATTGACTCGTGCAAATCTTCTGGAGCTACTGCAGCACGAATGCAGACCATCGGTTGTGAACCGAGTGTCCACAGATTGGACAAATCCCCAGCTAAACCTCCACTGATAAAGTACAACTAAGGTACAATTTCTGACCCCACGCTGCTAGACAATCTAAGTCACTTTGGAGTTGTCGAGCATCATTACCACAGTAAGTGTTGTTTCCACTAATATACATGTGGTCGCACCATATTGACTACTTGTTTCTGATCGTTTTTAATTTTTCGTTATTTATATTTACAAAATGTTAAGTTCTTTTAAGCGCATTCGTTTGAGGGTTTTACAACTTTTATTCACAATACGTTCTCGAGACCTTTCGTGACCTTCGTGACCTTCATTTATGATCACATAAGAGCAAATAAAAGGTGCTATCAGCAATCTCTATATCCAAGAACATTACCCACATGGAACAAGCTTCCAGACGACTACCGTTGTGCCCCAACTCTACAAATATTTAAGAAATTACTGGAAAACACAAAGTTCGAGACAATGTAAAGTTTTTGCATAATATATAATAGGCTTTGCATCCGACTGCTGCATATGCGCAATCTGTACGTGATAGCCACATCACTGAGGCGTTTGCACAGTATCCAGCAGAAGCAGAAGCAGCAGCAGAAGTGACCGTAAACGTACGCATAATTTTCGCGATGCTGCGCATGCACTTACTCTTGAAAGCCCTACGTACTGTGAGATTGTATGCATCATGTCGGGCTGAGACGCCATTTTTTATAATTGAAATTACTCTTTGACTGCCGAAATGAAATGAAAATACAACATATCTGCGGAAATAGAATGGAGTGGAGGCATACTTACACATTTCTAAGATGACTCTTTAATGATATATCGTTAAAAGGCTTGTTTTCTCTACTTTCCACAACGAATTTCATCGGGAAATTCTTTGTCTGTAGTCCCACCATTGCATGCACCGTAAAGCGGTAGCCTAGTTACTAGGCTGAGGAGTGCATACTTCACAACCGAGTCTGTTAACAACTATGTCTTAGTAACGGAATGATGCTAAAATCTATTTTAGCGTAACTCCGTTACCAAGCTCATTGACATGCAAGAATTGTTAATAGAAAAGTTTGTGTTGAAAGATAATAGCACTTCTTATAGAAACAAGCTCTCTGCATGTAATTGTGCATCATATTTGACATCATATTAAAGAGATTTTGTTTTCCATTAATTTGAAAGTCTAAAGACTGTGTCTGACTGTCATTCCGTTATCATGGAACTGCTCTAATACAGACCAGACCTAATCTCTGACTGGACCGCTCAAGAGGATCCAGGGCAGTCAGAAGGATTAGGGGGCCTAGGCTGTATTACCAAACATAGTTGTTAACAGACTCAGTTGTGACCATGCTCTCCTCAGCCTAGGAACTAGGCTACGTAAGCGGAAGTGAAGGACAAAGAGCTAAACACAACACAAAAGTACGTCCCTCCAGAAACAAAAAACATAACTTTTTATCTAAGAGATCTTGGGCAACATGATTTGGCAGGATTGTTCCTTAACGTATTGACTAACTTCTATGTGAAAACCACATTAATCCAATTATTCATACATGAGTAGGCAAATTTTAAAGGCCAAAATTTCACTTTTCAAAAGTCACAAAGGTAATGTTGGGATTCTGTCATGTATATGAATTTTGATGAATTCCATTTCTGGTGCATAATTTATGTCCTTTCAGTGTTTATCATCCATCTCTCGATGCACTAGCACCTATCCTGACATTCAACGTATTGTTCCGGTTGAGTGAGCACCGTTTATACTCATCCGTCTTTAGTTTGACACTTTTAAAAACCCTTTATTTTTTTGAAAAAATGAAACTCTGGATATTTTGACAAAGATGTAACTTAACCTGTTATGTAAACATAAGTCATTTTCGTGTCATGGTTTAGTGAATACACTTTAAAAATCACACAAGAAATGCCAAAATGTCCTGTTAAAATGGCATAAACAATTAACTTTATGACTTTCGAAAAGTGACATTTTTTTTCCTTTAAGATTTTCCTACTCATGTATGACTAATTGGATTAATGTGATTTTTACACAGAAGTTAATGAGTTAAAGTTTTACTCAAAACCTCTTTGATAAAAAGTTGCTATTTTGATTAGGGGGAGGGGGGGGGTTACTTGTTCAGACCTGCCAACCAGTACGATTTAGTCGCATTTAGGACGATTGTTAGAAGTAAATACGACAGTACGATTTTTTGTATGTGTGTGCCATATTCAATGGCGAGATTCCCATTCTGTTTTGTAAAGTATCCTACCAGCATCTCACATTGGCAATTTCGGGATGTTTATTGGTTCATCGAACACACCAGTCATGATAAAATCATGCATATTCAACCAATGCTCCTTAAAAAATGTTCGATGTAGGACCTGTAAGAGGCATTGATCCGTTTTTTTTTTTATCCAACTTTTGTCGGTAAAATACATTTTTTGAAATTAAAGAATACAGTTTTTGAACTCAAGAGGTTGGCAGGTCTGCCTACATGTATAAATCCCTACAAAATAAACTTCGCAATTGTTGAGATACTGTGTAGGAAAGTACACGACAGATGAGAATAGGATTTTTTCTGAAAATAGGATTTTTATGGTAAAATAATAGGATTTTTGATCAAGTGAGGTTTGCAGCTCTATTGTGTTTAGATTGATCTTTACGCATGGCAAATATCAGGATTGTTGTCGACTTTGGTTTGGTTTTATTACCGTATAAAAATCACATACAATTCAAACGTATAGAATGAGGTTCAGTTAAAAGCTGGTTGCCCATATTCAAGAGTAACTGTAATGTTACCGCTGGTCTTCCATGGGGCCAGTTACAATGTATATATAACGTAGAATTCAAAATACTTAAACATTACCAGCACTAGAAGGGGAAAATAAAGTAGAGAGAAATAAAATGAAAATAAAAATAAGGTACATGTTATCAGAATTAATGGATTTCTATTCAAATCTTATTTCTTAATGTGTATGAATTGACAAAAATAGACATCATGGTTTGGAGTGAGACATACTTGCTTTAAAGCCAGATAACGATGTATTATTTCCAATATCATAAGATATTTTGTTATACTCAGAAGCAGCCCTAAATTTAACCGATCTTTTACAAAGAAATAGTCTTTGGCTTCGGTAAACATAGATCATGTTGATGCGGAGGGAGTATGGACTGTCTTTATGCTCGAATCAATGTTTCATATAAACTGGTGACATATTATTCATTATTTTAAAGGTAAATATTATGAAATGAATTCTTTGTCTTTCAGGTATAGTATCCCAGTCCAAAATTACATAAAGTTCATTTTTTAAAGCGTGAGAGTAAGAATTAATCTTGAGAATTATTCTGCTGGCTCTGTTTTGAGGTTTTTGGAGTTGACTCAGATATGCATTTCTTGCAGACTGCCATACTACATCTCCATAATGAAAATGGGGCAATATAATGGAGTTCAGTTCAGACGTATTCACAAATTGTCTCAGACGTCTCAAATAGCTGACCATTTTGCCTATTTTGTTGTACAATTTATCAATATAAACATCCCACGTTAAACTCAACATCATCATCAACAGAAACATCAAGATAGTTAAAACTCTTAACTTGAGACAGGAAATGTTCCTTAATCTTAATACGCAACATCGGGTGTTTCGTAAGCATGGGTTTTGACCACCGTAGCATACATACACTTTTGTCATAATTTATCTTTAATTGATTTCTTTTCATCCAAGTTTCCAAATGTCCAAGGTCTTTATTTAATGCCTTCTCAATTAGTTTAGGTTTTTTATGTGAGTAGTATATAACTGCACCGTCAGCGTAGAGATGAATCTTACACTGAAAGAAAACGTATGTCATGTCATTTATAAAAAAAAAAATATATATATATATAAACAACAGAGGCCCTAAAAGGGAACCCTGTGGTGCTCCCTTCGCGCGCATAAATGTCCCTTTCTTCAGATAAGACATTATTAACTGATGTTCTTATTCTTCTATCAGAAAGGTAGTTTTGAACCATTGTAATTCGGTTACAGTTCGATATTCGATGTTCTTTATTCCGAACTACGTAAATTGCCTATACCTCGATGCTCGTTAGTCCGAAAACGAAAAATGGTTCCTTAATCCAAGCATTTGTCGCGTAACGTTCGGAATAACCAACCTTCGGAATAACGAGTGCTTCCCTGTAATTCTACCCCAGTAATACCTACGTATTCAAGTTTGGATAGGAGGATTACATGATCAACCATGTCGAAGGCCTTTTGTAGATATACAAAGACAGTCCATGTATACTGTCCGCCATCCATGGAGTAAAATCATCTGTAACCAAAGTCAGGGCAGAAGTAGTCGAACGCTTGGGACGGAAACCCGATTAACAATGAATAGGAATTCAAGTATTGAAGTAATTTCTGCTGAAGAACTCTTTCCATAACTTTGCACATACAGGGAAGTATTGATATTGGCCTGTAATTGTTGTAATCTAACTTAGGCCTATCAACTTTTTTATGCACAGGTATGATTTTAGCAATTTTTCTAATCTCAGGCACTACCCCATCTGTCACTGACTTGTTAATCAAATACGTAGCAGGTTAAATTACTTCAGAAATTGATTCTTTAATTATGTGGACAGTAATGCCATCTAATCCTCCAGATTTTCATACGTCGAACCTCTTTCATAATATCTCTTGGAAAGACCTGAGGAGATTAAACTGTTCTTCAAAAGAATGAGAAAGAATTTCACATTAGTTCCATGATGTACCCTGTCACCCTCTGAACTAGTTCCTATGTTTGCAAAATGATCGTTCAAACCATTTGCTATCAAGTCAGAATTTTCCGTGGGAAGCGCACTGTTAGAACAGAAGTTGTTTATTAAAGATTTTGATATTTTCCATGATTTATTTCTGTTTGTTACAGTGGATAACTTTTCACAAAAATATTTACGTTTAGTTTTCCTTATTAAAGAAGTGACCTTATTCTTCAGGGTTTTATGAAGTTTCCATACATTCTCATCATTTTAAGTTTTAGCTTTTTTCTTAACTTTATCCCTCTCTTTCATTAATGAGAGTATATTTCCATTCATCCAAGGGGAGGATGTTTTACGAACACGTCTTGTTCTTATGGCCATGTGCTTATCAATCACCTTTAAAAGCGTTGTTTCCCATTTTTCGACCGCATCAGTAATATTTCGATACTCTTCTATTTTCTACCAATCTAATCGATACTTGACACACAGGACGTCATCCACATATGAGTAGAAAAGAGCCCGATGCATCGCGGCATGTATGATTTTATATTCTTGCTCAAATCGGTAAAAAGTGTTTGGTAGTATTTTTGCGTTTTAATGAGTTGTGGTTGCAACAAATGATATACGAATACTATTGTAAAACTACAGACACATAGACATAGAACACATAGAACGAAAGCTTAATTTCGTTGACCATTAAAATTAGATTTTTGATTAGCATTACCAGGGTATTCTATTAAAACGCATCTGGATATTCCTTGTATTGCTTCTTCCCGATGTTTTCTTTTGTTATCCCATTATTTTTTAAGGTATGATTTACTTGATAAAAACGTAAAACCACATGGAATTGTGAGCTTTGAAATAGGTGCAAACAAAAGGTACCATGTTTAATTTCTCTCAAAAATAAAACAGGCACATACTATGGAGCATAATTAGTATTGTCCTTGTCATGATTCTGCTTTCTAACAATAATTCCAGTGATAATCAGAGATAAACGTGCACGGTCTTCTCCTCTTTTTAGGTCGCATCGTGATCGATGGTGTCGACATATCTACTGTTCCCCTTCTCACGCTCCGACAACGCATCTTCATTATCTCACAAGACTCCTTCACTGAGTCCATCAGGTAAGCTGGCTTTTGTTGAGACTTTACGCATAATGGAAATGTATAGCACAGATATACGTTGACAATCTTTAAATATAAAAACTAGTCATTTACTAATGAGACACATATTTCAATGTCGCCTTCACAAGGCACTATTGGAAATGCAAAGAACTTAAAAGTTTGTTATGCACAAGAGAGAATTTTGTAAAGTTACTTTTATTTATGGTCTATAATAAAAACATTTTTGTTTTTTGTGTGTATTTTCCCAATTATCTTTATTTGTATGATATTATTTAACACGTAGAGTGAGTGATATCGCGATTATTATTATACAGAAAATGCTTAAATGCATGATGAGTTATTTTTGGCATGTATACACAACATTATTGGTAACATTTATTAGGTATTGTGATAGATGAAAGAGTTTACCTATCTGGCCCGAAGTGTATTTACTAAACTCCTTGTTTGGTGAAGATTTAACCTTTGAGCTACATGACCCCAAATCTAACAAGACATACTTGTGGACAAGTATAGGGTGGTCCATGGTGGCCCGTATGGCAAAATTTTTACACAGACATTGGATGGTCAAAGCACGGTGACACTATGGACCTTCCGTGGTGACATCACCTATTCATTAGAAATCAAAGACAACACACACGAAAGAGACATGCCTCAATGGTGACATGTAAGTGCTAGCAACATGTAATTAATAGTCATTTAAGATAAAGGGGCGAGAAGAAAAAATGGGAAGGAAAATCTCAAAGAGAATGACAAAGTGAGGGATTGAACAGAAGAAGGTCGCAAAAATCACATTTCAAAAGGAATGAAAAACTGACCCTAACCACACCATGATTTGGACAGGGGCCTCGCGTTAATTAAAACAGCGCCTTACCCATTGAGCCACAAATCTAGCCATTCACTTAACACGTAAAGCAGAAAAAGGGCTATAATGATTTATAAATCAATGTTCAAGCTGAGTTTTTACAAACACTTCGACATCTGATCAGAAAATGGAGGCAACGGCTAGAAAGCTAAGTGACTCGGGTACAACATACTAAAATTTCAAAGTAAAAAATTCAAACATAGGCGGTATACAGCTGCTAAAAGATAATCATGTGATGTATGTAGTGTCAGAAACATGAAATCAGAAAAAACGGGAATTTGACGTTCCGTTCGCGTTGCGCATGGAAAAACGCGTTGCAGAGGTATAGAAATGAGATTTAGATGATAGATGATAGATTATGCATGTTTCCCGCTCTTAGTGTACCCTTAAAAGATAACAATGTATACACAAACACTTGCGGGTTATTGACAAAGGAACGTCGTCTGCAAATAGATGTTAGACACGCGATATGCGCACATGAAAATTGACAGACCTGTGGCCTTGATGCATTACACGTCGTCTTTACTTGTTTGAATATACAGTTCTTAATAAAGCATGGGTCCGAAATGGAGGTTACAATGGTTGTTTAAGGAGCAATCTTGATCTGCCAGCATCAAGGCAAGACAGTGAGCTGTGGTACGCTCTTGAGATCTCTCAACTTAAGGCTGTAGTAGCACAGCTGGAAAGGGGACTAGGTAGGTAGATGATGCTGATTTTGTTCTTTGTTCTCTTAATCTCTCTTCTTCTTTATACATATATATTACCTATTTGTTTTTTCTCCGTCTCACATCTCTTTGCCCTTCCCATCTCTCTCTCTCTGCCCCTTCTAGTTTTATTTCCTACCTGCTTCTGTTTATCTCCCCCTTTATTTCTCCATCTCAGTTTGACTTCGGCTCTCCGTAATATAGAATAGAAGAATGAAGAAAACAGACCAAGAACATGACAATTTAAGAGGAGAGGATAGTTAGGAAGAGAGTAGAACAAGAGGATATCGCGTTTCTTTGTTGTGCTTTTTGCTTTGTCACATCGTTCGATATTCAGTATCTATGAAACACTATGTCACTTAATAAGCTAAAACAAAAAAATAAAGTGAATAATTACTTGTAGTGGCAAATGAATGACTTCTTGTTTAATCGGGAAAACGCATTCAATTTAGAATTCGGCCTTCCATCATGTCTATTAGGTTCTGTGAAAACACGATGTAAAATGCACAAGGGGAAAATAAACACTGAAATGTGAAATAGCAAATAAACCGATTTACCCATTAAACACGATTATATTGCAATAGAACAACGGAACAATGGAGTGCACAGACAACATTCTACAACATTAGGAGAAGTCAGAAGCGAGAAATCGAATTAAAAGTGGATAAAGCCTAACTGCATGCAGTGTAAATTGAGTAAATATTATGAGACAAGCATCACTGCGCGACCTGACGTTATATGAAGTAAGACAAACAGACATCAGTCAAAAGAGTTTTATTGCTGATTTTTCTTTTCTTCTTCACTCTCGCTCAGTTGTTATCAAAATACTCCAGTAATAGACCACAAACGATTTCTAGTGTTAATGTCCCGTGGATACATGCCAACACAGCACGGCTCTTCGCTCGATTAATTAAATATTTTCTTCCTCGTCAAGTGTCAGCTCGGGAAACTCGAGCACGAGATCCGTCGCTGATCATTCCGATCATCTTACCCACTGTCCAAACACGGAGATTAAGCGCGGGATAAAAATTAATGTTCGCGCGCAGAAGTTAATGAATTATGAAAATGCACGCGTGGCGTACGGTGTGGTGTTACACGAGTGTTGGCTGCGATCCATAAAAAAAAACCTTCCGGTAAATTTGATTTCTCCTCTAGTCGTTTGTCGACACGTGTTGAGGAAGAGGGGAGTTAGAGGAGATGAGAAAGAAAGAAAAGAGGTTGAAAAAGCAGGGTGAGAAGTGAGAATATTTCCTATTTGCACCCGAGTTCGCTTTTTTTTTTTGTTTATTCCGATATTGGTTTTAACATGATGTGGTTCACATTCAGAAGAAAAAAAATAGTGTTATCATTTTCAAAAGCCTTAACCCTTTGATTGCCAGATAAAGTGTAGCTCTATCGGATTTGTGTGCATTACTTGCATAAAAATCACATGCCGCTAACAATTAGTTAATAGATTCATTGAAAATCAATTAATCAATTGAAAAGTATGACATTTAGACAGTGGCGTAGGAGGTTCGTACACCTGGGGGGATGACTGGGCTGCCAACACTAGTGAGGGCGCGAAACGCCCGAGCGAGGGAGCGAAGCAACCGAGAGGGGGTAGGGTGTAGGAGAGGGTGTCCCCCTCCCTCGGTAGGGAGGTTTGGCAATTTTGAACTTGAAATCGTGAAATCTAATGCATGCTTAATGAGGTAAAATACCACACACAAGCGTGCACGCACATACACACACATACTCAAACACACACAAACATACACCTTCACACACACACACACACAACGGCGGAAATCGCTCCCCGAGGGTGGGGGGAGGGGCGTGTTTTTCCTCAAGAAGTAACCGCTGAGCGGGGGGAGGGGGGGTAGTGATGTATTTTTTTTTTTTTTTTTTGGGGGGGGGTCAATAATTTTTTTAATCCCGCCCAGTCCCCGAAAGTGCTCCCAGTGGTTGGGTGGGGGGGGGGGGGGGGGGGTACAGGACCAAAAATAGTGGGGGGGGGGGTATCTCATATGGTGGGGGTACATGATCGAAAATAGTGGGGGACATTTGACATTGTGCCCCCCCCCCTTTTCGAATAAGTGGGGGGGATGGGACACGACCCCCCCCCCTCCCCCGGGATTTCCGCCCATGCACACACAAACATACTACGCCTTGAATGGACAGACATACATCGACAAGATCTACACACCCTGGCATTAGAATACAGAATGGACTGACACATAGTATTGCATATTGAACCACACTACGTATTTATTTATCTCTGTGAATTTTGTTGTTACACCTCTTCAGAAAAAACAATCCAATGTGAACTGTGTACGCGCAGGTATAGTCTTTGTTGTCTTGATAGGGGTATGTAGTTATGAATGGAAAGAGCCTCTGTGGCCATTTGTGAATAGAACACATAGACAACAAACAAATAACGATTACACTTTTAACAATATGTCTGTTCATTATAAAGCATAATGAACACGTACATACTATACTTTTTTTACCTCAAAGAAACAGGCATAGTATCCATAGATGGATATTGGCTGGCGGCTCATTAACATACAGATACAAAAAAACATAGATAGTATCACTATGATCCATGACCTAACAATACAGCTTTGTAAGTTTTTAAAGAAATCGGAACCATAACGGCATTCAATCGTTTCAAATTAGAGCATTATTTATTTCTAGTTGATCTCAATCTTATAATAGTAATAGTGATAATAATAATAATAATAATGATAATAATAATAATAATGACAATAATAATACTAATAATGATAATAATAATAATAATAATAATAATGACAATTATAATAATAATAATGATAATAATAATAATACAAATACAGAATAATACTTATACAAATAATAATGCTAATAATAATAGGTTCCTTTTATCTCACATTTCAAGACAGGCTAAAGTCAAACTGAGCTTTACATGAAGCAAACTTCTTCAAACATATCAAACTTATGTCTTCATGCATCAATCAACATACTTTAAATGAATACAAAATAAAGTGCCTCTTAAATAAAACAAAAATAAAGATAGTTAACAATACAGAAAAGATGTAGCTCCTGCAAGCTTAACAATAAACTAATGTATACCAGTCAGTCCTGGTATCAGTATTATTGTAACAATAGTCATACAGTGGGAGTATGCAGTTGAACAATTCATGATTACACATAATATGCCGCTAATAACAATAAACACAATTACAATAATGATGAGGATTATTATTATCATCATCATACTTATTGTTAATGTTATAATTGTTATCATGAGTATTATTACTATTATTATCATCATTATGACTTATCAAGTAAGCAAATATCATTCCCCAAAACCTGGGGAAGGGGGATGATTGTACATATGCCATCCCCCCACCTTGTGAAGTGGGGGTGCATCTCCCGCATCCCCCTCCCCTCCCCGCTGCCTACGCCCCTGCTCAAGATCATAGTCCTTGCTCTTGTTGATGTCCAGGATATACTACGTAGAATTCATGTAAGAGTTAATGAATTGTTAAAATGAAGCAAAATTCGCAACCCCGGTAGAAGCCTAGGTACTAGGCTGTAAGGTACATGGACACAACCCACTCTGTTAACAACGTCTAGTAACACAGACTATGCCCCTGTCCCATCCTCGCTCCTCCAGAGGAGCCATGGCGTAATAAGGGCGTAGTCTGTTTTACCAGACTTAGTAGTTAACAGACTGGGTTTTGTCCATGCAACTCCCAGCCTATATACCTAGGCTACCCCGGTGATGACGGCAGATTAGTTACGACCCGTTATCATTACCCCTCGGCGACTGGTTTATATGACCCTTTGAAGATTCAAGCACATTGTCTACAGGTGTACACTTAACGAGTTTTTTTTTAATCGTGTTCAATAAGCCAGTTCGTAATTACAATTTGCGCATGAGCAGATGAAGGTCATAGTGACCAAACCAGCTTGTTGGTTTTTAAATCACTGAGATAAGCATCATCATTAATAAGTTACTTTAGAATATGCTTGTTATCCAATTCATAAAAGAACACCAAGGTGTTCAATCATGGGGTATTTGACAACAGGCCAAACGACAACAATTAGTTTACAATAAACAATGTAATAGAAGCTTTCCCAATTGTTCACAGACCGTAGCCTACTATTCTTGTCACCTGTTTTGAGATATGGTTCCTTTATTAGAGGTTGAATATCGCAAATTGCTATGTCGGGTAAGCACATTACGTAACATCTCCTTTTGAAATGATATATTAATCAACTGCTTATCCTAATGAAAAAGGGAAAGGTCATAGTGACCAAACTTGCTCCAGAGCTAACTACGAACTGGTGTATTCGAGGTTGTATGACAAGCATGCCGAAAAAAAATTCCAGTCGGGGAAAAGTCAAAGAATTTGATTAAAAATGCCTCAAATTATGGAAAAGTCAAGGAATTTTGATTGGCCCCCCCAAATCAGAAGTAGTCAGTCAGACTCTGCTATATTTTGTTGCGTATGAAAACAACATCCATTGGATGACTGGATATGTGTTTTTTTTTTTTTTAGTGTAGCTTCTTTGACTCTTATACCGCAAATTGTTCACTGCAAGAACCTTTACACACTTTTTATCAAGTGATGAAACACAAATATCACCTTCACAAGTGCACGAACGGAAGTGCGGAGAACTCAAATAATATTGCACACAAGAGTGTGCAATAAAATTGAAAAAAATTGCACAGTTCTCCTGGTTCTTTTATTGTATAGTTTATAGTAGTATCATTTTTTATTGTCCAGGTGCTAAGCTTTTGTTTACACATCTGAACACAGCCTTGCACGTTCCTACATGACAGATGCGGGGGTGTAGGATGAATGCTTTGGAAATGGTTCGGTGAACCTACGTGTAGTTCTGTATGAAGGAGGTTTAAGTGTTTGTGTAAGTAAAATGCATATTTATGACTAAGTGCAGTAAAATCTACATTGTCATCGTGGTCATTGTTTGCAGGGTATCAGAAAGTCCTTGAATATATCAAATCATTTCCACACTCGGTGCTGAACATGACTCAAATTGTTTAACATGATTAATAGACGTCGTTTCCAGCTGGATGATATTAAAGGCATATCACAAAATATGCACATACCTTCTTGTTTATTTCCGTAGTAGAATTTGCTATTCACACTTTTAAAATTTCGTTTCCCTTTTCATTTGGCATACATAATGCATGGTAAATGAGGTGTATCATACAATTCAGAGATTTAATGCTCAAATAATAACATCTGAATTACATGACATGAATGTATGTGTGAAATATAGAGTCGGATGGGGGAGTAATAAACTAAACAAAAAAGGTGAATGATCGTTAGGGAACTTATGCTATGTATATATCGAAATACATCAGGTTTCAAATACACTACACAGTGAGAAAAACAAAAGTGTCCCATTTTTTTTAAAAAAACTTGTCTACTCCGGAGTATGAATATTTGACCATGGGTTCATAATAATGTCTTAGTAGAGCCCTTCTCCCAGAATATTTAGGTACCATTTACATTTGGATCTTTGCATGCATGACCATGATGACTGTACAGCAGACATTCTTTAGAACATTGCAAAATTGGACTTGCGCTAAGTGGCTGAGTGAAGAATGAAACAAATTGTAAAAGGAATTATAATTTATGTGCACACAGAATGACATACACATACACAGACCATATAATTTTTGTTTTCATATTTTGTCGGCGCAACGGATTTTGTTTTCAGTGTAATGCCCATACAATGTGTCGGCAGGAAAGCCATTTTTGTTTGAACCAGGGAAGTCTTATAGGAAGGAGTAGAAACTCGAGCATAATACATTCAAACATCTGTATGGGTTCTAAAGCGTGCTCATGAATGTCAAAAGAAATCCATAATCATGGAAATGCTTTAATGTTCCATGTGCCGAGCCGACATTTAGCTGATGTCAACTTGAAAAGAAATTTCTTTAATTTCCCATTTGTAGACGTTTTGTTTTTGACAAATTCGTTTGCAAACTATAATGAAGTTGACGGCAGATAATGACAGATCCTAATACTCTGCTTTTGTTTCGAAAAGTATTGAGGAATCATTAAAAATCGGACATATAAGCTATTTGTATTAATTACAAAATTGACCAATTTCTTTACTTTCCGACAACTTATTATTATTATATATTAAGCTGTGTGTTAACATTAACGGCGTTTGTGTGTGTTTGCGTGAAGCATTAATGTCATTAACAGAACGGGATAAGCGAAATGAGACTGTACATTTCTTTTGTTCTCTCTGAGAAACCGTTGCCACACAATCATGTTCATAATTGTTCAAACACCTGAACAGCACTTGTTGAGAACACCATAACTTTTCAGCGGCTTGGCACATGGGTTCAAAGAAAGAAAGTTGCTTCCTATCCTTCCATAACACATCCCTGCACAGACACATACATACGTCGTGTCTCCTTCGTTAGGACAGGGATGTGTTAGGAAGGACAAGCAACTCGAGCATAGTATATTAAAACATTTGTATGGATACTAAAGCGTGCTAATGAATGTTAAAAGCATTCCACAGTCACTACAATGCTTTGATGTCCCATGCGCGGCACCGACATTTAGCTGCTGTCAACTTGGAAAGCAAAATCTTTAATTCACTGTTTTGTCTCTGAAAGCTATGTTTCTTATCACATTTTTTTTTGCCATTTTGAAGAAAGTTACGGGCAACACCACTAAAGATCCTGTACTCAGTTTTCTTCTAAATAATTGTTGAATGATGCACAAACGGAGATATAAGATAATATTCTTCTTACACAATTAACAAATTTCTTCAATTTCAATCATTATCAAAATTATATTTTAAGCTGTTTATTTTCATTAACAGAGTTTGCGTGCATTTGCGTGCAACTGAGATATTTTAGTAAAAAAAATGTTTATTTTTGTTCGCTGATATCTCTTTTCCTCACAAAAGTATTGATGCAATCGAACAGAACTGGACAAGCGAAATAAGACTCTACATTTCTTTTCTTCTATCTGAGAAACCGTTGTACGCAGTCCTGTTCGTTATTATTAAAACACCTGAGGAGCACATGCTGAGAAGACATTTCTTCTTCGGCGGTGCCACGCATGGGGTCAAAGAAAGAAAGTTGTTTCATATCCTTCCATAACACATTCCTGGTTAAGCCTATGTCTTTTGGTGGTTAACAATGGATATTTACAATGGATATTTGTGTTTTTGTTGTACTTGCCTGCAATTGGGCTTGCCCGATTTGACGCTCTGTTGAACCATATTTGAGTAGCACAAGTAATAAACACGTGGTTCGTCCTCAGTTCATCCGACAAAACAGATCATTTTTAATTAGGAGTATGTAAATACTCAGTGTGCAACAGATGTTTTGCATGAGTTTCGTCACCGTCACCCCGGTGTTCGGTGTCCCGCTAGAAAAACGGTGCTTCGTAATGTTCTGAAGTACCAACGAACAGGAACAAGTCATAATCTCAATGCAGGACATTCATGTTGCCGCAGAGCAGGAAGAAGTGAGCAAAACATCAATTGCAAAATGCCAAAATTGGCCAATGCCAAAATAACCAAAGGATCTCATCTTGGAGGAACTGGTTGCAGATGACCTAGAGCACCTTTAATTTACGGTATCACCCGCATCAGATGATGAAGCGAGGCGTGAACTCCTTGCACGGGACCCGGATAGAACCCCTTCCCTCTTCCTTGAAGAAACTCTCAATGGTGATGAAGAATGTTTTCCCCTCAACAGCTCGCTTTAACATTCACAACATCCGCTTATACTCAACAAAAAGACAGAAGCCACTCAACTTTTCCTACGACAAGAAGAATTACCGACAAAAAGTAACAGTTTGGTTAATCCTTGTCGGAAATGGAACGCTCAGTATTCCGTATTTCTTTCACTAGACTGTTAATGGACAACATTACCCAGGACATGATCAACAACCAGGTTGTTCCTACTTTGGAGCTGGTGCCTTGATTTGTGCGGCAACGAAACGGCGAGATAGTGCCCCAGCGCACAGGTAAAAGACCGGCTCTATGGAAATAGAGTGATTGCACTGAAGTTGCATGGCCTCTGAGATCACCGAATCGAATTCCTCTCGACTTCCTCATGCGGGGTTTCTTGAAATCACACATCTTCAGTAGCCCAACGGCCTTCCAACATCGAGGTGCATCGAAGAAGGATCGTGGAAGAGACGGACGTGGTATGCTTCTATTCGACGTGTTTCTCTAAGAATACCCTAACGTGGTCAACCGTGTGTCGTGTGGAACGGAGGCCAAGTACAGAGGAGTAAGAAATCATACTGCTGTATCAATAAACAGTACCAATTGAAAAGAAATGCACTTTTTCTTTATTATTTTTTTTTTACTCACTGGCGTAAAGAGTGTATTTTTGCGCAAGTGTGTATGAATGCGTGTGTTATTATTGAGAGAGTTGAGTTGAGCGTTCATATGGGCAGCTCCTCACATCTGCTCCTCAGTTTTGCCATGATTAGCTGATTATTTGGCGTGCCCGTTGTTTCAAAACTACACCAATGTGCTTGGCATGATCCCTGGACCACTCTGGACACTTTTAGTGATCTGTCTGTTTGTACTTCATATAATATGGACCTTATCTTTTTCTGCATGTCTTGTATATACTTGGATCAAGTGCAGCCATGTTGCAGTCTCTTCATGGACATCACCTTTTGATGATCACTCAAGCTTGAATCAAGACAGCTTTGTGTTCTATTGGAATAGCTACAAAAGGCAATGGAGTTAGTCAAGTGTTCAACCTTTGTGTTTCTTCTTGGCGTGTGCCTGCTGAATAGAAGTACATACTGTTGGTCTCAACAGGGAATGTCACTATACACTTTTACTAGTACAGTGTCTGTCAATTTGACACATTACCAGCCTTCAAAGCCTACAAGCAAGCTATGTGGAGGTTTTGTTCACTACTACCCTAATGCGAATGCTTGTTTTCGAACCTCAATTCTCTGTGATGGCGACATCAATCCTAATCCGGGGCCTTCAGGTGAACCACGCGGAGAGGATAGTAGGCCACCCGCAGACACTGGAAGATATGTTTCCTATACCTATTGCAGAAATGAACTATATGAGATTGATCTGAAAAGGTCATGTCATCGTTGGCTCCCCCCTACATTATGGAGAACGCTCACTTCCCTTGGGATCTCGTACAAGAAGAAAACCCGGCGTGGGAAAAAACGTACAGGAAGGGCAAATATCGCCGATTATGTTCGCTCTCCTTCCCCAAAGCACAAACAAAGTGGTATTTTTGCCGAGTCTTCAACAACTTGCCATGATGTTGGTGTGACCTCACGTACAGTTTCACCAGTGTCGCCACCAGCACCTTGTAATTTCGGTCTATGGAATGCACGATCACTCAATAACAAAGTGGGAATGTTTTGTGATGTAATGATAGAGAGAAAACTTGATATCGTTGCTATCACAGAAACGTGGATGTATGGGAATCATCGAGACGACCAGACTACTGCAGAAATACAGAATACGTTACCCGACTTTCAGCTACTTAGTGTGCCAAGAAACAATAGGAGGGGAGGTGGACTTGGTGTTTGCCTTCGTAAGTCATTTAAAGTGGACATGAATACATCCAAAGCCTTCGAGTCTTTTGAATCCATGGATTTGACTGTTAACAGTTGTTCCCGATATTCATCTGTTCGACTTGTAGTGATCTATAGACCGCAACTGACAGCAGACAAATTGCCCACAGCTCCAAGATTTTTTAATGAGTTTTCATCACTCCTCGAAGAACTAGCTACTTATCCAGGTCACGTCATGGTGTGTGGAGATTTTAATATTCACGTAGACGATGTTGCAAACTCCAACACTGCACTTTTAAATGACATTATCACCTCATATAACTTTAATCAACATGTTAGATCACCAACTCATGGAGGAGGTCATACCTTGGATTTGATCTTGACACGTTCTTCAGATAATTTCATTTTGGATGGCAATATCGAAATCTCTGATATCTTGCCTTCAGATCATGCACTAGTTGAATGTAAGTTGAATATTTCCAAACCACTGCCAAGCAAGATTGTCATAAAGACACGCAAGTTTCGTGAGATTGATATTGATGCCTTTTGTTTGGATATTAGGAGATCTGCACTACATTTGGCTCCTTCTCCCGATTTAGTGACACTTGTAGAACAATATGAAAATATCCTACATGATCTCTTGGATAGGCATGCGCCTGAAATTACCAGGACGATTACTGCCCGTCCCCATGCACCTTGGTACTGTGATTCGCTCCGCGAAGCGAAAAGGGATCTTAGGAGATGGGAGCGGCTTAGAAATTTCAAAAATCTTGAAGTGTACAAGAAACTCTTTAGTGATCAACGGACTAAATACAAGGCGTTGCTGAACAAAACAAGATGCGAATACCACAGAAACTCATTTGAGGATTGTAATACTCGACAGTTATTTCAAAAGTTTAATAAACTTTCCTCATCATCAAATGCGAAGGTTCTCCCATCCAAGAGCTCCGCCAGTGACATACAGTTGGCAAATCAGTTTGTGCAGTTCTTTTCTGAGAAAGTCAAATATGTAAGGAATGAGTTGTCAAGTCATGTAAACGCCTCATTGTCATCTGTATCAGAGCCCACTACCAGTACCACTTTAAATGCAACAGATACATGTAGACCTACCTTTCCAGAGTTTAATCCTATCACTGAAGTAGCAGTAAAGCGACTGGTGGTTAACTCTCCATCTTCATCTTGTGATCAGGATCCGATACCCACATGGTTGGTGAAGAAATGTGTTGATGAGCTTGCTCCTGTCCTCACACAAATAGTTAATTTGTCTCTGATGAACGGCTATTTTCCTGACACCTTCAAACATGCACAAGTTGACCCTCTTATAAAAAAGTCAGGTTTGGATCCAGAGGTCTTAGCAAACTATAGACCGATAGCGAAGCTTAAATTTCTTGGGAAATTAGTTGAGCGAGTATGTGCTAACCAAATACATGCATATCTAGATCTGAACGGTTTATATGGTAGAACACAATCAGCTTATAGGAAAAGCCACAGTGTTGAGACAGCTATGGTCCGCATTTATAATGACTTACTCCTGGCAGCAGATAGGGGGGAGGAGACTGTGCTGGTGATGCTGGATTACTCCTCCGCATTTGACACTATTGACCATGACATTATGCTTAATCGATTTTCGTTAAAATATGGGATTACAAGTACTGCATTGAACTGGTTTCATTCATATTTCAGCAATCGCACTCAAAGTGTGTCTATCAAGGGCACTGCATCTGATCCATGTGTTTTAAGTGAGGGGGTTCCTCAGGGTTCAGTTATGGGACCATTATGTTTTTCTATGTACACGGCTCCATTGGAAAATGTAATAGAGAAGTGTGGAATCGGCAAAATGATATATGCTGATGATACCCAAATTTATGTCTCAATACCAAAATGTACTAGTCGTGCCACAGTAATAACTCAAATTGAATCTTGTTTGTGTGAAATACAGGAGTGGTCACTGCAAAACAGTTTAAAGTTAAATCTAGGAAAAACTGAAGTTGTGCATGTAAAACCTCGTGATAAATTACAACCATCGCTGTCAATAACAGTTTCTGATATTCCCGTTTTGTCAGTTTCCAAAGCACGTGACTTGGGTGTTATTGTCCAAGACGATTTGCGTTTGAATACTCACATTGAAAATATTTGTAAATCGGCGGCCAAGGGACTATATAGGATTGGGAAGATCAGACATTTTTTGGATAAAGCGACCACAGAGAGGCTTGTTCACGCATTTATATTTAGTTACTTAGATTTCAATAATGGTCTGTTTCTGGGAATCTCTGAGACTCAACTAAATAAACTCCAACGTGTACAGAATTCAGCGGCAAGGCTTGTAACGCGAAAAAGGAAATTTGAACATATAACTCCAATCCTACGTAGTCTCCACTGGCTCCCGATAAGGGCTCGTGTTCAATTTAAAATCCTCACTCTTGTATTCAAATGCTTATGTGGAAATGCTCCTGTCTATCTTACTGAACTCATCAAACCATACCAGCCTACTCGAAATCTTCGTTCTCAATCAAAAAATCTTCTTTCTGAAATTCGTGTTAAATCTAAGACATTCGGTGATAGAGCTTTTGCAAATACGGCACCCAAATTATGGAATAACCTCCCCCAAGGCATTAGATCATTGACAGACTTCGATCAATTCAAATCAAAACTAAAGACGTATCTGTTTGATAATTATTAGTTATTTTCAAATTGTCAAATTCTCACATAATCAATTTTTACTTTCACACGCATAGAGACTATTTGAATGGTATTATGCGTCTCTAAGAATTGAATATTATTATTATTATTATTATTGTGCTTGAGTACATTGATTTGAAGAGCACTTGATGATGGTGATAATGAGGACGATGGTAATGATGGTGGTGAATGTATTACAGAAAAGAATGTCAAGGGAGTTAAAATTAAACATTCATCGATCTCGGTAAAAATACATTTTTAATCAGAAAAAGTGAAATTTTTACACTGCATATGAAGAAATGTCTTATTTGTGAGTGTGGTTGTATGAGTGAGTTTATGCGGATGTACGTGTGTGTCAGTAACAAAAACGTCAAATGTGAGGAGCCTTGCTTGGATGGATAATAGCTTTCGATTCCGATTTTTTAATTAGCGGTAAAATAATCAAATTCTTTCAATAAAATTTGTAAGAAAACGACCAACGTATTTTGAATTTCATCATCACATACGGTATATATCTCTCTAGAAAATTAATATTTCTGGTTCGGTTCCTGAAGATAAAGTCAAGTTGCATTCACCTGACCCATTTGATTGCATACATGCATTTATTTGCATTATATACATATACGGTTGTTGTTGCTGGGCGCGACAACCAAGCAATGTGCGTTTCTGTATCAAATTTGCATACAGATAACCAATAAAGGGACGGTGTAAAAAAAAGGTTCAGGCTTTACTGAAGACATTGCCACTTGAATGTGTGTTTGCCTGTATGTGCGTTTGTGTGCGGGCGTCTGTGTTCTCTTGTATAATACTAGATGAAAAGACCTACGAAACTTTTTTTTTTTTTTAATTTAAGAATCCTTTTTGTTTAGCATAGTGGCTAAATATCTACGTATGCTAATGCTGAGTAAACGTGAAGCAGGATTGATACGATAATGATAAATATTGATATGATAATATTGATAATGATAATAATAAGGATATTGATAATTAACTTCCACATACTAAGAATGCTGCTACTGCATATGATTGGTCGAGAGTTGATCACGTGATAAATCGTAGTTTTGCCCATCTGATCATCTAAGAAGAAAAGTTCGTTACACTCTAGGTGATAGTACTTTTTGGTTTCGCTGATCTCTTCACTCCTCACAGTCCTAACACGTGATCAATATTTTGAGTATGCGCGAAATAAAACTGTTTTACACTCGGACTATCAATTGACTACTAACACATGCTAACGCGCGTCCTAATGCGCTTCCTAACGCGCGTCCTAATGCGCGTCCTAACGCGTGTTCCCCATGGCAGCGGCTCGGGGTTATGTAGAGAAGTAAACATTACTTTTTTACGCCAAATTTTCATTTTTGGTATGGATAGTTGGTTTCAGATGTGGAATATAAAGCAAATAATCAACTTTTGGTTTCAGGCAATGAGACGAACTATCACTTCCTCGGCGATCTGAATGTATAGGCTATGTGTCCTAAGCTGCGCTTCGGAAAGATAGCTTCATCCAGATAGCCTCGGAAGTGATAGTTTGTCCCATCACCCTCACCAACTTGATTATTTGCTTATTATTACTCTACACTAAATTTATACAGCGCTTCACAAGAAGATTCTATCCGCGCTTAAAATCAAATGAAAAATTCTGAAATAACTATAACAAGTTATGTAATTATGCTCTCATAACTGACATGATATTTCTTCATATAGGATAAGTCGGATAGGGTGATGTGGTAGGCAGAGAGTACCTGTATTATTTTGCATGGGGAATATCACATGTTATCGCATTCTAGGCTAAGGGGAACTTCCCCTCTTTGCAATGAATGTACACCTGTTTGCACAAATGCATCGCTTGCAATTTATAGAGTTATACGACGGTACTGTGCATGGTTATTGAATCCTCTTTGCTGTAAGCATTGGTGTCGAAGAGGGCGGTGTTCCTCGCACTTGCCCCAGTGAAAACCCCCATGACCGCCAGCCGAAACTCCCGGTACTGCAGGCTGTAGATGAATGGGTTCGCGCAGGAGTTAAAGAACCCAAGGACGAGCATCACCTGATAGGGGTGGTACGACAGGGAAAGGACTTCAAGCGAGACGAGCAGGTAATAGAGCAAGACCGGAGCCCAGCAGACGACAAAAAGGATGATCACCACCAGCATCATCCGGATGACTTTCGTTTTGGCGCGGAGGTGGATATTCTCTGAGGATGGCTTCGGCGCAGTGAACCGCCGCGACTGCTTGTGGAGGAGGATGGCGATGAGGGTCTGGGTGACCACCATGATGGTGGTCGGCAGGAGCAGTCGTATGAAGACGGCGTAGATGCCGTAAAGCTTCTCCGTGGTGCGAGATGAATACTGGATGATGCAATAGCGGCTCACCGGGTGAACGGTACGAACCAAGATGGAGACCGATGTCACCAGAGCGGAGATGACGCATACGCAAAACACCACCCAGAGGGTACGTTGACGGGTCAGGATGCGGTTGAAGTAGATTGGATGCGCCACTGCAATATATCTCTCTACGGAGATGGTGGTCAGAATGTACGTAGACACCGTCACCCAATACCACATGTACAGGGGCTGGGCAACCAAACGGCAATAGATCTGGCCGACCCAGTTGTTCGGCATGGTAATAGCCGCGGGAACCGGAACGAGGAACAAAGACGTCAAGAAGTCGGCCACGGCGAGGGCGCCGATTAGGGTATCCGTAGAGCGACTTTGGTTCCGTCTCTGGTAGAGCACGACGATGACGAGAAGGTTTCCGACGATACCGACGACGGCACAAACCAGCTGCAGTATGACCAACCAATTCCATGGGAGTTTATACCACGCCCAGACTTTAACCGAGGTCATCCAATCGATCTCTGTGTCACTCAGGTCCGTAGCAGTGGTGGTGACGTCAGTGAATATCATCTCTCCAGTTGCCACTTCGTGGTGTTCCTCTTCACTGGCACGGCCCACCTCTGTCGGTGGAGTAGAATCGCTGAAGTGGCCCGTGGAACATTCTTCTGTCCTACGCTGTACAGGTGCGTATGTCATGGCCATTGAAACCATGGTGACGGATTTTGGAGTTGTGCTCACTTCCGCACGTATCGTTGTGAGGTGCGGAAGGATGAGAAGTAAACAAGTGACTGAGAGATACATGATGCTGAACATGCTGAAAAAGAATGAGTATTCAAAACATCAAATTATGTTAAGCTGCATATGTAATGTTATCCGCAATCTCTAATCATTGCCTACAGTAACAATGCAACTGCGTTTTAATTGCGACATAGCGATATTTGAAATCCTGCGATTGATATATCTGGAAATTCATATTGCAAACATAATTTTTTTTATTGCTTCTTACTGGTTCTTTGTTCAATGTTTGTGCACGTTTAATATTACAAAGATATTACCAAAAGACATATATAACGTTTAAAATACCTCATGAGTAGTCAGAAGAGGCAATGATACTGTCTCGAAACAATTTGAAATTGACAATCCAAAAATGTTCAGATAAGCCTATGTTAGACTTACATAAGTGGGGCAGAGTTATATTTGTGTTAATTGTTCACTTACCCAATACGTTAATCATGTATTTTTCAACAGATTTGATATTAAAGGAATTAGTGCAAATTTTCTCACACTGCAAAAGCGTGTCGAAACAAGAGCGATCATCAGCATGACCAGTGTCATATAACCTAAAAAGATTTGCATTGTTTTGCTGGTTTGCGTATTATGTTTTGGGGATTCGATAGACACGTTATATCTCATGCGGAGAAGTGACAAAAAATCATCCCAATGGAAATCAAAATTCTATCTTGTTTTAAAGATGTTTAAATTCACTTTAACACAGGGAAAACGCACATTGTAGATCAGAAGGAAAATAATTAGAATAATTATTTGGAGAACATCACAACCATTATTTATAGTATAAATAGCAGTAGCCCAGTAGAAGTATTGGTAGTCAATATATAAATATGAGAAGTAGTAGAAGTAGTTAATAATAATAGTATTTGAAGTAGTAGTAGTAGAAGTAGTCGTAGTAGAAGAAGACGAAGAAGTAGTAGTAGTGGTAGTAGTAGTAGTAGTAGTAGTAGTAGTAGTAGTAGTAGTAGCAGCAGTAGTAGTAGTGTAGTTGTAGCAGGGATAGTAGTAGTTGTAGTAGTAGTAGTAGTAGTAGTAGTAGTAATAGTAGTAGTAGTAGTAGTAGTAGTAGTAGTAGTAGTAGTATCAGTGTAGTAGTTGTAGCAGGGATAGTAGTAGTAATACTTCTTTCGTGTTAATAGTAGTAGGCATGGTAGGAGTAGAATAGCATTCCTATAATATATAAGTCCAGGAAAAGAGGTGGAAGCAAATTAGCTTAAATACAAGTAAACGGCAACTTACTCTTTTTAAGCGTTCTCCTTGATGCGCACTGTCGGGGGAAAGTCAACAAATTACGAGACATCCACCATCAAGAGCAAATGAACCGTGGGAGAAAATATTTCTGCCAAGAAACATCACGGATTATAAATCGTTTTACAGAAATGATACACACTGCGACTCTTTTGTATCAAGGAGTTCAATGCGCATGCTCATGTGCATGCGCAATGCTGACGTAAGAAATCACTCTTTGAAATCATAATTTTTATATCTCATTTCATGTCATTTCTGGCACCGCCCCTTATCATCACAATCATGATGTTGTCTTTTTTATTTTGCTTCCCCTATGTTGAACACCCACGTAACCACACTCCAACCTATTAAATTTGAGTTACTCTACTTTGTGTTTGTGATTATTTAGGAGAAAATCATTTGAAGCAAACGTGAAAGAATACAGAAAATCAAATTACCGAGGTTATATGCTTGGCTTCAAATCCAAATCTGAAAATGAGAGTAGAGAGTTTCTGATAAGGTAATTCTTAATCTACGAATGATTCAATCAAGCATGTTTCAATTGCTTGAATAGTACACCATCATATCTTATAAACACTTTTCGAAGTATTCTGTGAAACTAGTTCAGGCAGGTTAAGAAGTTTCTTATGCAACCTCTCCAAGCATGTAAATGATATCATGTCCGTGTAGAAATATGTTGTTCCATCAATTAACGTCAGGATGTAAGCGTCTGAGGACAATTTTGATTCAATAATCTCATCCTGTCATCCTGATGAAAAGAACTTCACCGATCGTGCTGCTCCGTAAATTTCCCTCATAAGAAGACAAATTAGCAACTGTATTTAATTCCAGAAAAGGGTCGTTCTCATATTCAACTGTTCAGAACGGTCTATGCTTGCATGGTTATCATATTAGCACAGGCAGTGTCAATCATGTTTCATTCAGTTGCATTAAATTATTATGATCTTTTATGCTTCTAGATGAAATCAAATGCCTTATTTAATCCAAGCAAGTTGAATATTTCAGATTATTATTCCTGCTTCATGGTACGTTACATCCCATTATGTCGTTTTGTCAAAGCAGACGTTTATTTATACATTGTACAATTAAAACTAACTTGATTTATCTCTGTATGCGCCATTGACTTATTGTGTAAACATAAAACGCGCAGAACTCATAAAGCAGCACAGTTTGTGTGGCAACCAAAAGGTTAAAGATGTGCTGGGCGATCATAAGTTATGTGAAGACCGTTTAACAATAACGTCATCCCAAAGCGAAAATATGTGCCTTTTCTGAAGGTTAGCATTTTACATCCTTTCAAAAAGGGGGCCCAAGGTTGAAAAAATAATGTAGGCCTTCTCATCTGAAAGGGGGCATGGGGCAGACACCAAAAGGACCTAGGGACAAATTTGTAATTTGTGCAATGGGGAAAAAAGTTACGATTAGGATCCCATCTGGCATGAGGTAGACACCCCCCCCCCCTCCCCCCACCCCCCCCCCCCCCCAGCCCCCAGCCCACTCCAAAATATTGGCCAAGGGGCCAAAATTGACAATACATATGAATTATATTCCTCACAGGAACAAAAGATAATATTATTATTGTGTACCTAGCTAATAAGAGGACATAGAGGATACCCTCCCCAAATAAACGTGGGGCCGTACATATATTTTGCCATCCATGTAAATAACCATCCTGTTATCATGGGGTGACTTTGTTCCCTCCCTAATGATTGACATTGCCAGGTGAGCTCAAGGTCCGCCGACCTTTATCAAATGTGCACACATGTTTGGTTCTCCAATTGTGTGAACGACAAAGCACCAAATTTCTCGCACATGAAAAAAATATTATTCCAAATGATATTGAGGCATCTCAAAATATTTTCATGGTCATCATTTTTCAAGATGGCCGTCATCATGACATAATGATACTTTAAAATATTGAAAATCCCGATCATAACGATGTATGAAATAATCAACAGTGAAAAAAACAATTTTGCTAGTGCTCAGAATATTAAAGAGCAGTAATACAATTTCCATAGCAAAAAAGAAGTAACTGTAATGGCAACTATCAACAAAATGGTTAACCATTTTTCAAAATGGCTGACAAAAGATGTGATTAAACAAAACAAAAATTGTCACATTACTAAGTGATGAATGATCATTCTAATTGTGGGATAGATGGAATGGAAAGGTAATCCATAAAATAATCAAGTGTCAACGGAAAGGTTAGATTGATGTGCCAATTTGTTACATAAAGTGTTGCAAGTAAATGTATGTCTATAATTGCTATTTGTTTTTGATATATTCATGGGGATATTATTTCCACGCAACACAAATACATAGTTGGGTGGTTATTTAGTATCATAGTTGTGTGTGTTTGGAAGGAATATGACTGGTCCCTAGGCCTAAAAGGTAATTGTAACATGATTGTTATTACATAATATCACGCCCTTGACCTATATTGGAAAGCTATTTGGTTATGGATCGTCTCCACATTCCCAATGTCCTACTTGTTGCTGCCACTACACTATAAGGCTACATGAACACTAAGAATCTATATGTTTTTGTGAAGAAGAATGTTCATCATAAACGCTACAAATACATTTTTTCATTCAATGGAAATTCCTCGCAAACAATATAGATGAGATCAAATTATTTCTTTGAGAGTTGAACACTTTTAAGTGCCTCTTTATCCAATGTTGTTAACATGGTTAAGTATATCTTTTTACACATATGTACCAAATTTGGTGCTTGTAGACAAAAGTGCTCAATTCATCTCATATATGTATATCGTGCACACACACACACACTCTCTCTCTCTGTCCCGAAAGTAGCCATAACAATGTAAAGATCATGTTATTAGTACATTTGCATAGCGAGATCAACATTACCACTGGTGTTGCAGGAAAAGATAAATGTTTCAGATAAGAAATAATTAATTTCAATTTTTAAGCACACAATGTCACTAGAGGCCTATCGTATGTTAAGGATGTGATTTTTCTTTTCAAAATAGATTGAATAAGGCTCTGATGAACGATACTTAACCAATATGTTCTTTATTGGACCTACATGTATTATGATTAAAACCACATAATTTTCGTTTACGACCGTTTAGATGTTCCTCGTGGTATTTTAATGTACATCGTAATAGCTGTCAATCGCAGTTGGATTTGCTTTCATATCAGTATCATCAAAATCTACTCCCGAATTAATGTCACGAGTTTGAGCAAATTTTTTTGTGTGTGCTTTCCTTGATGTATATTTCTTTTTTTTATTCCTTTGACGTGTTTGCTCATCTATCCATTTCATACTTTCATAACTTATTCGATCACTGCACAATTCGGACATGCAACTCGTATCTTGGTACAATTTCCTTGATGAACTATGGCGCTTGCCATTCCTATAAAAAATGTCAAACAAGTTTGAAATATCACTCCTCCCAACCTGAAAACAGTGTAAAATAGAAGCTGACCGTTTTCTTCTTTGCCTTGCATTTTGTAAGATTTTCATCATCTCATGTTGGTCTTAAGTAAAGTCGAAGCTTTCACACACAAAAAAAATTGATTTGCGGACGCCGTGTGTTGATACAAAACAGGTTTGACGGCAAAGAAAAGTGTTCTGTGACCTTGCCGTTTCTATGATCTGTCCATTAGCAGCAGCATTTATTTTTTCTATTGCAGCGATGAAACGTGGCTAACACAATACGACTTTCCCTCATGTAGTCAATGCCGCATATTCTTTTTGAAACGATATTTGTGAACAGCGAGAAAGAGGGAAAAGGAGAATTTTAAACGATAGTTCAATGGCTCATAAAGGTATTAAACGGTTAAAGAGACAAACCGATGGTAAATTGAATTAAACTCAAGGCGAAATGATGAACAACATTTCAGGTCTGTTATCCAGGCAGGTGGCAAAATAATAAAGTGAAAATGCAACCATTTAGGAAGAATGAGGTTGCAAGAGTTTGATGTAATGTGTATTGAGAGAGCAAAAGTAGGTTTTTAGAATGATTTTTCTTTATGTCCAAGATTTCATTATGACCGTATGCGAGTACATAATGGCGTTTTTGTATTAATTGAGTAGCCTACTTGGTTACACTGTAAAAAAAAAACTTCTGCTAACAAATAATACCTATATGGAGGCCTTTTTTTCAGGATACAAATAAAGTTTCCTCCTTTGAAGGCTGATTGGACTTTTTAAAAGATATTTTCATTGGGTTTGAATTCAGTGATGTATATATACATATTCTATTATACTATATACCAATTTAGCTCCAACTCAAGGCAGGGAATCTTCAGAAAACATATATAGATATGTTCTATAGATTAGAAATACGATACAATCGTTAAAGCGCTGCCCAGTATTTAAGCAGTAGGTTGAAGGTTCATATCCTTCTGTTCCAAGACTTTTTGACTTTTCTGACTTGTTTTTCATTTATATACAGAATGGAGCACGATATCAGCACTTCTGTGTATAATATGCCGAAGATCTCACTACTCCCAAAGCCCATTTTATTCCACACTACTACTTTATTAAGAGTACAATCCACTAAATTCCTGGGGGTATACGTTGACGATGCCCTTACTTCGAAACTTCATGTTAATGGGTTATGCAAGAAAGTCTCACGTAACATTGGAACTATCAACAAACTCAAATACTTTCTCCCTCAACACGCACTTCTATGCCTCTATTTCGCTTTGGTGCTTTCACACTTGAATTTTTGTATTCTGGCATGGGGCAATTGTTTCACGTCACAAACAAATCAGATAGTAGTACTACAAAAAAGAGCAATGAGAATAGTAAGTGGTACAGGCTACCGAGAACATACAAACCAAAACCGAGTCCTAAAATATCATGATCTCTACAATTTCTAAGTCTAAGTTCTTTCATGTACCAGCTAGCACAAAAAACATTACCCCAAAACATCCTTTATTTATTCTGCAGAAACCGAGATGTACAAAACTATCCCACAAGACAATCAAGTCTTTATCATCTCCCATTTACCCGGACATTATGTCGCCAGAGAACATTTTTATATCAAGGACCGCAACTGTGGAACTCACTGAGCAATGAACTGCAGTCATCCGTAACCATCTAGACATTGAAGCGCAGGCTAAAGCGCAGCCTGATTGACGCATTAGTTTATTTTCTCCTACGTATACCCTTCACCTTTAACTTTCTAGCCCCCCCCCCCCCCCCTTTACGGCACTTTTTGATTTATTTAATGTATAAATCTTTATGCAATTTCATGTCTTGTAACGGGGAGCCTATAACACTTTTTTATATGCTCCCCTCACATTGTTATATGTTATCAATTTTCTGTTATTGAAGTGTACAAGCAGTCATTTAATATTGCTTTCTATATGCATTCTATTTATGCATTTATCCATTTAGGAAGGCAGGAGGAAGAGTGAGAAGTATGCTTGTGTGTGTGTGTTTGTGTGTGTGTGTGTGCGTGTGTATGTGTGTGTATGTATGTGTGTGTATGTGCGTGCGTATATGTGTGTGTGTGTGTGCATGCGTGAGGGCCAACGTAACTATCATCGCTTTCAATGGACAAAAATGCCAAGCTTGGAGTTATTCCCAATTATGTTATTACGTTTTTACTAGGGTATTAAATACTCGATGCTCAGACAGCCAAGTGCCAAGTTTTGTGTATACACTGATCATTATCATCATGACAAATAACCCTGAAGTTGCTAGATGTTCATAGCATGCTGCACCACGAATTGTGTATCGAAGTAATTGTTTACTTTCCTGCGTGATAACAAAAATAATGAAACAGCTGCAAGTAATTCAAACTAATGATTTGCAATTCGGGCGATACGTGAATAACAAATGACGAGACTCGGGGATTATGCGTATCTGTGTATGAGAGAGGCAGAATGATATAGCGTGTTATCTAGCTCGTCAGCGCTTTCCGCGTCGAGACTTTGTGATCGCCCACCCCCCCCCCCCCCCAAAAAAAAAAGGACACTTAATTACACGAAGTACAGTCTGTTTTTGTTTTATTGCCCTTACTGCGACCCTATATACGCTTTGTCAGCTTAGTCTCCATAGCATCCTAAAATGTGCTCCAAGATATAATTCTTTGTATGTCCAAGTTGCGCTTCTACAGGCTGAGAAGTGTTTTTTTTTTAGAGAGAGAGAGACATTATTTTTACGACACAATTGCCTTGTCACTTTACGAACCATTGAAGCATTTTCGCAAAAGTGATTGGCACACATGTTATTGGATGCTTGTTTGACTCATGGCTAATTAAATGGGCTGAGCATTGATGATAGCTTACTTTTTACTGTGTTGTGTTGAATATAAACGATGCCAGCATTGAACTATGGAATATAGATATTTGTTTTATGACACAATATGCATTATTTCACACAGCTTCGTAGCTCGTGTGCAACATTGTAAATATCTCGAACTTGAGTTGCGGAGTCTCAACCCGACCACAATATGTCCTCATGTAAGACGTCCTATATATTCCTTGAATGCCATGGCATGCTGTACTTTGTAATTTGAGTGGTACATGTATATGACATCTAAGATTTCTTAGGTAAAAAGATTTATATCAGTAATGGGAAGCCGGATAGGCCTGGCCTGCTCTGCCATCATGCATGGTAGCATGAAAATCAATTAAAAAACATAATATTCTTACATTTGAATGATAGCATGTGACCAATAAATATCCAAAGTGAACACAGTGGTCTCAATATATGATGGTTCGAAAACAGTGACGTGGCCCTACATGCAAAAGTACTGTCGTGTTTGGGATCGGTATCTGTTTCTAATGTTATATGCAGCATCGAGAGGTACACGAATAACGAGCATCAGACTTGTAAATTTAGAGTGGAGTATGAGAGTATGCGTTTATTATGCGTTTATTATTAAGAACAGATCACATCGTCCAGTGATTCACATGTTACAAGTAGTGGCAAAATATTCGTTTGCTGATGGTCTCAACTCTTCCCTTTCTTCACGAAGCTTTTCTCCCCAGCTATAGCCAAGTGAGATACAACATTTGGGGGTGTGGCCTAACTTTGGGGGTAGCATTTACATGTAGAATATGGGAGACGCTAGGGGTGTGGCCTCTTCCTGGTGGCTTCACCAAGAGACAAAGAGAAAGTACTTGGAAGTCCTTGTATAGATGGAATGTGGGTCAAGTGTGGTTTGGGTGAGAGGATATTTAGAAGACCTTAATGATGTGGTCGGAGCGGGAGAGACATAACAGAGATTGGTATAAATCAAATAGAGGATGGGGGAAAGTTGAAGATTTAAAGGTAGATGAACTGCTACATAACACTACTTGATACGCCCAATTAATCAATCTCAATATTGATACTGTAAATGTGATTTCATTTAATTGGCAACGTTGAATATAGGTTTTCAATTATTGTAACTTACCATCAATAGTAACTTACATGGTAACAGCCAATGAGCTCTCATTATTGCACTTGTTTCCATGGTAGTTACCATTGCTTGTAAGTTACAATAAGACCAAAGGGTATTTAAACCCCTACTTAATACAATTTGGTATCACACCTGACGAAGCGTTGCAGCGAGACAAACGATTATCACTAGCGATTTATCCGCAATGAGTAGCATATTTGAGAACTTATATGCAACATGACCTAGGAAGCACTTACTTATTCCAGGTATTGTACACATTTACCAAAAATATTCCCGTAAAACTCTGAAAAAGCGAAAGTACACACTTATTTTGTTCATCTCGCTGCTTAAAGTTATTGTTTCATTGAATTGAATTAAATAGGTTTATTCAAAAAATCAAACTCAAACAATAAAAACAGAACTAGCAGCTCGCGAACTGATGCAGATTTTTGTACATTCACTTAAAGGGATAGTTCACCCTGAAAGTACTTTGGTTTCAATAAAAGGAGACACATGAAAGGAACATATTAGTGTATTTTGAAGAAAATCGGTCAAAGAAAAAGAAAATTATTTAAGTTGAAAGTTTTAATTTTGTGATGTCACATGCCAGGTGCTTTCCTGTATGTTGTGTACAATTTGTTTGGAAAATGTCCATTTTCTCAAAAGGATATTTACCATTTCACCTGTGCGTTTGATATATAATTAGACACACGTTTTTACACACATATCGCTATGAAAAAAAGAATGTATTCCTTCATCAAAGAACAAAAAAGGCAATTTATGGAAAAATTGTACACAAAATATGGAGTAGCACCTCGCATGTGACGTCACAAAATCAAAACTTAGAACAATCATAACTTTCTTATCATTCGACCAATTGTAATAGTATTCATATGAATATTTGAGATAATGCTGTGTATAAGTAGAGGGTTACGTTCATTTAACAAAAAAGTTGCACAAGAAACGCCTTTATGAACATAATGTAATGGTATTGTATAATTCATATGAACACTAAATATCTTTCAGAGTATAAACAAAGGGTTAAATTGAGTCAGAAATCATACTATGTATTTAAAGATCTGTGATTTTTTATCAAAGCAATGCTTGTTTTCACAGTATTATCACATTAACCAATTAACTTGTCACACTTAACCAATATTAACCGTTAGAAAAGGTCTCACAAAAATACACGTCACTTAACATTTCTGTACTCAGTGCCTAAAACTAATAACTTAAGAAAGACTGGAGATGACAAGTGTAATGATGAGTTGTGAAAGCTAAAATCAGAAAAACGAAAAGATAACACAGTTCCTGAAAAACTAATTGAAGTAAAGAGTCATTTTGAATCCCAACATGAAGATGGACTGAATATAAATGTGAAAATGAAGAAAGAAAAAATCATATATTGTATACTAAGTTATATTGATTCAATATATCATTTTGTTCAAGCAATGTCATGGCAGTATTTTGATTAAAGATAAACTTATTAGTAGGGCCTACGGTTTGCGGCTACTAGTCTAAATATTTGCACACCCCCTATCTCCCTCCAAGAAGAAGAAAAAGAAAGAGTAAGTAATTATAATCCGGATGAAGGTTACTTGTCCTTTCCTCCTTTTTCTTAGACAGCATGTTCATCTCCTGTTTATAATTTATACCATGGCATATGTTTGACCTGCATGAAGATTCAACTGCTTCAATCTGCGATATCTATAACAGCTGCGTATGATAACCTGTAAATGTTCACTTTTATTTTCTTGAATTTTAAAGAAACTTACCAATTTCGGGACATATGTTATTGTTATCGCTCGTCTATGAATGATATTCGTACAACCCGATTGTGGACTACTGAAACCATGGCAATGGATGTTTCCATGGAAAGCACTCGTTATTCCGAAGGTTCGTTATTCTGAATGTTGCGCGACAAATGCTCGGATTAACGAACCCTTTTTCGTTTTCGATCTAACGAGTATCGAGGTACCTATAGGTACTTTACGTGTTTCGGAATTACGAACCTTCGGAATATCGTAACCGTTTCCATCTCCAACACACCAATTTACTGGTGTATCCAGTTTTCTCCATCACCTCCACCCTACTACGACCTGCAATCATGTAGATTGGCAAAACAATTAATTTTACAGGCTACGGTAGTGAGGTCCTCCACCCCCCCCCCCCCCCCCCCCCGCCGCGCCCTAGAAATCAAAGATGCAGCGCATCAACTGTGCCGATAGATAGCTATGACCAATAACCTGAATGAAGTAAACAGAAAATAACGTAAGGCAAACAAGTGTAGCCGAAATAGCCTGTTCCCTAATGCAGTTATTACTGGCTCCGTGCAAATATTCGTGATGCTTGAACATGTTTAGTGGGGAAATAGAGGTATCATTATTGATGTTTCCGCCTGAATGGCTTGTTGAAGTAGCTTTAGTGGAAACGCACTCCTCTCGAGGTATGTCAGTACTGTCCACCGCATTCCCCTGCAACGTGTAATTTTTGTAATCGTCGCACTCTTCAATACTTTTTGATCGATGATAAACAGAAGTACAACAAACCGTTGACAACGAATGTCTCATCCAAAATGTATGGATGAAATTGGTTACATTCCTTGTGGGTTCTCGGAATGGAGGAATTCGTTCTCCCTCTTGGTAGCAATCGATAACCTCATCGATATAACTTCCCTGTCGGGCTGTGCAGACGAGAATATCCCAGCCTTCGACAGGAGATGCGACCTGGTCTGTAGACGGGGCGCAATCTGCTCTCCCGGGTGGATAAGTCACATTCAACCTCTTTCGCAATAATCTAATTTGTTTCAGATGACCATCAGAAATTGTAGCATAACATATGTATGTTCCTTCATCACTTCTCTGTACGTCTTGGATTCTTACAGAAATACGGTACGTATCGCCATCAGCATGATTAGTGACACATTTCACTTTGAATCTTTCTCCCACACTGTTAGATACAACGTTACAAACGGACTGCTCACATTGGATGTTACAGAAGGGTGATCTATTTCCCACCGCGATATCGAAAGAGATGTGGGGTTGAATCGCATGGGCGAAGTGAAACTCGGCGATCCCTCCTTCGTAGGAGTGATGGATGGAATCAGACGCTGAAGTTAACTTAACTGCAATCCAGAGGAGTTGGCAGACCAGCAGCAGAGAAATCAAGCGAATGGTAGAGGCCATCTTTCCTGTTGGACACATATATTTATACAGTACATTGTCTAAGTCATAATAACAAGTTTGATCGCAGTAATCATAACAATTATTGTAATGAAATCGTAACAAATATTTCGATCTATAAATGCTGGCAATGTCAACATTCTTCCCCTGACAATCTTTTTGAATTTGATCAATGTTTCAATCCACATTATCAACTGAGCTTGATAATTGAACTTAAATGCAACGAATAAAGAATTATTGTTAAGAGCAGTTGCCAGTCGTGAATATCGAGTGGCGGGTTCAAACCTTGTTCAAAGGGATGGATATCCATTTCTTTAAAGGTCCCCTGTCTTCAAAATGTATGTCGACTTATATTGATGCAACATAATATTTACATAACAAAATCACTAACTGTTCAATGGAAATATGTGCCCTGATAAGCCCCGCCTCCAAAATATCCTCCAACTGAAGATTCCCTATATGACATCATCAAAAATGAAAATAAGCAGGATAATAAGCAGAATTTATGCACAAATTAAACATTGCAATGACTACCTCCACATGCCCACAAGAGCATCACATGTCTTCACGCAATACCATATAACAACCTTTCATGTGGGAATAATCGTTTCCTTATGTCAGAAATGTGCTAGCTATGTGATGCTATTATAAGCACTTGCAGGTAGTCATTGCAATGTTTAGTTTGTGCATAAATTATGTCTATTATCCTGCTAATTTCTACCTTTGGTGATGCCACAGGGGGAATCTCGAGTTGGAGGATATTTGGGAGGCGGGGCTTATCTGTGCTGAGAAAAAATATAGAAAAATTATTTTAAAATATAGGACACACATTTCCATTGAACTGTTAGTGATTTTGTCATATACATATTAAGTTGCATCAACTGAAGTCAACATACATTTTGATGACAGGGTGTGCGCTTCCGTTACACTATGCATGCTATGTGTTCATTTTGGGGTGAAAATTTATCATAAATTATAATGCAAATCAAGCTGAAAATGACATATCATAAAGTCAAGAGATGTCAATTCGGGTTACTAATGGAAACCCTAAAGCTTGTCCGGGTTTTGTACGAGTAGTAACAACTAATATATTTGAAGTGCATTCCATCAATAGACCATTTTCGTTATGTATACATTTTTATTCACATCGTTCAAACAATACGTTACTAAAGGTAACACGAAACCTTGTCCAAGCTTTGTCCGCGTAGCAACAACTAATAGATTCAGGTTGCGTTCCATCCATTGAAACTAAATCAAGAAATACAGCTGAATGTAATAACACGTCGCTAGGCAGTTAGGGGAAATTTGAATTCATTACGAAAACGACTAATACATTCAGAATACAACAAAACTTTTTGTATTATACCTGTAAACATACTAGCAACTGCGATCACAGTTTCATTAATAATGCGTGATGTTTCTGGCATGTCTGGCAGAAAAGAAGTTGTGGGCTGACACATGTGGTGCACAGTGTCATTGTTGTGTTCTGAATTAATTTGCTGATACACACATTAGTTTGCCCTCCAAATTTGTTCGGTCAAAATTATACATTTCAAGGATTATTTCAAGAATGATAATTGGTGAAGTGCCACGAAACCTGCTTGGAAAAGAATTTACATCCCCTGAATTCATGACATATATGTCAATCTCACTTTGATTCGAGTTGTGATATATGTTTAATTGTTTTTCAAAAGTGTCAACAGTTTGTTTTAACACCTAGTACTATCAGTACGTAAAACTAGGTGGCGAAGGATCAAATGAGTCTGAAAAGAATCACTCACGATTGGTGCGAGGATTACATGCAGGACGATGTCGTTGCTGCGAAGTAATGGCGAGTCATCAGCTGGTGTGAAACCTGGTACCTAAAGAATCGTCGTCGTGTTTATCAAGCTATATCATATACCATAACATTTCGCGAGGTTCTTATTTTCTCGAATTTCGCGAGTCGGATGCTATGAAATGAACAATGGGAAATAAACATATGGATGCAAATGCCATATGTAGATTTCCCATTGTACAACGTAATTTGTATTATCAGCCACAAACGGTATGATGCTGGCTCATGAACTTTGAGTATCTTTGTTAAAGGTGATATTCATAGAAGAAATGAAGCTATTCATCTACAGAAAGCTTATAAGCCATACAATGACCTTGGATGACATTCAGACAATATATCACTTCCGAAAAAGCGAAATTAGGATGAAAACAATCACCCTATTTTCTGGGACAATTTTGCTGTACTGTCATCCGAAACGGCCTTTAGGGAGGCGTTATTGAGCATCACACATGCTAATCCGCAGCTTCTTTTCCGCCAGAAGCATCATGCATTTTTAATGAAACTGTGATGACAGAGTGGATTAACATTTGTGTGTAGATTGTAGTTAGTCTCTATAGCTGCGTGAAGCATATCCTGGCTGTGACGTACAAACAAAGCCACTTTCCCTTAGGCGATTTCGTAGGTCAGGAGAGAGTTAATTTAGTGAAATTTGATTTTCATAAACACAAAACTGAACACTTTCATGGCATGTTAGCTGCATAAATTGCTTTAATAACTCATTAAATTATGAAATAATCTATGTGATTTCATTTCCTATCGGTATCGCCTTTAAGAAACAGGTAAGGTGAACGAGACATAGGGGGAAGATACAGAAATTGGGAGGTAGATGGAGATGAGGATGCATCAAGAAAGAAACAATATTAGGACAGAAATGTAAATAGAGATGAGGGAAAATTGAGAGAAAGAAAGAGAGAGAGAGATCGGGGGTAGTATTTCAAAGCATGTTTATAAATGATACATAGATACAAACAGAGATTAAAACATGCTATATCGTAAGAAAATGCCGTTTTATTTTGTGCCCTATTAAGATCAATTCCACGGATCCGAATGAATCTCTTTGTATCTTATTACAAACATTACATCGGCACAACATTTGAATGAATTGTCTTTTTATCAAGGCATGAACATCAACATCGGTGACTCTAGAAGACGGGAACTACATTAACAAACAAAAGGAGAATGGGAAAAATTATAGCCGACTACCTCTAAATGTTGGGACACGCAGTAAGCTCTATGGAAAGCCACAACCCAAAGAAGAATAGCCCATTTACAATAGTTATGAAACTCAGCAGAAATCGGCAGATAACTTGTATAACGTCTCACATCATAGCTTCACGAACCTCTTGAGGAAAAGACTATAACTGTCTACGTTTGTAATAACCTCTGACGTAGCGACCATTGTCTACATTCATAAATCGCATTGCACCGTTTAATTCAAGATAATGTGTCCATATAATCATATGTTTTTGGTTTATCTGAATTATATTTTGATATGAGTAAAGACTATAAGATACAGACAAAACATAATGCAAGGTTGATGTTAAGCTACCGATGCTGTGTACATTCAGAAATGGTGAATCACCGGTTTTAAATAAAAAACAAAGGTAGCCAAAAAATAAAGTAATAGCTGGTATGAAAACTTTGGCCCTTTTGCTCAGATTTTACATATTTTTGCTTAAGGAAATCAACAATTGTGTTAAGTACAGCAAATAAATTATTACTCATTCACATAGAAAATAATCAGTATTACATATACAAAAACAATGTTACTTCAATAGACTAAAATAGCATATAATCCGTCCCGTATTTTAGATTAGAAACAGCAAACTTATATGTCTCTCTTAACTCCTACCTTTCAAATCACAATCACAATCAATAAGCCATTCTCGACTTCCTTTACACATTGTTCGCCAAATCAAAATGTGTTTCACTTTACACCTTTGTCTGTACAACTTAGACTACATATATTATATTCTAACAAACTGCATAGGCCTACCTAGACCTGTCTCAGAATAGATCAGTGACTAATCCTCATAAAACATTGATTTCAATGTGTTTCTTTACATAACAATGTTCAAATTTCTTTCCTTTATTTCAACATCCCAAGGCCGGTAATTGCAGTGTCTTTGAATAAGACTAGCCATGCAGTACATACACGCGTCACGTTTTATGTACACTTGGAAACCATGATACCGAGAGTAAAGTCTAATGAATCGTACACCTTGGACTCGACGTGATTTATTCAGTCGCGTGATCATGATGAACTGATTCAATGATTGGAGATACTAAAAGTGTCATAGCTGTGATCAGATTGAATGGTCAGATGCTACGGTACTCAAAAAGCGTCAATCATTTTAATGCCACCTCAAAACGACCTGCGCCATCGCCAGGCTTAAAAGGAAGGGGTACTAGTGGAAAGACCACGGGACCCGTAATCAATAGAATGCTTTTCGTCCACGACCACAAGTTCAATTCCTGTGTTGATTCCAGGATATCCGGAGGGGAATCATCTCAAAATTATGACATCGTTAAATAAAACGAGATTCGAACCCGGTAATGGCGGTACAACGGTTCTGCAATTATTGCGGTCTGTCTGTCTGTCTGTCTGTCTGTCATAACGGGCCGTTATGAGTTACACCAACTACCCATTCCTTTGTTTTTAATCTTTATGTATCACCTGCATATTTTTTCACCAGAAAGTCACACAAATCCCACAGAGCAATTGATTGAACTGAACTGAACTCGCGAACTGGTGCAGATTTGTGTACATTCACTTAAAGGGATAGTTCACCCTGAAAGTACTTTGGTTTCAATAAAAGGAGACACGTGAAAGGAACATATTAGTGTATTTTGAAGAAAATCGGTCAAAGAAAAAGAAAATTATTTAAATTGAAAGTTTTAATTTTGTGATGTCACATGCGAGGTGCTCCCCCCCCCCCCTACAAATCAAAGATGCGCATCAATTAAGCCGAAAGCTATGACCAATAACCTGAATGAAGTAAACCGAAAATAAGGTAAGGCAAACAAGTGTAGCCGAAATATTATGTTCCCTCTTGCAGTTATTACTGGCTCCGTGCAAATAATCGTGATGCGTGAACACATTTAGTGGGGAAATAGAGGTATCGTTATTGATGTTTCCGCCTGAAAAATGGCTTGTTGAAGTAGCTTTAGTGGAAACGCAATCCTCTCGAGGTATGTCAATACTGTCCACCGTATTCCCCTGCAACCTGTAATTTCTGTAATCGTCGCAGTCTTCAATACTTTTTGATCGATTATAAACAGAGATACAACAAAATGTTGACAACGAATTTCTCATCCAAAATGTGTGTGTGAAATTGGTTGCATTCCTTGTGGGTTGACGGAATGGAGGTATTCGTTGTCCTTCCTGGTAGCAATCGATAACCTCGTCGGCATAACTTCCCTGCCGGGCTGTGCAGACGAGAATATCCCAGCCTTCGACAGGAGATGCGGCTTGGTCTGTAGACGGGCCGCAATATGCTCTCCCGGGTGGATAAGCCACATTCAACTTCTTTCGCAATGATTTAATTTTTTTCAGATGACCATCGGAAATTGTAGCATAACATATGTATGTTCCTTCATCACTTCTCCGTACGTCTTGGATTTTAACAGAAATACGGAACTTATCGCTATTATCATGATCAGTGACACATTTCACTTCGAATCTTTCCCCCACACTGTTAGATACAACGTTACAAACGGACTGCTCACAGTGGATGTTACAGAAGGGTGATCTATTTCCTACCGCGATATCGAAAGAGATGTGTGGTTGAATCGCATGGGCGAAGTGAAACTCGGCGATCCCTCCTTCGTAGGCGTGATGGATGGAATCAGACGCTGAAGTCAACTTAACTGCAATCCAGAAGAGTTGGCAGACCAGCAGCAGAGAAATCAAGAAATCAAGAAATCAAGATCAATGAAGTGATCGGTAGAGGCCATCTTTCCTGTTGGGCACATATATATATATAGAGTACATTGCCTAAGTCATAATAAAAAATTTGATGGCAGTGATTATAGCAATTATTTTAATGAAATCGTAACAAATATTTCGCTCTTTAAATGCTGGCAATGTCAATATTTTCTTTCCCTGATAATCTGTTTTCAAATGAACTTGATAATTTCAATGAAATGCTACGAATAAAGAATTATTGTTCAGAGCATCTGCCAGTCATGAATATTGAGTGGCGGATTCAAACCTTGTTCAAAGCGATGGATATCAATTTCGTTAAACATTGTTAAACATCCTTGATTGGACACACTGTGTGTGCTCCCGTTATACTATGTGTTAAAAAAAAACTTCTGAAAAATAATGAATAATAGATTATAACGCGAATCAAGATGAAAATGACACAACATCAAGTCAAAAGATGTCAATTAGGGTTACCAATGGTAACCCTCAAGCCTGTCCATGGATTGTCCGAGTAGCAACAACTATATGCGTTCCATCAATTGACCATTATCGTTGTGGATGCATATTTTATTCACGTCGTTCAAACAATACGTTGCGAATCATGATTCAAAACGCAAACATGAATCACAAAAATGACAGAATTAGCGTTCAGTCGACCTTCTCTCCAATGACGTTTCTTCTTGGATTCGGGCCGATCCAGTGCGCATTCGCTGTGCACAGTTTGACCCAGTAAAGGTCAACTTTTACGCGCGCGTTTTCTGACTTTTACAGTGGCTGTTCACCTGCTCACTCATCTCCCCACTCACAACAGTGCGGCTGCATGACTATACCGGAAGTAGGCCGACATAACATGGCCATCACCGGGGAGGGGTAGGGGTGGGAATGCGGAAGGTGCGAACGCACCCTCTTTTTTTAGAAGGGACGAATTAGTTTTGTTATGTTTGGGGGGGGGGAGGGAGGGGGAGGCGTGTTATAGGTCTTTTAGATGGGCGCTGCACAATGACGTCATAGAATCATGATTCAAATCACGGTTGCGTTCAAGAGACCTTTCTCGACCGTGATTCTGTAGAATCACCTTTATATTCAATATCGACTGAACGCAATTGTGATTCTGCAGAAACATGTTTTGAATCATGACTCACGGGCAAAAACGTGGCGCATGAACGCGACCTAAAAGTAACCCCAAACCAGGGTTGTGTTAGGAAGGAGGGACAACACGAGCATAATATATTCAAACATCTGTATGGATACTAAAGCGTGCTAATGAATGTCAAAAGCATTTCACAATCACTACAATGCTTTGATGTCCCATGCGCGGCACCGACATTTAGCTGCTGTCAACTTGGAAAGCAATATCTTTGATTCACTGTTTTGTCTCTGGAAGCTATGTTTCTTATCATATTTTTGTGCAAATTTCAAAAAGTTACAGGCAACACCACTAAAGATCCTGTACTCGGTTTTCTTCTAAATGATTGTTGAATGATGCATGAACGGAGATATAAGATAATATTCTTACTTACACAATTAACAAATTTCTTCACTTTCCACAGATTTCCGCTAACGTGGGATTAAATCATTATCAAAATTATATCTTAAGCTGTTTATTTTCATCAACAGAGTTTGTGTGCATTTGCGTGCAACTGAGATATTTAAGTAGAAAAAAAATGTTTATTTTTGTTCGCTGATATCTCTTTTCCTCACAAAAGTATTGATGTAATCCAACAGAGCTGGACAAGCGAAATAAGACTCTACATTTCTTTTGTTCTATCTGAGAAACCGTTGTTACGCAATCCTGTTCGCTATCATTAAAACCCCTGAAAAGCACATGCTGAGAAGACTTTTTTTTCGGCGGTGCCACGCATGGGTTCAAAGAAAGAAAGTTGTTTCATATCCTTCCATAACACATCCCCGCCCAAACCTTGTCCGAGTAGCAACAACTAATAGATTCAGGTTGCGTTTCACCCATTGAAACTGAATCACGAAATACAGCTAAATGTAATATCACGTCACTCGGCAGTTAGGGGAAATTTTGAATGCATTACGAAAACAGCTAATTCATTCAGAACACAACGATGACCATTGTGTATGATACCTGTCAATCTACTACCAACTTCCAGCACAGTTGCATTAGTAATGCATGATGCTTCTGGCAGAAAATAAGTTCTGGGCTGACATATGCGGTGCACAATGGCATTGTTGTGTTCTGAATCAATTTGCTGATATACACATTATTTTGAGGTCCAAATTTGATCGGGAGTCAAAATCTCATTATATATTTCAAGGATTATTTCAAAAATGATAATTGGTGGAATGCGAAATGCCATGAAACCTGCTTCGAAAAGAATTGATATCCATTGACTTCATGATTATGTCAATCTCAGCTTCATTCGAGTTGTGATATATTTTTAATCGTTTTTTAAAGGTGTCAGCAGTTTGTTTTAACACATAGTACTATCAGTACGTGAAACTAGCTGGCGAAGGATCAAATCAAATGAGTCTGAAAAGAATCACTCACGATCGGTGCGAAGAATAAATGCAGGACGATGTCGTTGCTGCGTACGTAAAACTAGTTGGTGAAGGATCAAATAAGTCTGAAAAGAATCACTCACGCTCGGTGCGAGGAATAAATGCAGGACGATGTCGTTGCTGCGTGCGTAAAACTAGTTGGCGAAGGATTAAAAAAGTCTGAAAAGAATCACTCACGATCGGATGCTATTCGCGAATTTAACAACACGCAAAAACATGAATACGACGTTTACGAGCACATATGCTAATAGTACCATGAGTACTAGTACTCCACGATCGCGAAAAGGCACCAATAGTGGTCAATTATACTCCCGAAACATATGACGTATATACCGTATATGAAATGAACAATGAGAATTAAACATATGATGCAAAACCAGTGCCTTATGGCACATGTATGGAGAATTCCGATTGTACAACGTATTGTATTACCAGCCACAAACGGTAAAATGCTGATTCATGAACTTTCAGTGGACATACGTATCTTTGTTAAAGGCGATATTCATAGAAGAAATGAAGATATTTATCTACAGAAAGCTTATAAGCCATACAATGAGCTTGGATGACATTCAAACAACATATATGTATCACTTCCGAAAAAGCGAAATTAGGGAGAAAATAATCACCCTTTTTTCTGGGACAAATTTGCCCTACTATCATCCGAAACGGCCTTTAGGTTTGACGTAAGAAAAGGGAGGCGTTATTGTGCATCACACATGCTAATCCGCAGCTTCTTTTCCGCCAGAAACATCATGCATTATTAATGAAACTGTTATGACAAAGTGGATTAACATTTGTGTGTAGATTGCAGTTAGTCTCTATAGCTGCGTGAAGCATATCCTGGCTGTGACGTACACAGAAAGCCACTCTCCCTTAGGCGATTTCGTAGGTCAGGAGAGAGTTGATTTAGTGAAATTTGATTTTCATAAAACACGAAACTGAACACTTTCATTGCATGTTAGCTGCATAATTTGCTGTAATAACTCACTCAATTATGAAATAAACTATATTTATTTGATTTTATTTCCTATAAGTATCACCTTTAAGAAACAGGAAAGGGGAAAGAGACAGAGGGGGAAGAGACATAAATTGGGAGGTAGATGGAGACGGGAATGCATCAAGAAAGAAACAATACTAGGACAGAAAGGTAAATAGAGATGAGGGAAATTGAGAGACAGACAGAGAGAGAGAGAGAGTGAGAGGGGGTAGTATTTCAAAGCATGTTAATACATGATACATAGATACTAACAGAGATTAAAACATGCTATATCGTTAGCAAATGCCGTTTTATTTTGTGCCCTATTAAGATCAATTCCACGGATCCGAATAAATCTCTTTGTATCTTATTACAAGCAGTACATCGGCACAACAATTGAATGAATTTTCTTTTTATCAAGGCATGAACATCAACACCGGTGACTTTATAAGACGGGAACTACATAAAAAAAGGAGAATGGGAAAAGTTATAGCCGATTACCTCTAAGTGTTGGGACACGCAGTAAGCTCTATGGAGAGCCACAACCCAAAGAAAGAGTAGCCCATTTGCAATAGTTATGAAACTCAGCAGAAATTGGCCGATAACTTGTATAACATCTCACATCATAGCTTCACGAACTATTTGAGGAAAAGACTACAACTGTCTACTTTTGAAATATCGTATGTCGTAGCGATCATGGTCTACATTTATAAATCGCATTGCACCGCTCCGCTCGCGATGTCTAATTCAAGATAATGTTTCCATATAGTCATAGGGTTTTAGTTTATCTGAATTACATTTTGATATGAGTAAAGACGACAAGATACAGACTAAACATATTGCAATTAGGTTGATGTTAAGCTACCGATGCTGTGTAAATCTAGAGATAGTGAATCACCGGTTTTAAATCTAAAACAAAGGTAACCAAAAATAAATTAATAGATGGTATGAAAACGTTTTGCACAGATTTTACATATTTTTGTTTAAGGAAACCAACAATTGTGTTAAGTACAGCAAATACTCATTCACATAGAAAATAATCAGTATTACATATGCAACAACAATGTTAGTTCAATAGACTATAATAGCATATAATCCTTGCCGTATTTTAGATTAGAAACATCAAACTTATATGTCTCTCTTAACTCCTACCTTTCAAATCACAATCACAATCATAGTCAATAAGCCATTTTCGACTTCCTTTACATATTGTCCGCCAAATCAAACTGTCTTTCAATTTACGCCTCTGTCTGTACAACTATACATACATTATATTATTTAAAAAAAAATGCATAGGCGTACCTAGACCTGTTTCAGAATAGATCAGTAACTAGTCATCCTTACGAAACAATAATTTCAATGTGTATCTATATATGTCATTCTTCACATTTCTTTGTTTTATTACAACATTCCAAGGGCGGTACTCACAAAGCGCCAGTCATTATTTTTAATGCCACTTAAATATGTTAAAAACGACCTGCGAAATCGCCAGGCTTTAAAGTAAAGGGTAGTAGTGGAACCCGTAATGGGACCCGTAATAAAAAAAAAATGCCTTTCTTCTACGACCACAAATCCCATTCTTGTTTTATTTCAGGATATCCAGAGGGGAATCTTCTCAAATTGATAACATCGTTAAATAAAACGAGATTCGAACTCGGTAATGGCGGTACTACGGTTTTGAAATTATTGCGGTCTGTCTGTCTGTCTGTCTGTCTGTCTGTCTTAACGGGCCATTATGAGTTACACCAACTACCCATTCCTTTTTTTTTAATCTTTATGTATCACCTGCATGTTTTTTCACCAGAAAGTCACACAAATCCCATAGAGCAATTGAATTGAACTGAATTGAACTCGCGAACTGATGCAGATTTTTGTACATTCACTTAAAGGGAGAGTTCACCCTGAAATTACTTTGGTTTCAATAAAAGGAGACACGTGAAAGGAACATATTAGTGTATTTTGAAGAAAATCGGTAAAAGAAAAAGACAATTATTCAAATTGAAAGTTTTAATTTTGTGATGTCACATGCGAGGTGCCCCCCCCCCCCCGCCCCCTAGAAATCAAAGATGCGCATCAATCATGTCAATTAAGCCGAAAGCTATGACCAATAACCTGAATGAAGTAAACCGAAAATAAGGTAAGGCAAACAAGTGTAGCAGAAATATTATGTTCCCTTTTGCAGTTATTACTGGCTCCGTGCAAATAATCGTCAAGCGTGAACACATTTAGTAGGGAAATAGAGGTATCGTTATTGATGTTTCCGCCTGAAAAATGGCTTGTTGAAGTAGCTTTAGTGGAAACGCACTCCTCTCGAGGTATGTCAATACTGTCCACCGCATTCCCCTGCAACCTGTAATTTCTGTAATCGTCGCACTCTTCAATACTCTTTGATCGATGATATACAGAGGTACAACAAACCGTTGATGACGAATTTCTCATCCAAAATGTGTGAGTGAAATTAGTTGCATTCCTTGTTGGTTCACGGAATGGAGGAATTCGTTCTCCTTCCTGGTAGCAATCGATAACCTCATCGATATAACTTCCCTGTCGGGCTGTGCAGACGAGAATCTCCCAGCCTTTGACAGGAGATGCGATCTGGTCTGTAGACGGGACGCAATCTGCTCTCCCGGGTGGATAAATCACATTCAACCTCTTTCGCAATAATCTAATTTGTTTGAGATGACCATCGGAAATTGTGTCATAACATATGTATGATCCTTCATCACTTCTCAGTACGTCTTGGATTTTTACAGAAATACGGTACTTATTGCTATCAGCATGATCAGTGACACATTTCACTTTGAATCTTTCCCCCACACTGTTAGATACAACGTTACAAACGGACTGCTCACAGTGGATGTTGCAGAAGGGCGATCTATTTCCCAATGCGATATCGAAAGAGATGTGTGTTTGAATCGCATGGGCAAAGTGAAACTCGGCGATCCCTCCTTCGTAGGCGTGATGGATGGAATCAGACGCTGAAGTAAACTTTACCGCAATCCAGAGGAGTTGGCAGGCCAGCAGAAGAGAAATCAAGTGATTGGTAGTGGCCATCATTTCTATTGGATATATAGGCATTGCCTTAGTCACATTACGAATTCTCATCACAGTTATGAAAGAAACAAGATAATAAAATCGTAAAAGAAAAAATACGTCATCGCTCAATAAATACTAGCAGAAGAAAAAACGTCTGAATTCTGTTCATTCCATGATAATTACTTGAATTTGATCAAATATATGAAATCTATTATCAAAGTAACATATCAAATACAACAAGTCAAAATTACGACAATTGTCAAAGGACATAACAACTATCAGTTTCAAAAACCTTTTGAAATATTCGATTGTTTAAAACATCTGTGACATGTTTTCTGATATATATTTCTTGCCGCAGAGTACATGAAATGCCAACAAGCACATAAATAGATATATCAGAAGCATAGCTCCAGTTCAAAGATACCAAGCATGTATGGATAACAAACTTTCCATCATGCTCCTCATCTTTTAAAGGACTTTGTTAGTTTGCGTACTCCCCAAAATGCTAATTTGACACCATTTGTTTTTCGAGGAATGTTTAGAAAATAATAGAATTTACCTACCTGACATAACATATGTCGATCTGCTAACGTGTAACCTGTCGCTTTTGGGTGTGCTACGCTAAATGTTACAAGCCTGGGAGACGCCTTTTAAGTAAATACAGCGTAATCTTGTATAAGGGAAGGTGGACACCCGACACCCGCTATGCCAATTATGCTATATAGGTCGCTCCGTCCTCTCACTTCTCACCTCTAACTGCTAACACCAATCATCTCCCAATGATGATTGTGATAAAGATGTTGATGGTGGTGATGGTTATGAACTTGCAATGGAGAAGATTGTTTCAACTTTAGCACAATATGTACTCATATTAGACGTTATATCCTTTGCATGGCATGTTGGACTTTGCAATTTGAGTGGTAAATAGCTTCTAAGAATTCTTAGGTACAAATATTTACATCAGTAGTGGATAGCCGGATAGACCTGGGCCCTGTTGCATAAAACTTGATGGTAACCTTTGATTGCATTGGCTGTTGTCAGGCGATGTTACCATAGTAGTTACCATTGATGGCAAAGCTACCATTAATGGTAAAGTCTTTCATTGGAATGATAGCATGGGAGGAAGTGGTATCGAAGGTGAACACATTGCTCTCAATTAATGATTTTTCGGAATGATATGAAAGGACTGTGATGTGGCCCAACATGGAAGCCTACTTGATACGCTGAATGAATAATCTCAATAATGATACTGTAAATGTGATTTAATTTCATGGGTCTCGTTGAATATAGGTTTTCAATTATTGTAACTTACCATTGAGACTAACTAACATGGCAACAGCCAATGAGCTCTGATTGTGGCATTTTTTGCCATGGCAGTTACAATTGATTGTTAGTTACAGCTGATATAAAACATGACCCAGGAAGTACATACCTGTTCCACGTATTGTACATATTTACCAAAAATATTACCATGAAACTCTGAAAGAGTGGAAGTACGGTTACAGTTTGATATCCCAAAGGTTCGTTTATTCCGAAGGTTCGTTATTCTGAAGGTTAGTAATTCCGAAACACGTAAATTGCCTATACCTCGATGCTCGTCCGAAAACGAAAAAGGGTTCGTTAATCTGAGCATTTGTCGTGCAACGTTCGGAATAACGAACCTTCGAGTGTTTCCCGGAAGTACACACACATTACAGTGCATTATGCTCACCTCGCTGCTTAAAGTAAACTGTTTCATTGAATGGAATAAGTCTATTAAAAAATCAAACTAAAAAAATAAAAACGGAACTAGCACTTCGAAAGATTATACAGTTTTGTGTATATTTACTTTAAAAAAACACACTCATAAATTAATAATTCAAGATTTAAGGTTCAAGATTCAATTTATTTATTCCACAAAACAAAACAAAAACAATATAATTTCAGTTATACAATGAACGAAACCATGTATGACTATACAATGAATTCATAGAATTTTGTTTCGGAGGGGTCCAAAAAGAGCAAAGGCTTGTCAATATTGGAATTACTGTATGATAATGTCTAACATTTTTTTTTTATAAATAACAACAACAACAACAACAACACTAGATTTGTAATTATTATGGCTTCTTGTACTATGTTTGAGTAGCTAATGGGAAAGGGGGTGTCAGGGTGTGTCAGCAATAGGGGTGTCACCAATTGGAGATACCCTAAGGGTGTGGCGGATGTATAATTCACATGAGCACTAAATGCCATGCAGAGTATAAACAAAGGGTTGAATTAAGTCACGAAATGGTTGGCTTAACTTAACAAAAACACGCAAAACGACTAGTGTATTTTGAAACATGGATACGTGGGTGGTATCAATTTATCAATTTTTTGTCTCGCCCACCGGAGGTGAAGGCGAGACTAAGGGATCCAAATGGCGTCCGTCCGTCGTCCGTCCGTCGTCCGTCCGTCGTCCGTCGTCCGTCACAAATGTTATTGTGCTGTAAGAGGTCACATGATAAGGTCAAAGGTCATTTGAGGTCATACGTTAAAGTTTACCTGCAAGACTCTCTTTTGACAAATAACTTCACATGGGTTGCTTGGATTACAACCTAACTTGGGTCATAGATGCACTGGGGGTACCTTCATGTTATGGTGCCGTTGGAGGTCACAGGATAAGGTCAAAGGTCATTTGAGGTCATACGTTAAAGTTTACCTGCAAGACTCTCTTTTGACAAATAACTTCACATAGGTTGCTTGGATTACAACCTAACTTCGATCATAGATGCACTGGGGTACCTTCATGTTATGGTACCGTTGGAGGTCACAGGATAAGGTCAAAGGTCATTTGAGGTCATACGTTAAAGTTTACTTGCAAGACTCTCTTATCACACATAACTCATCACATGTTGCTACAATGGCAATCAAACTTGGATGATGGATGCACTGGGGGCACCTGCATGTTATTGTGCTGTAAGAGGTCACATGATAAGGTCAAAGGTCATTTGAGGTCATACATTAAAGTTTACTTGCAAGACTCTTAATGAAGGCTTCCTAACTTGTGCACAGAATTGTGTGAGGGATACAATTCTTTTGCGTAGCAACGGAGATCGCGATCTTTCTGGTTATTTTCGCAAGTGGGCGAGACACAATATTGCTAATGCCTTGTTTTTATACGGAGATCTCAAAATGTTTCAAAGTTGCAGAGAGATGGTTATAGTTTTGATCAAGTAGCAATTTATTTATTTTCACTCATTTTGAAAAGAACAACATGTGGTAGTCAGTAACGTTAAGTAACAAATAAAAAAACGAAATCATATTAAGATTGGAGTAAATGCATTAGCAAGAAGAGGTCTTCCTTGTATTAGGCTAATGCCTGAATAAAACAGTGTAGACATAATTTGAATAAACATATACATATAAACTAAGATTCCTAAACTCCTGAAAATAAAATGTCACAATGTTACAAATGAAAGAGGTGATATGTTTAAAGATGTTTTCATATTATCTTTAAAGAAAAAAGAAATGGCCGACTATCTTTCATTTTATTAGGGATAAGATTACAGATTACCGGGCCGTGATAGGAAGTTTTTAGACTGATTACACTTTCTGGAAAACAGGGGCATTTTCTTGTATTTCCTCGGAATATTGATATTTAGGGGACAAAGCTGAAGCAATGTGGGGAAAATATAATTTTTATTGCAAGAGCACATAAAAATTCACTAACATAACAGTGTAGGTCCATACAGCTTTAAATGTTTAGTTTATTGAAAAGAATTCTACTGTTGGCAAGAAATGTAGAACGAGAAATCATTCTTATTGCTCTTTGTTGTGAAGAATAAATATTCTACTGATATTGCACTTAAAATAGTTATCTCAGAGTAAGATAACACTAATGAAAAAATAAGTTAATAGAAATGTTAAGGATCATTTCACGAAGAAATATGGAAGAAAAAATAAAGACATACAAAGTAATATGCAACTATGACAACGTGTTTGCGTTTCGAAGCCCCGAAAAATAAGGGGAAAATGTTAAAGATTGTCCGTCCCTTTTGCAAGCTTAAAATTTGAAATCGTGTATCACGATCGTAAATTGAAGAAAGTGTGATTCAAGACCATTTCTAAGAATATAGCATGTTGAAGCTTTCTGTATATGTAAAAAATTTCAGCCGTTAAATTTCAAACCGACTTTTTTCGTACTACGAAAAAAATATTAGTCTTTGTTACAGTATCTATGTTGTTATTATGCGTGTGTGAAATCCTAATTTTACGAGTAACTACGAAACGTTGGAGATGATTCCTTCCATAGAACATTTTTTTTTTCATAATGCGTTTTATAATTTAATAAACAGATTAATCAATAGAGCAGATATTTCAACACAAACTGCTAAGAGCCTGAGGTAAAGACTATTCATCAGACGTTGTGTACGTGCATTATTTGAATTTTACACTACGTATCAGTTTCAAATTGTGAATATAGAGCTTGCTAACACTTCTCTATATGTTTTGCCAATGTTTCGATGTTTTTGTGGTGATCTGAAAAGGGGACTGGCTGTCTTTAAGGCAGTGCTTGCCGCCGCAAATAGAGAACAAGAAGAATACGGAAGTCATGACGGATGAAATCTTAGTAGAAGAAAGGAGGAGCAGAAAAATAAAAATTAAGCCGAATATGACAGGAGACAACCCTCAGCAACATGCAAGAAAGCCAAGGAACAATGGCTCGAGGAAAAATGCAAGGAAACTGAGGATCTAGACAAACTACAAATGCTTTACACAAGAAAGTGAAAAAAAAAACTCACCAACATGAATAAGCAGAATGTGACAGGTGGGTGCGTAAAAAATTTAGACTCCTGAAATCTCAGCAGTTGTGAGGACAGAACACGGGCTGTCAAAAGATTTCAGACAAGGAAGGAAATAAGGCAGGGATGTGTACTGTCACCGAATCTATTCAACCTATACACGGAGAGGATATTCAGAGATATTGACGACATTAAAGGAATGAGTGTCGGTGGAGTCAACATCAACAATCTGAGATATGCAGACGACACAGTCTTGTAGCTGAAAGTAGTGACAACATACAACGATTAATAAATGCAGTTTATAATAAAGGATCTACATATGGAATGGAAATTAATGTGACCAAGACAAAATCAATGACAGTAAGTAAGCGGAATGTATTACCACACAACACCATTAATATAGGCAATAGAACCATTGACCAAGTTCAATTGAGCAGAAAGGTATGACCAATAAACTGAATGAAATAAACCGAAATAACTGTAAGGCAAACAAGTGTTTCGCTAATGCAGTTATCACTGGCTCCGTTCAAAAAATCAGGGTACTGGACCACATTTACTGGGGAAATAGACGTATCGTGATTAATGTTTAATGTATTTACCTCCGACCTGTACTTCTCATAATCGTCGCAATCTTCAATACTCTTTGATTGATGATAAACAGACGAACAACAAACCGTTGACGATGAATTTCTCATCCAAAATGTGTGGGTGAAATTGTTCGCATTTCTTGTTGGTTCACGGAATGGAGGAATTCGTTCTCCTTCCTGGGAGCAATCGATAACCTCATCGATATAACTTTCGTGCCGGGCTGTGCAGACGAGAATATCCCAGCCTTCCACAGGAGATGCGATCTGGTCTGTAGACGGGGCGCAATCTGCTCTCCCGGGTGGATAAGTCACATTCAACCTCTTTCGCAATAATTTAAATGTTTTCAGAAGGCCATCAACGTAACGTAACGTAACGTAACACATATATGCACCTTCATCACTTCTTCGTAAGTCTTGGATTTTTATAGAAATGCGATACTTCATAATATCGCCATCAGCATGATAAGTGACACATTTCACATTGAATCTTTCCCCAACCCTGTTAAGTACAACGCTACAAATGGACTGCTCACAGTGGATGTTAAAGGAGGGTGATTTCCCACCGCGATATCGAAAGAGATGTTTGGTTGAATCGCATGGGCAAAGTGAAACTCGGCGATCCCTCCTTCGTAGGCGTGATGGATGGAATCAGACGCTGAAATAAACTTTACCGCAATCCAAAGGACTTGACAGGCCAGCAGAAGAGAAATCAAGTAATTGGTAGTGGCCATCATTTCTGTTGGATATATAGGCATTGCCTTAGTCATGTAAGTCATAATACGAATTTTCATCACAGTTATGAATGCAATCAAGATAATAAAATCGTAAAAGTTTTCGCTCAATAAATGCTAGCAGAAGAAAAAAAAGTCTGAATTCTGTTCATTCCATGATAATTACTTGAATTTGATCAATATCTAAAATCCATTATCAAAGTAACATATCAAATACAACAAGTCAAAATTACTACAAATTTCAAAGGACACCACAACGATCGATTTAAAAAAAATTGAAACACGCGATTGTTTAAAACATCTGTGAAATGTTTTCTGATATATATTTCTTGCCCCAAAATGCATGCAATGCCGACAAGCACATAAATAGATCTATCAGAAGCATAGCTGTTGAAGATACCAAACATTTATGGATAAAAAAACTTTCAGTCATACTCTTCATCTTTCAAAAGACTGCATACTCCCCAAAATTAAGTCAGGAAATGGTTGGATTAATTTAATAAAAACACGCAAGGTGACTAGTCTATTTTAAATCATTGATACGTGGGTGGTATCGATTTTTTTTATACAGAGATCTCGATAGGTTTCAAAGTTGCAAAGAGATGGTTATAGTATTGATCAAGTAGCAATATCAATAGTAGAGTGCATATTTAATATGCAGTATTTATCATCCACTGAACAGAAATTACAGAGGAAATACAAACTGTAGGTTTACATTTGATGGCCTTCAAGCAAAAATACATGTTCAATTTATCCATTTTCATCCATTTTGAAAAACAACAACATGTGATGGTCAGTAACATCAGATAACAAATAAATAAGTAACAAGGGGACAATAACCAGACATACTTGAATTAAATATATACATATAAACTAATATTACTAAACTCCTGACAATAAAATGTCACAATGTTACGAACGAAAGAGGTGGTATGTTTAAAAATATTTTGATATTATCTTTAAAAACATAAAATGGGCGACTCTCATTCCTTTCATTAGTTGTAACATTCCATAATACCGGGTAGTAATAGGAAGTATTTAGACTGATTAGACATTTTTTAAATCAAAGGCATTTTTTTTATCTCGTCGAAATATTAATAATTCGGGGAAAAGGGTGAAGCAATGTGGGAGGAATATAATTTCTATTGGAAGAGGACATAACAATTCGTTGACAAAGCTTTGTAGGTCCATAGAGCTTAAAATATTTAGTTTATTGAAAAGAATTCTAGTGTTGGCAAGAAATGGAGGATGAGAAATCATTCTTATTGCTCTTTCTTGTGTGAAATAAATATTCTACTGATATTGCACTAAAAAAAGTTATCTCAGAGTAGGATGACACTAATGAAAAAAAAATGTGTGAATACAAATGTTAATGATTATTTCACGAAGAAGATGGAAGGGAAAAAAGACATACAAAGTAATATGCACCTGAAATGCCCCGAAAAAGTCAGTGCTTGTCGCCGCACAGAATGAACAAGAAGTATAAGGAATTTTAGACGGATGAAATCTTAGTATTGGTGGAAAAAAGGAGGAGCAGAAAAATAAAAACAAAGCTGAATATGACAGGACACAAATCTCAGCAACATGCAAGAAAGCCAAGGAATAATGGCTCAAGGAAAAGTGCGAGAAATTGACGATCTAGATAAACGATGTCAGTAGAAGTACATAAGAAAGTCAAAGAATTCACCAACAAGAATAAGCAAAATGTAACAAGTGGGTATAAAAAAATAGATTCCTGTTTGATCTATAGGAAATCTCAGCAAAATTGATAGACTACATCAGAAAGCTGTATAAGTACGACAGAGGAGCAATGCCACAGTTTCAATGTACAAGCCGGAAAATATCACGAAAGAGGAGCTGCTTAGGGTCCTAGATTTAATGAAAAGGGGAAAAGCAACCGGACCGGATGATAAGCCAGTGGAAGAATTGAAAGTACTCGATAAATATAACATTGATAAAATTACAGAATTGTGTAACATCATATACAACGTTGGAGTTATACAGACTGACATGTAAAAGTCACAATTGTTAACACTACCAAAGAAACCAAATGCGGAGAACAGAACAGAATCTAGAACTATAAATCTCATTAGTCATGTTACTAAGTTGCATCTAAAACGATTCAACAAAGGGTAGCAAAAACGATTCATTGATAAGCCAATCGCAGCGTGGATTTCGACCCGGTACAGGCCGCGGAACGGGTTAGGCCATTTCCTGACCTACTTTTAATCTGACCTAGTCTTTCTGACCTAGTTTTTTGCCATTCACTCAGTACGGCCTCTGTTATTGGCTACTGTGCTAATGAATATTCAAGACTATGGTATGGTTTGTCGAACATTCGCGCCGGCGCGGCCAAAGAGGCGGCCAGGAGGCGCAATTTTTTTTTACACGCTAGCTCATAGACGCCAGAGCTTTTCACAGCTGAGAGAGAAATCCTTGCTCTCTGCAATCGGCCACAGCCTGCGAGAGCACGCTCATGCCGATATCAGCTGTTCCTTTGTACCATTGTATGTGGGTAATGAGTTGATATAAGGACACTAGAAAACCTATTACTGTGCACAAATGCCATGTTGTGATAAAAAGTTGAGTAAATAGATATGTGTTTGTGTTATAATTATTTCATGTTTGCTAGGTTTTATTAGACTATTTATTATTTTTTTATCTGTCCCTCCCGACATGATGCTCTAAATCCCCTCGAGCAAAATGGAATCTCCCGTCTCTTTTTCCCCAAATCTCGCTAGAGAAAAAAATATTGGAGTCATCGACTGTTTGATAGGGGTGCATAATAAATTTCTACCAAAAATATTCCTTATTCAATCATTTAATAACATTTTCATGAGATGATGTATTCTTCAATAATACAACAAGGATAAACAAATTCACTTTTATCTTATTGTCCAACAAAAATCCAGTGTTTTTTACATTATATTTTCTTTCTGAGAGCACCGTCCCCTTTTTCTGTAGTGGAGCAGTCCGGCGCCGGCAATTCCCGCGTGGACTAGCGCGCCTCCAGCTCACCAGCTCCTGGCGATGGCCGCCTCTTTGGCCGGCGCGACGTTCGACAAGCCATACCATCGTCTTGAATATTCATTAGTACAGTAGCCAATAACAGAGGCCGTCTCATGAAAACTGCCTCGTGTACAAAATGAATGGCAAAAAAACTAGGTCAGAAAGACTAGGTCAGATTAAATAGGTCAGGAAATGGCCTAACCCCCGCGGAACTAACTATCTTTCTTTTAGTTCCGTGGCACAGGCACGCGTGAAGGGATTTTCAGTTTGAGAACGATATGTGAACGAGCGATGGAAGTGCAAAAAGATGTGAACGTATGTTTCATTGACTACACCAAAACTTTCGATCGTGTCGACCATTCAAAAATGATAAAATTCCAATCGGAGATTGGAAAAAAATAAGAAGGACCTGCATAAGGTGTACTAGGAACAAAAGGCAGTTGTGATGACAGAAAATGGGCTCTCGAAAGATTTCAGATAAAAGAAGGAGTAAGGCAGGAATGTGTACTATCCCCGAATTTATTCAACTTATACACGGAGAGAATATTCAGAGAGATTGACGACATGAAAGGAGTGCGTGTCGGAGGAGTCAACATCAACAATCTGAAATCTGCAGACGACACTGTCTTGTTGCTGTTGTTGCTGAAAGTAGTGAGGACTTACAACAATCAATAAATGCAGTAGATCATAGAGGATCGTCATATGAAATGGGAATGAATGTGACCAAGCCAAACACAATGGCAGTAAGTAAGTGGAATCTAGTACCACATGACACCATTGTTGTAGGCAATAGACCCATTGAACTAAGCACAACAAAAAGAGAAAGTCCCCCCCCCCCCTTCCCCTAAGCAAAATAACATAACATTTTTATCAAAGAGGTTTTGGGCAAAATAATTAAGCAGGGTTGATCCTTAACGTATTGACTAACTTCTGTATGAAAATCACATTAATCCAATTATTCATGCATGAGTGGGCAACTTTTAAAGGCAAATATGTCACTTTTCAAAAGTCACAAGGGTAATTGTTTCTGCCGTTTTAACAACACATTTTGGCATTTCTTGTGCGATTTTTCAAATGTTTTCACTCAACCGTGACAGGAAAATGACTTCTTATGTTTACATAAGAGGTCATGATACATCTCTGTCAAAATATTTTTTTTCACCAAAATAAAGGGTTTTTAAAAGTTTTAAACTCAAGAAGGATAAGTATTTGTTAAACGGTGCTCACTCAACCAGAACAATGTCGGGATAGGTGTTGGTGCATCAAGAGATTGGTGATAAGCATTGGGAGGACATAAATTATGCACCAGAAATGGAATTCATCAAAAATTCATATGACAGAATTCCCAAATTACCCTTGTCACTTTGGAAAAAAAAACATTTTAGCCTTTTTTATTTGCCCACTCATGCATGACTAATTGGATTAATGTGATTATCACACAGAAGTTATTCAATAAGTTAAGGAGCAATCCTGTCATTTTATTTTGCCCAAAACCCCTTCGATAAAAAGTTGTGCTATTTTGCTTAGGAGGGGGAGGCTTACATTTTTGTTGTGTTTAGTTCAGTTGAACAGAAAGGATGACCAATAACGTGAATTAAATAAACCCACAATGTAAAGCAAACAAGTGTAGCTGAAAGAGTCTGTTCCCTATTGCAGTTATTACTGGCTCCGTACAAATAATCAGGGGGCTGGACCACATTAAGTGGGAAAATAGAGGTATCGTTATTAATGTTTCCGCCAGAAAAATGGCTTGTTGAAGTCGCTTTAGTTGAAACACACTCCTCTCGAGGTATGTCCATACTGTCAATCGCATTCACTTCCAACCTGTTATCTTCATAATCGTTACAATCTTCAATACTCTTTGATCGATGATAGACAGAGGAACAACAAACCGTTGACAACGAATTTCTCATCCAAAATGTGTGGGTGAAATTGGTTGCATTCCTTGTTGGTTCACGGAATGGAGGAATTCGTTCTCCTTCCTGGTAGCAATCGATTACCTCATCGATGTAACTTCCCTGTCTGGCTGTGCAGACGAGAATATCCCAGCCTTCCACAGGAGATGCGACCTGGTCTGTAGACGGGCAGCAATCGGCTCTCCCGGGTGGATAAGCCACATTCAACCGCTTTCGCAATAATCTGATGTTTTTCAGATGACCATCGGAAATTGTAGCATAACATATGTATGTTCCTTCATCACTTCTCCGTACGTCTTGGATTTTTACAGAAATACAGTACTTATCGCTATTAGCATGATTAGTGACACATTTCACTTTGAATCTTTCTCCCACACTGTTAGATACAATGTTACAAACGGACTGCTCACAGTGGATGTTACAGAAGGGTGATCTATTTCCCACCGCGATATCGAAAGAGATGTTTGGTTGAATCGCATGGACGAAGTGAAACTCGGCGATCCCTCCTTCATAGGCGTGATGGATGGAATCAGACGCTGAAGTAAAGTGATCTGCAATCCAGAGGAGTTGGCAGACCAGCAGAAGAGAAATCGAGTGGTTGGTAGAGGCCATCATTCCTGTTGGGCATATATATAGAGTACATTGCCTAAGTCATAATAACAATTTTCATCGCAGTAATTATTACAATTATTGTAATAGATTCGTAACTAATATTTCGCTCTATGAATGCTGGCAATGTCCACATTTTCTTTCTCTGATAATCTTTTTGAATTGGATCAATAAATCAATAAACATTATCAAATGAACTTGATAATTGAAATGAAATGCTGTAAATAAATAATTATTGTTAAGAGCATCTACCAGTCATGACAATTGAGTGGTGGATTGAAACCTTTAAGGTATGGGTATTCATTTCTTTAAACGTCTTTGATTGCACACACTGTTTGCGCTCCCGTTATACTATGAATTCATTTTTTTTATTTGTGAAAATTAATGTAAACACAACAAAAAAAATAAGTCAGCCCTCCTCCCTAAGCAAAATAGCATAACTTTTTATCGAAGAGGTTTTGGGCAAAACAATTTAGCAGGATTGTTCTTTAACTTGTTGACTAACTGATGTGTGAAAATCACATTAATTCAATTAGTCATGCGTGAGTGAGCAAATCTTAAAGTCAAAATCTCATTCAATATTCCAAAGATTATTTCAAGAATGGTAATTGGTGAAGTGCCACGAAACCTGCTTCGAAAAGAATCGACATCCCCTGACTTTATGTCAATCTCACTTTAATTCGACTTTTGATATATTTGTAATCGTTTTTTCAAAGTGTCAACAGTTTTTTTTTAACAAATAGAACTATCAGTACGTAAAACTAGCTGGTGAATGATCAAACGAGTCTGAAAAGAATCACTCACGATCGGTGCGAGGATTGCGTGCAGGACGATGTCGTTGCTGCGATGTAATGGCTGGTCATCGGCTGGTGTGAAACCTGAATCTTCGTTATGTTCATCAAGCTACGTATGTGTAAAGCTTGCCGTTGTTAAGGCACGCTGAGGGGATCCAGAAGTACGCGAACAAGTAAACACATGGATGCAAACTCAATGCCATATGTAGAATTCCCATTGTACAAAGTATTGTATTGTATTGCCAGCCACATGAACTTTGAGTTGACTGAACTATATCTTTGTTAAGAAACAGAAAAGGGGAAGAGAGACAGAGGGGAAAGAGACATATATTGTGAGGTAGACGGAGACAGGGTTACATGAAGAAAGAAAAAATATTAAAACAGAAAGATAAAAAGAGATCAGGTGAAATTGAAAGAGAGAGAGGTCAATTCCACGGATCCGAATGAATCTCTTTGTATCCTATCACAAACAGTACATCGGCACAACAATTGAATTAATTGTCTTTTTATCAAGGCAAGAACAGCAACACCGGTGACTCTATAAGACGGGAACTTCATAAACAACAAAAAAAAGGAGAATGGGAAAAGTTATAACCGACTACCTCTAAATGTTGGGACACGCAATGAGCTCTATGGAAAGCCACAACCCAAATAAGAGTAGCTCATTTGCAATAGTTATGAAACTCAGCAGAAATCGGCAGATAACTTGTTTAACATCTCACATCATAGCTTTACGAACCTTTTGAGGAAAAGACTGTAACTGTCTACGTTTGAAATATCCTCTGTCGTAGCGACCATGGTCTACATTCATAAATCGCATTGCACCGCTCCGCTCGCGATGTCTAATTCAAGATATTGTTTCCATAGTCATAGGTTTTTGGTTTATCTGAGTTACATGCTAATATGGGTAAAGACTACAAGATACAGAATAAACGTAATGCAAGGTTGATGTTAAGGTACCGATGCTGTGTAAATCTAGAAATAGTGAATCGCCGGTTTTAAATCTAAAACAAAGGTAACCAAATAATAAAGTAATAGCTGGTATGAAAAACTTTTGCTCAGATTTTACATATTTTTGCTTAAGGAAACCAACAAAACCAACAATTGTGTTAAGTACAGCAAATGAATTATTACTCATTCACATAGAAAATAATCAGTATTACATATTCAATAATAATGTTGCTTCATTAGACTATAATAGCATATAATCCTTCCCGTATTTTAGATTAGAAACATCAAACTTATACGTCTCTCTTAACTCCTACCTTTCAAATCACAATTACAATCATAACCAATAAGACATTCAAGACTTCCTTTGCGCATTGTTCACCAAATCAAACTGTGTTTCACTTTTCACCTCTGTCTGTACAACTTAGACTACATATATCATATTCTAACAATCTGCATAGGCCTACCTAGACCTGTCTCAGAATAGATCAGTAACTAGTCCTCCTTACGAAACAATAATTTCAATGTGTATCTATATATATCAATCTTCACATTTCTTTGTTTTATTACAACATTCCAAGGCCGGTACTCAAAAAGCGCCAATCATTATTTTTAATGCCACTTAAATATGTTAAAAACGATCTGCGAAATCGCCAGGCTTTAAAGTAAGGGCAGTAGTGGAAAGACCACGGGACCCGTAATCAAAAGAATGCCTTTCTTTCACGACCACGAGTTCCATTCATGTTTGATTTCAGGATATTCCTTTACACATTGTTCACCAAATCAAACGGTGTTTCACTTTACACCTTTGTCTGTACAACTTAGACTTTATATATTATATTCTAACAAATTGCATAGGCTTCAAAACGACCTGCGCCATCGCCAGGCTTTAAGGTAAGGTGTAGTAGTGGAAAGACCACGGGACTCGCAATCAATAGAATGCTTTTCTATCACGACCACGAGCTCCATTCCTGTTTGATTTCAGGATATCCAGAGGGGAATCGTCTCAAAATGATAACATCGTTAAATAAAACGAGATTCGAACTCGGTAATGGCGGTACAACGGTTCTGCAATTATTGCGGTCTGTCTGTCTGTCTGTCTGTCTGTCTGTCTGTCTGTCTTAACGGGCCATTATGAGTTACACCAACTACCCATTCTTTTTTTTTTAATCTTTATGTATCACCTGCATGTTTTTTCACCAGAAAGTCACACAAATCCCATAGAGCAATTGAATTGAACTGAATTGAACTCGCGAACTGATGCAGATTTGTGTACATTCACTTAAAGGGATAGTTCACCCTGAAATTACTTTGGTTTCAATAAAAGGAGACACGTGAAAGGAACATATTAGTGTATTTTTAAGAAAATCGGTAAAAGAAAAAGAAAATTATTTAAATTGAAAGTTTGAATTTTGTGATGTCACATGCGAGGTGCCCCCCCCCCCCTAAAAATCCAAGATGCGCATCAATTAAGCCGAAAGCTATGACCAATAACCTGAATGAAGTAAACCGAAAATAAGGTAAGGCAAACAAGTGTAGCCGAAATATTATGTTCCCTCTTGCAGTTATTACTGGCTCCGTGCAAATAATCGTAATGCGTGAACACATTTAGTGGGGAAATAGAGGTATCGTTATTGATGTTTCCGCCTGAAAAATGGCTTGTTGAAGTAGCTTTAGTGGAAACGCAATCCTCTCGAGGTATGTCAATACTGTCCACCGCATTCCCCTGCAACCTGTAATTTCTGTAATCGTCGCACTCTTCAATACTCTTTGATCGATGATATACAGAGGTACAACAAACCGTTGACAACGAATTTCTCATCCAAAATGTGTGGGTGAAATTGGTTGCATTCCTTGTTGGTTCACGGAATGGAGGAATTCGTTCTCCTTCCTGGTAGCAATCGATAACCTCGTCGACATAACTTCCCTGCCGGGCTGTGCAGACGAGAATATCCCAGCCTTCGACAGGAGATGCGGCTTGGTCTGTAGACGGGCCGCAATATGCTCTCCCGGGTGGATAAGCAACATTCAACCTCTTTCGCAAGGATCTAATTTTTTTCAGATGACCATCGGAAATTGTAGCATAACATATGTATGTTCCTTCATCACTTCTCCGTACGTCTTGGATTTTTACAGAAATACGGTACTTATTGCTATTATCATGATCAGTGACACATTTCACTTCGAATCTTTCCCCCACACTGTTAAATACAACGTTACAAACGGACTGCTCACAGTGGATGTTACAGAAGGGTGATCTATTTCCTACTGTTATGTGGATATTACCCATTCAGCACATTTACGCCAAAACAAAGTTAGGACTCACACATTCAGCACATTTATGCCAAAACAAAGTTATCAATCTGTCAAGCCCACGAGGTCATTAAACAGACTCCCTCTCTTTTGGGCAAGCCCCACCGAGGTCATGATAACAGACCCCCCTCTTTGGAGAGGACATTAAGAGTCTCTCTGTTTATCATCAGTCACCTTATTAAGGTCACGAAGGGAAAGTCGCTGGGGTGTAAAAGGAAACAACTCAGTAGACCAGGGGTCTTTTAGCTGCTGCTCTCTGACCTGAGCAGACAGGTTTTCTGAAGCAATCTTGTCTTCAATATATAGTTATTGCTCCTGTTCTCGATTGTCTCATATTGAAACATATTCGAGATGTGTGGTTGAATCGCATGGGCGAAGTGAAACTCGGCGATCCCTCCTTCGTAGGCGTAATGGATGGAATCAGACGCTGAAGTAAACTTAACTGCAATCCAGGAGAGTTGGCAGACCAGCAGCAGAGAAATGAAGTGATCGGTAGAGGCCATCTTTCCTGTTGGGCACATATATACTGTATATATAGAGTACATTGCCTAAGTCATAATAAAAAAATTGATGGCAGTGATTATAGCAATTATTGTAATGAAATCGTAACAAATATTTCGCTCTATAAATGCTGGCAATGTCAATATTTTCTTTCCCTGGTAATCTGTTTTCAAATGAACTTGATAATTTAAATGAAATGCTACGAATAAAGAATTATTGTTCAGAGCATCTGCCAGTCATGAATATTGAGTGGCGGATTCAAACCTTGTTCAAAGCGATGGATATCAATTTCGTTAAACACTGTTAAACATCCTTGATTGGACACACTGTGTGCGCTCCCGTTATACTATGTGTTAAAAAAAACTTCTGAAAAATAATGAATAATAGATTATAACGCGAATCAAGATGAAAATAACACAACATCAAGTCAAAAGATGTCAATTAGGGTTACCAATAGTAACCCTCAAGCCTGTCCATGGATTGTCCGAGTAGCAACAACTGATATATAAGTGCGTTCCATCAATAGACCAGTTTCGTGGTGGATACATATTTTATTCACGTCGTTTAAAGGGCAAATACTGTACTGGGAAAGCAAAAAAAGCCTTCAAAATGTAATTGTTAGCAATCTTCTTGCCAATGGTCTTAAATTCATGTATTGTCTATTTTGGAAGCTTGCTGAAAGTTATTTGCCCTCAAATGATCCACATATGGAGTAATTAATGATTAATGATTAAATCCTCAAAATGTTTGTGCCGAACATTTTGAGGATTTGTGATTTATTCACTCATTACTTTAAATGTAGATCATTTGAGGGCAAATAACTTCGATTGCTAACAATTACATTTTGAAGGCTTTTTTTGCCTTCTCAGTACAGTATATACCGTTTAAACAATACGTTACTAAGGTTGCGAATTATGATTCAAAACGCAAACATGAATCACAAAAACCACAGAATTAGTGTTCAGTTGACGTTCTCTCCAATGACGTTTCTTCTTGGATTCGGGCCGATCCAGTGCGCATCGCAGTGCGCGATTTTTTTTTCCGTACCGCTAACGCGTCAGATTTGTAAATTAAGTGGAATTTTACGACTTGAATGAAGACTACTGTGCTGGGCCTAACCAATTCGAAATCACTTCTGTGTGCGATCAGTGTATTATAGTACGTACGTACGTGCATGCAACACATAGCGCATGCAGCTGTTTGTTTGAGCTCGAACGCTGAGAGATTACTATATTGTTCACTCGAAGTACAACTCGAATACAGTCGAATGATATTTGCTTACTTAATAAGTCATAATGATGAAAATAATAGTAAAAATAATATAATATTAATGCTGATAATTATCATGATGATGTATTACTCCTCATCATTATTGTAATCGTGTTTATTAGTATTAGCCGCATTCACACGGTGAAAGCCAATTCAGACGGTAGAAAAGAGAAAATCTTACAAGTATTCTGTGGTTATCTTTGGTTTGTCTTCACTAAGCAAAATAGCATAACTTTTTATGAAAGAAGTTTTGGGCAAAATAATTAGGCAGGATTGATTCTCACCTTATTGACTAACTTCTGTGTAAAAATCACATTAATCCAAATATCCAGAAGGTCATGCGTGAGTGGCCAAATTTAAGAGGCAAAAATGTAACTTTTCAAAAGTCACAAGGGTAATTTGGGGTTTCTGCCATATGAATTTTTGATGAATTCCATTTCTGGTGCATAACTTATGTCTTTTCATTGTTTATCATCCATCTCTCGATGCACCTACACCTATCCCGACATTTAACCCATTCAACCCGTTTAAAAAATACTCCTCCCTCTGGAAATTAAAACTTTTAAAAAACTTTATTTTTGTAAAAAAAAAAGATACAACTGGATATTTTGACAAAGATGTAACATGACCTGTCATGTAAACATTGGAAGTCATTTCCAATGTCATTTCCGTGTTATGGTTGAGGGAATACACTTTAAAAATCGCAGAAAATAAAGAAATGCCAAAATGTACTGTTAAAATGGCATAAACAATTACCGTTGTGACTCTTGAAAAATTATTACGGAAGTTCAACCAGAAGAAAGTGCCGTTGAGGGTGATGGAGCATCTGAGGCGAAAGATGATGATGAAACTGATGCCGGTTTTAATGACTGGGCTAGCCCCAATCATGCACCCCAACTTCTTCCATTCCCGTACTAGAAACTAAACCGCAGAAAATTCTGTTTCAAGCCAAATGGTACCCAAACTACCCCTGGATCCATTACGAACTCTCCCTGCAAACTATGTTGCAGTCCATTCCTTACTCGTATGCCACGGTGTGTACAGGGATGTGTTATGGAAGGATATGAAGCAACTTTCTTTCTTTGAACCCATGTGCCAAGCCGCTGAAAAGTTATGGTGTTCTCAACAGGTGCTGTTCAGGTGTTCGAACAATTATGAACATGATTGTGTGGCAACGGCTTCTCAGAGAGAACAAAAGAAATGTACAGTCTCATTTCGCTTGTCCCGTTCTGTTAATGGCATTAATACTTCCATGAGCACAACAGGTATCAGCAAACACACATAAACAAGTTTTTCAAGTAAAATATCTCTGCTGCACGCAAACACACACAAACGCCGTTAATGATAATACACAGCTTAATATATCATTTTGAGAGTGGTTGAATCCCCCAAATGCACAAGATGTCGGAAAGAAATTGATCAATTTTGTAAGTAATACAAATAGCTTATATGTCCGTTTAATGATTCCTCAATACTTTTCGAAACAAAAGCAGTGTATTAGGATCTGTCATTATCTGGCGTTAACTTCCTTATAGTTTGCAAACGAATTTGTCAAATACAAACCGTCTACAGACAAATGGGAAATTAAAGAAATTTCTTTTCGAGTTGACATCAGCTAAATGTCGGCTCGGCATATGGAACATCAAAGCATTGTCATGATTATGGACTTCTTTTGACATTCATGAGCACGCTTTAGAACCAATACAGATGTTTGAATGTATTATACTCGAGTTTCTACTCCTTCCTAACACCTCCCTAGTGTGTAGATCTCGTCAAAACTATGACTCCTCCCACACCCTACCCACGGCTCGGTCGTTTCGCTCCCTCGCTCGGGCGCTTTCACGCCCTCTCAAGCGTTCGCAGCCCAGTCATCCCCCCCCCCCCCAAGTGTACGCACCTGTCTACGCCACTGCTTTGAACCCATGTGCCAAGCCGCTGAAAAGTTATGTGTTCTCAACAGGTGCTGTTCAAGTGTTTGAACAATTATGAACATAATTGCGTGGCAACGGATTCTCAGAGAGAACAAAACAAATGTACAGTCTCATTTCGCTTGTCCCGTTCTGTTAACGGAATTAATACTTCCATGAGCATAACAGGTATCAGCAAACACCAATGAACAAGCTTTTTAAGTAAAATATCTCCGCTGCACGCAAACGCACACAAACACCGTTAATGATAATACCAGGGATGTGTTATGGAAGGATATGAAGCAATTTTCTTCCTTTGAACCCATGTGCCAAGCCGCTGAAAAGTTATGTGTTCTCAACAGGTGCTGTTCAAGTGTTTGAACAATTATGAACATAATTGCGTGGCAACGGATTCTCAGAGAGAACAAAACAAATGTACAGTCTCATTTCGCTTGTCCCGTTCTGTTAATGGCATTAATACTTCCATGAGCATAACAGGTATCAGCAAACACAAATAAACAAGTTTTTCAAGTGAAATATCTCTGTTTCACGCAAACACACACAAACGCCGTTAATGATAATACACAGCTTAATATATTATTTTGAGATTGGTTGAATCCCCCAAATGCACAAGTTGTCGGAAAGTGAAGAAATTGGTCAATTTTGTAAGTAATACAAACAGCTTTTATGTCCGATTTTTAATGATTCCTCAATACTTTTCGAAACAAAAGCAGAGTAAAGGATCTGTCATTATCTGCCGTTAACTTCCTTATAGTTTGCAAACAAATTTGTCAAAAACAAAACGTCTACAGATAAATGGGAAATTAAAGAAATTTCTTTTCAAGTTGAAATCAGCTAAATGTCGGCTCGGCACATGGAACATCAAAGCATTGTCATGATTATGGAATGCTTTTGACATTCATGAGCACGCTTTAGAACCCATACAGATGTTTGCATATATTATGCTCGAGTTTCTACTCCTTCGTAACACCTCCCTGGTTATAGCTAAGGAGCAGAAACTCGAGCATAATACATTCAAACATCTGTATGGGTTCTAAAGCGTGCTCATGAATGTCAAAAGAATTCCATAATGATGACAATGCTTCGATGTTCCATGTGCCGAGCCGACATTAAGCTGATGTCAACTTGAAAAGAAATTTCTTTAATTTCCCATTTGTCTGTAGACGTTTTGTTTTTGACAAATTCGTTTGCAAACTATAAGGAAGTTAACGGCAGATAATGACGGATCCTAATACTCTGCTTTTGTTTCGAAAAGTATTGAGGAATCATTAAAAATCGGACATATAAGCTATTTGTATTAATTAGAAAATTGACAAATTTCTTCACTTTCTGACAACTTGTGCATTTGGGAGATTCAACCACCCTCAAAATGATATATTAAGCTGTGTGTTATCATTAACGGCGTTTGTGTGTGTTTGCGTGAAGCAGAGATATTTTACTTGAAAAACTTGTTTATTTGTGTTTGCTGATACCTGTTGTGCTCATGGAAGTATTAATGTCATTAACAGAACGAGACAAGCGAAATGAGACTGCACATTTCTTTTGTTCTCTCTGAGAAACCGTTGCCACACAATCATGTTCATAATTGTTCAAACACCTGAACAGCACCTGTTGAGAACACCATAACTTCTCAAAGAAAGAAAGTTGCTTCCTACCCTTCCATAACACATCCCTGATTATACACAGCTTAATATATCATTTTCAGAATGGTTGAATCCCACAAATGCACAGGATGTCGGAAAGAGATAAAATTGGTCAATTTTGTAAGTAATACAAATAGCTTATATTTGTCCTTTTTTAATGATTCCTCATTACTTTGTGAAACAAAAGCAGAGTAAAGGATCTGTCATAATCTGTACTTAACTTCCTTATAATTTGCAAACAAATTTGTCAAAAACAAAGCTTCTAGAGACAAATGGGCAATTAAAGAAATTTCTTTTTCAAGTTGACAACAGCTAAATGTCGGCCCGGCACATGGAACATTAAAGCATTGTCATGATTATGGAATTCTTTTAACATTCATGAACACGCTTTAGAACCCATACAGATGTTTGAATGTATTATGCTCGAGTTTCTTCTCCTACCTTACACCTGCCTGCTAAAAGTAACCCCAAACCTTGTCCGAGGTTTGTCCGAGGAGCAACAACTAATAGATTCAGGTTGCGTTTCATCCGTTGAAACTGAATCACGAAACACAGCTGAATGTAATAACACGTCACTAGGCAGTTATGGAAAAATGTGAATACATCACGAATACGGCTAATTCATTCAGAACACAACCATGACCATTGTGTATTATACCTGTCAATCCACTCGCAACTGCCATCAGAGTCATTAATAATGCATGATGCTTCTGTCAGATAAGAAATTGCGGGAAATGGTGGTGCACAATGGAATTGTGTTCTGAATTAATTTGCTGATACAGACACTATTTTGAGGTCCAAATATGTTCGAAAGCCAAAATCCTCATTATACATACCAAGGATTATTTCAAGAATAATAATTGGTGAAATGCCACGAAACCTGTTTCGAAAAGAATTGACTTCCCCTGACTTAATGATATGTCAATCTCAGCTTGATTCGAGCAAGGATGTTTAAGCACATGGATAAACATCAGCCGTTTAATTAATGCAGATTCATTGTACTCTCCTTCTAGTCACAAAAGAACCCTTCACAAAGATTTTCTCTTTGATCTCGATGTTCAATGCCGCCGATTCTCTGGATGAGTTTTGCCTGCATTTGACGTATAAACAAAATCGGATGCGCAGAAGAATTTGGGGAAATATCCTCACCCCATATGCTTGCGCAGTTGTGACATGTAATACCTACGATGCATCAGTAAAGATTCAATCGAGGAATAGTGTTACAATATGGCAAACTGGCTCTAAACGTGATATCAAGTTGCAGTATAAAAGTCTCAATTTCACAATGTTCCGCATCATACCTGCTGACAAAATTGCATGAAACGTTACTTTCAGATATTTTCCTTTCGGACAAGTAACATGAAAAACGCGGCCAACCGCGGCCAAGCTAGTATTTCCATCTCAATAAGTATCAAATTTTGTATTCGCTCGTCCTTTTTAACTACGTAAGAAGCACTTAGTGACAAAATTAAAAGTTCAGCAGCGAAAACTGAAATGGATGCATGTATAGGAATGCGTATGACCTATTATGAAATCCAGGTGAATGTGACGCAATCGCGCATGTATCATATTTTTGAGAGCAGCTGCTAGTCATGAATATTAAGTGGCGGCATCAAACCTTGTTCAAAGCGATGTTTATCCATGTGCTTAAACATCCTTGATTCGAACTGTCATATATTTTTAATCATTTTAAAAAAAAAGTGTCAACAGTTTGTTTTAACACCTAGTACTATCAGTACGTGAATCAAGCTGGCGAAGGATCAAATGAGTCTGAAAAGAATCGCTCACGATCGGTGCGAGGATTACGTAACTTTTCTAACGTATTGCCCTTATAACATTTTCCGTTATTGTACCTCACTGATAAACTCAGTCGGTAGAGCGTCGGGCTGATAATGCGAAGGTCGTGAGTTCGTTCCCGAGACCAAGCGCCATAATTTATTTTACTTTTTGTTCGTTGATTTGGAAGTATCAGTCTATACGCTTAAATTCACCATATTCAGCACGGGTTCGCGAATCCTCGTCTGACTCCAGTAAAGGTTCAAGGCATTTTGCGGTTTGGCACCGTGTGAATGGGATCAGCCTTGTTTCGTCCCCTAAATGGCCAGAGCCCGTCGGAGCTATAGTTCAAGGAATGCACGGAGAGACATGCTTTTGGCCGAGATCGCTATATCAGAAGGACATTAATGGTAGTCGGTGATTGGTCATCGATTTGGCCCCAATTCAAGACACCTGAACGCATCGCGCAATCTTTAAAAAAATCAGATTGTTTTGTTGTTTCCTTCCGTCTCTGATGACAATAAACAACCATCTCGTAACCTTTTCTTTTAATCTTTTATATAAATTAGCTTGGATGATGCAAATTAAAAGAAAACCAGAAAATTATTAGAGGCCCAACCCGTAAAATTACTTTAAAATATACTTTTAAAAATACGACAAATTCCAACAACACGAAAAAAAGTGATTCACAAAATTGTGTTCCCCCCTTTATACAATCTCTCAAATGCTCACCTTTCTATCACTTTTATATTCAAGAAATTTCTAGAAAATAATTATCTACCTGATCCACCTTTGGCAGGACGATGTCGTTACTGCAAAGTAATGGCGAAGCGTTATCTGGTGTAAAACCTGGTACCTATAGAATCTTCGTCAAGCAATGTTGTAAAGCTTGCCTCTGGGTATACGACTCGAAATTGGTCTGAGAGAACATTTATTCTGTGATATCTATTATATGAAATGAACAATCGGAAATGAACATATGGTTGCAAAGCAACGCCCTATGTAGAGTTCCCATTGTACAAAGTACAAACGGTATGATGATGGTTCATGAACTGAGCGGACTGCTATATCTTCGTTAACCCTTAGCCTGCCCCAATGAATAGATCCCAGTGCGACGCCGCTAATCCAGATTGTGCCCGCCCCAAATCCGCTCTGTGCCAATTTTATTTTGAGGCCTATTCAGTTGCGCTACATTTTTGTGTTGGCATTTTCGAACCACTATATTTTGAAACATATATTTTTACATAAAAACTTGTAACTAAAAGCTGTTGGAAATGTTATCTGCTTTATCATGATACCAAGAATGTAAGGCAAAGTTACTTTGATAATCTATTGCAAACTAATGATAAGCGTTAAGTTGCACAGTATCAGGCACTAGATCAGGGTCGAAGAAGCAAGTCTGTTTCTTGCGAGGGGGAGACATATTGATGATATTGAGGACACCAATTAAGAGCCTGGAAATAAATCCCAGAGTCACAGTTCAAAAAGGGCAATGTAAAACATGCGCGATAGGTATCACAAGAAGGGACAGGATGAGACATCAGAAATAGACCATTTTCGTTATGTATGCAAATTTTATACACGTCGTTCCAACAATGCGTTACTAATAGTAACTCCAAAGCTTGTCCGAGGTTTGTCCAAGTAGCAACAACTAACAGATTCAGAGTGCGTTCCATCAATTGAAATTAAATCACGAAATACCATGAATACAGGTGAATGTAATAACGGTCACCAGGCAGTCAGTGGGTAGATTGTGAATACATTACGAAAATTGATTATTGGGGGACATCACCCAGCTAAACAAAAAAGTATGACGGATAAAGTCAAAGAAATGGAAAGATGACAGATGCACAAATAGCAATAAAGTGTAAACAAAGCGTGCACTACACTGTAATATAATACCTTTATAGCTATGTTTAGACAGGGATTCTCTAGTCGGAGTAAAAAATGATATTACCTACCAGAAACATTCAAAAGATCGGAAGTAAAGAAGCTCGGAGTAACTTCCTGCCTTGGAGACCCCCCCCCCCCCCCCCCCCTAATTCAGGTAAGCTCTCAAAGACCATTTCGTAATTACACCATGGTCGGACAATGCACTGAATAAATACTACTAGACTGCTGACTGGGATTGTTTCATGAAACTGTGTTGGATGGTGGATGTAAAGACATTTTACAGTGTGCCCGGAACAACAATAGAAGCAGATGCACATGATGGAATGTTCTTTCACTACCTTCTCAGAGCTAAATAGCTGTTGCCATATTTGCATGATAATATATTGAAATGTGGTTGACTTTTTGATGAATTCCCATTTTACTCTGTGAGTTTCGGAATTGACCTGAGGTCATTTACTAAAAGCAATAATCTGCTCATGCGCAAATCGCAATTACGAAATGGCTTATTCCAACCCCATATCTCAGGACAGACAACCTCCCTCCTTCGTGAAAAAAAACAGGAGTTTCTTGGTCGGAGTAAGCTTGGAATAACTTTGTCCAGACGGGCACTACTCCAACCTTACTCCGACTAGGCTTACTCCGACCGTTACTCCGACCTTACTCCGACCAGGGATGTGTTGTGGAAGGATATGAAACAACTTTCTTTCTTTGAACCTATGTGTGGCACCGCCGAAAAAAAAGTCTTCTCAGCATGTGCTTTACAGGTGTTTTGATAATAACGAACAGGATTGCGTAGCAACGGTTTCTCAGATAGAACAAAAGAAATGTAGAGTCTTATTTCGCTTGTCCAGTTCTATTGGATTGAATCAATACTTTTGTGAGGAAAAGAGATATCAGCGAACAAAAATAAACAGTTTTTCTACTAAAATATCTCAGTTGCACGCAAATGCACGCAAACTCTATTAATGGAAATAAACAGCTTAAGATATAATTTTGATAATGATTGAATCCCAAATTTGCGGAAATCTGCAGAAAGTGAAGAAATTTGTTAATTGTGTAAGTAAGAATATTACCTTATATCTCCGTTTGTGCATCATTCAACAATCATTTTGAAGAAACCCGGGTACAGGATCTTTAGTGGTGGTGCCCGTAACTTCCTTGAAAATTGCACAAAAATGTGATAAGAAACATAGCTTCCAGAAACAAAACAGTGAATTAAACATATTGCTTTCCAAGTTGACAGCAGCTAAATGTCGGTGCCGCGCATGGGACATCAAAGCATTGTAGTGATTGTGGAATGCTTTTGACATTCATTAGCACGCTTTATTATCCATACAGATGTTTGAATATATTATGCTCGAGTTGTCCCTCCTTCCTAACCCATCCCAGCTCCGACCGAAACAGCCTCCGTCTGAACGCGGCTGTTCGGAGGAAGCTCGGAGCAGGAAGGTGTTAGAACTGGAGTTTGCACGAAGAGTAATTCATTGTTGGTTCGTTTTTGTGATAAAGCGAGAATACTATAGAAAACATGTCAAAGAAATGCCTCCATATCGCACATTGGGCAATCACATTTCCTTAGTTAGTCGTTTATTGAGTGTTTCACCTTCCATGCAGGAATGTGTTAGGAAGGAGGGACAACTCAACCATAATATATTCAAACATCTGTATGGATACTAAAGCGTGCTAATGAATGTCAAAAGCATTCCACAATCACTGCAATGCTTTGAAGTCCCATGCGCGGCACCGTCATTTTGCTATCGTCAACTTGGAAAGCAGTATCTTTAATTGCCTGTTTTGTTTCTCGAAGCTGTGTTTCTTATCACATTTTTTTGCAATTTTCAAGAAAGTTAAGAGGCAACACCTCTAAAGATCCTGTATTCGTTTTTCTTCTAAATAATTGTTGAATGATGCACAAACGGAGATATAAGATAATATTCTTACTTACATAATTAACAAATTTCTTCACTTTCCGGAGATTTCCGGAAATGTCGGATTCAATCATTATCAAAATCATATATTAAGCTGCTTACTTTCATTAACAGAGTTTGCGTGAATTTGCGTGCAAATGAGATATTTTACTTTAAAAAACTGTCTATTTTTGTTCGCTGATATCTCTTTTCCTCACAAAAGTATTGATGCAATCCAACAGAAGTGGACAAGCGAAATAAGACTCTACATTTCTTTTGTTCTCTCTGAGAAACCGTTGCTAGGCAATCGTGTTCGTTATTGTTATAACACGTGAAAAGCACATGCTGAGACCACGCAATTTTTCGGCGGTGCCACGCATGGGCTCAAAGAAAGAATGTTGTTTCATATCCTTTCCTAACACATCCCTGTTCCATGTAAACAACCTGTGTCCGGAGTTATCGATAAATTGCTTTTTTTTTGTTTTTGACAACGGAATGATTTTTTTTTTCGTACAGGTTTTATTGTATTTTTATTTATTTCACGTTTTATTTAGACAGGGTAGTCCTTTCAGTCTCGAGGACTGCTTTCCAAAGGAGCCCTGTGATACAAATCACGTAAACATAACAAAATATGTAACATTCAAATACAATTAATACAAAGATCAAAGATAACAATAACAAAAGCTAACACAAAAACACATTTGAAGAAGGAAAAAAAAAAGTCACACAAATGTGTAAGTGAGTGAATGCCCCCCCCCCCTCCCCCTCTCCCCCCCCCCCCCCTCCCCGGCCTAAGGTATGTGTGTAAAAACGTATTTCTAATAATGTATCAAATGCACAAAAAAAGGGATGCATATCTCTGTGAGAAAATGCACATTTTCGAAAAAATTGTACACAACATATGGGAGATGTGACGTCACAAAACCAAAACTTTAAAATCAAATAACTTTCTTTTCCTTTCACCGATTTTCGTCAAACCTTCACTCATACCTTTCTTTCATTTGTGTCTTTTTATTGAAACAAAATAATTTCAGGGTGAACTTCCCCTTTAACAATTAGCAATGCTGCAGTGAGTACGCGCTTACATAATGGAGCGAGTCAAGAATGCATGGAAATTATGCATATTGATGAGCGCCAGCTGTGTGGGCGTGTCTTCCCAGACTACATATCCTGGGTATGCCATACCCAGTTCTGTGTCCTATATATTAAAATAAATTTCCTTTATTTTTTCTCAGCACTGATAATCCCCGCCTCCAAAATATCATCCAACTCACGATTCCCCCTGTGACATCATGAAACGTAGAATTTAGCAGGATAATAAGCTGAATTTATGCACAAATCAAACATTGCAATGACTACCTCCACCTGCCCGCAAGATCATCACATGTCTTCACAAAATACCATTTAACAACCTTTCACGTTGGAATAATCGTTTCCTTACGTCAGAAATGTGCTAGCTATGTGATGCTGTTATAAGCACTTGCAGGTAGTCATTGCAATGTTTAGTTTGTGCATAATTATGTTTTTTATCCTGCTAATTCCTACCTTTGATGATGTCACAGGGCAAATCTTGAGTTTGAGGATATCTTGGAGGCGGGGCTTATCAATGCTGAGACAAAATATAGAAAATTATTTCAAAATATAGGACACATATCATGCATATTTCCATTGAACAGTTAGTGATTTTGTTATATAAATATTACGTTGCATTAGCAGAAGTCAACATATATTTTGATGCCAGGGGCCCTTTAATGCAATCAAAAATGATGTATAATTCGTTTTCTAAATTGCATCCCAATATGTTGTCATTCCTTAATAACAGTGTTTAAAGTTCAAGTTGATTCGAGTTGTAATCTTTGGGTAATCATGATGAATCAACAGTGAAACATGTGTTTTTTCACACGTAGTACTGTGAGGTTCTGTGGCCGAGTGTAAACATGACAGAAATAACCGTCTCAATCGGGGCATTCTTATACCCCCGAATAGAGGGGCCAGATGCAATCTTAGCAGATCCAATGTCCTACAGAGACTGATTTTCGGTCTACACGTCGACATGGTCGTGACGTCAGGCGACTGAGCATGGTATTTGTGTGATTGTCGATCTTTTTTCTGGAAAATGGGTGTCTTGTTTTATTTTTTTCTTAAAAACAGAAATTACAGCAAATGTAATGTGCTGCAAATTATTTTCCACCGATGCGCAATGTCAAAATATTGACAAAAGCTATCAACGTCTACATGGTCTACTTCAAGAATATGGTATTGTTACATTATAGAACAGTGGCACAGAGCAGGGTCACGTAGACCAGGTTGAAGATCCTAGTTTCACCAGCGGATCAGAGTTTATGTGGCAACTCTTCAAAGTGTGTTCATATGCGATAAAGAATATCATCAACCGCAAATTCTAAAATCTTCATCTCATATTTTAAAGCAACTAACATTCCACAGCCATTTACACATACCTCTCAATCTCTCAATTCATTCCACTCGTGTTATTGGCATGCATATAAAACATGCGGAGATGACAGAACTATCCAAGTAATGGACTACCCTACCCCATCTAAAAATGGATTTATAGTCATAACAGTATAGCCTGAGTCAAATAAATGAATAATACATAGACACAATCATCATGTAAAACATAGCAATCAGTTTATTTTTTCTGGTTGGAAGCTCAATTCCGGGGAATTGAATCAAACTCTTTGTATGTTATAACAAACAATACGTCGGCACAACAAATTAGTGAATTCAAATTGTCATTTCATCAAGGCATGAACATCAACACTAGTGACTCTAGAATACGGGAACTACATCCAAAAAAAGGGAGACCAGTAAGCTCAATGGTAAGCCACAACTTAAAGCCAGAGTAGCCCATTTGCAATAGTTATGAAACTCCGCAGGAATCAGCAGATGACTTGAATGACATCTCTCTGTCATAGCTTCACGAATTTCTTCAGAAAAGTGAAAAAGTATAACTGTTCATGTTTGAAATATCCCTTTTCGTAGCGACCATGGTCTACATTCAAAAATCGTATTGCACTGCTCCGCTCGCGATGTTAAATTGAGGATAATGTTTCCATATAGTCATACGTTTGTGGTTTATCTGAATTGAATATTGATATGAGTAAAGACTTTAATAAGATACAGACAAAACATAGTGTAAGGTTGATATAAAGCTACCGAGGCTGTATAAGCCCATAAATTGTGAATCGATCACCGGTTTTCAAATCTAAAACAAAGGTAACCAAAAAGTAATAACTGGATGAAAACTTTAGCCTTTTTGCTCAGATTTTACATATTTTTTCTTAAGGAAGCCAACAACTGTGTGAAGGACAGCAAAGAAATTTTTACCCATTTGCAGAGAAAATATTCAAGAATTTCATATAATATAATGATTTTACATAAGTCGAGTATTATAGTATATTATCCTTCCAATAGTTTAGATTACAAGCAACAAAGTATATGTCTTTCTCAACTCGTACCTTTCAAATTACAATCAATAAACCATTCTCGACCTCCTTAACCTACCTTGTTCACTAAATCAAACGGTATTTCACTTTACATCTATGTCTGTACAATTTAGACTACATTTATTATGTTTTAAAAAAACTGCATAGGCCTACCTAGACCTGTCTCAGAATAGATCAGCAAGAGAAGAGCTTATTTGCAAAAGGGGTTCGATCCACTTTAGACCATTCTGAGAAAATCTACTTTTTCATTCTCCCATATTGCAATATTCTTATGCGAGACTAAATTTGTCATGATATACTACCCTACCATGTGAACATAAAACTGGGTATAAAAGAAATCTACCTGTCTTCATATTTTTTAAATATTTTTTTCAAAAAATTACCTTTGTGGATCTTGCCCCTTTTGCAAACAAACTAAAATCGATCTAACCCCTTTTTAAAAAAAGTGATTTTTCTTTGCCATTTTTGTTCACTTTTTAATTTGGATTTCAACTTTTCTTTGGTATCATCTTATAGGGCTTCTTCAAATCTATACATTGAGCCCAAAAAAATCAAATTAGATGAAAAATGGATCTAACCCCTTTTGCAAATGAGCTCTTCAAATAGTCCTCCTTATAAAACAATAGTTCTCAATTTGACAATGTTCACATTTCGTTGCTTTATTACAACATTCCAAGACTGGTAGTCAAAAAGCGTAAATCATTCTAATGCCATTTAAACAAGTTAAAACGACCTGCGCCATCGCCAGGCTTAACAGTACGGGGTAATAGTAGTAAGACCACGGGACTCACAATCAATAGAATCCTTTTCTTCCACGACCACGACTTCCATTCCTGTTTGATTCAGGATATCCGGAGGTGAATCATCTCAAAATGCTAAAATCGTTAAAGGGCCTATGACATTAAAATGTATGTTGATTTAATTTGATGCAATTTGATATGTATAAAACAAAATCACTAAATGTTCAATGGAATTATGTGTCATTATTTTAAAATAATTTTGCTCAGAACTGATAAGCCCTGCCTCCAGAATATCCTCCAACATCATCAAAGGTAAAAATTAGCAGGAAAATAGACAGAACAGCTAAAGGCTTAAAGTGAATGTGCTGTACTGGGAAGACAAAGAGCCTTCAAAAGCATGAGCAATCCTCTTGCCATTCAAGTATTGTCTATTCTAGAAGTTTGCTGAAAGTTATTTGCCCTCAAATGATCCATATTTGGCGAAATAAGTAATCAAATCACAAATCCTCAAAAAGTTAGCGAGCTTTCAGCAAATTTGTAAAATGGACAATACATTAATTTAAGACCATTGACAAGAAGATTGCTAACGATCACCTGTTTGAATGCTTGTCGTCTTCCCAGTACAGCATATTCCCTTTAATATAGATTTTCCCGTTGACGTTGTCTGTTTCAAATGTATATCATTATGGCCTATATTGAAGCGGAGACGGAGTGGCGGCCGAATTGTGTTTCACTTTTTTTTGCTTTTCTGATCCACTTTCCCATCCCGCGCGTTATACAAAATTGAGGTATGTACATTTATATGGAAATGTGCCAATGTGTAATGCATTGATGCCGTGTCAAAATTAAATTACAAATGATGTAATTTACGCCTCAATTCGTCAAAACGTAACACCAAAGAGAACGTTTGAATGGAGAAAAAAAAATATTTGGAAAAGCTTAGGACCCGCATTGCCCGCACTTTGTAAAATTGAATCTCATTTAATGATTTTTAGTTCAGAAAAGCTGTCAATATTGAGCGGGAAAAACCTCTACTAATAGACGTGGACTTTGTGGATGTCAACCAATCCATAAGAATCCTTACACCTATTCGATCATGACTGCAAGAAAGATGGCCATGCAGGTACAGGTCAGCCTCAGCCAGAACGAGGATAGCATCTGCAGACTGGCTGCTCCACCCGGTCGATTGTTCTCATCGTAGAGCACGATGCGGCCTTCGACTTCGGCAGAAATCGGAGAAAATTGTGTGAAGTACTCAATGGTCACATCGACATCGAGGTTACCTGTATAAGAGGAGAGGGGGAGAGAGAGGGGGAGAGAGAGAAAGAGAGAGAAAGGGAGAGAGGGGTGGGGGATAGAGAGAATTTATGATATATAATATAGAGAGATGTGAGTAAAATGCAATACAACACCTAAAGACCTGAAGACGGCGTAAGCTCGCCTACGCCAAACAAAGTGTTGGAAGTGCTGCGCACTTTGTTGTCAAAACTGACAATTGATTTTTAGAGAAATCATATTTACTGTTTAGGAACGAATGTAACAATTGGGTGGGTCGTGTTCTATTTACATAATACATACCATTTTCTCGTACACAGTCACATGCATATTTTTTTAGAAAGTGTTTTATTAAAATAATTAAATTCCCTCGAAATTGTATTCATAATTGACGATAATTTTAGTCCGCATGAGCCTGTTGTACCGCAAACAAAATATAATGGATATCGATGATCGATGCGATCAAGACAAAAGAAAGCAAATTTGAGGTATTGGTACTCTTAGTTTATGCCCAGCACTCCCCACATCATGCACATACAGGCAAAATCTGGAGAAAAAAAAATATTCATTTTGCTGCAAGATAGTCAATCTAACATGTTGTGGTGTGACACTGGTGCCAATGCAAGTGATAGACACATTTTGCTAATTTACATGTTTTTTATTTGTTCATTTTATCTTATTTTTATTTTTATTTATCTGTTTATCATTATTTTATTTTCTTTTGTTTTCTTCTTCTTCTTCTTTCTTTCTTTCTTCTTCTTCTTCTTCTTCTTCTTCTTCTTCTTCTTCTTCTTTTTCTTCTTCTTCTTCGTCTTCTTCTTCTTCTTCTTCTTCTTCTTCTTCTTCTTCTTCGTCTTCTTCTTCTTCTTCTTCTTCTTCTTCTTCTTCTTCTTCTTCTTCTTCTTCTTCTTCTTCTTCTTCTTTTTTTTTTGTGTGTGTGTGTGGGGGGGGGGGGGGGGGGGGGTAGTTGTTTCTTTTTGTTAAAGAAGGGCAGTGCAGTCCTACCTCTTGTGCGGCTAATGGTTACGTCTGGTATCATACTGAAACCCTCTTGTCCACCTGCGAGGTAGCTGTGTGCGATGACCTTGTACACCGTATCAGGCTCTAAGGGTTCGAATCCCTCATCGCACGATGCACAACTCATATCGACGCTATAAACGCGATCTCCGTTTTCCTTCGTCAGGTCGTACTCCACGTGCATTCCTGAAAGATGTCCATCAAATTCAAACATATAAAAGTTAACATATAATCAAAGAAATATGATGTCCAGCAAATTGACTTCCTTTATCCGTCACCACGGTCATCCTATTGAACTAAACAAACGCAAATGGTATCGACTCATTGATCACGTATTCTAGACCTACTGCATGGTTTGGTTTTATCAATCTCATCGTTGGGGTAGTGAGTTTATCCACCCTTTATCAATTAATCCTTTCTGTATGAGACAAACTGCTGCTCCATTGGATCTGTATGTTACCTGTGCATAAATGCATCAATGGCGCCTGCCGAAGTAAAAAGAGAAGGGAAATATGTTATGCTCTTTCCCCAGGGTTCACTTGCATAATGTCATCTGCAGGTGTTGATCTTGATTAACTCAAGATATACACCACAACAGTTTATAAGGCGCTGTCATGGAATTATGGAATTATGTGTTATTGTGGCCTGGAAAAAACTACTTTAATAGCTAACATCAAACTGAAGTGACACTTTTAATACACAAGATATTTTGTCCTCACAGCTTTTTTAACAGAGCCTTTTATCAAAACAAATAAAGATACTTTTGGAAAATTTCAAGTGATGTTGACTCCTTTACGTTATACGCAAATTCTACACAGCTGGGGATCGTAAGCAGTAGACAGCAGCAGGAACATTCATTCAGGCTTTGTTGCAAAATTCCAGTAATATTATGGTTTCAAAAATATGTCCTATGGCATGCTATGCAGTGTACTGCTTCAATTACCAGAGAATTGTAAGAACGAATATGACAGGGCTGAGCTGGGATCAAAGTCTTCTACCGCTTTCTCCAGAATATCCAGAATGGATTCCCCGCTTAGTTCGAGCAGATCAATGGTGTCGCCATACGGTAGAGTGCGAGTCACGTCGTGAACGATGATATCCCCTGTATGGAAGGAAGACGGATTGAGGACAAATTAGCCGGATAAAAAGGCTACGGCGACGGTCCACTGTTTTCGATTATACGAAGCCTAGTATCTTCCGCATCCACCACCTATCTATATTACAACCTTGGCGGCTCACACAGAAAACTGAACCCAATGTTCTCCGGGTTAGCTGACCTGGGCCCCGTAATATAAAGGTTTGCGATCAATCGCAAATTTAAAAGACAAATTCTGATTGGTTACTGGTCAGCCTTTCGAACAAAAAGCGCATGCAACAATGATGTTGATTGGCCATCGCTCGTCTTGTTACGTCCAGTTTCGTAGTGGGTTATGTACACGGAAATATTATTTCCGTGGTTATGTACTCGAATATGCCAGTTCAAAGTTACACCATGCTTTGAAATTCCACTGATTCAAATACTACTAGACTGCAGACTGGGGTGTGTTCATGAGGCTGCGTAGGATGACGGATGTAAATAGAGCGTGCCCTAACCAATAAAAGCGGGTGCACATGGGGGAATGTTCTTTCACTATACCATCTCAGAGCTGCTGTTGTCATATCTGCGTGAACACAAGTACAAACGTACTGAAACCATCAAATTCAGTTCCATTTTACTCTGAGTGGTACAGTTGACGTGAGGTCATTCGTGCCAGCAATAATCTGCTCATGCGCACATTGCAAGTACAAACTCTTTTATTCGGGCTGATAAAATGGGTCTGGAACCTAATGTATGATGGAGCATGTGGAGGATGGATGAGGGGTGGAGTGGGGTGAGAATTTCGAGAAGCCGGAGGAGAGGAAGAAGGGGTCGAAAGGGGCGGACGAGCAGGAGAGCAGGAAAAGAACTAGCCGATTAACCATGATGATGCACGACGTTTACTAGAGGTTGGAAACGGATGGTCATAAGAACAAATTTCTTTATGGTTTCGTCCAGTCCATCATATGCATTGCGTTTGGTGGTAGTTACCCAGATCTTTTCAAGCTTATTATAAGCAAACTTTGCCAAGAAAACTTTCTGCACTATTGGATTATAGGGGTGGAATACTTCAATTTTATGAAAAATTATGAAATCGTTTCAATCAAGCGATATTCGGACCAGTGACGACGGCAGAATGGTTCCGCCATGATTAGGGGTCCCGTATTATCTACCACTCAAATCGTGACAATCCTCTGTGGGAATTTATTTCTTTGCACCATATTTGCCAATATCTATGACTATCACAAGAATAGGATATGTCTTTTTTAATAATAAATCAAAGCTCACCTTCGTCGATAGATGACGCGATGCTACCGGCTGTTATCATGGCAACCCGGGCGTCCCACGCCATGCCGTTGGAAGCCACCATAGCATCGGCCAGCACGTTTCCCATGTTGCACTCCCGTTTACCACACAAGCTGTACGACCCGTCGAGGTCGACCTCCGTTGAGCCGACCACGGTGCTCGATATCTCATCGACGAGAACTTTCCACTTGTCGACCTCGGCCTGCACGTCTGTGTCTAATAATGATGAAAGAAACAGGTTCGCTCGTACAATGAGTAACGTTTAAAGTTAAGTCATATACCCTATAGCTGTTAGTATTCAGTCAAGCCGAAGATTTGCATATCGCGATACGATTTTATCAATATTTTTTAATATACGTATTTCCATACTACAGTACATAAATGTTTACTAATTCATACGTATTCTGTGTGAAATCAATGGCCTTAATGTTACTTTCAAATGATGGAACGAATTTAAATAAGATGAAACACATTTGTCACGCTATTGAGTTTGTCATGTTTTAAGCGGATAAGAGCAGCTGCCAGTCATGAATATTGAGTGGCGGATTGAAACCTTGTCCAAAGGGATGGATATCCATTTTTTTAATATCCTTGATTGGACACACTGTGTGCGCACCCGTTATGCTATGTGTTAACAAAAACTTCTGAAAAATAATGAATAATAGATTATAACGCGAATCAAGGTGAAAATGACACATCATAAAGTCAAGAGATGTCAATTAGGGTTACTAATGGTAACCCTAAAGCTTGTCCGAGTTTTGTCCGAGTAGCAACAACTGATATATTCAAAGAGTGTTCCATCAATAGACCATTTTCGTTATGTATGAATATTTGATGATAAATGACGGAAAGAACGATACAATAGAACTATATATAGAAGAGAGAGAGAGAGAGAGAGAGAGAGAGAGAGAAAGAAGGAATTGTGGTGAAAGTGAAAGTATGTGTGGGTGGGAGAGGGGACAGTAAAGAATTAGAGAGATAGACACATCAGAGAGAGAGGGGAAGGTATTGTTTATGTTTAGGGAGGGAAAGAAAGAGAGAGAAACCGACAGACAAACAGACAGAGAAAGAGAGACAGGGAAACAGAGAGAGAGAAGATAGAGAGAGAAAGAGAGAGAGAGAGAGAGAGAGAGAGAGAGAGAGAGAGAGAGAGGGAGAGAGAGAGAGAGGGGGGAGGGACAAATAAGCTAGTCCCGCGCCACGAGTAAAGGGTAAGAGATATGGGGCTGGGAAAGCGATAAAAACATGGGGGAGAGACCTTTGGATACATCTTTATCCAGGACGATAGGATTCCCCGTGTATGACGTCACCACCCCGTCGTCATCGAACACGACGTCGAGATGTCCCAGGTACTTTCCGTAGGCATAGGCCGTGACGAGAAGGATATCGAGACTGTTGTCATACGTTGGATGAATGACCATCGGGTAATCGCCTTGCTTCTGTTGATCATACGGTGGATCGCCTAGGAGATCAGGATGTAATTATTTAGCTTTTCACAAAACTATGACAATTGTTTATGATGTAATGGTGTGTTATTGATTTTTAACACAGTTCTTCGACACTGTGTTTGTAAACTCATGCACACGACACATTTGATTAAATCATGAAACGCATACTGTATAATGCAAACAAGATATTCAACCGTTATTGCAAGGTAGGCTAATCAAACGAGAATAAAATATATGTAATACAATTCTTGAGATTACTGATCATAAGCAGTAATCTAAACATGCTCAGCTATCAGCGTATTTGTACATGTTTTTTCATAGATTCTTTGTTATGAGTCAATCTCATGTATTTTCCACCTTTATGGACATATGCCACCACTACTCTACGCTATGCTGCAGTTTGAACATGTCTGCAAGAGCCAGGATGTCTGCATAAGAGCTATGATGCTCATAATCAGAATCATAATCATACGGGCAACGAACTTTTGCTTTCGGCAATTTCTCTGTTTGTTCTGTCTCATTCTAGTATTGCTGCTCGCACAACGTCTACTTACTGCAACGCGTGTTATCATATTTGAGCAAACATCATTTTTTTAGCCGCCTTTGGCATTGTTCTGAAAGACCTCAATCCCTTCGCCTTACGATGTTTATATTGCAGTTATCGGTTTTTCATTTACAGCCACTCGTAGAGGTCAATGATGTCGCGGTGCGTTATTTGCAAGATATGATGACGAGTATACAATAGCATATGACTCATGCTGTTATTTTAATTTCATGTTTGTTCATTTTTATACATGTATTACAGTAACCATTGTCAGTTTTAACCCCATGTTTACTTGTATTATGAACATACCCTCCTCATCTGTATGTCCATATCTGATGTGATCAGTATTTCTTTAAAACCATTTTAAACGAGACGTTTTCAGGAGAAGTTTATGACATCATCGCAGGGCGGCGTTTTAAGCTTTGCTCTCGAGGGTTCCTCCCGCACGCATATAAATCATGTTCATGAAAATTATTTTAAATCTATAATTTTCTTCGAACGTGACAATAATCGCATATAAAATATTCAATTACATATCAAATATTAGTATTACACGAATGAATTGTAAAAATGATGATAACGGGTAAAAATAATGATAACGGATAAAACTTTTGTTTTCATCCTCTCAATTGTTCATGTTACAATACGTAGGTTAGGACGAAGTCAAGTTGACCATTTGGAGGTGTCGAAGTGAGGTGGTTGTGAACTGTGAGTGAAGATTTTGAGGTCCCAGGTTCAAGCCCATCCATGGCACTTGTGCCTTTCAGCAAAAATACTGTGCAAGTTCCAACTTGCTGCTCTCCAACCAGGTGTATAATTGGGTACCCGGTAGGAATGAAATGAGTGCGCCTTACACGCTGCCATAATGCCTAAGGGTCCTTTGGAATTGAACAAATGTCACAAACACCGGAGTGAAGATACTGTAAAGCGCTTGGAGATCATTATGTTTTATTGAAGCCTCTATTTAAATACTAAATGTAATTTTTATTATTATGGAAACATGAGTGGTAATTATGTATTTGTTGTTTCATTTCTTTGCAGGACGGGAGCATTATTGTTACAACTCACCTGTGTAGAGGAACGTATTATGGTGTCCTCCAATGACAATATCGATTCCTTCTACCGATTGCGCGATTTCCTGATCTAGTCCAAAACTGGCATCACAGAGGGCGATTATTTTGTTAATACCAGGGTAGAATCGTTTCAGGTAGTCGACTGCATTTTGTGCAGCTTCGATTGCAGGATCAAAGAAGACATTTTCTGTCCAAAGAATAAAAACGGAAATGCGAACAAAAGACTATGTTCAGAATTGGTTAATAATGACATGAAATTGTGCATTCAAATTTCTTATAATGAAATTAATAAATATTTCCGCATTTCATTAATCGCATCGAAAGAGTTTTGATGGTTTGGATGAAAATTGCCGTCTTTACTATCTCATTACCACTGGCATGAAAATATGTAGTGAACCAATGGGGTTTCCATTATTTGGTAATGTAAAGGTTAATGAACAATTTGCATTTCGATACAAAACTTCCTTCATTATTAGGTTTAAATATGTGCACTTAATCAATTAATCAATTACTACACACCAATGCCTACTGCTTATTTTCTGTACATATTTTCTATGCCATTCCCATCAAATAATTATTTTAAAGTATAAGAAAACGGGTGCATCTCGAATGCCGGCTAGTAACATGAATTTTATTTCAAAATGCAATTTCATGTTAGTATGTTAGCTGTAATGTTAACAACACTATATCTACTATTGCTAAGTGTTAAAATTATATCAACTGCAATGTCAAAGATAGAAAATTATTGATAATTCACTCGTTTAATTGAGTATTGTATAAATAAATGTCTAATTCAATGAAAATGTTATTATGACAATATCTATCAACTGCAATATATTCAATAATCCATCAATTATTTTAAAAAAAAATGTTCCTTTAGTGTTAAGCGATTTCTATACGTCTCCCATCTTTCCAATTGATATATTTACATTGCTGTGTTTGTCTTTTTGTTATCAATAAATACCGCATGGAATTGAATAATGTTCGAGCATCCGCACGAAAGGGTCTTATTCTGCATGGCGCGGCAATAAAACCATTAAGATTAACATTAATACCATTGGCATGAAAATGAGTAGTAAGCCAATGGCTCTTTCATATTTTGGGCATGCAAGGGTTAACCCAGTACATGTCGCGGTTTTAAGATCATGAAGCTAATGTCAAGTGAGCTAACGAATCGTAACAGAGAAAAGGGGCTCGTTTGGACTGCCACTTCATGACAAATGACACCGCCAAACTGCTTTCGTGTGATTTTTACTGAACTGATTCACCATACATACCTGTCATAGCTAGATGAGGTGTTTCTGGTTTCGTTATACCGATCACGCCCACCAGTTCATCCCCAAAGCGCGCCACGGTGGTAATATTAACCCGTCCCCACAGTCGATTCTCATTGCTGGTGTTCGTGTTGGAGCTCACCACGTCAGTCTCTAACTGATCGAGGAATGACACCAGTCCGTCAACACCAATCAGAAATTCATTTTTGCCGAGGCCCTATAGAGGAACAAAACATACCGTACTTCGATTATGATGCGACATTAGAGACAATCACAAACATTAAAATTAGTGAAGATTATATAAACATCGACATATCGACCTCAGTCGAATTAGCACTAGTTGTTTTCGTGTGAACGCAAACAAATGTCTCACTATTTTTTAGATTTGTGATGAATGGCCGCAATTTCCCAGCTAGCACTTAATTGGTCAAGTGTGTGAGAGTGTTGGAGATTTGTGCATCTTTTTCCCACAATCGTCTGATCGTTTGCTTCTCCCTGCCTTCGTTGGGCTGTGGTAGATCTTGTGGCTCGGATGACTTTTCGGGCATGCGCAATGCGGGTATGAAGACGGCGGCGCTTGCTGGCAAGTGATTTTTTGTTTTGTTATGTGTGTATCCGCGTGGGACTTAGTTAATATCCTGACCGCGGTTATTATCTTACTGATTTATGCCCATGAATGCCCCTATTATGCGTTCTATTTTAAGTCATGACATGCAATACCAATGAATTCACGAGAACCAGGGAAACGAAGTAAACAATGAAACCAGTTTAAGAAAAACGTTGGCGTATACTCTGCCTCGTACTCACGACGCTGCTGTAAGCGGTAAAAATACATGCATGTACTGTACATACGCAGAACCGAAGTTTGTTCTATATACAGGCTGTGAACATACTCTATGACCACTCGATAATGACAGTTATAAGGTCAAATCAAATAAGTTAAATGGGTTGTGAAGAACAAGTTTCGAAGGAGAAGATGAATATGCTTTAAAAGACAATGGGGAAGGATCGAGAAAAAGATTGCTATTGGCAATAAAAGATTAGACCAAAAGAACGGGTAAATTGAAAATATTACTAGAGAACCTTCTAAAACCAGGAATGGTAGAAAGAGAAGCTTAGAAATAGCATCAAGATGAACAAAAACAAGTAAATAGAAATAAGGAGCAGGGAAGTTAGAGGAACTTAGCAAATCATAGAAGCAAAATGGTGGAGAAGGAAGAGGAACATAATGAATAAATAATAACAAAAAATTAACAAGGAGAACAAAACGCAGTAAAGATGTATCAATTGAGGAGCTATATATATTATTGATATACCGCGGGATCAAGGTGAAGGTCCAAGGAATGTACAAGAAATATTCTGTTCATTCGAACATCATTAGTGGTGGAAATTGACCTCCCCAAAATCTATTCGAAAAAAAAAACGTGGTGTCAAGGTCGAATTTTCAAGGATTTTATATTTTCTTGATTGAAATATGGAATTCTATATTCCCAGCATGCCCAATATATATCTTTATTACAACTGGGGAAGGGGAAGAATTTGAGGCATATTCACACTCTAAGGAGCAGTGATATTGAAATGCGGATATACTGTACATGTGTTTGTCCAGTTGCATCTCAAAGCTGGATCGCCGTGTGAACACGCGGCCACTTACCAGGAAATCATAACCAAGGAGATTCACAAAGTGCGCAGTCGCGTTGCCTTTGTAGACGTAGAACCAATCAGATCCCTGGAACCGGTCACCAGTGTCCACGAGGAGAACGTTCCCACTTTCAGAGTTCTCCCTGACTTCTTTGATCGCCGTGGCCCGGCGGGCTACCCCTCCGAAGCACTCGTCGGCCGCCTGAAGCTCCGGGGTGCAGGGACGGCCTCTTGATCCAGCGGTCTCTTCGATACGATCATACCAATCATTGGTATGCAGCAATGTCAATTTAAATTCTCCCGCAACGCCATGGAGCACGGCATTCCACGACAAATAAACCCACAAAATGATGATAATCCGAGAAATCTGCTTCATTGTTCACAGTCCTACCTCACTGAATACCTCGATCTGCGGGACCCGATTATACATGTGGTCTCAGCAAAGGATACACGAACCGGTACCAATATTTTGAACATTGACCTTTGGTAATGTCCCCGAGATAATTTCAAGCACAAAGTCAGTGTCTCCGTGCCTATAATCTGTGCGTCAGGGGAGTACAGAGCAAATTATTTTAAGTATGGTAATACAAATCAACATTCATCAAGAAAGGAGATCAAGTTTGGGTTGATAAATCATTAATTAGGGGGGCGGAGGATACTAATGATATGAGATAAACGCCTTTTAAAGCTATACACGACAGATCACAAATATAAAACCCTCTTACCACTTGAGGGGGAGACGCCCCCCCCCCCCCCCCCCCCCCCCCCACGCACACAAACATCCCAAATAAGAGGACCCATCTACGCTACTGGCGTGCGTACACGTGTATGTGTGTATGAGTCTAGTATGTTTCTCGCATGTGTGTGTCTCAGTTGAATGATACATATTCATATTCTTTGAAATCATACGTTCATTAAGAAGCGTAACAAACACAAAACGTCAACTATAAAACATGTACGTATTTTATCTCGTTCATTGGCGGGGTACTTGTAATAGTTTCACGCTTTCAAGAATCTACTTTTGTCTGCAATATAAAATTATATTAACATAACAATATCAAGCGGTTCATTTTGAATCGGCTGATCGTATGAACAAGATGGGGAAGAAGGAAACAAATTGAATAGGAAAAATGAAAAAGGATAAAGGGTTGGAGACGGACAAGAATTATACAAATATGCAGATAAATAGAAAGAAATATGGGGAGAGACGGGTAGATGAGCTGGCCAGAAAATGAAGGAAAACTATGGAGAATGAATAGAAATGTGAGAAAAGATGAGCAAATCGACAACCAAAACATTAATTACATGTAGTAGAAAAGTAATCAGAAAGGGGAAAAGGAATAGGTCATAGGAATGGAAGCATGGCACACAATCTGACACAAATAACTCAAATTCTCTCTCCAAATGTCATTTATTCAACATATCGCTGGAAAATACTATTTACAATTCCATGAAAATACACACAAGGAATATTGAGCTACGATCGCGTGTATTGGTGATTATATTTGTGCACCTTATTTTGAAATAGAGGAATTCGACAGCCCTCAGTCGAATGGTATGCCAATGCCCTCCTGCAAAGACTCTGAAGTAGTGTCACCTTTCAAACCATAACGGTCATTATTGTACCACGTTTGGTGATATATGGTGAGATATGTCACAATCCATCACGTAAACAGCATCATTTCACAATTTGACGTTGATCTGTGGCCTTAGATCAATCTGACCCACTCTATAATCACTTAATTGTCTTGTCATATATCAATGTACAAAGTTTAGTGTCATTCTCATTGGGCTTAAAAGATCGCGAAGTTAGAAAAAATGCGAAGTTAGGGGACAGGGACAATAGCACCATTCGGCTTTTTGTAGGGTTGCTAGGCAACTTTCACCCTAACTTCGCGATTTTTCTAACTTCGAGATTCAAGCCCAATTAGAATGGCACTTTTGATGAAATTCAAGTTATCTTGTAAAATAAACAAAAAAAGATATTTTAGGGTTTGACCTGGACCTGTCAACTACATGACTCAAAATCGTTATCATTCAATTGTCCAGAAATACATCATTGTACAAAGGTTTATTAAAATTATTTTGGTCAATCATTTCTCGAGTAATCATTTCAAGATCTTGACCTATGACCTGTGACCTTTGACCTAAAAGACCCAAATTATGATCACTTATTTGTGATGCTACATATTATCATTAAAATAAGTTTGATGAAATTCGTTTCATCATTGTCTTAGTTATCGCGTTAACGAAATCCGGGCAGACGGACGGACGGACCAATCCTTGTGAGGCTATGACCCCATTTACACTCAAGAAAATTGCGTGGCCAGGCCGGGCTGGGCCAGGCCGCGCATTTCCCCGCTGTGGGTGGTAGCGTGGCCTGGCCGCGCAATTTGTGCGTTCACACTATACAGCGAAAAATGCGTGGCCAGGCCACTGACATCAACCCACCGTGCGAGGCGCACTGCACGTAAACAAAAGGTTGAGCATAATGACGTCATCTGACATCAGCGGAATTTGCATAACCGGCCGCGCTTTCGGCCCGGCCTGGCCTCGTTTGTGTTCAGACTACGAAAATTGCGTGGCCGGGCCGTACTCAGACTACCTCCTGAGCTGGTCTCAGTACGGCCCGGCCCGGCCCGGCCCGGCCTGGCCTTTTCGCATTTTTTTGTGTTTACACTACAGAAATTGCGCGGCCTGGCCTAGCCCGGCCCGGCCCGGCCCGGCCTGGCCACGCAATTTTCTTGAGTGTAAATGGGGTCTATGTTCCTTTCCGCTACCCAGAATTCATGACCTACAGGTGCTCGTAGCAATACGATGCATACGTGATAGCATAATGTACATATGGATGTTGCAATAGAAAAGGCAGGTTCTAAAATATGCAAATACAGAGTGTTAACAAATCGCTGATGGACATTGTTTGTAATGTGTCCTTGTAGTTACAGACAAATACATGTACGACTTTTAGTACCTTGCGAGACGAAAATGCTAGGCGTGAACGTGAACGTGGCAGAAACCGGAAATACAGTTGACGGGAAACATAATGCGATCTGGCAACTTTGTTGCGGTGGCGTAAAAAGGAAACCTTGGCCCCGTTGCATAAAAATTACCATTAATGGTAACTCTGTCATCAATGGTGACTGCCATGGTAACATCGCTCAGTAGCCAATCAAATTGAAGGTCTTCCATAGAAGTTGTCATTGGTAGCAAAGTTACCATCAATGGTAAGTTTAATGCAACAGGAACCTGGATACCAAGTTCATGGTTCCACAGGTTCATCACGAGTGTTTTCAATCATTACTGTCAACAATGTTGTGATAAGCGCAAGGTCTTTGCCCACGCACATTTAATAAAGTCAATATCAATGCGAGGAGCGTTTTTTCTTGAACTTTCTGTTTGTTCGGTGAGGGGTTGTTGGCAATATGGGTTCTATGAATATTAATGACATTTCGATTTGCCCGTCAAAGCACTTCACGCGCAGAAGGTCGTTAATAATAGGTGTGCGTAATAAACCATCATTCCTGAATAAAGGAAAAGTTCACTCTGAAATTACGTTGGTTTTTAACAAAAGCAGAAACATGAAATAAACTTGATGGTTTGATGAAAATCCGTCTAAGGATTGGAGAGTTGCATTTTTTTTTAAGTTTCTATTTTGTGTGAGATGCTCTCCCATATGTTGTGTACTATTATTTTGGAAAACGTCCACTTTCTCAAGGGGATAGGCATCATTTTTCTTGTGCACTTTGATATATCATTAGTTACACGTTTTTACACGCATATTTCAATGAAAAAGATTGATTTCTTCACAAAAACAGGGGAAAAACAATTTAAGGAATCTTAGAGTGCACAGCATATGGGGGAGCACCTTGCATGTGACGTCACAAAATAGAATGTTAAAAGATTTTAACTTGTTATCCTTTGACGGATTTTCGTCAACCCTTCATTGATACATGTATGTTTCTTTCATGATTCTGCTATTATTAAAATCAGCTTAACTCCTGGTTGGTCTTTCCTTTTTCCGAAATGACAAATCTCCTCCCTTTCCTTATCCTCAAACCCTCATGTACTTAATGCAATATTGACATTACACCATTAAATAAATATCATTTGCTTGACTGCTGTGCAATAATGATACAAGTCCGATACAAATGCATCTTTAAAGTGACATTGATTATACAGTATAAACATATAAACACATTTAACTACTAGAGACGTAGAACATACGCTGTCTAACGTTGCATGCCTACTGCTATAACTTTATTATCTATAATAATCTTTCATATGTATGCAGATACATCATGGCTCACATTACAGAGAGTTTATTCATTCTCAGCTGTACAAATGTGCCGCAAATGGACGACTAAGTTTACTTAGTACTAATTGAAACACACACACAACTAGTGATGAACAACGTTCGATTTTGAAATGTGATACCTAAAATATGAAACACATACACTGTACAAGAAACATGTAGATGTATTGCAAACCGTATTTTTCAACTTATTGGAAGTGTTCATTTTGTGATTCTCTAATCCTAGTCAACTCTCTTGTACTGCTTCATTGAGTCTCTAGAGCCTTTGCAAGTTTTGAGGTCATGTTGTGCCTTATTTCTATCATTTTCTTTGAAGTAATCTTAGTGCACTGCCCATCTAAACTTACTGCAGAAAAGTCACTTCTTTTGTGCTAGACAAAAAATGTGAGTTCATTAGCAAATCAATAACAAATACATAATTGGTGAGTTACATTGTATGTAAATACATGTACCTGTATATCAGAAGTGAATGAATACAAATTTGATCAAATCGTTATGTAATGACATAAATTATACACCTACCTTTCAAATTTGTATACATTGATCTGACGGATCAAAGAAAAATCAGCCTCCCCCCTTTTTTTGTGTGTGTGCAATCAATGTGGTTTAATTTCATAAGCTCAAATAAACAATGGGGATAAGTATTCTGTTAGAGCAGTTACAAGCCATTGGTTGCAAACAATGCAAAATAGCTTCCTGAAAATGCGCTATCGAACCTCACAGTATATGTGATTTTCCATATGTATGAACTGATCTTTTGCTGGAAATTAAGTACATTTTTACACACTCAGTCACCCAATAAAACACATCTAGTAGGGGTTGTGCTTTTTTTTGGTCACAAAAGTTAGATACATTCACAATAAAACTTTAAATAATTTACACTGTACAATCAATCTCTGTAAACTACATACAAGGTGCAAATCACTCAAGGCATCACTTTTGAGGCAATATAATAGCATATCACATAAATTAAGTTCCTTCTTTGTTTTGCTTCAAACTGATCAATTTGGTGCACTGCAGAGCACCTGCCTGAAAAGAGCCTCTTCTAACTTCACACACAACTTTTATACATTTTGAGTGTAAAAAATAGGATCTGGGTTTATTTACAGCCAGTTTTATTCCCCGTTTAGACAGCAGGCTTTCAGGCTCCAGTTACATCTCATAATCTGACCATAAAGCCAGGGCTTGGTTTAAATGAATGATAGAGAAACAGGGCAAAAGTTTTACAGAGGGAGGATCTGAATTTCGGGGTGAAAATACATCTTATTAATTTGTTTTTTTTTTTATAGAATTGATCATCACTACAATATCACATTCATGAACTGCTGACTGTGTTAAAAAATGCACTCTTTAGATCTGATAAATCTCCCTAAACCAGATCAAATGTTGACACATAACCAGTTTGAGGAAAATAAATAACTGCAAGAGTGTTTACAATTCATAACAAGGCATCACAAAGCTACCCTCTCTATAAGGGACTCATAACAGGGACATGCTGCATGTAGGATTTAAATAATTGTATCTTACCGTCAATGGTAACCACCATGGCAACAGCCAATAAGCTCTCATTATTGCACCTGTTGCCATGGTAGTTACCACTATTGGTAAGTAATTGAAAACCTATATGCAACATCCCCCCAGTTTATTCTGTAGTTTAAAACCTCTCTTCCCAATACCACACTTCCAACAAAACCGCAAAATAATGACATGCCCGTATCTGCCTCTATTATCAACATCAGACGCGTGGATGGGTTGCCATGGCTGCTTGGAGATTGCATGGTATCACGGTTCATACAGGATCTAACGCTACACATCGATGATAAGGCTTGAACAGTAACGACACGCACCATCATCATCATTGTAGTTGTTCTGGGAATTGAAATTAAAACAATAAAAATGGTACCAATAAAACGTATCATGTGGCTGTTTTGGGGTCACTTGTTTTTCCCCCTCAAACTGATCACTACGCATTGAAACATTATTTAAGCTCAGATTCTAATTCAAATGTGCAAATAACTTATGTTCTTATCAGAATATTATTGTATCAAATTATGATGTCCACCATGTAAGTAATTGCCTTTCAACTCATTTCCATCTTACCAAAAATCTGTTTTGAGCTGCTGGTAAAACTGCAGGTCTGAGTCAATGGAGGCTACAGTATCATCCTGTTCCTTTTCTTGAAAACAATGTATCCAATGTTACCATGACAGCTGTGGCAAGTCAAATGATGCCCTACTGAATTTGTATATGTATAACAGCACATAATTCAGTGCAGGAGTGGTAATTTAAAAACAAACTTAAAGTTTACGAAGAAATTTTAGGCATAAACTCAGTAAGGATAGTAAGGATAGCGTGCTCCATCCTGTAAATGAACGAAAAACAAGTCAGACAAAAATTCATTCATTTACAGGATGGAGCATGCTATCCTTACTACTGGGTGTATGCCTAAAATTTCTTTGTAGTTGAAATTACCCCAGAAAGCCCTTTCACTAAAATCTAAACTTAAAGTTTTCACATGAAGCCCCCTACGATCCTAACCTGCTTGCCTATTAGCACACTGTAGCTTTTAATTGTGACTTTTAGTCAAATTTCAATATAACAACTGACTTACCTAAGACAATTATGGACTCCTTTCTTCTTCAAAATATCAGCCCTGGGCCGTGTTGCATAAAACGTACTATTGACGGTAACTTTGATTCCAATGGCAACTTCCATGGAAACCTTGAGTTTGATTGGCTGTCCAGCAGTGTTACCAAGGTAGCTACTATTGAAGGCAAGTTTTATGCAACTGGGCCCTGGTGTACAATGAGTTAATAGCATCTTTCGTAGGAACAGGTTGCAGTATTTCTTCTCACCTGACAACCACTGCACTCCTTCATGCAGTCCCTCCCCGGTGAGAGCGTTGCTTGCGCAGATGTGCCAGGGCTTGTCCTCGATCTTGTCCAGGCCCAGCAGCGTGGTGCATTTGACCGACGTCACCGCGTCACGCAGGTCCATCTTGTTTGCAAAGAAGAGCACAGGCACGGCTCTGTGCTTTATGTCTGCATGGGACAGGGTCAAAGGTAGGGTAGCCTTATTACAAAAGTCATGAAACTCAGCATGGATCAGCAGTATACCCAAATGATAACATGTATGAAATCACTGTCTTGGTTTCATGCACCTTTTTATGAAAAGCGAAATTCTATCCTCATTTACGCTTCAAACACCTGGGCCCTGTTTCATAAACCTTTCCATTAATGGTAACTCTGCCATCAATGGTAACTACCATGGTAAGATTGCTGGACAGCCAATTAAATCCAAAGTTTTCATAGAAGTTGCCATTGATATTTATACTTTTTGTATATCATCCTACATATTAGCGAGGCATAAATATTAGTATCAATCACATAATTTTTAGTCAGAAAATGTACAAGGTTTCGCTTGTGTCATGCATGTGGAAGCATCGGTTCGCCTTCTTCTTTTTGTTATGTTCCTTACTAGATGACCTACGCTGCTTTTTGGTTTACAGCATTTGTTTGTGTAATCTATGTGTCTATTTGTTTATCTATTCATGTTACTCTATATTATTGTGTTATTTGTACACAGGGCCCCCAGGGAGAACAGTGCCAAGCTCACTGATGGGGCTACCCTGTTTAAAAAAGACTTAATAAATGAAAGGAAAGTTACTATCAATGGTAAGTTTTATGCAACAGGACCCTGGTGTGGTAGCAGCCATTGACCAGAAATCTAGCTCACTGACAAAATAATTGAGTTCTTCAATTGTACATGTATGATAACTTAATTTCCCACACCAAGATACAATTTTGGGTCTTCTGATGAACTTAAAAGTAAAGAAGAAAAAAAATCCCTTTTCTGGATTTATTTTCTTTAAAATGATACCTCTGGTAATGAAAACAACATAGTTGAAAGGCAAATACTTTTTTCCAAGAACTTATGAGGAAATCACCATTTTTTTAGCACAAAACCTATTAGAAGTAAAAACTGATGAAATAAATAGCATTCATGTCATCACAAAATGCTGCTCTTTTTTAGGTTAAGCACTGGTACATGTACAAACATGCAAAGAACTACATGTATAGCTTCTAAAGAAACTGAAGCACTTACGTGGATGTTCCAACAGAAGCTCCAGCTCTGACTTAGCAACAACAAACCTCATCTTGTCTGTGCTGTCAATCACAAATATAATGGCCTGGGCTTCCCTGTATGGATAAAGTGAAAGCAGAAAGAGCGTTAACATACATGTGTTTAGTTACAAATAATGATAATGAGAAATTATCGCAAAAGGCACCAAACGAGTAATAGGCATCATGTTTTTTTTTCGAATAATTTTCTTTAACAGCCATGGTCTCTGATTTACAAGCCTTTATAATCAATTTTGGTGCTACATGTACATGCTGAAATGAGGAACTGACAATTATTTGCATTTTATAAATGAGCTATGCCTGCAAAGTATGACATCATAATGATGTTTTTGTGCTTCAAAGGATCTCATGAAAAAACTTTGTTTGTGTTCAACTTATTATTTGCCAGACAAAATTGAGCTCTATGAGATTTGTGTGTATTATTTTTGAGCAAATTCACATGTGGCACTTTATTTATTTATTTAGTTAATGACAGGGGGTCCCATTAACCAAAGTCATGAAACTTGGCAGGAATCAACAGTATACCGAAATGATAACATGTATGAATATCATAGCTTCACACAACTTTTTTTAAGGAAAAGTGAAAAAGAATCTGTGTTTACATTTGACAGTTTTTTAAAACCTCCTCGATACCAAGTCATTCAATGCATTGATTCACTCCTCAAAATGTGGGACTGAGAGGATGAATTAACTTACTTGTAGTAGTGCTCCCAGAGGTTCCTATACTTTCCTTGCCCGGACATGTCAAATACTGTGAAATTCACTGCATTCGTGTGGAACTTTTCTACTGTGAATCCAACAGTGGCTACAACATCTTCTGTTTTTGACTGCATGTAACAGGGGGAAAAAGAGAGAGAGGAGAAATTACCAATTTTAACCATGATTAATGTATCTTAAATAAAAATAGATCTACATATGTTTAACTGTCAAGATAAATCTATTTTTAAATGTAACAATGAATACTAACGTTTCTCCAGAAGTAATCTGCTCAACATGAAAAGTAAGTTGGACACACCTGAATTGTAGTTATCATATTAAATATTTCTTGTTGAACATTGCAGTTTCCAATTGTTTCACCTCTTAGCTTCTTCATCACCTCATGGCTACACAATATGTTTCATACTCAACAACATCAACCAAGAATGTGTCACATATGTGAAAAAACTGGATGTATGACAAAAGGCAAGTGTACACATAACCTTCCACCATTCTCTATTCTAACTACATGTATGTGCAACAGCTTTGGTAAATGGTCAACAACCTAATTATGCTGCACAAAAGAAAAGGGTTGAATCAATTTTCATCTTTAAAAGGAGAGTTCACCTTAAGATCAAATTGGTTTTGATTATATCACAAAACGTTTTATTTATAGCAGGAATAAATTAGTGAAGGTTTGATGAATATCTGTCAAAGGATAAGAAAGTTTATGACTTTTTTAAAGTTTTAATTTTGTGACGTCACTTGCGAGTTGCTCTCCCATATATGTTGTGTGCAGTATGATTCCATGAATTGCTTTTTCTTTTTCTTTTTTTTGATGAAGGAAATATTATTTTCATTGAAACATGTGTGTCTAGTGACATATCAAGTGCACCTGTTGTAGGTAAAATGGTGTTCTTTTATATCCCTTTATGAAAATTTACATTTTCATAAAAAATAGTACATAACATATGGGTAAGCAGCTCTCATGTGACATCACAAAATCAAAAATAAAAAAGATCATAACTATCTTATCCTCTGACAGATTTTCATCAAACCTTCACTAAAATGTTTATTTCATGTTTTGCTTTGATTAAAACCAACTTCATTTCAGGGTGCACTTTCCCTTTCAATCATTTTTTTTCTCTCACATCGCTTGGCTTGAGGTGGTTGATGATGGTGCTTTTGCCGCTGTTGTCCAGACCAACACAGAGAACCTGAGACTGTTTCTTGGTGCTGCCAAATAGTTTTGCAAAGAAATCCCGGATTCCCATGGCGGTGGATGTTTCACAAAATTGTCTTTAGAATGGGGGTGATAAATTATTGGTGGCTGGTTTGAAATGGTCCAATGACACTGTTCGCAATGAAGGAAATCTGTAAAGATATATACAAAATACACACAACAGATATTCAAGGATAAAGGCAAAGACTGACATGTTAAATAACAAACCCTATCTTTGAACAGTAATGATGATAATAATAATAATAATACATAGAATTTATATAGCGCACTTTCCATCTTAATCAGATGCTCAAGGCGCTTCAGAGTAAATTAAAGAGAGAGAAAAAAAAAATACAATACAGGTATGAACTTGTATGTCAAAAAGCACCATTATACATGTATGTCTTTAGGTTGCCCTTGAAGGTGGTCATTGACGTCAGGGTTTTCAAACTCTGTGGAAGGGAATTCCATAGGGTCAACCCTGCATGTGCAAAGGCCCGTTCTCCCTACAATCTCTTTGAAACTGGAACTTGCAAAAGACCAGATGTGGAGGATATTAAGGTTCGTGATGGTTGGTAGTTGTGAATTAAAGATTTATTGTAGCTGAGGGAAGTTCCGTTGACAATATGAAAGACTAAAAGAAGTTATTTAAGTTTACAACCCAATACTCAATACAAAACTGTCTAAATTGCAGATGTACATAATTACACATATATTGTCAAACTAAATGCCAAAACACTATATTTTATTCGCACATTTAAGAGACATACAGGGCGGCAGCACTGCCCACAAACACACACCAAAACATCAACAGAGGAAATGCAATAGTCTAAAGACTGCTAGTTCAACATTTTCATTGAAGGAGGCAGGCTATTCAAGGAGGGGTTTGGTTCTAGTGAATTTCAGTTCACATTTTGTGTAGTAACACGCCCTACAATATATTTTCCTAATATGGGATGTGTCCTCATTCGTTTTAAATATTGAACCCTTACCCATTTATCACTATGAACATGGTCTTTTGTTACGTAGACAAAATTTAAAAGGGACCCTTTGAAATTTTGTCTGTGAACCAAAAGACCATTCATTATAAATACTGGTCCCCTATTAGGCTTAAGTTAGGCATGGCTTGAAAAGTCACATGTTACAATTAGCTGTTTTTAAATAGTAAGCTTGCCCCCTAACTTGAATTCATTACCAACAACAACAGAGGGTTTCTTTTTTTCAACAAGTCAAACACGAAGACAAATGCACTAATTCGGTTGACTGTGTTGTCTAGAGTGTTAATTTGTGTTGGGCCTGTTGTGGCTCTGCATTCTGCATTCTGCAATGTCAATGACAAACTTAAATTACAGAATTGAAACTTTCAGTCATACAATACATTTACATGTAATTGTCATATCCTCAAAGGTTCACCTCAAAGTTAAAGTTCAAGACGAACCGACTCAATGAAATGCAAATGGAATGCAAAAGAACTGTTATTCAATCAAATTCATTGTTTTTCAAACGTCAAACTCAAGGTTTCTACATCACAAATCAAAGTTCAATACCTTGTTTGCTTTCAAGCAGATATGCTTGGAAATCTGATTTATGTCTAAAATTGAATTAATTACCCACAACAGCACAGGATTTTTTTTTTCAACAAGTCAAACACAAAGGAAAAACTTTAATAATTGCACAATCTAAACTTTCGGTCATACATTTACATGTATTGGTCATTCCTCAGTCACTCATTCATCCTTTCAAAGTTAAGTTCAAGACGAACCGACTCGATTAAATGGCATGCAAAATGTTTCTCGAAGTCGAACGTCACTCAACTCCTTATGTTATTGCTATCGTGTTAAAACGTTCAGTTATGTATACCTACATCACAATTCAAAGTTCAAAATACAATATCTTATCTGCTTACCGGCAGATATGCTTGGAAATCCGATGTATGTCTACAAAATCAGAGAAAAACAAGACAATCCCAGCTTCCTCTTTCAAAGGAGACTCACATACACGAGTTGTTACACCTCGGACTACGGGTTTCTATCGCGTTCATAGTTACAGGAGTATTTGGCTTTCCTAATTTGTTTAAGTTTGTATGAATGAATAACTGTTATAAGAATATATTCTGTTCTTTTTTATTTTGATAAAATACAATAATACTATTTTTATTATTTTATTGTAATTCAAATACATGATTTGTGAAGAAAAATATTCATTTTAATGTAATTAGAAATCCAACTATACATACTTACATTTTCAACTACGGGCACAAATTAGTGGCCAAATTGGGCTATTTTGCTCCCCGATAATGATGTGGGGCACGGGGGGGAAACGTACACCTACGTACATCTCCCTAATACTCAGAAGTGCTATCCTTATAAACGAGGCCCTTTTCATATATTCATCAGTCCAATAGTCAATACTGATCCTTTCATAATACTGTCCTTTCCCTTTCTTCCCTTTTTGCAATTTACAAACATCTAAATGAAAAACAATAAGGGAATGGAAAAAGTGCCATGTACGAGGATTGGGCTAATTTGCAGCCCTTACCTGTCATGATTTGCAAATCTGGCAGCGCACATGTCTAGTCTGTGTTTTTGCAGACAAAAATCATTGGATTGTTTGTCTTCGACCATTTGAGAGCGATGTCTGCAGCTCTGAAACTTCCCCCTCTGCCAACTTTGAGGGAAATCATCCGACTCTATGGACTCCGAGCTGAAAAACAGCTGTCACAAAATTTTCTTCTGGATTTGAAGCTTACTGGTAAGGACTGTAGTCTAAGCCCGGTGAGAGGAAGATTGCACCCAGTCTATCCCTGACCATGACTGAGGACACAGCCACATCCTTGTTGGTATGGGGCGCCGTCCCGCTGGCGGTCCCGCCATCCGCGGTCCCGTTGGGTTGTAGCGCAAGCAGTGCAGTTTGCACGTGTGTGTGCTGTGCAACACACACCACTACCGTAGTCTACTTACATGACTTAATCTTTGTCAGAATTTAGTCTTAACTTTTCTTAGCGTTAGCTACCCTTCGCTTGACAGGTAAAAGGTGTATTTCTTCATTTAAAAAAAATCAGACAAATATTATATAGGCCTATACAATATACAGCACACATCATGCAGGGAGGGCATGGAGGGAGAGCTAGACAGAAAAATCGGCAATCCCGTAAAATAGGGGACCAGGGTATCCCACTAATTTTATGAATTTTAACCCTAAACCTAACCCTAACCCTAAACCTAATTCTGAACCTAACACTGAACCTAACCCTAACCCTAGACAAAATTATCGCTGCTTAATTCGTCAAAAAAAGTGATTTCTAGGTCACTTTCTGCCGACGACAATCAGTATTGCAGCGTTCCCATTTGCGTGCATTATACATGTGCGATACTGCCTGGTCCCCTATTGTACGGGATTGCCGAAAAATCAGTCTCTGTACTGTAGTCCTGTACTTTTGGATCCGTTGAGGTTGCATCTGGCTCCTCTGAACGCGCTATGGGGTATGTCCAAAAATGCCCCGAATGAGACGGTTATTCCTGTCTAGCTCACAAGACAAGTAATATGTCACAAAAGTCAAATGCACTGATCAGAAATTTTATCCCATTCTGCTGGGCTGGATATATAGAGTTTGATCAGCAAAGTACAAAGAAGCTCTAAAAATAAATAGCCATTGAAAAGCAGACCTATTGAGGTGTGTCAAACAATTGCTGCTGCTATTAAATTTGCAAATAGGAGGGCACTATAAAGTATAGTTAGACTATGAGCAGGGTTTTATTGAAATCAACCTCCTATTGAACCAAAAGCAAAATGCCCATTATATTTATATTTTGGATGGATGTATCCTGAATGATTGGGGATTGATAGTTGGTTATTATTTTTTTTATCATTGATTGATGTACCACCCTCTATCATCTTCCTTATATCACAGACAAGCTGGTGCGGCAGGCAGGCAGGCTGCGAGGGGCCCATGTGTGTGAGGTGGGACCCGGCCCAGGTGGCCTGACCCGCTCCATTCTCAATCAGGGAGTGGAGGATGTGTTGGTGGTGGAGAAAGACACCAGGTTTCTTCCGACCTTGGAGGTATGCATATAGGTTTCTTCCAACCTTGGAGCTATGCATATAAAAATATATTACCAAGCATTGATTTTCCCCATTTGCATTCATTTTTATGTTCTTTTCTTCAATTGATGTACAGCTTAAATTCAAGCAAATTAGGGTAGGGTTTAGGATAGGGACTAAAAAGTGTTAAGGGTTCCGGTGTGATAGGGTTTAGTAAGGTAAAGTATAAATGTTATTTTAGAGCAATTTTGTTGCTTAAAAATCATGAAAACCAACCTTTTTGATCGTGTTCAATGTTCAATTATAAATATGTACAACAAACAAATGTGAGCAGCAGAATAGAGATGGAAATGATATACAAATATTTCATGACCATGAGGGAACTTGTGGAATCTATTTGCACCGAGGTTAAGTGAAGGGCGTGCGGTACTATTTTCCCGAGACCGCAGGTCGAGGGAAAATGGTACTGTATGCCCTCCACTTCACCGAGGGGACCAATAGATTCCACAAAGTTCCCGAATAAAGATCATTAAATATTTGTTTTATATCCTTCATTAATTTTGTCCATTAATTTAATCCTTATGATGGACCTTGTAATACAGTGCCCATGCTCTAAGCTCCGAACGCAGCTTGAACAAACCAACAGAAATTCAAGTTGCACCTCGGCCGCAACACCACGGGAGTTTCGGCAGTGCGCCCAATGATTTTCCGCTAAAACGCCAAAAACCAGCTGGAAAGAAATGTATCGCGTAGATTTTGCGTGTCGCACATTTACCTGAGATGAATGGATGAAAATTGTTTCGATCACTGATAGCCCGCATATCGATAGTCCAGAGGGGAAAAAAAGACTATTTTTGACATGACGTCACGAAATAGTACTTTTTTTCCCTCTGACGTCATGAAATAGTACTTTTATTCCCTCTGAGCTCTCTTCCTTCAAATAGTTCATCTATTTGTGGTCATGTGACACCCTTTCAACCAATCAACGAACTGGTATATGTTAATGAGGGATATAATATGCTTTATATGGAAAATGATTGCTTACTTGCCAAAGTGATCTTGCTCCTTTCATGACAGATGTTGAAAGAAGCTGCAGAGGGCAGAGTCAGAGTTGTGTGCGATGACATCTTGCGGTTTGATATGCAGGAAGCTTTCCCTCAACACCTCAAGAAGAAGTGGGAGGATGGTAAGACGTACACAAAAATTCCTCGCTTTCTTTATTTTTTGATTGGCATTTGTACAAGTAAACTTAAAACAAAAGGAAACAGAAGTGAACTTCTTGAACTCAGAGAGTTCATGTTTCTTCAAACCCTTGATATGAATTGACAAGAAAAAAGTAAAACCAGAGATTTAAGCACATTGGTGGAATTTAAGGAAATAAGTGAATTGTTAACTCTTTATATCAAAATCATGATAGCTTACATTGCCATTATTTTGAATAAATTCTAGAAATTGTCCCTGTATGATGTAATATCCAGATGCATATTGTAAGTACTCTTTTTGTACCAGACGTGAGCTTCAAATCTAGAAGAAAATTTTGTGCCAGCTGTTTTTTCTGCTCAGAATCCATATAGTTGGATAATTTATCTCAAAGTTGGCAGAGGAGGAAGGTTCAAAGCAGCCATTTCTCTAACATTGTTAATGTGAGCCCCCATCGCCCCCCCCCCCCCCCCTCCAGGCAAAATTTGCTCTCAAATAGCCCAGGCAGAATAGAGATAACCCATAAGATTACAAGTATTGAGTAGGCTTTCCATTGTTTCCGCTCTTGTAGCTATAATAGTCAACATTCTTTGTTTTATCTAGCTCCGCCAGACCTGCACATCATAGGCAACCTGCCATTCAATGTCTCCCTGCCTCTGATCCTGAGATGGCTGCAAGCTGTGTCCGAGAGGACGGGACCATTCACATTTGGCCGCACTCGCCTTTTACTCACCTTTCAGAAAGAGGTTGCAGAGGTACGTGTATGACATGGATAGGGGTGTGTATGTGTGTGTGTGTTGGTGTGTTACTGTGTTAGGTGACTGGATTATAGGAGGTGAGGGACAGGGTCTTCTTCATGTTTTCCAATCGTAACTGAGTGATGAACCCTAAGACCTTTATTGCAAAGTTCATTTATGTAGAAGAATAACAAGATTTGAGATGGATGTTGGAAAGAAAATTCAGACTAAGTCTTCTTATGCTTGGTCTGACTCTGTTTGTTTATGCTGGCAGAGGCTGTCGGCGCCCCCTTGTGACGAGCAGCGGAGCAGGCTGTCCATCATGGCCCAGCACCTGTGCGATGTCAAACGTTGCTTCACCATTCCAGGCACCGCATTCGTCCCCAAGCCACAGGTACGTGTCATATAAATAGTGTGTCGCAAAATGAAATAAATTCCTCCCCGCCCCTCCCTCCCCCAAAACATAAAGAAGAAGAAGAAGAAGAAACAAATCAATTTTAAAAATAAATATAAGAAATATGAATAACAGAATACCAAATATTAATATCAGCCTGTCAAATAGCGATTGTTCACCATTCATAGCACAGCATTTCATTCCTAAGATAGACAAGAGTACAGATTGTATCACAAACTTACACACCTCTTTCTCCCCCCAAAAGAAGCACATTAATTGCATCTCCACTGTATCCAAATTCTGCGCTCAATTCATGCATATTTCTCAGCCGGGTAAGTAGATGTGATCGCCACCCCCCCTCCCTTCCCCCCCCCCCCCCCCCCCCCCCTGGTGTATCTCCTCATTCAATTCTCCTTTGATGCTTGGATCGTTCAGTCTAATGACTGGGGTACTCATAACGCAGGTGGCAGGACCTCTGTGGAAACACAATGCTTTAATACACTCTTACCGTTTGATCATTAATGTGTATCATTCTCTATTTTGTCTGCAATAGGTGGATGTGGGTGTGGTGCAGCTCACCCCCCTGGTCGAACCCCTCATCGACCTCCCATTCCCCGTTGTGGAGAAAGTCGTCCGAAGTGTCTTCCATTTCCGGAGGAAGCACTGCCACAAAGGTGTCGGGTAAGGACAACTTATTCCAATTCCAAGTTCATGTCCGTTTAAACTGTAAAAACACTGCCACAAAGGTGTCGGGTAAGGACAACTTATTCCAATTCCAAGTTCATGTCCGTTTAAACTGTAAAAACATATTCCAGCAATTTCTTGATGTAATGTAAGGATCAAGTATTGGGGGGTATTTATTTCTTTACACAATTTTTAAATCACAAGTTGCTGTGATTGCTGCCTTCGAGGTTAGATAGTAGGGGAAGACTCTCCTTCCTGTGGTCAGAGTAAGGTTCATAGCTATCCTTCTTGATTGGTCAATGAAGCCGACTTCCTGCCCATCCCCTTTTGTTTTGTTTCTCACCTACACCTGGACCCCATTGCATGAAACTTACCATGGATGGTAACTTTGCTATTAATAGCAACTTCTGTGGAAACCTTGAATTTGATTGGCTGTCCAGCGATGTTACCATGGTAGTTACCAATGATGGCAAAGTTACCATTAATGGTAAGTTTTATGCAACTGGGCCCTGTACATCAGTTACACTATATTGTTCATCGCAGGATTACTACATGATAGCATTTGCTGATTTCTTTACACATAAGAGGCCTGTTTTCTCCTCAATGGTGATGCGTTGACCATATTGGCATTTAAATAATTTGACTGTGGAATCTGCTTTCAAGATACTGACAATGTCAGACCAGTGAAGCCCTCCCTTGAGTGATGTTATTTTGCACCACAAACCTGCGAAACAAAGATTGTAACGACACCACTTTGGCACTCCAAACCATCATTCCAATTTTCTCCTTCTTGATATCGCCCTCTCAGGACGCTCTTCCCATACGAGAGAGAGGACCTTACCAAGGAGATGTTTGACGTCACTGGGGTGAACCCCACCCGCCAACCATTCCAGCTCAGTATGGAAGAGTTCAACGCACTTTGCCTGGCTTACAGCGACATCTGCCAGAGGATACCTGGCATGTTCCACTACAACTATAGGTGAACGTAGATGCGACAAGCCTAGATGGGCAGAATCCAGAGTTTATTGTGGTGTGTATTGAAACTCACAAGGCTGCAGAAAGTTGGTCTTGAGGGTGAATGTACATCTGGCATCTCCTACTAGAAGGATAGGTGAATATAGGTGCATCACACCTTGAGGGGTGGACTCGAGGGTTATTCTGTTGTGTATCGAAACCAACAGGGCTGCAAACAATGTGCCTGTAGTATGAATGTTTACCTGGCATCTTCCACTATAGGCATGGGTGAACATAGGTGCATCAAGCCTTGAGGGATTGAATTTATATTGGTATATGTTGAATCTCATTGGGCTGCAGAAAATTGGTCTGAAGGATGAATGTATACACATGTACCTGGCATCTTCCACTACAACTAGACATTAATGTTAGGGAATCAAGCCTCTAGGGGCAGAATCTAGAGTTTATTGTGGTGCGTATTGAAACTCAGCTGGAGAAAATGGGTCTGTAATATGAATGTACATGTATGTTTTCTTCTACACCTAAAGGTGGCCAGATTCAAAGGTCGCATTGATGTGTATTGAAACTCACAATGATCCAGACAATTGGTCTGGAGGATGAATTTATAACTGGCATCTTCCGCCATAGCTTTAGGTGACTGAAGGGGCGTGAAGCTACAAAGGGTCAGAATTAAAGTTTATATTGGTGTGTATTCAGTCTCCAATTCTGCAGACTTAATTGTGACATAGTCTCGCAACCTGTGACAAGTGGCATTGTTACATTGATTGCAAAGTTGCGATCTGTTGCAGTTTTTCATATCACGTTACACCACCACATTGTTTCTTTTTGTGATGACTGATGTAATTCCAATCAATATCCATGACAATGTCAATCGATTCTTATAAAAATCCCTTTGTGATAGAGCTTTCCAATTGAAGCTATTTACTAAATTCCTGAAAGGTCAGAGGTCAAAGTTCAATGAAATTTGTGAAAATTTGCCAGAAATTGTCCTTTTTCACAATAAATCCAAATCCAAGGATGCAATTCTCATTAAACAAGGTACAAAGATAGATCACTACTTGGGGATAGACTGGTGACATTTTTGGTAAAATTCCTGAAAGTCCAGAGGTCAAAGGTCAATAAACTTTGCCAAAATTGGCTAGAAATTGCCCCAAACTTTTTCTAAATTTTTCACAATAAATCCAAATCCAATGGTGCAATTCCAACCAAACATAGTGAAACGATGGAACACTACTTGGGGGTAGACTGGTGACACCGTTGGTGAAATTGCAGGAAGGTCAAAGGTCAGAGGTCAATGAACTTTGCAAAAATGGATATTTTTCACAATAAACCCAAATCCAAATCCAATGGCGCAATTCTAACCAAACATGATGTATCACTTCATGGAGGTAGACTGGTGAAAGTTTAGTTAAAACTCCTGAGAGTTCAAAGGTCAAAGGTCAATGAACTTTGCCAAAAATTAGCTAAAAATTGCCCCCAAAGTGATGATTTTCAAAATAATTATATCCAAATTCAATGGAGCAATGCCAACCAAACACGGTGCAAAGATGGATCACTACTAGACTGATGACATTTTTGGTGCAATTTCTCAAAGGTCAGGGATCAAAGGTCAATGAATTTTGCCAAAATTGGCAAAAAATTGCCACCAAATAGATATTTTTCACATTGAATCCAAAACTAATAATTGAATTCAAACCAAACCTAGTACAGAGATGTATCAATTCATGGAGGTAGACTGGTGAAGTTTGGGGAAAATTCCTGAAAGGTCAATGAACTTCACCGAAAATTGGCTAATTTTAAACAAACTTGATACAAGGGTGGATTTAGACAGACTGGTTAGATTGTAAGTCAAAGAAGTAAGAGGTCAAAAGTCAATAAACATTGCCATACTTGGCTAAACTTGAAAAAACATAATGTGATATTTTCATTTCACATAGGAGCAATTGGTACATTGCCCACCAAACATACACATTTTCTGAGATTAGCAAAGAGGCGGAGGCATATTTATTGACTGTGTGGCAGTCGAATTGCTGTAGCCCCTGTATAAGATATTGTTTAACCCTTTGACTTCCCTGCTTAAATGTGGTATTCAGGGTGACTTTTCTCTTGTAAGGCATTGTTTAACCATTTGACTGCATTGATACATGTAGTACATTGTTTAGCTCTGTTATTCATGGTGACTTTTCTCTGTATAAGACATTGTTTCACAGTTTGACTGTGCTGCTTAGCTGTGGTATTCAGGGTGACTTTTCTCTTGTGAGGCCTTTGACTCCATTATTTAGCTGTGGTATTCAGGGTGACTTTCCTCTTGTAAGACATTGTTTAACCATTTGACTCCACTGTTTAGCTGTGGTATTCAGGGCTATTTTACATAAGTCTCAAAAATTGCCCAAAATGGGCCTTTTTCACAATAAATCAAAATCCAAGGATGGAAGATCAGAGGTCACAGTTCAAAGAACTTTGCAAAAATTTGCTAAAAAGTCCCCCAAAATTGATATTTTTCAGCCCAAATGAAAAATTGATATTTTTCAGCCCAAATCCAATGGTGGGGCTCTAACGAAACATGGTACAGAGATGTATTACTGCATGGCTAAACATGGAAAAACAGAATATATTTTCATTTCCCATAGGAATTCAATGTTACGCTGCCCACCAAACGTACACATTTTCTGAGAATAAATCTAAATCGAGCTAGCAAAGAGGCGAAGGCATATTTATCGACTGTGTGGCAGTCGAATTGCTCTAGTTCATTGGACTTTCATGTATTTTCTGTACAGTAAGCATTAATTTATACACAGCATTTATTCATGTACATCTCATCATATCTCTGTGCAATATCTATTCTTATGACTGCACTTGCACGTGCGCTGTCTATGTTTCAATCATTCAATAAACCAACAAAAAGGGAATATAATTGATCATGTGTTTTATTGCTGTACAACCTTGCTTCCTTGTCGATGAAAATAGACTAGACTTATGGCGTGTGATATGATCAGTGTCCGTGCAAAACGATCTTATACACACATACACACACATAACACTACACACCCATAAACCCTAAATTGGTGACCCAGACGTGATTACCCAGAAACGCTAAAACAAGCACCCCCCCCCCCCCCCCCCCATTCCCCCTCGGGTCGCCCCATTGCCTCAAAATTTTGCACAAGGGTCAAGAATTATGTGAAAAATACAAACATGTAAAGCTAGATTTACAAAAAATCTGTTTATTTTTTTATTACTTAATTTATGCTAATTTACGCTAATTTATGCGAGAAATCATAGATTTTGATATTTTGGTACAAATGTCTTACATAATTCCTCATCAATTCCTGAAAGAAAAAGATAATTTATAATAATTATTAATTATGTATTTTTTGTTTTTCAATTTCTTTATGTTTTTCTTTGTTTTTCGTCAATTGATTTTTTGCTATGTGGGTGTGGGTGCAGTGTGAATGTGTGTATGTGTGTGTGTGTGTGTAATAATTCATTGCACTATTTGAAAGAATGACACTTGACAGAAAAGTATTTAAATGGAAAAGCTCATGATTTTGTCCATTAGGTCATACACATTCTTATAGAGAAATGGCAAAATTTCAGTGACATGTGTTTGTATCTGATACCCACACGGTAGGTCCGATCGCCATAAATTTGATATCAAAACGTGCGGGAAGGATCAGAGAAAAAAAAAATCATGAAATTTCATTCCGAAATATTGAGGCGTTCGGAAGAAACGACAAAAATTTGTGCCCCCCTCCCCGGGAGTATTAGGGTTAACGCACTCGGTCATTATAAGGCAAAAGAACGTAACGCGAAATATCATATTCTGAGAAAAACGAGATTGAAAGTTTAATCTTTTAACGAAAGTGGATTTCCCGTAGGGAACGTTAACTTTTGAGCACATAGACCTACAGCAGAAAGGGCCGACACAAAACGAGAGAAGGAGAAACAAACAAGAGGGGGAGAACTATAGAGCGAAAGAAGCGAGATTGGGGAGGGAGGGGTGCAAGGCGGAGAAAGTGACGTATATACAGCGTTGAAAATAGAGAATAGGTCGGGATGGTTTAAATATACATGATACTTTGCAGACTGCATTCATCAGTATAAAGTACTCACTACGAAAGGGAGATGCACTAAACAAGATGAACTTCGCTATCAGAAATAAATGTATTATCGGTGAATTTATATGTTTTCTATTTTTTGTTTTGCTATGCAGCTTCAATGTGTCGTACGTTATACTAAACCGCACGCATTGGAATAATTCCATTAGTCTGAAAAACGATTTTATCATTTGAGTGAAAGGGCTTAATTTCTGGGGTAATTTCAATTTACAAAGAAATAGGTATACACCCAGCAAGGATAGCGTGTTCCATCCTGTAAATGAATTGAAAACAAGTTAGACAAAAATCTTGGAACCAGGCGGGATTTTGAACCTGCAATCTACTGCTTACCGCACACTTAACCACGCAAGCTATTTCTAGTTCACGGGTCAAGACACGACAACATGGAAACAGGGATGTGTTATGGAAGGATATGAAACAACATTCTTTCTTTGAGCCCATGCGTGTGACCGCCGAAAAATTATATTGTCTCAGCATGTGCTTTTCACGTATTTTAACTATAGCGAACAGGATTGCCTAGCAACGGTTTCTCAGAGAGAACAAAAGAAATGTCTTATTTCGCTTGTCCACTTCTGTTGAATTGCGTCAATACTTTTGTGAGGAAAAGACATATCAGCGAACAAAAATAAACAGTTTTTTTTGGTAAAATATCTCAACTGCACGCAAATTCACGCAAACTCTATTATGAAAATAAACAGCTTAATATATAATTTTAATAATGATTGAATCCGACATTTCCGGAAATCTCCGGAAGAAGAAATTAGTTAATTATGTAAGTAAGAATATTATCCTATATGCATCATTCAACAATTATTTAGAAGAAAAACGAATACAGGATCTTTAGTGGTGTTGCCCTTATAACTTTCTTGAAAATTACACCAAAAGAAATGTGATAAGAAACACAGCTTCGAGGGAATTAAAGATATTGCTTTCCAAGTTGACGGCAGCAAAATGACGGTGCGGCGCATGGGACATCAAAGCATTGCAGTGATTGTGGAATGCTTTTGACATTCATTAGCACGCTATAGTATCCATACAGATGTTTGAATATATTATGCTCGAGTTGTCCCTCCTTCCTAACCCATCCCTGATGGAAACAAATACCGAAAGAGTCTCATTTCATCTGACTCATTAATATTCATGAGTAGTCCGCCGTACAGAGGGAGAATTCGGCTTGATTTTAGTGAAAGGGCTTTCTGGGGTCATTTCAATTTACAAAGAAATTTTAGGCATACACCCAGTAGTAAGGATAGAGTGCTCCATCCTGTAAATGAATGAAAAACAAGTCAGACAAAAATCTTGGTACCAGACGGGATTTGAACCTGCAATTTACTGCTTACCGGGCAGCGACTTAACCACACAAGCTATTCAAGACACGACAACATGGAAACAAATACCGAAATAGTCTCATTTCATCTGACTCATTAATATTCATGAGTAGTCCGCCGTAGTGGCCCATAGTCGCCAACATCTACATGGAGGAATTTGAGACAGCAGCACTTCAATATTGTCGACTCTCTCCAAAAAAAAAATCATGGGTTAGATATCTTGTTGATATTTTCGTCGTGTGGCAGCACAGCAGAACTGATCTCCAGGAATTTCTTTACCATCTTAATCACAGGCATCCAAGCATAATAATTGTTTTTCAAATCCTCGGCCTCCAACACGGGATGCACTGCAGTGTTTTCCGTACACGATGACATGGTCATGCAGGCAACTAAAACTGCCGCTCTTTAGCAGTATTTTGTATCAACCAAATAAAAATGTAACGGGTTCGTGCCTGTATTGCATTAATTTATATAGTAAAATCAATACAATATCCTTTTCATTTGAATACAGGAAAAAGAGAGAAATAACTAGAATACACTAAAATGTAAATATATTTACTTATTCAAACACAGTAGGCCTAGGCATATGTACTTGGACATTTTCAACAATATTTAACATAATGTGTGGGCCTACATTTTAGTAGGACAATTGTAAAAAAGAAAAGAATTTTAAGTCCTCCCTTGAAATAACGAAATTTTCTATGGCCCCCCTTTTCTCTATTATCCCTTTATAAACACCCTCCCCCCCCCTCTCTCTCTCTCTCTCTCCGTCTATACTTTTACACCGTTTCCCTTCTTTTACAGGTGTGCCATTCTTTGAACATGAACAAAGACAGATTTTTTTTTTTTTAAATCGTATTTGATTGGGGAGGGGGGGGGGGGGGGGCGCTGGGCTGGGCTGGGCTGGGCTATAAAGGGTAATTGTTGGTGTTAAAATTGCATGAGTCGTACCAGAAAAAAAAAACACAATTGTAAACGAAATATCTTTTGTAATAACTAGGTTCTGAATTTTCTACATCAGATCAAATCCACTTTTCCAAGTATACATTTTTTTTTTAATGTAATGTATACAAATGTTTTGCATGCCTTTTAAACAACGAGCCGGTCAAACTAGCAACACGTATACACTATGTTAAGAAATTATTTCACTTTCACCCATGGGACCTTGAGGGGAAAGTTATGAATACATTATGAAAATGGCTTAAAAGTTAATCTAAAATCAATCAAGGAATTGAATGTACAATATTTCGTTTTAAACACATAATTTTTTTTTTGTTTTATTTCTTCTTGTACATACATGTAGGCCTAGACATCAAATCTGATACTGTGAAATTTATCTAATTCGTAGTCTATGTGGTTGTCAGTTGTTCTGGAAGGTGGAACAGAAAAAGAAACTCTGGTAATTAAAAGAACCCTTTTTTCGGGATTATGCTTGTATGAAGTATTCCTAGCACAGTAATAATGTCCAACTACGTCTTAGATGCTATTCTGATTGAAGAGCGCCATCTGCAGGATCATCAATAACAGTTTATTCACTTTCCGTGAACAAGAAGAGTGGAGAAAACACTCTTCCATCTGGAATCTATCTTATGTAATTTTCGACAAGCTCCGTATTTCTGAAAATTCAGTCATGTTGTGGCATGACTGCTGATATTCTGCGGGTAAGTCTATTTGTATTATTTCATTCTAGGCTGTATTTTCACGAGATACTATCTCCAGATTGTACATCAATTACTAGTAGGCTGCTGCGACTGTGTTCGTGACTTGTGAGTGTGTGAGTGTGAAGCCACTGAAGGTAAGTATTGTTTGTTTTGACTGTGGGTCGTACGTCCGCCCAGGCCCGTCGCTCCCCGCACTGACCCGTGCGGGTGTGGGCTTCCCTGGGCCTGGCTGGCTTTGGGTTTGGCACTCGAGGTCGAGTACTGTGCTGGTCAGCCTGGTGCATATGCATGGGTGCAGGTCAGGGAAGAGGAATATTTGACAGGGAGAAATTTCCATCATCAGCTCACTTACTTTCCTCAATACCACTCCAGGAAAAACTCAAGAGCCTATAATTTGTATTTATAATCATACATTAAAATATCCAGCAGCAGCATTAGACAGGAATAACCGTCTCATTCGGGGCATTCTGTAATTGAAATGACATTTTTGGACTTACCCCCGAATAGAGGCGGTATATATGCACACCACACGCGCATTGGCGATCTTCTACACCGTAAAAGTTTAATGCTTGAGTATAAAGTTACCGGAATAGTGGAAAGTCTATGGGAAAACTTACTGCGACCAGCCCGCTCACGCAGTGAGCGGGCTGCGTTGCACCGAGCATTGGTGCAAGGTAGTCGAGATAAGCAGTGATGATTTTGGAAAATATCATCAATTATATTGCGCAGAACTTAAAGCTATTGTACACACTTACGGAGAATACTTACATGAATACTTCCGTAGTTGCTTTGAAGATGAATTTAGTCCATTTTTTTTTTTTTTTCTTGAAAACGTACCATCGTACGGCGGTCGGAATTAATGCAGCTGGGAAACATGTATCTGAAGATTGCCGACTTTTTGAAGTTTACGCGCATGCGTCAGTTCTCTATACGATTCGTGTGTGTTACGTTTTCAACAACAATCCATTACCGTAGCACTCTTTTCACATCGTTGTTTTTTCTTTTTTCATTATTATTGGAACAGATTTTATATTCCAATTTTTATTTCATTATATTTAAAATTTTATTTTGGAGCATTTATTATATTTTGCATATTTATGTTTGTCCGTAATTTTTTGTTTTGTTTTGTTTTTAAGCGCCACATTTTTCAACCCAATAACGCCATCCCGCTAAGCTAGATTTCAGTGATGGCGCAGTGGTGCACGGTATTAGGAAAGTTGGAAGATTCGGAACTATTTCTCTTACAAAATCCTTGATCCGCCACTGAAGTTTATAACATAGAATTTAATCATATTTTGGTCACTTTAAATGACACAATTAATGAAAATCAGGTTGATAATTTGCACAATCAAAACAATAAAAAATCACTTTTCTCATGCATATTCATCAATAGCGCTAAATACGGTCATCAGAGCGAAAGCGTCATCATCATGAATATTATTTTGCGCATGCCTACGAAGTTATTAAACAGCCAAGATGGCAGTCTGGAAGGGACTTCGTTTTGTTAGACCATGATTAGACAGACACATGAAGGGGAAATTGGTAACGTTACTCAATATTTTCCATCATTTTCTAGTTCAGACATATGGAAGTTACATTCAACCATTCATATAATGTGATAAATATACTTGAAATGAGTAATTCATCCATGTGCACGGGTCGATTATTCATTAATCGCACCCGACATTCCGGGAAATCGGGGGCGAGCCCTCAGGACGCTCCCGCGCTGCGCGGGAGCAGTCCCGGGGCTATGGGAAAACATATTTTGAGATTATCATAGCTACTTCGTCTAAAATTTTAACATCTTTCAAGCTACCATGCAACAAATCTACTTCAATCAAAATTGGATTTATATTATATATTGATAAATTCTAGAACTAAGATTCCACCAAATGTATAGAAAGGTGAAAATTCAAGACTTACTTTCTGCCGATCACACGTTTATCCCAGACATTTTCAATCTGCTCGAGTCTGACATAAATTTGACCAATCAGATTGTTCGACGGGTTGTTAGCTATGAATTTGTATTTAAATGTAAATGTAAATATATAAATGTAATGATTTAATAATTGAAATGTAAATGCAAGTATATAAAATATATTTAACTTATTACTTATTACTTATTCATATGAATGAGCATTACCGTTTTCATATTTAAAATAGCGACCCGCATCGATTGCCATACAGTGTACAGGTGCAATGTTCAGTCTCTAGATAGGGCATTCAGAGGAGCCAGATGCAATCTCAGTGTATCCAACGCACTACAGAGACTGATTGTTAAGGCTGCTTTGGGAGAAAAACAAAATCTCAAAATTTAACTGAGCTACTATTGAATCATGGCAGGTATTTTTTATTTCTTGTGATCAGTGATTTAGACAGGCAGGACCAAAGACAGTGTTTATAAATGCAATACGCTGAATCAAGCAGTGTCATGTTAAACTTAATTATTGTAATTTTATGCACATCTCATTAACAGAGCTCACCATCCAGGATTTAAACAGTAAGCATCCTCACAGAGCCGTGAGCAAGGAGGATTAGAGTTTCCGTGACAACCGAGGGATTACTCTTCAACCATCATGGTGTTGGATTCCATCGTCTCCAGCCTGCTCAACAAGTACCTCAGCAAGTACGTCAAGAATCTGGACTGCAAGAATGTGGAGCTAGGCATTTTCAACAGTAAGTAGCAATGCGTTGAGGCTTCTTTTCAGAAGTTAAAGACACAAAAGACTGCGGTTATATTCAGGCATCCCGCATGCGATCTTCTCTATGAAAGGGTCAATAATCGCCCGTCCTTTTCAATATACAGCTGCCAGCCTTCTTTTTGTTCTAAAGATGCGTGCCATCCTTTTCCTCACTGCAATGCGCTTGGTCACTTATGACAAGCAAATACGATGCGGCGGAATGATACAAAAGACCGGACGGACTATAATTTGAACGCTGGCCTGTGCGGTCTTTTTAACCTTCGGACCGCTATTCAGGAAAGACAGAAGTATAAAGGCCCATCTGTTCTTTTGTCTAAAAGACGCGGCGGAGACAGACAACATGGTTTGATAAGGTGCCTAATCTGTTTCACTCCACAAGTGTTTGAGTGGCAATGATGCACAAAGTGTTATTATTTTATCCCAACTGCAAAAGCCTTTATTGCCCGTTTTATCCTACAATGTAAGCAAATATTCAAGTTTGATGTCATCAAACAAACATTTAAAGGAGTATGTTCATTGGGGATTTTTCAGCATCTGAAAATCCACAATTTGATTACTCAATCTAGGTAATTTACAGATAACAGCAAATATTGTAAAGTAGTTTCTTCTAGCTTAAAAGACTCCGGGGCTGTGAAAATATAGTTTTGCTCTTCTTATGAACATGGTGTTTGTTTGATAATAACCAGGCTTCAACTATAAAATAACCAGATGTACAATGTTTACATTAATGCCAATTATTTGAATAATTCACATTGAGTGGACAAAATTATGATTGTATGGGGGGACTGGTATGTATCAGTTTCTTGTTTCTGAGTACAAATCTTGGGCCCTAATTTTATCCTAATACTTTATTGAATGGATTGAGAGTATGATACATTTATGGCAGAGCTGAGAATGAATTAGCTCTGAACAATTCTGGAATTTGCATAGATTTGTGCTTCTCTGCAATTTCTGCCATTTCCAATTCTCCTTTAATTAAAGCAAGCATATCTATTACAGATTTCATTGTATGAATCTAGGTTTTTTGTAGACATTTATCAATCAGATCATGATACATTGAAGATTATTTACGTCTTGGACTGACCCTTTGTATCAAGTGTTTGCCAATTTCTAGCTACTACAGTCCCTTGAATTGCAGACCCAAGCCACAATGCCTAGTCATCATTACTACTTCAACGGAATGTAATTTATTGAGCAATACAATGTTTTATTAGGCTGGGGGGGGGGGGGGGGGGTGGAGAGGGGGTTGTAATTATTGTGGCGGTACTGTCGAGAGATGTAGTTGTCCCCAAGGAAATACGCTTTATAATGGGTATTTTTCCTTTTCCTTGGCAGTAAGTGTGTGGATAGTCATGCCGGGTAGTGATTTCTATGCACAGGTCAACATGTATTTATTTGTGACAGAATCCTTAACCCATAACCTGCTTTAATGAATAGAGCCCAGTGCCACGCCCTGTGGCAAGTTTATTTTGAGGCCTGTTCAGTTGTGCTTTATTGCCTGTGTTGGCATTTTCGAACCACTATATTTTGAAACCTATGGACTTTTGCAGAAAAATTTTTGCTTTAAATTTGTGGGAAATTTGATAGCTTTATCATGATACCAAGAATATGGCAAATTTACTCTGTTTATTTCATGCAAGCGTTCACGCTCATGGCAGCGAAGCGGTAGTTCGCTAGCGTGTACAAAGCAGCCGATCGATATCGCACTACCGTGTATAAAGCACGATAACAATAGCACGCATGCGGCTCCATGGCACTGTGAGAGTTAAAGAAAGGGTTACCCTTTCACAAGTCATGCAACTTGGCCTGGATCAGCAGTATACCCTAACAATATCATGTGTAAAATCTCACAGTTGAAAAGCTTGGCAATTCTTTTCAGGAAAAGCCAAAAGCTATCCTTACTTGCATTTGAAATACTCCATTTCGTAGCGACCATAATCTACATTCACATACTGTTTTTCCCCTGTCAGTGTGTGATGGGCATTGCTCGTATCAACGCATGCACTGCCAGTGTGTAGAGCAGTCTCAGGTCTGTAGGCTACAGGACCTGGTACAGTGTACATGTAGGTTTTTTTTTTTGACGACCCATCTAACCTCAAAATCTAGCGATCACTGTACAGTGTAATCCTGCTTAAAACCATTTTCCAGTCCTTATGTATTTTGAGGGTAGTTTTTATGTTGACCTATTTTACCCAATTTTTTTTTGACCCACAGAACGGCTACCCTGCCTTTAAATGTATGTACATGTACTTTCAGCTACACATGTTATTTTATATTAAAATTTATTTTTTGTATGTCTGTAAACCACTTTAAAAGGGATTTGCAGATCTTTATTAGAAGTGCATGCTCTTTGATACTATGTACAGTACCAGCACATTTGATGTACACACTCAAATGAATTCTGCTTAAGTGGCCCCCAAAAATCACAATTTAGTTATGTTCTTTTATGTGCTTTCATGTACCAGCATTTTTTTTGTGCTGCTCATTGCTCATAGACTGTACCTTGATTGATCTGCATAGTATGTTTTGTTCAATGACATGACCTTGTAATATGATACTACCTACATGTACTATAGCTGTGAGAGGTTAATGAAGATGATTGAGTGCTTAGTACACTAAATGGTCCTGTTCCGTAAAGAAAGGGTAGCCCTTTTGCAGGTCAAAAAATTTGAATATGGAAGAAAATACCGTTTAAAGAACTTCCCTCCTACTGATAGAACTGACAACTGACTTTGAGGGAAATTACATTGATTGCTAGATATCAAGGAGCTTTTGGACTACAAACTAGATTCAGTACTTGAAGCTTGCCTCAGTTTTTGTTAAAACAGTAAATTATTCACATGTACGTCTTTATAGTCTTATTGTTCATTAGCGGAGTACAGTCTGACAAATTAAAAACAAAATTAGTGTGTCTGTGTGTGACTGTGTGTGTGTGTGTGTGTGTGTGTGTAAATGAGGGGATACAGGTATTATGCAAAAATGTTACTGATTTGCAAATTGGGACCAGTGCAACCATTTGTAAAAAGTGCATTCTTTTACTTGTATGATGTATGTATTCTATTTGAAATAATGTTTTTCTAAAGAAGTGTGCATGTGCCATGGAGGATACGTTTGGCATTATTTGTCAAACTACTCTGAAGGCAGCATTTCTGGAGAGGATGGTGATATTAATGTGCCCAAATATAGTAATATGTACAGTATGCATACTGTATTCTTAATTTAAGATAAATTTCTCCCTCAAACCAAAATTAGCATTTATGGACTCAGGTTGCAAGATGTCTATCAGCACTCACTGACTTCCATTAGTGCGTGTGTGGGCGCTCGCCCCTCTTGACAAAGTGTTAGATTCAGCAGGTGTTTGTGCAATGGAAAATGAGGTCCCTGCCCTCGAGTCTTTTCATTAGTACGGCTCTCCCTCCTCCCACCAATATTCTCTTAAAGGGAGCTTATAGTCAACATTATATGTAGATAAAGCTTACATGTAGATAAACTTTCCTGAAGCAAGAGTCATCTAGTAGAATACTTTAATTAGTGTGGCTCTCCCTCCACATACATTCTCTTTGAATGGAGCCCAGATATAGTCAATATTAAGTTTAAACTGGTCTTCACTTTCTTGAAGCGAGGTTAAGCCAGCAAAATATGTTTCTTGTATGGATTTCTTTCCACCCACCAATATCCTGTTTAAAGGGAGCCTACTTTTTATGGTCTGCATTTCCTTTAGGACGAGATTCAGCCAATAGCACATTATTCATCGACATGGATCTCTACCATCCCACTATCCTCTTTCTAAAAGGGAACCTACATTCAAACAGAAGTTTAAAGGTGATATTCATAGAAAATCCAAAAATATGAAGATTTTCATCTACAGAAAGCTTATAAGCCATACAATGAGCTCGGATGACATTCAAACAATATATCACTTTCCAAAAAGAGAAATTAGGATGAAAACAATCACTGTATTCTCGGGGACAAATTTGCCCTACTGTCATCCGAAACGGCCTTTAGGTCTGACGTAAGAAAAGGGATGCGTTATTGTGCATCAAACATGCCAATCCGCAGCTTCTTTTCCGCCAGAAGCATCAGGCATTGTTAATGAAACTGTGATGGCAGTTGCTAGTGGAGTAACAGGTGTGATACACAATGGTCATTGTGAAGCGTATCCCGGCTGTGACGTACACACAACGCCACTTTCCCTGAGGCGATTTCTTAGGTCAGGAAGAGAGTCAATTTAGTAAAATTTGACTTTCACTTAACACAAAACTGAACACTTTCATGGCATGTTAGCTGCATAAATTGCTTTAATAACTCATTCAATTATAAAATAAACTATATTTATTTGATTTTATTTCCTATGAATATCACCTTTAAACCGTTCTACACTTCCTGTAAGTGAGATGCAGCCAGCAAAAAATATATTTTTTATTAGTATGGCTCTCCTTCCTCTCACCAATACTCACTTAAAGGGATTCTATTATCAGTATTCATTGGTAATGAAAGCTAGCCTAAATTGTCTTGAAGCGAATTGAGCCAACAACAAAAAAAGATGTCATCACTATGGCTTTCTCTCTTCCCACCAATACTCTCTGTAAAGGAACCACATCAGCATGAATAGATCTCTTCTTTGTAAACACAAAGTGCACAAGTGTGATTAAGCCAGAAAGTATTCTGTTATTATTACATCTCCATCCTCATATCAAAAAGATCATAAAGGGAGTACATGTATGTGATCAGTATTTGAGGGTAGTGGAAGCCATGATCTGACCCTTGTACACTTTGACAGGTCTATTGGGTCAGCAAAATTTCTAGCCCATTAGGAAGTTGCAGGAACATTCGTTAAAAGCAGTCCAATTGGTTGGCGAAGCTGCAGAAGTGTACAGTATTTGGATGTCACATGACAGCACAGCGTGCGGTCAACTAGCGTTTCTGTCATTCTCCATGAACAGTGACTTTTGGTTCCCTTTAAATTTTCTTGATCATGCAAATTTCTACCTGGATACACACGCTACGCATCTCATGATGACCACTGCTAAATAAACAGCCCCTGGGATTGTCAAGCTGCAACATGATTGAAGAAAAATATCTGTGAGCAAAATTGCAAATTGGTGTTCTCCAGAAACCTACTTTTGGATGAAAATTATGTCTAATATTAAAATTAGACATTCTCAAAATAAAGTATCCATCCATCGCCATACTATTAATTACTGTTTAAAAAGAACCTGTGAGGAAACAGGAAATTCTATGTTAATTTGTAAGTAGGGAGTCTTTACGTGTATTCAGGTTTGAAGACGTACAGGACTGTAATATGTGCATACATTGTGCATACTGTGCATCTGGTTACATTACACTCTACACTATGACAACTGTAGAGTAGGGAAAAAGTTCATTCAAATTTTTAGGGGGATACTTTTTTAGCACATTGGCCATTCGGCTACAATTTTACATTGTGTCTTTGTGTCTTGAATCAAACTAAACCCGTATTGGCATTTACAGGAGTTACAACTACAATAAATCTGAATACTTTAATTGTATTGTGTGATATTGCTATAAAATAACAGGGTGATGCCATCCTCTTTCTTCTTTTAAAAATTGCAGGTAGCCTAGAGCTCACAGATTTGGAACTCAAGCCAGAGGCACTTGTAAGTATTTAATGGTATTTTAAGATGCAATTTGTGATGTTTGGATTTATATTACTCCTCTACCACACTCCCCCTTTCCTCCCATACAGTTGTGTTTTGGATTCTTTTCATATTGATCTCTTGCAATACATGGATCTTGTTTTTTTTCCCTTTCTATTTGACTGGTTTGTCCTCTCTCTCTCTCTCTCTCTCTCTCTCTCTCTCCCTCTCTCTCTTCATGTGTATGTCTCCTCACTTGTCTCAAGCTTTCTCTGATCTGTCTCTCCCCATCTCAAACCCCCTTCTAACTCAGTTTAAAAAATTGAGTTCCTTCAACCTTGTCTTCCAGACAAAATGGCTTTTTTACCTGTCGATAAATACACATATATGGCTCGCCAAGAGTTGATAGGGTATTTTATTTGAGGGTGTTTGTTTCATAACAATTCTTGTAATATATTCTTACCACCCTCCCCCCTCAAGTATAAGCCTGCTTTTACTTATGGAGGATGTACAGATAATTGTAAGCATGAAGTGTATAGATTTAGAGTGGAACTTTTTTGATACCACCCTCTACCCCAAACCCGACCTTGTGTTACAAGAATTGAGTGTGCATGAATTTCAAGTACAACATGTTCAAACCATCTCAAGCTTGTAAATTGTATAACTTAAAGCTCTTTTCACTACTTTTTTTTTAGTCATCTCCCCTACCCCCACCTGATCCGAGCAAAACAACAAGAGCTTGTAAATCTGTAAATTTGAATCTTTCCCTTCCTGCCCCCCCCCCCCATCCCCTTTTTACAGGCATGAAGTGTGTATGAATTTCAAGTGTGTCTTGTTTGGGTTAACCCCATCCCCCCCCCCCCCCCCCCCCCATCCTGACCCTGTTTTATAAGCATGAAGTGTGCATGCATTTCAAGTACAACATGGTCAAATTATCTCAAGCTTGTAAATTGTGTAACTTGAAGCTCTTATCACTACGATAGTGTGTACCCATGCATTAGGTTGATTGGCAAAATGTGCATCGACCGTTTCAATAGATAAACCGACATCACTTACAATAATAAGTACTCTATTCTTGCAGTGTGGTGTCTCCTACAGCATACATAATTTGTTCACCCCCCCCCCCCCCCCCCCCCCCGCTACCTTGCATCATTTGTGATCAATGGTGCATAATTTAGATAGTTAGATTAACAAATTACCAGGCTAGAAAATGTACTGGTAAATATGTCTTGAATGGTTTACTATAGATTGCATTCATGCTAATGAAGCATGAGTGAAAACACTTCATAAATGGTTATAATAAACTGTTTATTTTTGCAATGTACACTCCAGTTCAAAGGAATTGGCATAGGGAAAGGGAAGAAAGGGAAGGAGCCGCAGTTTTAAACCGTGGTATATTTTGTCCATTTCAGCATGAAACTTGATGCTTTTTAGGCTAAAGGATCGCGTTTCATGCTTAACTGGACAAAATATACAGCAGGGACAAAATATACAGCAGTTTCAAACTGCAGCTCCTTCCCTTTCATCCCTTTCCCTTTCCCTACGCCAATTCCTTTGAGCTGTAGCATGTACATGTAGCTGTAGTACATTGTATTTACTTTCTTAAAACTACATTGAATTGATTTGTTCCTGAAAATAAAACACTCTTTCCTTTTGTGTTTTTAATTTCAGGCTGAACTGAAACTACCAATTGAAGTAGTAGCAGGGCATATAGGTGAGTAAAACTGTTAATAATGTAGTGAGATTGTATTTAAATGAGCTGTTTAGCATGGAGTTGAAAGTGTGAAAATTGTTTCCATTGTCCCATTCTCAAATATGTAGATTTATACAATGTACATGACTAAACACACAGCCTACAAAATGATACGACACAAGTCAGAAAAATCACAACGCAACACAAAATTAACCTAACAAGAGATGCAATAGATCTAGACAACATATAGCTACATGTAGCTAGCGATGATCGCAATGCTATAGGCCGCCCCCATTTTTAGTGCACAGAGGGTCACAGATGCGGAGTGGTGATGTACGCTCACACTACAGAATAGAACAATCAACAATCAGGTACATTTTTTTGTGTTGTATTTTTGGTGGTGTGAGATTTATTCGTGAAATTTGTGTATAAAACACCTCTAAACAATCCTCATTAACGGTAACTGTTTACAATGTTCACATCTAATGTAGATTTATACTGTTTACTGCATGATTGATGGACTACCATGAACAGAAATTATTTCTGCCCACCCGAAATACCTCAAAGTATTGCTGGTAATCCTACAACTGAACAATCGCAAATGTTTATGACATGTCCAGCGATTTTTTGTCTCGCCCACCGGAGGTGAAGGCGAGACTAAGGGATCCAAATGGCGTCCGTCCGTCGTCCGTCCGTCGTCCGTCCGTCGTCCGTCGTCCGTCACAAATGTTAAAGTTTACCTGCAAGACTCTCTTATGATCCATAACTTGGCAACTGTTACAGCCATGGCAGCCACACTTGGTTGATAGAAGCACTAGGGGTATCTTCATGTTATGGTGTTGTCAGAGGTCATGTGATGATGTCAAAGGTCATTTGAGGTCATATATTAAAGAGTATGTGCAAGACTCTCTTTTTCTATGTTAAAGTTTACCTGCAAGACTCTCTTTTGACAAATAACTTCACATAGGTTGCTTGGATTACAACCTAACTTGGGTCATAGATGCACTGGGGGTACCTTCATGTTATGGTACCGTTGGAGGTCACAGGATAAGGTCAAAGGTCATTTGAGGTCATACGTTAAAGTTTACCTGCAAGACTCTCTTTTGACAAATAACTTCATGGGTTGCTTGGATTACAACCTAACTTGGGTCATAGATGCACTGGGGGTACCTTCATGTTGTGGTACCATTGGAGGTCACAGGATAAGGTCAAAGGTCATTTGAGGTCATACGTTAAAGTTTACCTGCAAGACTCTCTTTTGACAAATAACTTCACATGGGTTGCTTGGATTACAACCTAACTTGGGTCATAGATGCACTGGGGGTACCTTCATGTTATGGTGCCATTGGAGGTCACAGGATAAGGTCAAAGGTCATTTGAGGTCATACGTTAAAGTTTACCTGCAAGACTCTCTTTTGACAAATAACTTCACATAGGTTGCTTGGATTACAACCTAACTTGGGTCATAGATGCACTGGGGGTACCTTCATGTTATGGTGCTGTTGGAGGTCACAGGATAAGGTCAAAGGTCATTTGAGGTCATACATTAAAGTTTACTTGCAAGACTCTTGGTGAAGGCTTTTATTCCATCTCAAAGAAGGGGGAAGGTGGGGGAGGGGGAGTAGATAGAGGAAGTAGCATTGCGTGAAATAGCCCTTCTCATTTATGGAATGTTACATTCTATGGCAGATATTTCACAATCAGCCAGGGATACAATTCTTTTGCGTAGCAACGGAGATCGCGATATTTCTGGTTATTTTCGCAAGTGGGCGAGACACAATATTGCTAATGCCTTGTGGACATACATGTTCATACGTGTACACCTAAGATGATAAAGATGGTAACATTATATTGTGTTCCTGTATACGGTTAGGTGTACAAGGTGATTTATACAATCCATCTTTGCAGCAATGCTGCTCACAATGTCAGAAAATCTTGATACATGTACAACACTTTGAGTGTTATAATGAGAAATACATGTTAGTCAAATTAACTAACATGTATCATGCATTGTACTAGCATTTCTAGATTCCATAAAGATACACTGAAAACTGTAATACAGAATTTATGTAACAGTCTTTTGTTGTTGTTGTTGTTGTTGTTGTTTTTTTTTTGGGGGGGGGGGGGTGTAAGCTTATGTTCAGTACATGCATTAAAGCATATTTTGATGGAATTCCAGGAAAGTCTCGTGTGGATGGTTGTTAACACACATTACTGCATGCAGAGCACATTAAATCTGGTTTACAAAGACCAATGATGCATTATTATGTACCGCACCAAATGGATTTAGGGCCCAAGTAGAGGTTGGCGTTACCTCGTACATTTACATTGCACATGTATGTGTACATGTACTGGGTGTATTGAAGAAAATTGACATGCACATGTACCGACCAAGTACAGTGTGAAATACTGCCTACAGTGCATCCTGTACAGTTTACATAACATACACTACAGCTCAAAGGAATTGGCATAGGGAAAGGGAAGAAAGGGAAGGAGCAGCAGTTTCAAACGGTGATATATTTTGTCCAGTTCAGCATGAAACATGATGCTTTTAAGGCTAAAGTTTCATGCTGAACTGCGGCTCCCTCCCTTTCCTCCCTTTCCCTTTCCTTTTCCCTATGCCAATTCCTTTGAGCTGTTTTGTACAGGTATTTCATACATGACCTCAAAGGTCACAACATTTAGGATTTATGATATTATAAGTAAAATAGTGTAGTGTCCTTGTACATCATATGTTGTCCTGGAATCAGACTTTTAACTCAAGATTACCTGTGCATTATGCAAAATATTGGATGCCAACATCTTGTCCTTGAAAGTGTGACAAAAAATTTACATACTGTACATAGACAGTATGATCTCCTGTTTTTGTGTAGGTTAACACTCATTTCAACGAGTCAGAAAATCATGATTTGTTGCATAATTGCACCTTGATATCAAATGCTTATTTTTTTAAAAAAATTGTTCTACAACTTTGGTACACATACACTGTACAATATATTCAGAATGCATCCCGCCGGAGGATATTACTTGGAATCGAATAACAAGCCAAACTGGCTGGCAATTAGATTACGGTAGAGACCTTGCGGAGGGATTCATTCACCGGCCATTATCTGATGACACTGAAATCCATCCTCTCGCGTACAGACAGGTAGTAGTCCACGAAGTTGTCCATGTACATGCAGTATGTACATGCTCGACTAATTAGCCTTGCGGCTTGCTCATTCGCCCGTGTTTTGTGAGCCAATTGCTTGTCGTGTTGAATGAAGTGAGCTGACAGGCGGTGTGATTGATTTAATTTGATATTCAGACGGGCGTATCACTAAGGACGGGACAGGAACGGAACGGACAGTGCTCTAGAATGGCAAGGTTAAAACAATGCAGCTCATGATTTCAAGGACAGTTAGAAACCATCTAGGCCTGCATTGTTTGAGAGATGATCATGTTTTGTACGGTAGGAGGGGGAAATGTTTATAAAAATCAGGTCCTTTGGGACTGAGCTGGTTAAACCAGAGAGGTGTAAGAACTGGAGTCAGCTTAAAGAGTAATTCATTCCTTCACCAGTCGCGTTCATTGATACTCATTGATAGCACAATAGAATATTTGACACGTTCGGCTCGTTAATCCAATGACGGCCCCCACCAAACAGGCAAGACAACTTTGGGATGCATTTTGAGGAATGTGCTAAAGAATTCAGAACCACTTTTGTTCCTAAATTGCATGTGCAGTAGTAGGACATACACGTCTTATTGAATAATTGTACAATTCTGTGAATTTCAAATGATACTGTTGTTTCGTTTTTGTGAAACTGTTCTGTAGAAAACATACATTCTGAGAAATACCTCTATATTGCACATTGGTCGATCATATTTCCTTACTTGTAAATCGTTTATTAAGGGCTTCACCTTCCACAGAAACAACCTCAATTTCTTGACCGGAGGTGTCCGTAAAAGTTACGAACCAAATTCTTTCTACAATTTTATCAAAATTTCCCTTCGCTTACCCCCAAACTAATTCACAGTTTGTGTATTAAGATCAGCTATAAACTCCCAGCGAAAGCTGAACGGTTGACATAAACCCAAATTTCTTTCGTTATTCAGAGGAAGGAATTGCGTTATCACAGCATATTTTTCAAAACACCTGAATGTTTTTAATTTTTATGAGGCGGCAGTCATGATAGATTGAAGGAAGTCTATCAGAGCACAGTCCATCCATGATATGTACATGTATGTCCATGCTCAAACCAAGAAGGGCGTTGTATGAGTGCTGCTCATGATTTATACAGGAGAAGGGATTTTTCTTCCCCAAAACTATTTAATTTGAGTAGGGAAAGGAAAGTATTTAAGGAAGATCAAGGGAAAAGGACTGGGAACGAAAAATGAATAGCTCACGATAAGACAGTGCACCAGAATAGCAAGGTTAAAGCACAGTACCTCATAGTGATTTCAAGGATGGTATTAACTCTCCCAGGATCAAGCCCTGGCAGCACCATACCAATAGCCGCTTAATTTCTTGCCTATGGGACTGAGTGATTTAAACCTTGTACAGTTGGGCTACATTGTATAAGAGCTACTTCATATGCTTTATATTGAAGGGGAGGGGGGGGGGGGGTGGTAAAAAAACAGGTCTACTTAAACAGTAATGTAATTTGAATGGAAGAAGTAAAGATGGTTGAGGAGAAGAGGAAAGGCAAGGAAAGAATTAGAAAAAAATATGAAGGTGAACAGTATTTAAGAGAAGAAAATATAAGGACCATAGAGGTACATGTAGACAACAAGCAGATATTTCACTTCAAATGGAGTAATATTCATTATTTTGTTGGGACTGAAACATAATGGAAAGAAATCTGTTCATTGGCTACTTTAAGCGTCCCTTTAATAACTTTCTGAAGCCAAAACAATTTGGGAACATTTGACCTTTAGGAACAGACTGAGGCAACCTTCATTTCTCCACTGTCTTTATGATCAAACATTACTTGTTCATGCAGTCTCATTGCCATTATGCAAAGCACACCCTTAAGGGTTTGGAAGTCATACATATTGTATGTTTGCACATGGAATAGTGTTCCCTGGATCATCACTGAGTAAACACTCTGATTTTCCTAGAAGTGTTTCAGTCAATATGATTATTTCAAACACACATTTGATACTGTTTACAGTGGAGTGGGGTGAAAGGTCTACATGTATCATAAATGCAGTTTTGTGTGTGCCAGTTAGAGTATAATATAATATACAGTTTATGATAGGGAATCATTATAAAACATTGCTGAAGCCTCAATACACTGTACTTTGATTTATCCTTGGATTGTTTCTATGAAGTGGTTTAACCAATATTACTTTAACTCCTTCAGTACTAATCCAGGAAAGCTGCATTTGCTCATTATACATTTTTTGCACCTACATGTAATGGTACTGAGAGAATTACTGTACATCATGTTCAAGTTTGGCACTGTTAACAGTAGAGAAGGCGAAAAAGTCCAGTTACATGTATGAGTACTACACATTACTGTACATTTAGAGTACAACTTGTACACAGTTTTGTTTTGCCATTGAGAATAAAAACTTTTACTACATCTTATGATACGTGTATGTTGGCATTCATTATACAACACCATTTTTTAGGGCATGTGAGGGAAATACATGTATATTTGACATGATGGGAAATATCATTTTTGTTTAATTTACTCACTTTTTGTTATACAAAACTATATTTACATATCTCGACGTAAACCCTTTAGTGAAGGGGAGAATAAATTTAAATCTATTGTAATTTACATGTAGATGTAGTTTATGTAATTTGCAGAGGCTCTCCTCTGCATTGCAGAGGCTAAGTTTCCCTGAGCTCCTTTGGGATTATTCAACTGCTTGGGTGTTTTGCACAAAATGCACCAAGATATGTAAGCCAATACTGGTAGTACTGTGATGTGAATACCATGTCTGATTAATGAGGCAACTTAACAGTATGCCTACATGCACTGTACAGTGAAGGTGTATATGTTCACTGAATGAAAAGGTCAGATGATGCAGTGTGCTAGGCATCAGAGTGCTCATGAATCACAACCAAACCAAAGGGCGATGGCGTGTTTGTGTTTGAGAGAGAGAGATGGAGAGAGAGAGAGAGAGAGAGAGAGAGAGAGAGATAGATAGAGAGAGAGAGGGGTGGCGGGGAGGGAGAGAGGGAGAGAGAGAGAGAGAGAGTGACAGAGAGAGAGAGAGATAGAGGGAGAGATGACATCGGAGTGCTCATGAATCACAACCAAAGTAAAAGGTGTTGGCGTGTTTGTAGAGAGATAGAGAGAGAGATGGAGAGAGAGGGATTGAGAGAGAGAGAGAGAGAGAGAGAGAGAGAGAGGGGGAGAGGGAGAGAGAGAGATGGAGAGAGGGAGAGAGAGAGGGAGGGGGGAGAGATGGAGAGAGAGATGGAGGGAGAGAAAAGAGAGATTGAGAGAGAGAGAGAGGGAGTGGGAGAGAGAGAGATGGAGAGAGGGGGGAGAGAGAGGGAGGGGGGGGGGGAAGAGATGGAGAGAGAGATGGAGGGAGAGAAAAGAGAGATTGAGAGAGAAAGGGGGAAGGAAGAGGGGGAAGGGGACGATAGACAATGGGAAGAGCATGGGAAGAGCATGGGAGGAGGGGAGAAGAAGAGGAAGTGAAGGAGGAGAAAGGGATGGAGAGAGACAGACAGAGCGAGAGAGAGAGAGAAAGAAAGCAGGAGAGAAGGGGAACGGGGGCCCATGGGAAGAGCAATGGGAGGAGGGAGGAGGTGAAGGAGGAGAAATAGAGAGCAAGAGAGAGAGAGAGAGAGAGAAAGAGAGAGAAAGAGAGAGAGAGATCATGATCATGTGTGTGTGTGCGTGGGAGGGAGGTAGAGGTTGGACGGTTTTAGAAGTGGGAAAGCAGACAAACCTTAGACGATGTCACTTTTGCACGTTCCAGTAATAGACCACTGCCATTTTCAGTTTAAGAAGAGTCGCCTCCCTTGTCTCCCTTCACACAGTATGTACATGTAACATACTCTTCAAAGGGTTATTCAATGGGTTATCATGACAGACTCCACATGTACATGGGCTCGCCTCCCATTACTCTAATACTTCCTTACCATGCAATACTGACTTTTTAGTCCGCGTTGTAAATAAAACAGCCCCAAAAGATTCATTTCTGAATTACTAGTATAAAACTGAATTGAAATTCAATGAAATACACATCAACATGAACGTTACAGTTCACGATGCATGCCTTTCAATACATGAATGCACAATATGCACATGCACAGCATGATATGCAACTTGTCGTTGCATATAGAACAAGCCTCTTCTCACTGTTACATAATTTCATTCTCAATCTGCAGGGAGGATTTACATCAACTTCTCCTGGACTGGACTGTTCACAGAGCCAGTGGTGGTGAATGTGGAGGACGTGCTCGCTCTGGTCAGTCCGGTGTCTGACCGTCCCTACGACGAGGAGAAGGCCAAAAATGTGGAGAACGCCCTCAAACAGCAGATGCTAGCATCATTGGAGGCCCCCAAGAAACCAGCCAGCTCGGAGTCAAGTAAGTTCAACTTAGGCTGCAACATTAAAATCATATGATTCTGTCTTTTGAAACGGCATCTTGTTTGTAGAAGAGCATCGTGGATGCATTTTCAATTTCTCAGAGCTTTTATAAGATTTGTTTGTTGTGGCTAGAAACACGGTTTTGAATCAATGTGTTTTTTAACCTTGTCTCTAGCCAGAAAATAAATCTAATCAATGTACCCTTGGATGATACTCTCTCTCTTGTGATATTCAAAGAAAACTTAGGTTTTTTGCAAACTTGCACACTGTTTGTCTCTTTCATTTTCTGTATAACTCTAATGTGACTACCTCACAACACTCATCACCACCCTCTCCTTTTTTTATTTTATCTTTTTTATTTAGTTAAAACACTAAAAATAAAGCCCAGCTTAGAGAGTTTTGTTGTGTCTATTGTTTGCAATAGTTCATGTTGATGTACGCTACAGCTCAAAGGAATTGGCACAGGTAAAGGGGAAAGGAAGAAAGGGAAGGAGTCGCAGTTTTAAACTGGTATATTTTATCTAGTACAGCATGAAACACGATGCTTTAGCTTAAAAAGCATTGTGTTTCATGCTGAACTGGACAAAATAAACCGTGGTTCAAATCTGCGGCTCCTTCCTTTTCTTCCCTATCCTTTTACCCGTGCCAATTCCTTTGAGCTGTAGTGTGTGTCCTTTCTATCTCCCTTGCATTTGGTCTGTCTTCATATAAGCCCAAAGTGAGAGAGAATGATGACCCAAAGTATTTGAATTGAAATAAAAATACATTTAGCTTTAAATGGCTCATAAATATCATGCAAATGCTATGATCCCAGGATTGTATTATTTTGATAAAAATGTTGCCAATCTCTGCGAGTACCATCTGCCAAACTCTACATAATTTCACCATTTGGATAATTTAGTTGAATCATAAAACTTATATTTCCATTGCCTGCTCTATTGGCTGTGTGCCACTCATGTCTTATCCCAGGATAGTATCAGCATACATCATATATTGCAAGGTAAACTCTTAAAAGATACATGTATAGTGTTTTCATTGACGTCATACACTAGAAAGGACATTTATGGATGGGGTAGTACCTGGAAAGTGTTTAAAAGGAAGGCAGAGAATGCGTTGGAAGCAGGGTGTGAAAGACCAGCTAGGGATGCCCCTTGCTGCAGCAGGCAGATTAGTACAGGATAGAGAGCAATAAAGGCAGACCGTAACTTAAGGAACATCCTGATATGGATATGCCATCATCATCATCGCTGTTATCATGTGATATACTACTGTATGATTGCTGGTACATGACAATCTATACATACTGTGAATAGCATAATAATAATAATAATTCTAAAGTTGAGGGGCTGCTAAAAAAAAAAAAGATTGGGAACCATAAGACTGGGGCATACATGTAAGCATTACAAAAACAGTGCATTAAAAAAGAGTATACATTTATAATGTGTGTGTGTGAGTGTGTGTGGGAGGGAGGGAGGGGGAGTGTACATGTGATTAACAGTGGGAAAGGAGACAAAACCCAGATGATCGTGATCACTTTTGTTTTGCAAGTTTCAGTACTGGACCACTGCCATTTTCAGTTTAGGGCTGCCTTCCTCATCTCCTGTTTATTCAATTGTATGACATGCAAAATGGGCCATCATGAAAAATTCTTATCAGTTTTATAGCACCTCACTACCAAGGAGATGAAAAAAAAAAAAAGTATATTTAAGGTTTGCGTTCATGCAACCAATTCCAGGATCATGATTTGAATCATGATTCAAAACGCAAACATGAATCACAGTAACGAGAGAATCAGCGTTCAGATGACCTTCTCTCCAATGACGTTTCTCCTCGAATTTGAGCCGATTCAGTGCGCATCGCAGTGCACAGTTTAACCCAGGAAGTATAGGTCAGCTTTTCCGCGCGTGTTTTCTGACTATTACATGGGCTGCTTGACTAGCACCGGAAGTAGGCCGACACAATGACTTCATAGAATCATGATTCAAATCTTGGTTGCGTTCAGTCAACCTTTTTCGAACATGATTCTGCAGAAAAATCTTTCCAAACGCCCCTTGTTTTTATTTGAATCACATTTTTTTTTCAATTTCGTTTGACCGCAACCGTGCACTCTCCAGAAACGTGTTTATCTTGATTATAGGGCAAAAAAAGTGGCGCATGAGCGCAACCTAAATTGAATTGAAACACATTAAGCTGTGGATCATTAATTTCATGCAAATGATATCATCCCCTGCTTTTATTACTTTGAAATAATGTGTGTGAGTACCATCTGTCAAGCATGTCCTGAACATTCAACATTTGGATAATTCAGTTGAATCATGAAAACTTTTTGATGTCCGTTGGTTGCTCATCGATAATCTCTTATCCCAGGATAGCGATGATATCATATTGTGAGGTAAATAGTTTAAAATACCCAAACGTTCTCATGTGACAAACATGGAACAGTGTACATGTTTGCTGGTACAATCTGAGCAGTTGAGCATTACAAGAAAAGTGCAACCCCCCAAAATGCAAAAAACACACACAAAGAATGTAAATCTACAATGTTCATGTGGACATTCACTACTGACTAAACTCAAATTTTCAGAAAGCAACTCACATCAAAACATAACAGTGAAACCGGTTTACAACAAAGTTTAAGGAGAATCAAGTAAATTTTGAGTAAGTATTAAGCTTTGCAGAAAACCTTTTTTTCATTGTACCTGAAACTCTGGAGAGCTGCAGTTGTCCTTTTTACCTCATGTTCACGATCAGCAGTAATTTTCCCTATGTTCTACTGAACGCTACATGTACTAGTAGGTACATGTTTATGAACAGGGGGTGTTTCACCTTTTCTCTCCTTTTCTCCCTATCCAAGCCCTGGCTAGAGAAGGACGAGAGAGCTATTGGGCTATTACACGGTCAGACCTGTTTGTTGTCAAGTTTGGATTTAGAATGTTGAATATCTTGAAGTGAGACTCAATATAAATTTAGAAGATTCATGTGGGCAAGTGGGATTGGCAATGTAGGATTTAGGGATAATGATGAGGAAGATTTTCAACCACTAATACGTTTCTTATTGGCCCAGGTACCCAAATTGCATCCCTGGATTCCTACATGTATAAAAAGGTCATGTACTGGAACAGATTGCATTTAGATTGCTCTGCAGTAACTCTACAGCCAGTTTTGGGGAAGTTGTATGGTTTCTAAACTGTGCATGTACATGAAGTAACAAAACAAACACATGTACATGTAGGTCACATTTAAAATAAAACAATTACTTCTGGAAAATCATTCATTATTTTGTCCCACTAGTATTTACACTAAATATACGAGGGGCGACTGAAAACTTTTGTTTTGCAAAAGAAAACATAAACTTTCACATCTACAAAACTTAACATATTTTGGCATGTTGTGTGCATGCACTTTGTGTCAGCCAGCTATTCGAACACATGTGGAATGCTTGATTCACACACACAAAAAAAATGGAAAATTTTGTTGTACAAGCATTTACACTGGTCAAACCTCTAAGTTTTTGAAAAAAATGTGGGATATTCAGAATTACGTTGCCAAATGACAGAAATTATCTTGATGTTTTATTCATCCAGTGTAGAATCAAGTATCAAAACTGATAATTTAGGTGTGAGAAATAATGATCAGCAACGCAGGATAAAAGGATCACACTGTGTTACCAATCAATCAACCAATCCATCATCCATATCAAATTCTATGATCAACCAAATATGACATTGCGAGTTTTCAAATTCTAACCGTCACCACTTTTTCCATGTTCAGTATACTTAAATCCTCAAAACAAGAATTGTGGAAGTTCACTCTGATTTTTTTTTGTATTTATGACTTAGAATGATGATTTTATTCTTATTGTTAGTATGTAATAGTTGTGATAGCAATATAGTGAGTTTTTAAATTCTTACTGTCACTTCTCTTCCCATATTCAATATACTTCAATCCTCCTTGATAATCTATTGGAAATTCACTTGGGAATTGTTGGCTGGTTACAATAATAAATCATTATTTTACCTAATCAGTAGCTTACTGATGAGGTAAAATGATGATTTATTATTGTTGTTAGTATGTGATTGTTGGAATAAACATGTTGTGGAAGAGGGAACGCACTCGGAGGGTAATCAGAGTTATTAGGCATAGATTAGAGGGGGATTATTGATTGGGTGATGTTGAAATGACCCTCTGGAAGGAAGCTTAGTGGCAGATTGATGGATTATGTGGGTTCAGCATGTTTACATTATCTCTTTATTGTTTGTTTCTCTCTCACTGTATCTATCCATATCTCCATCTCGTTACATCCCTCACTCACTTGCTCTGTCACTTTGTTGCTCTTCCTCTATCAATCTCTTCCTCTTTTTTCTCTCTTCCATCATGAATCCCTTACTTTTCTTCTCTCTATCTTCATCAATCTCTGACTCTTATCTTCTCTTCCTTCCATCTTCTCTCTTTCTTCATCTATATATTTCTTCTCTCTTCCTTCATCAATCTCTTTCTCTTCCTTTCCCTTCTTTCATTCATCATTTTTTAATCTTTTCTATTTCTTCATCAATATCTGACTCTTCTCTCCTTCATTCATCTCTGACTCTTCTCTGTTCCTTCATCCATCTCTGACTCTTTATCTCTCTTCCTTAAATTGTGTTCTCTACTCTTACTCTTCTTCTTCCTTCCTTCATCTATCTCTTACTCTTCTCTCTTCCTTCAATTGTGCGCTCTTCTCTTTTCATTAACATGTTACTCTTCTCATCCTTCATCACTCTCTTACTCTCTTTCTCTCCTCTCTTTTTTCATCAATCTCCCATTCTTCTTCTCCCTTCCTTTGTCGCTCTCTTACTCTACTTCTCTCTTACCTCATCAATTACTATCTTTCCTTCTTTGTTTATTCTCCTGTTTTTCCTTTGCCTCCTCAATGTAGATGATGTCAAAAATCTGTCTAACAGTCACGGTATTTAAAGGGTCCCTGCAATCAAAATACTGTACATGTTGACTTATGTTGATGCAACTTAATATGTATATCACAAAATTACTAACGGCTCAATGGAAATATGTGTCGTTTATTTTAAAATAATTTTTCTATATTTTTCTCAGCACTGATAAGCCCCGCCTCCAAAAATATCCTCCAACTCAAGATTCTTGTTGTGACATCATCACATGTATAAATTAGCAAGATAATATACATAATTTATGCACAAACTAAACACTGGAATGACTACCTGCAAGTGCTTATAATGTCATCACATATTCATACAATGTATTTTCCCCCCTTGGCATAGCTAGCACATTTCTGACAGAAGGAAACGACCATTCCCAAATGAAAGGTTGTTAGGTTGTATTGTGAGAAGTCATGTGATGCTCTTGTGGGCATGTGGGGGGTAGTCATTGCAATGTGTAATTTGTGCATAATTCTGTCTATCATCCTGCTAATTTTTACCTCTGATGACGTCACAACAAGAATCTTGAGTTGGGGGATATTTTTGTAGGCGGGGCTTATCAGTGCTGAGAAAAATATAGAAAAAATTATTTTAAAATATAGGACACATAATTCCATTGAACAGTTAGTGATTTTGTTATATACATATTAAGTTTCATCAAGAGAAGTCAACATACATTTTGATTACATGGGCCCTTTAACCTATCACTCCCCCTGTCTCCTTGTTTCTGTTTATTTTTCTACCCCCCATCTTCACTTTTCACTCTGTCTGTGTCTGTCTCCTTGATAATGTCTCTCTCCTTTTCTCTCTCATTCTAGATCTTTGATTTCTCTCTCTCTTTCTCTTTCTTTCTCTTTTTTCCTTTCTCTTTCTCTCTTTCTCTCTCTCTCTCTCTCTCTCTCTCTCTCTCTATCTCTCTTTCCTCATTCTATCTATTTCATTGCTCGTTCTCTCATTCTATCTTTTGACTGCTCACTTTGTCTTCTTCTTTCTCCTCAGTCTATCTCTTGATCGTTCACCTTGTCTCCTTTTCTCTTTGTACATCCACCCCTCCCCTACTCTCTCTCTCTCTCTCACACACACAACACACACACACACACACACACACACACACACACACACACACACACACACACACACACACACACACACACACACACACACACACACACACACACACACACACACACACACACACACACACACACACACACACACACACACACAGAAAGTGTCCCGTCTTCATCTTTTTCTCTCTCTGCCTATCCGCCCCCTCTCTCTTCACCTCTCTTTCTTTCTTTGCTGCCACCAAGATATATCAAATGTCACTTCACTGATGCATGCATTAGCAGTGCATAGGGCAGCATACATGAACACGCTCATACGCCTACCCTTGAAAGCACAATCTACATGTAGTTGAGTGTTGCTGGTCATTCCATTGCTCTCAGTTTAAAAGAAAAATCAACAGTAATCTTTCCTGCAATGTTTTTTTCCTCTTTTGGGAATTGTCCAGTAAAATATGAACATGTTAATTTGTGAGCTTAAAGGGATTGTCTACCTTAAAGTTGAGTTGGTTTCAATAAAAGCAGAAATATGACAGAAACATGTACAGGTTTGATGAAAATCTGTCAATAGGATAAGAAAGTTTTGATGGTTTTAAATTTAAATTTTGTGACGTCACTTGCAAGGTGCTCTCTCTCATATGTTGTGGGTTGTATGATTCCATAAATTGCTCTTTGTTTTTGATGAAGACTTTTTTCCCATAGAGTTATATGTGTGTGTATATATATTAAATGTACAGGCAAAGTGATGCATCTACTAGAAAGAATGGACATTTAAAAAAAAAATTGTACACAACATATGGGAGAGCGCCTTGCACGTGATATGACAACATCAACATTTTGAAAGATCATAACTTTCTTATCTTTTGACAGACTTTTATCAAGCCTTCCCTAGCAAGTTTCTTTCCTGTTTCTGATTTTATTGAAGATAAGTTCATTTGAGGGTGGACTATCCCTTTAATCACCTGAGGCCCTCCTCCCCCCTCCCTTCTCCTGGAAGTTATTCACTGGTCATGCAATGAATGGCGGGCTGTATTTGGCAGATCGACTCTCATCTTATAATCCCATATAACTGACTGGGCTGGAGGTTGGGTACATCTCATAGCTCTTGACACAAATGCAGCTCTTGAGGAAATTGGATCCCATGATATACGCTGGTGCATTAAGCTGTCCATCACACCTGGTCCACATGCATGCACACTGACAGGAGAGGAGAGGCAGTGTTAATTGCTCCTGATTCAGGTGTTCACACTGTACAGAACCAAGAAATACATGTGATAGCTCCTGGTTCAGGTGTTCACACTGTACAGACCAAGAAATACATGTGATAGCTCCTGGTTCAGGTGTTCACACTGTACAGACTAAGAAATACATGTGATAGCTCCTGGTTCAGGTGTTCACACTGTACAGACCGAGAAATACATGTGATAGCTCCTGATTCAGGTGTTCACACTGTACAGACCAAGAAATACATGTGATAGCTCCTGGTTCAGGTGTTCACACTGTACAGACCAAGAAATACATGCGATAGCTCCTGGTTCAGGTGTTCACACTGTACAGACCAAGAAATACATGTGATAGCTCCTGGTTCAGGTGTTCACACTGTACAGACCAAGAAATACATGTGATAGCTCCTGGTTCAGGTGTTCACACTGTACAGACCAAGAGAAACGTGATAGCTCGTGGTTCAGGTGTTCACACTGTACAGACCAAGAAATACATGTGATAGCTCGTGGTTCAGGTGTTCACACTGTACAGACCAAGAAATACATGCGATAGCTCCTGGTTCAGGTGTTCACACTGTACAGACCAAGAAATACATAATGTTATAGCTCCTGGTTCAGTTGTTCACACTGTACAGACCAAGAAATACATAATGTTATAGCTCCTGGTTCAGTTGTTCACACTGTACAGACCAAGAAATACATAATGTTATAGCTCCTGGTTCAGGTGTTCACACTGTACAGACCAAGAAATACATAATGTTATAGCTCCTGGTTCAGGTGTTCACACTGTACAGACCAAGAAATCCATGTGATAGCTCCAGATTCAGGTGTTCACACTGTACAGACCAAGAAATACATGTGATATAGGTACTGTACACTTATACAGAATACTGCCCCTAATCCAATGAGTGATGGTACAGACTACTGAAAAAACATACACACAGAGTGTAAACTACTCCAGAGTGTAAACTACTCCTCATACAGGTATCATACATTCACTTTGTACATACATGTAGCTAATGAATGAATCCCATTAGTTTTATCACACTTGGTTCATTCACACTGTGTTCAAAGCACTGAAAGACATTCAACTGTACATGTATATGTGCATTGTACATTGTGCATTACTGATGGTGCAGGTACAATTGTATTGCAAATGAATGCATCCAATTACAGTGTATCACACTTGGTTCGTTCATACTGTGAACAGACCACTGAAAGGCACACAACCGTACATGGGCAGTGTGACTTACTCACAGTGCAGGTACATTTGTATTGCAAATGAATGCATCTAATTAAAGAGTATTACACTTGGTTCATTCACACAGTGAACAGACCACTGAAAGGCACATGGGCAGTGTGAATTACTCATGGTGCAGGTACATTTGTATTACAAATGAATGCATCTAATTAGAGAGTATCACACTTGGTTTATTCACACTGTGTTCAGACCACTGAAAGACACAAATGTACATGGGCAGTGTGAATTACTCATGGTATAGGTACATTTGTATTGCCAATGAATGCATCCAATCAGTGTGTATCACACCTGCTAGGTAGATCCACACTGGGCACTGCATCCAACCACTGGCACATGTACATGTAATGTGCGTGTGGACTGCCCCAGGCACACACACCAGCATGTAGCAATGGGCAGTAGACTCACCCAGGGGGCGCGCATCGTCCATGCCCCATTGACTCGCTCCAGTTTATTACCCACGCATGGAAAATCACAGCTCCTTTAGGCCAGCGTCTTGGGAGGAGTATCTTGCAGCGTCGAGGGGGACGAGTGCTCCTTAAAACGTGCGGTAGCAAACTCTCCTCTCAGCGATGCACGAATGAATGTTATTAATGTACATGTGCAGTATGTATGTACATGTATGCCTGCAAGTGGGTGTGCATTACTATTGCGTTTATGTATTAATGTGTCAAAAACTGACTGCAAACATATTTTATGGCACATAAAGTATACACTTCTAATAATTTATCTAAATGTTTGTTGGTACATTTATGCTACAGGAAATTCCAGATTTCATAATTTATCAAGTTCCTCCTCAGTATCATCCTTATTGTCATCATCATTATCATCATCAATATCATGATCACATTCATCATTATCGGCATCGCCATCGCCATCGCCATTGCCATCACCATTATCATATCTGTTACCATAATCGTCTTAATCATCATCATCATCAACATGACAGAATACTTGTTTTTCAAGTAAACACCCTTCATGTAATATGTTTTGCACATTTTTCCTTACTGAAAAAAGAGCTAATTAATCATCAAGCAGTGGAGGTGAAATAGAAATACATAACCTTTTCTTTTGCTACAAAAAAAAAAAAGATAATGTGCTTGCCAAATCGCAGCTCTTTTGGGGGCATACCCATAGGCGTAGCCACATGCACCCCTTCAGTGTTTCCTAGAAATGCCCATTATTTCAACACATTTGCGCAGTAGTGCTGTGCACATGTATTGGCCCCATACAGTGTGCATACAGTTGTACTTGTACTGTATAGTGTAAAGTGTCCTTGTTGACTTGGTCATGCATTTATAATGATGGATGTCCTGCTGTGCATTGATTTATTGATGGAATTATATCGTCCGTCTTTATTTCAAGCCTCAAATTGGCAACAATACTGTATCTTTAGAGGTTAGTGTTTAAGATTTTTTGAAGCTTTCATGATGGAGAAAACATGTCAAATTGAACATTTGAATTGAACATCAAAAAAATAAAAACATGTTTTAAATGGTAAATAGAGATTTCAAATCCTAAAATGTTGGTGTTGAGGGACTTGAGGAAATAACCCTCTCAGAACAAAGCAGTGGTAGTCTCATGACAATTACAGCGCAGTTCATTACCTATGGGACTGAGAGAGTTAAAACAGAATATAGTTTACGTACATGTACATGTAGTAGTGATAATGGAACTACAGTGGATGTTGCATTGCGATAGAAATGAGCAGACACATTTCTTTTTTTACCTCCATTGCTTGATGGTTTTTATAGCTTTTCTTGTGGGGAAAAATGAGCAGGTGAGATCGGAAAATAGCCAGTAGGTGTTGCGGCAGACTTCTGAGTGGGTAATATAATATTATACATGTACCAGTACATATGCATTGCACAGTTAGTGTATCGGTATGTGTGTGGCACATCTAATTGCTTCACAGTACACTGGGTGTACGTTTGGATAAAAAGAGAATTCCCAGTATTTCATATAAAATTAAACATAAAAACATGATACACATCTTTAACATTGTTCATATTTCTCTCTTTTTGTGTTATTTATACAAATACATGGTGAAGAGACTGCCATTACATGATACATTGCAAGTACCAGATAAATCATGAATATATTTTTCATCATAATATCGAATAATCTTCCTCAATTTGCTGAATTTTTGTTACTCAGTTTTCCTAAAAACATATGTTGCGTAATCAATGTTATCATCAATGCAATCGAGTGTGTCATTTCTCTTTTTATCTTAACAAAAAAAAAATGTGAAAGCAATTCGCTGTCATCGCTTGCTGCTATCTCTCACTGCATGTCTCGTACAGGTACTTTTATGCCATTATTTTTCTACCCTGGTAAAGCACTAAAATCATAAACGTTTACTGGGAAATGTTCACGAATGCAGTTCATTGCTTTGCCGGAGGGGAGAAACCCATTTGAAAGGCTTGGCAAATGACAGCTCTTTAAACCACTTCCGTGAAAACATTAAATCCACTTTAATAATATCTTCACTCACATATTACAATATGAATTGAAACATTATTAAGAGATATATCTGAATAGCATGTGTTACTCATACATGTATGTAATTTCACTTATTTCAACCATACATGTACATATACAAACAACAAAAATAAAATACAAAATACATGTGGACTTGTTTCTACCACTTTATTGAACATTGATGATCTTCTTTAACAATCCAAAGGTTTTTCAAAAAATGTCAACCACTGGTATTTTTGTCAAAGCTCCTTTCATAGTAAATGTACCATGTATTTTCATATTAGTGCGGTAGGGAGATGGGGAAGGGGAGGGAAACACATTGAAAGGGACACCTTCAGTCTTCTCGTCCCACTAGTGATGTCCATCCACTCAAAAGTGCCAGAGCTCACTTGACCACTTCAAACGTGGAGGTCAAGCCTCTCGCTTGAGGCCTGCGATTTAACCGCTGTGTGCCCATCAGATTATACATGATAATATTCCCCCTCAACTGTGTCATATAAGAAATGTAAACCCCTACGGACATTGAACAACAAATTAAATCTGTTACCAGAAATGTAAACTCCTACGGACATTGAACAACAAATTAAATCTGTTACCAGGTACTCGGCTTACAGCTAGTTAATCATCAAGCCCGCCTAAAATTGGCAATACAGAGTTGAATCAGTGAATTTGAGACGCCAGCACGCATGCAACCATGAGCTGCAATGTGCAGAGAGAGTTAATGTATCTTCAATGCCTCTAGGCACTCACTAGTACACAATGTATACTAGTGATGCAAGAGAAGAAATGTGTTAATCTACAGTAGATATTAAAGCAGTATTGAATTTTTCTAACACATTTTGCATAGCATAAAGATGAACATTCATACCTGTACATGCACACTGCATGGGACCATACATTCACATAGAAGTATTGAACAGTGTACATTGAACAGTGTATCAACTGCAATCTATAGTAGATATCAAAGAAGTGTAAACGTGTACATACACTATTTACATCTGATTCCGTTTTGCATCGTACAGGAATAAATCCAAGTACATGTACTTACAATACAATACTTACAATACTTACTGTACAATACATGCAGTAAAATGCACAATACTATGAGATACATGTACATGTACCATACAACGGTCTACTTTCTGCAGTGTGTTACAATGTTCGTGTACATGTATGGTATCTACATGTACTGTACATGTACATGTACATTGCGTACATGTTCATGTTAAAACAATGTTTTAAACAATGTTTAAAGGCAGCATTAATGCTCTTCTTATTCTCAATCTCAACAGGTAATATTTGTGTATAAATACTAGTATTGCATATATACAAGTCAGGCCCTTCTTTTACAAAAAGTCTTTTCTTAATACCATGGGTTAACTCAATCATGACAGGGTCTTTGTGCACATTGCGTGTGAGTTGACTTGTCCATATAGACCACTGTCATAGCACACAGGTGTTATCTACAGAGTATGTATGTATGCACACACATTTGTAGGTCAATATGAGGAACACACACACCACACACATACACACACACACACACACACACACACACACTATGTATTATACATGTTTTTGGCATGCCCAGCTGTGCAAAAGGTCAAATGCTCTATGCATTTTTGTATTGGAGAAGAGGGGGTGATGGTTGCGGGGCGGGGGGGGGGGGGGGGGGGGGGGGGGGGAGGGGGAGGTCGGGATGATTTACACACATAAGGTAAATCTTCCCCAGAATAGGTGAGGCTCACGCATGTACGTAAGTGTATCTAGTGTTGTGGTTTAACAGGCTACTGACCAATTTAAGGGAGATAACAAAAACACATCGAATGACATTAATTGCATCAATATAGCCGGTGCAATTAGTGTGCACACAATTGAAGGTTGAATGCATATACTTCAATACTGTACAGTCCATTACAATACATATTTCATCTGTGGTTACTAGTATTAGTATTAGTTATAGGAATGTGAATAACAGATGGTTGTTTTGAATTGATGATTCATTTGTATCCAAGGAAGGAGAAACAAATATTTTTTATTACGACAAAATTTGCTTGTATCAGTTCAGGTATTGTAATACATGTACACACATAGTCTTTACTGTAGCACAAATCAACTGCAAATACTAAATAATTAACAGTGTGTTTGGACATAAACCATGCTGGCTTTACACCGCGAACCCATCTTGGGTGAGCGAGCGTTGCGCTCCGATCATGTTGATTCTCCTACGCGTAAACGTACCGTACGTGTGCCCTTTTGATGCTCAGTGAATGGTAACTTAATAGATGGGGCTGAATGTGGTGTGTGTACATGTAGCGTAATGTATGCGTGCCAGCTGCATTGAAGACACAAGGACAATATGCTACAATACACTCTCTTCTCGTCCGTGTGTCCATCAAGACGGAGTAGTTGGAGCTATTTATTACATGTATTTGCCCTTTCCTCTCTCAGCCTTTCTCCTTCTCTACCTCTTTCTCCTGCTCACCTCCTCTCCCTCTTCTTCTCTCTCTTTAAAATCGCTCCTCTCTCTCCCTCTCTTATTTGATTCCCTATCTTTATCTCCCATGCTATCCCTTCTCTCCCTTTCTCTCCCTTTATCTCCCTTTCTTTCTCCCTTCCCTTTCTCTCCCTTGCTCTCCCGTGCCCCCCCTCTCTCTCTCCCTCTCTCTCTTTCTCTCTCCCTCTCTCTCCCCCTCTCACTCTCTCTCTCCCTCTCTCCCTCTCTCTCGCCCTCTCTCCCTCTCTCTCTCCCTCTCTCCCTCTCTCTCGCCCTCTCTCCCTCTCTCTTCCTCTCTCATTCTCTCTCTCTCTCTTTTCATCCCTCTTCCTATATTTCTCTTCTTTCTTCTTCTATCTCTTCCTCTCCCTGTATTTCTCCTCTTTCTCCCTCTATCTCTCCCTGTCTCTCTTTATATCTCTCCCTTTCTCTCCCTACATGTCTCTTTCTTTTTCTATCTTACTCTCTACATGTATATCTCTCCCCCTTTCTCCCTCCCCTCCTCTCTCTCTTTCCCCTTCCTCTCCCTGTCAACCTTTCTATTTTACTCTCCCCCTCTCCCCCTCCCACTCTCTCCCTCTCTCCCTCTCCCTCTCAATAACCTTCTCCCTCTCCTTTTCCCTCTCCTGCCAGATGCGGGATCATCCGTGTGACATTACACCCATGTAGTAGCTCATCAGGCCAGTGGCCAATAAAAGGGAGATGTCAAACACGCTTTTTGATGACAGTAATTGCATCAATACGGGTTAATGCATTTAGTATACCTGTCAACAGTGTTGAAAGCTATACTTGTGTAAATAGATTTGATGATTGATGTGTGTCAACATTATGGTGGGTGATAGTTTTATTTTTTTTAACCCTTAGTGTCCCAGACCAAATGCCTCTCTATTAGTTTCATGTGTATTACTTGTGCCAAAATGCACCATTAGCATGTAAAAAGTTAATACTATTTGACCACAATTAATGGTATCTTCACATCTTTCTTCTTTCATAAATTTAATCTTAACTTCAATTCACCCATTTCCATGGTCACATCCTAGCATGTGATTATGTTATCTAAATTGCATCTCTTGTTTGTCTGGTATGTGTAAATGTCTTCTGCAGCTAATTTTATGAGAAATGTGTATTCTTGATTATCAGAGGGGAATGGATGATATAAAATGAATTGAATAAATGTAGAAAATCAGCAATTCATACATATTGGCAAAAGTTAGAGAAAAATATAATTATGTTGCAAAGGCTATAATGAATCAGTGCTCATTGAAATCTGATCATTAAGTTTCATGAGATGAGTGTGTCCATTGGTCAGTACTGATCTACTGTTCTATTGCAATTTGTGTGAACAAGATGAAAGCTCAAACAAGGGAATTCTTAATGAGTTTTGAAAGAGTGAGACTTTTTATTAATGTGCAATTTATTTTGTCCCTCTTATCCTATCCATTCTAGGCTCTGAACCTCATAGTTTGTCCTTCACTGAGAAACTGACTGCAGCCATCATCAACAACTTGCAGGTGAGTAAGATAAGATAAGATTTGATTAAATCTTTTACACCCCTTTTGAGAGGTCACAATAGTAACAATGATACAATTACATTAATAATGAAATACACAAGTAAATGCCGTATTTCAGTATTTACCCTCAACACAGGATTTCTTACTAAGTGTAGCGACATAATTTAGAAATGATGTCAACAAATTTGATTTTTTTTTTTAGTAAGAGGTCTTAGAAAAGTTGAGGTTGTTGACCCTGTTATCATCACTAACCATGCACAATGTGTACTCTGAGATTTCCCCTCTGCCATCACAAAGATGGGAGAGATGAAGGGAAGACGATCACGGCAGAAGGAGAGGAAAGGACACAGAAGGGATAAATGAAAAGGGGGAGGGGAGAGAAAGAAGGAAGAAGAAGAGGAAGAGGAGGAGGAAGAGGAAGAGGAGGAGGAGGAGGAGGAGGAAGAGGAAGAGGAAGAGGAAGAGGAGGAGGAGGAGGAGGAGGAGGAGGAGGAGGAGGAAGAGGGAGAGGGAGAAGAAGAGGAGGAGGAGGAGGAGGAGGAGGAGGAGGGAGAGGAAGAGGAAGAGGAAGAGGAAGAGGAAGAGGAAGAGGAAGAGGAAGAGGAAGAGGAAGAGGAAGAGGAAGAGGAAGAGGAAGAGGAAGAGGAAGAGGAAGAGGAAGAGGAAGAGGAAGAGGAAGAGGAAGAGGAAGAGGAAGAGGAAGAGGAAGAGGAAGAGGAAGAGGAAGAGGAAGAGGAAGAGGAAGAAGAAGAAGAAGAAGAAGAAGAAGAAGAAGAAGAAGAAGAAGAAGAAGAAGAAGAAGAAGAAGAAGAAGAAGAAGAAGAAGAAGAAGAAGAAGAAGAAGAAGAAGAAGAAGAAGAAGAAGAAGAAGAAGAAGAAGAAGAAGAAGAAGAAGAAGAAGAAGAAGAAGAAGAAGAAGAAGAAGAAGAAGAAGAAGAAGAAGAAGAAGAAGAAGAAGAAGAAGAAGAAGAAGAAGAAGAGGAAGAAGAAGGATGATGGAGAGAAGGGAGGAGCAGAAAAAAGTATTGAGATTGGAAGGAAAATGAGAAAAAGTGCACTTTACATGTATATTCATAGGGCCAGAATGAACTCTTCCTTATGATAGATGCATGTATACCTGTATAGTTATATCTAAGCTCCATAAAAGAATACTGATTCAAGGTTAGGATGATACATTTATGGCAGCATTGTATCAAGTATTTAAATGTAACATGTTTCATCCTTTTATCTGATTGTTACATTGCTTGGCTGCTTTTGTTGCCCACAATCCATTGAACATGTCTATGTTGGAGGACACTTGGAGTATCTATTTAATAAACAAGGTCACCCACATATTGCACCAATATCACTAAGTACTAAACTATCAATATTAGGGCAGTAATGGGCATGTCAATGAATAATTGATGGGAGGTACTGAAATATAGATAGTGAACAATTTAATATCTCCTAGTGATGGATCAGGAATGCTAAGCCAAATTGTGTTGGGGGTTCAGGAACGAGATTCATGCGTTGGAACCTGTCACAAAAAATGACGGAGGGAGAGATTTTCGAGAAAAGAATCCTTAGCTTCATCATAGCCTAAGAAAAATTTACCTGAAATTAATTTAAATGTTGACTTACCCTTAAAGAAAAACGTGCAAATCACACTGAACTTGACCGCAGCAATGAAAAAACATTTGACTTCAATAGCAAAAGCAATTTTTTCAGCTTTGGGCTATTTTTTTTTTTTATAAATTACATAATTTTGATAATAATGTTAAATATGTTACTCATTGCGGATAAATGGCTACTGATAATCGTTTGTCTCGCAATGTAAGGTAAATGGAATCGAAAAGATCACAACGTTTCGTGCACCGCTGCAACACTTCGTCAGGTGTGATACAAAATTGTAGTAAGTAGGGGTTTAAATACCCTATGGTCAGTGCAGTGCACTAACTGAAATCTGCTCATAAATGGTCCAGTACTAATAGCCGGTGTATGCGGGTACTTGACCAACAATAGACCGTTGATGCGCCTCGCATTGACCGGTGGTAACAAGTTACCGACAAAGGACAAAAAGGACAAAGCCACAGGCCGGTAATTACGGCCGGTAATTTTGATATGACCCTTGATGTGTCATCATCATCACGTGCCGTCTTCAACTCAAAGGTTGACCACCGTGGCTCTCCACCTAGGGCGGTTTTCTGCAGCTCTCTTTGCTTCAGCATGAGAAGTTGCTGAACTCCATTTCCTGATGTCATCGTTCCATTTGATTCTCTGTCTTCCTCGTGCTCTCTTTCCTTCAATTGTGCCTTCCAAAAGTGTGTTTGGAAGTATCCCTGCGCTGCCGCGAAGAACATGGTCTGCATAGCGCATCTTCCGTTGCATGAGGTCACACAAAAGAGTTCTTTCTGTTCCTGTTCTGTGGAGCACCTCGATGTTTGACACTCTCTCTTTCCAGCTGATTTTCATTATTCTCCTGAGACACCACCACATCTCAAATGATTGCAATCGTTTTATGACGGCCTTGTTGAAATGCCAAGACTCGCACCCACAGGCAGCCACTGAGAATACATAGCACTTCAAGAGTCTGATCTTCAGGTCTATGCTGATATCTCTTCTTAGGAATTCTTTACAATCCCAAAACTTAGCCTTTGCTTTACCAATCCTGCTTTTTACTTCTTCCTCAACTTTGCCATCTTCTGTAATGGTGCTTCCTAGATACTGGTACTCTTGGACTTGTTCCAGGTCTTTCCCATCTGTATTTACTGCAAAGCTCTCTGGGGATGTTCTACTGATGCACATTGTCTTGGTCTTCTTTGTATTCAGTTCCATGCCATATTCTTTGCATGTTTTGCAGAGTGAGTCTAATATACCTTGTTGTATACTTAAGTTTAAAACAAAGTTATTCCTTGATTTTCACTTGTTCACTCTGGGGTAACATTTTTCATGGGATTGCCCATATGTATATTATATTGTGTTTGGACCAACAAGATTTGCACTATGCTCTTTCAGCATTTGGTATTATAAACTTATCCTTTCAACTCTACATTTGTTTGATGATGACTCTATGAAGTTGGTGCAAGGGAAGGATTATGGGGCATTTAATCCACTTTAAACCACTATGGATAAGCCATGCCATTGGTTCCAGAACAAACACATCTTTAGATTAGTCACCACATTCATCATGCAATCCTGATTTGTTTTTTATTAATTGTGTTTGTTATGATTGCACTTGTTGTAAACACAGAGTTTGCTACATGGGCTTGTCTACAGTAATGGGTACATTTCTGTTACATTTACTGTAACATTTGCATAAATCTCTTAAATTCCAATTATTTTTGTTTGTCTCTTAAATAAGCTAGCCAATAATGATAAAATATCAAAGAAATGTATTGATTTGCACTTCACAAGGTTTTGTACACTTCAGAAAATTTACCCTGTACAAATTTGCCACAGCACATTAGTAATGGCACAGACGAGTTTGAAATACACCCGTCTGTCCAGTTACCACAGTGATATAGCAAATATGTACAAGCTTAGTTTAGAGTAACAATGAACATTCAGAGGAGGATTTTAGCTAAAGTTATGGAGGAAATTCAACACTCTAGCTGTCATATTTTGGTGGTGCAAGGTACAATGTAATTTCAAATGATTCAGTTGTGCCAAAAAATATCCCTTTACTGTAGACAGACCCACATATATGTCGCATGACAAAACGATAGTACCAGCAACTCTACGTGAGTGAAAGTGTATCAAGGTATATTGAGGATGCTGATGCCTTGTTGATAAATCACTCAACATTGTTTACCAAAGGACTCAATTTCTATGTTCTGTCACATAGACCCTGAATTATAGGTCTAAAACCCATTCTGTATTGAGCCCATGTAAAATTTGCGTGTTGGCTTTTTTTCTACTGAGCTACTATTGGAGCAGTGTGAGTCCAGCATAATCTGCTGTTCAGACAATAGAAGACGGGTTTTGAATAAACCTTAAATCCCTCACAGGGTGCAATGAAGCAGCTTTACACCTTTGGTTACTGCATTTCTACCCCAAATTTTGACATGCTTACTGGACCAGGGTTCACGAAGCCTGAAATTCTAAACGTGAGCAATAGGTTAAGCTAAGCCCTGAAATCTAGACTTTTTTGTTATTTATTCTTATTTCCTTTTATAACTTTTTCTGTGCCCAGTTCCTTAAATTTAAGTTTGCCAAGTTATTTCATCAAATTTTCTTCAACCTCTAATTGCTCATTAAAATGCATCTTGGTGATACCCCATTTCATGCCTCATAATATGTAAATAAACAATTTTCGTACTGTACATCAATTTTATTCACAACGTTCAAACAATGCGTTACTGAAGGTAGCCCTGAATCTGCTCCAAGGTTTGTCTGAGTAGCAACGACTAACAGATTGAAAGTGCGTTCCTCCCATTTAAACTGAATTACGAGATACAGGAAAAGGTAATAACGCGTTACTACGCAGTTACATATAGGGGGAAAGTTGTGAATACATTATGAAAATGGATAATTGTCTACAGGAATTGCACAGTACAAGCTTGAGGATTATAGCATTAAGTTACCCACTAATGAGTCATTAGTAGTGCCTTGATAGCGTGCTTAGTCAAGCGTTAATTTCAATCAAGGCAGCTGACTTGTTAAAAGATTAGCTTCTCACTTTAAAAGCGTTGAGAACTACGTTGTTGGGAAGTGTGCGCATCGATCCACGCAGTCGGTGCACCATCATGCATCACACATCTTCAGTACTGTCTGCTGCGTACATGTGTGCGTGTACTTCCTATTCATGTCTGAATCAAAGTTAATATTTTTCACGTGTTGTGAAACTTGCGAATAGCACCTGACTTGCGGAATACGCGAAAATAATAAAACCTGTGAAATTTATGGTGTATACAGTACCGCCTACTATTCCTGTTGTCTACTTTTCTTTTCCCTCTTTATGTCAATTTTCTTCTCATATCCTCTTATTTTTTTCTTCATCCTCCTCTTAGATGCAATTATATGGATTTGTTAATTTACTCTATCCATAGCTATCCTACTTATCTGAATTTTTCCTTCTCCCTCACTGGGCCTCTCTATGTCAGCATCTCTCTGTCTCTGTCTTTCTGTCTCTATCTAGATCTGCCCCCTGTCTCTCTGCCTGTCTCTCTCTGCCGCTGTCTTTTTGTCTCTGTCTTGCTATGTCCCCCTCTCTGTCTCTTTCTAGAATTGTCCCTCTCTCTCTGTCTCTTTTTTTGTCTCTATCTAGATCTGCCCCTCTCTCTCTCACTGTCCCTCTCTGCCTCTCTCTGTCTCTCTCTGTCTCTCTCTCTGTCTTTCTCTCTGCCCCTCTCTCTCTTCTGTCTTCTTGTCTCTGTCTTGATCTTTTCCTCTCTCTGTCTCTGTATTTGTCTCTTTCTCTCTCTGTCTTTCTCTGATGCTGTCTTTATGTCTCTGTCTAGATCTGTTCCCCTCTCTGTGTCTCTGTCTCTCTGTATGTCTCTGTCTCTCTTTATGTCTCCCTGTATGTCTGTCTGTCTCTATCTGTCTCTATCTGTCTCTATCTGTCTCTATCTCTTTCTCTCATGTCCTTTCTTCCCATCTCTACCCTCTTCTCCCTGCTTTAGCTTCTCTTTCTTCCGACATACGTACATCCATAGTCGTGTGAATCTCCCATGGCACCTGCAATAACATCCTATATTAATGTGGGCCATAGAGAAAGCTAATGATGGAGAATTCCTCATGAATACAGAATGACTTTGTCCAGGGGTACATTACGATCCTTTTGGTACAGGTAGACTTGTTCCCATGCTTTTGGGCATTTATAATCCACAATCAATTTCAATGAGGTTTGGTTGAAGTACATGTAGCCTAATTGATCACTCTCTAGTTCTTCTCTTACTCGCCTTAAAGGGAAAGTTCACCCTAAAATTAAGTTGGTTTCAATAAAAACAGACGCATAAAAGAAACATATTGTGAGGGTTTGATTAAAATCTGTTAAAGGATAAGGAAGTTATGATCTTTTAAAATTTTGATTTTGTGACGTCACATGCGAGATGCTCTCCCATCTTGACATCACAAAATTTGAATTTCAAAAGATCATAACTTTCCTTTCCTGAGACGGATTTTCGACAAACCTTCACTAAAATGTTTCTTTTTTTATGTGTCTACTTTTAATGAAACCAACATCAGGGTGAAACCATCCTCAGGGTGAACTATCCCTTTAATAACTATCAATGAGCCTGTTTGTACGACACGCAGTTGTATACTTATGATAGTTGGATCATCCGTGTATGTACATGTAACACAGCCTGAATTTCAGACTACATGTTGTATGGTATTTGTACAGGTAATCATTGTACTAAATGCTGGCTTTGCATATATAGAACCCTGTAGGCTGTTTAGTGCCAACCGAGAAAGATTAAGCTGCTAAGTCTGCTGATTCTACTGCCATGCACTAGATGAAGTCATGATGATACATGTACATGTCGTTTGAGAAACATTGCTAGTAGTAGTAACAGTAGTAGAGGAAAGTTTGTAGCAGAAGTAGGAGTACATGTACATGTACCTGTAACAGTGCTGCTGTACTCTGACAAAAGGAAGCAAGTGACAAATCACTAAAATCTGGGTTATTGGTATTCTTAGATTGTACCCAACATTCCCTACATACGGCCAAAATCTGGACAAGAAATATTAATTTTGCTGCGAGATATTCAATCTAACATGATGTGGTGTTGCACTGATGCCAATGCAAGTGACAGACACATTTTGCTCATTTACAAGAAAAGTCTCTTTTATTAGCTGCTTCCTTTTGTCAGAGTAAGGCAGAATTGCAGTTATAGCAAAAATATAAGAAAAAGTGACATCAACAATAAGCACAGTGATAGTAGTACAGGAATGAAAGTGAAAATGATCATTAATATAACAATGATAATGAAGACTAAATAATGACTGAATGCAAGACAATGAGATGGATCTGCACCTTCCAAAAGACAAAATTAGCCTGTACTTGAGCAGTGTTGTGCATGTTGTACACGTACCAGTAGCAAACACAACAACATACTGTGCAGTGAGTGAGTAGTCCAAAATAATCATTTTAAACTGCGAGCGCTAGTCTAAAAATCTTGCAGTACAGTGTGGATTTAAAGGAAGACCAGTGCTCCCAGTAATTGCCATTGCAGACATACAATATACATGTACGTTGGTATGTCCTTTCTGTAGTGTACAAACTGTACATTGTGCTTTCTAAATTCTCCCTATCGCATAGAGCCGATATCAAGCGATATCACCTCACGATACCGATATCTGATCGATTGCTCTTGGGACGTATACTTCTGGTAAGAGTTTGGTACGAATTCAATTCATGCAATAACGCACAGAATCTGTCATTTTGACCTTCGTAAACCTCGTAATATTAAGATGGAAGGGTTGTTACATGGATGAAGGACTTGAAAAAAATACCACCAATCACTCACAACGATGTTTTTGCCCACCTCAACATTGATAGTGGATGGACTGATGAAAGTATGAAAAGACACAAGCTAGACGATGGCTATAGAATGGTGGTGAACTGGAAGTTCATATCCCAAGAATTGAAGGTAAAATAATTAAGCGCCACACGCGTTCAGATTCGGAGAGCTATGCGATACGGAGAATTGCCATTGCAGACATTCAGGATACATCTATGTTGGTATCTCCTTTTTGTAGTGTACATGAACTTTCCAAATTGAGTGAATATACATAACATGAGTCAGAGCATTCATTACACATACATGTCTTGGCAAGACCAATTCCTCTCTGGGGTGATTTATGATGCACTCACAGCAATGACTGCATTAGAGTTTGATAAACGGAGATAGAAATACATTTTCCATTAACTCTGTGTGTGCCAAACAAACAAAGATTAGTGTGTATTACTTGTGAAAAAAGGCATGTGTGTCTGCCACAAAGAGTTAAATACCAATAGTAAATACGGTAAAGTGATTTTTCAACATTCGTCTCTCATGCACAATGTATAATCCTGATAGCTGTTTGCATTTTTTGCATCAAAACATTAATTTTGTTCTGATATTTCAGTAATACCAAGTAATTGTTATCCTTAATCATGTGTGATGTTTTATTTTGATTGCAAACCATCTGTTCTGTATCTCTTATCACAATTTTATACAATCATCTTTCAGTAACTTTGTCCTTGATTCATATTTTGTGAATTGATATGGCACGAAAGAATTCACAATTTTCGTTAGTAGGCTTAACGAAGGGTACCCTCATCTAATAATGTATGATTCATTGTTTTGACTGGAGGACCATCTGTTCTGTCTCGCTCCTGTACTGTATATTAAAAAAACATCTTATGTACACTGCAGTAAAAACATAGTGCTTAGAGGGTTTCCCCAATGAAATGCAAAAAATTAGCTTTGTAAAAAAAAAAAAGAGCCAATGATGTAGATATAACTGATTCTTATTATGATACATATAGGGTGTATTATACAAAGGATTAAACGTTTTTGTGCAGAGACAATAAATGTTATGATCTGTTGTTTACTGGACTCTTCAAAGTAGTAAGATTGTTTAATTAATCTGTCAGGGTATACTACATTTATACATGGACATTTTCAATGAGACTTCCAGTTCATCAGGGAAAGTTGAACTGTATTTTCTTTTGAGGAATATTCGTGACCTACCATATTTCAAGAACCAGTTGGACATGACACAATCGTATTGGTAAGAGCAGCTGACGGTTATGAATGATTAGTGATGACAACGCACCTTGATTGAGTTAATTTCATTTAATTTCATTTATTTAACCAAATAATGAAACAACAAAATTACAACATATTTGCAAACATAAAATAATGGTAAGTACCCCTGAGAAGCAAATCTGCTTATGGGCAGGGCCCTTTACATAACAAAATTCAAAGGATGAATATCAATATCTTCAATGCTAGTCATTGAATCCTCATTGGTTTAACACACATTGTCTTGTCAATGGTAATGAGAGCGTTAAATATCCTCAAGTGGTTCTCCCTTTTCCCTGTGTTTCCATGTAGGTGAATGTCAGCAATGTCCATATTCGCTATGAAGACCACAGTACCTACCCAGGCAGACCCTTTGCATTTGGCGTCGCCTTGCTCAGGCTGTCAGCACAGGTGAGAACATTCAGTCAATTTCATGGTTATTGTAGCATGTTACAACGTATTTGAAAAATATATGTTTCTTTATTGATTATTTTTATGTTGGAATTAATGTATCGCATGTATGCTCTGTACCTCATTTGTTTTAAAAGAGATGTAAACAATATTGAACTTGAAGTATCCTCGGACATTATGATAGAACTACAAGTATGCATAGGATTTTATTAAGTAGTATGTTAAATTTGTTTCAGGTTAAAGTATCAAGTGTATTGGTTTCCACAACTCATACAATTCAATTTAAAACACAAATTGAGAGAAATGAATCAGAGAAAAGTTTACAATTTGATACAAAATGGAAGAAACTGATGCTAAGCAAGCACAGGTCAAAGTGCTTTGTGAATAATCCTGAACAAAGTATTGTCTTTAAATTTAGAATCATGGAGATTATGTTCCCAGAGATTTACATACAATATAAATTTTAGAGCCGATGAGGATTACCACCCTAACACTCTTTAATTTGGGTGATTGCAAACAATTAAGAAAAGATGATTGGCAATATTTTAAAGGAGCCTCTGAATTGGGGAGGGGAAGGGGTTAGGGAAGTGACAGAGACGAGTGGATCATGCATTCCTTTTGTTGACCCCCACCCATACACATTTTTCCACCTAGGCATGACATTATTCATATGAATATATGTAATATTGTGTATATTTTTCTGTCCTCTTTCATACTTTGCTATCTCAGACAACAGACGATGAATGGGAACCGACCCAGGTCAATGCCACTGCAGTTATCATGCGGAAGGTAAGACAGTCTCACACTGATTATGACTGCACCTGTTTTCCTTTGAAATCCTTTCTTAATCAATTTGAGAAAAAAAAATTGTGTTTCAAATTGATATGATTTGTGGCTTTTTTGTTTATCATTTTGTTGTGTAGAAATAATTTGTCCATCAACTCTGGAATTGAATTCTGCAAAGATCCTGATCAAATAATAGGCAAATAAAAGTATTGTTATGTGTTATGTGCATGTCAGAATGCTGAATATTTGTCTAAATCGACTCTTTTAGCAGAATAATATTAAAAAAAAAACATAACTTTTTGAGCCCCATTTATTGCTTTACCCTCTCTATCCCTGCTCCCTCTATATTCTTAATTTTTTCCTCTGTCTCTGGCTGTCACCCTCTGTTTCTTTTCTCTCATTTCCTCCCCTTCTCCCTCTCCTTCCTTCCTCTGTCTCTATCTGTCTGTCTCTCTGTATGACTGTCGTTGTCTTGTCTGTTTGTCTAACTCTCTTTCTCTCTGTTCTGTTTCACTCTCTTCCTTTCTCTCTGTTCTTCCCTCTACCCCTCCATCCCCTCTTTCTCTCCCCCTTCTCTCTCCCCTTCCCCCTTCTCTCCCCCCTTCCCCCTTCTCTCCCCCTCATCCTCTCCCCTCTCCCAATCCTCTTTAACCCCCTCCCTACACCCCTCCACCCCCTCTTTCTCTCCCCCTTCTCTCCCCCCTCATCCTCTCCCCTCACTCATCATTCTTTAACCCCCTCCCTCCACCCCTCCACCCCTCCACCCCCTCTTTCTCTCCCCCTTCTCTCCCCCCTTCCCCCCTTCTCTCCCCCTCATCCTCTCCCCTCTCCCACCCCTGTTTAACCCCCTCCCTACACCCCTCCACCCCCTCTTTTTCTCCCCCTTCTCTCCCCCCTTCCCCCCTTCTCTCCCCCCTTCCCCCCTTCTCTCCCCCCTTCCCCCCTTCTCTCCCCTTCATCCTCTCCCCTCTCCCAACCTTCTTTAACCCCCTCCTTACACCCCTCCACCCCACAGCTGATGGAGGCAGTGGGCTTCTCTGCCTATTGGAACACAGCCATCGAGACTCCCGTGTCCGGCTTTGTACGAAGCGGTCAGTGGAAAGAGATTCTCCGTCAGTCCATCCTTAGTCATACTATCAATGACCAACCATGCGACTTTGGTAAGTCACTCCTACAGAGAACTAGCCTGGTGTCCAGGCTGTTAGAACCTTTTCTAATCCAAACTGAAAACTAGAGTCTAGTATTCACAAAAGCTAGTCACCTTTTGTTCTCCTCATTTTTCAGTTTGTTCCATACCTTTAGGAGAAAAGGAGAGAAGAAATCAAGAATCAGGTTCATAAGCAGGGTTTGAGAGGAGCTTGTATATGCCTATGAATATTTTCATTCAAGCAGAAGGTACTTGCTCGCATATACTTGTTTACACAAGTTATTATTGTTGCTATTATCATTATTATATTTGCGTATATCATTGTTAACATCATTTTTTACATTGTTAGACATTAATGACCATCAATACGATTCATTCATCTTCCTCCCCTGACCAATGGTCAGTTGTGGAGCCAGTGACCACCACTGCCCGTCTCACCTTCAACAAGGCCAGCCCACCAGACTACTCCGACCCCCAGGTCATCCTCGATGTCCTCACGTCTGCTCTCTCCATCTCATTGTCACGGCAACAGTACCTGAACGTCATCGATCTGACCCAGTCCCTGCGTCTCCTCGGGGTCAATGAGAGATATCGGAAGTACCGGCCGGATGTGGGTGTCAGGGGCAACGTGAAAAAGTGGTGAGAGATATGTACTGTATGCGATAATAGACAATTTTTGTGCTGTATATAATGCACATTTTATGCATGTCTTTCAAACAGTATGTTACTAATAGCAACCCAAAAGCTTTTACGAGGTTTTCCGAGTAGCGACCACTAATAGAGTTAGAGTGCATTTCAACAAGTAAAACTGAATCACTAGATACAGGTGAATGTCATACCATGTTACTATGCAGTGCGGGATAAAGTTGTGAATACATTATGAAAATGGCGTATTGAACATGGCCCATTTCAAACTGCAAAGGCCAATGAGTGACAGATGACTATGGTTTGTGTACAGTGTAAACGTGGTCTTTGGCGGAGCACAGCGAATTGCATGGCCCCCAGGAAGAACAATACAAGCCAACTGATGGGGGGAAACCCTGATTAAAGAATACTGCACAAGTAGATAAATGATAAATGATTAAAAAATATATGAATAAATAGACTGCCGAACTGCCATGAAATCCCATATTAACCAGCGATGTGTGATCGCAGCTTTAAGATTCTCTGACTGCATCTCTCTCCACAATTTGATAGCTGAAGTCATTTTGTTTCTCATTTATTGCTATTGCTCACCAAATTTTCTACCTCAATTCCACTTCTCTTTCATAGTGAAAGCTCTCATATTCACAAGGCAGTCAAATATCGAGGCTCTGATATGTCAAGTTTGTAAATTATTACTTAGTATGTGCGACCAGACTGTGAAACTTCAAGAAAGTGTTCTTCCCGATAACTTCTTATAGTTCATAGCGTGTGTACATACTGCCATAAAAATACCCGTTCAAAAAACAAGGAGTTTCCATAACTACTGCATAACTAATTTTAAGGCGTTGGGGTGGGAAATTTTGCGTGAAGTTTCGCAAAGATGGTTTTTGAGAAGTATGCACACCTACTGGCGAAACTACGAGAAGCAAATTTCCAGGAAGCAAACTACCTGGAAGTATTTTTACCAGTCTAGCTGCACCACATGTGTTAGTTTGCTAAACATTCTCGATCTCCCTCTATAATTGTACCCTCTAGGTGGCGCTATGCTTACACGGCCATTCTGGAGGAGCACATCCGTCCCTGGTCCCGCGAGCGTATCGAGGCCCACGTGGACCTCTTCAACGCATACTGGAGAAAGTACAAGGAAAAGCTGCTCCTGGTGGAGAACAAGGAGAGCACGGAGACCATCGACAAGGAGCTGCGGAGCCTGGAGCAAAGACTAGACCTGACGAATATCACCGTTGCTCGGGAACGAGCAAAGACGGAGGTAACTTGTTTGGCCTTGCTGTGTCATATCATCTGTTGTTAGGAAACGATCAAATATGGAGGTGATGTATTTGGCCTTGTTGTTGTCATATCATTATTTTTGTCAGGAAACAAAGACTGGAGGTGATGTATTTGGCCTTGTTGTTGTCATATCATTATTTTTGCCAGGAAACAATCAAAGACTGGAGGTGATGTGTTTAGCCTTGTTGTGTCATATTTCTTTTGTTAGGGAACGATCGAAGATGGAGGTGATTTGTGTTACCTTTTAGTGTCATATCATTTCTTTTGTGAGGGAACTATGCAAGATGGGGTTAATTTGTTTGGCCTGCCTGTTTCATATCCTTTTTTTTTGCTGAGTAACAAACTAAGACATAGCTTGTTTGGCCTACTTGTCATATATCATAATTTTGTGTCTCATGTACATTGTATATTTTCCCCTCCATATGGACGTAATGTGATGATTATGATTGTCAAATTTGTCAAACCTACTAATCAATCTGTTGCGGCTGGAACTTCTCCATTTTGATCAATCATTCACAAGGAAAATGCAAATATGGATGTCAATAGTGAAACTGTAAGGACAGCAGTTGGGTGAAAAAAAATGGGCTAATTCTATTGCTAGATGGTTTAATCATGATGAATTGTGATATTTGTTTGGTTTTTAATGATCATTTGCACTGCTCTTGTCTGTACATAATGAATAAATTATCTTAATGATGTCATATTATTAGGCCAGGAAGGAAGCATTTCAACATTGTTGAGACAAAACATAATTTGGACCTGGTGATGGTGGCAAAATGGTTTCGCCATGATTACGGCCTGTAATCAAAACCCAACATTACGTGTAGTTTGTGACAGGCATAATACGGAATTTCCTGATATATTATTCTGTTTTGAAAAATGAGCAAATTCATATTTTATCTGTTTGTGGGTAAAAGATCAAATTAGTGGATGTGAGCCAAAAGACTGGTAATTTTGAAATTGGGAATGGGGAGGGGCAAAATGACTTAGTGAGCAATATTATGTTTGCATGAGATGCCTCTGCTCAATACTGCTAGACAAAATTCTGCTTTATGATGTACATGTGTATTACATGTACATGTGAAAAAATGCACCAATGGCACATGAAGGGTTTAGTGAGGCTTAACTTGCATTGTAATAAATGCTTGCTTTGGAATAGATGTTGCTCAATATGGGCTCCAAATTTTGATGACTACTGTAAATCATTCTGAATGTATCAAAGGGAGGACTCTATGTACAAAGTATGCTGGGACTTATGATATTTTGAAAAGTCTTTATGTAAAATTGATTATTGATCTTTGTACATGCCCTTGAGAAAGAATGAGAAATAATTTTGTGGTCATTCTCCTTCCATTTTTAGTTCATCCGGGAGAAGCCGGAGAGAGACAAGGCGAGAAGAGAGAAGAAAGCAGAGGAAACCAGCTGGTTCTACCGTCTCTTTGGTTACGGAGATGAAGAGGAAGAGGAGGAGGATGATATCGAAGGAGAAGGCAAGTGATGTTTCTTTCACCTCCTAGTGTGTTTCAATAAGAGACACATTTCAACCGTTTGCTCACCGTTAGATTTTTGGGCTTTGAGAAGCGTGTTCCTGTCATGATGACAGAACATACCATAGAATTGCAGTAACCAAGGGGTGTGGCTTGATTGATAGCGCCTTATAAGGAATTTGAAGTTCATTCATAGCCTGTCGTCCATTGTCCATACAGCAGGTAATGCGGGAGTCATGCTGCGTAAAGTTTCTGAGTCGAATTAAGCTAGCCCGTAAATAGTCGGGCTAGGTGAAGATTGAGTTTTAATATACGTGCATCTCCAGTGTCTCATCACGTTACAAGTTTACACTAAAGACAACAATACCTTGTAATAGCTGATGATAGTTTTACAAGACAAAATGTTTCAAACTCACACAAGTAGTTTGATGTATTTTGCTAGTATGATTTTATTATATTTAGTGCAATAGAAATTAATATTTATTAATATTACACAGTATACCTCATTAAACAAAGTCAGATATATGTAAGTATATGTATTGAATTATCAGGACCCTTTTTCAAAGTGTATTCATGACTGCTATAAAGATAAAATAAAACCAAAAACCCTATTTGAAAAATATAATTTTTGTTATGTGCATTTAGACATTTGGTCCAAGCTGTCGGAGGAAGAGAAGGCCAAAGTGTATGCTGGGATAGGTTATGACGAGGGAGGGGGTAGCAGTGTAGATGCAAGCCCCATCCCGATACAGGTGAGTAAGGAGCAGCTTGTTACGAAAGGAATGAAGCTGGAGGATGAGCTTTAAAGGGATAGTTAACTCTAGGCTGATATTTGTTTGGTTTTGATAAAAGCAGAAAGATAACAGAAACATGTTAGTGATGGTTTGATGAAAATTGGTGAAAAGATAAGAAATTATGATTGTTTTAACTTTTGATTTTGTGATGCCATGTGCAAGGTGCTTTCCCATATGTTGTGTACTTCTTTTTCCATGAATTGCCTTTTTCTGATCTTTGATGAATGAATACATTCTCTTCATATCTGTATATGTGTAAAAACATGTTTCTAATGATATATCAAATGCACAGGTGAAATGGTGAATATCCTGTTGAAAAAATTGACATTTTCAAACAAAGTTGTACATACAGTGTAGCATGTGACTTCACAAAGTCAAAACTTAAAAATCTTATATCTCTCTTTTCCTTTGACCGATTTTCGCAAAACTTTCACTGATTTGTTACTTTCATGTTTCTGCTTTTATTCAAACCAACTTTACTTCAGGGTGAACTGTCCCTCTAAGGAGAGGGCCATAATGTCGCAAGTGTCACACTCTTATCAGTGATGATGATTTCATCTTAAGGATTGTTCCGAAAAGATTTCCTTTTTTATTGTTTAGCGTAGGGCAAATTGATCCACTCATTTATGATATTGTGATAGCAGAGTGAAAATTCTCAGGTTTCCAGAAAGATTTGTTGATTTTAATGAATTCAATTTTATTGGAATATATAACAGTTTGATTTAATCTCTCTTACCCCTTTCTCTATGTTATATTTCCCATTCTTAAAGTATGTGCGGACAAAGGTGAGCTTCCTGATGGACAGGTGTACGGTATCTCTGAAGAACAAACATGGCACCATCCTGCGAGGATTGCTGCAGAACGTCCAGGCGGGTGTCCAGTTGAGACCGGTCAAAAATGCTGTCCAGTAAGTCGGTCATGAAGGCCATGCTGCATGTACAGAGATACCAATTGTTCCATTTTTGCTGTATTTGTTCCCTTTTTCCCCTCAAATTATGGCATTATATTTTTCCCTGAGAAATTTCTCTCATTTTTCTTCCTTTTTCACATTTTTATGTTTTGTAGACATTTTATATTAAGGTGAGGGGTAAAGATATATTTATGATATAATTTCTATGTTTGCATATGAATATCATAAGATGTCCATTTTCAAATCTTTCAACTTCCTTTCACCTTCTTAAAATCAAACACAGATGTTTCCTCCTTATGTTGAATCTGCTTGTACAAATTTGCTCTTTGAAAAACATGTGAGATGATATGCAGAGTTCAACTTTGCGGTTGATTGCAATCAATAGCAGTCGATGATTGCAATCAATGTGTGCAAATCTATGGAGCTGATTGCACTGGGAAATTAAAGGTATAGTTCACCCTGAAATTAAGTTGATTTTAATTAAAGCAGAAACATGAAAGAAACATGTTAGTAATGGTTTGATGTTTTGTAAAACATTCAATAATATGTTTCTTTCTTGTGTCTGACTTTATTGAAACAAACATAATTTCAGGGTGAATATCCCTTTAATGTTGTTGATCTCAATTTTTCCTGTGTCTGTCCCACAGCGTGATGCTAAGTACGGATGCGATGAGGGTAGAGGGCGCCCTTGCCAATGGAGAACTCGTTCCGCTCGTCTCGTCAGAGAAGCTCCATCCGGATACGTCAATGACTGCCCAGGTTTTCAGCGTGGACTTTGAGACAAGTCCGTTGTCTGTGCCAGCGGACCTGGCTGTGGCCCTCACATCAGAGCCTATTGATGTGGTCTATAACCAGGTGAGAGAGAGGGGGTGGGGGGGGGGGAGGGGGGGGGGGGAAGGGGGAGGGGGAGGAGGAGTGGCGGGAGAGAGAGACTTTGAGACAAGTCCCTTGTCTGTGCCAGTAGACCTGGCTGTGGCCCTCACATCAGAGCCTATTGATGTGGTCTATAACCAGGTGAGAGAGAGAAAGAGAGGGAGAGGGAGGGAGGGAGAGAGAAAAAAAAGAAAGAGAGGGAACAGTGAAAGAGATGAATAAGAGAGAGGGCGATACGGAGAATGGGAGGGGTAAAGAAAGACGAAAAGACAAAAAGGAAGAATGAGAATAGAGAAAAAGAAAGAGATAGGAAAAGACCAAGATATCAATGGAGGGAGAGAGTTAATGAAAGAGGGGGCGAAGAGAGGATGAGTCTTGAACGGGAGTGCACAAAATGAAAGACATCCAAATTGAGAGTTGAAGATGGAGGGATATACAGAGTTAATTTGTAGAAACTGGAAAGCATAACACGAAGAAGAAAGAAGAAGAGAAGAGCTGAAGGAAGTGAAAAGAGAAAGAGAAAGAGAGAAAGGGTAATATGGGCAGAGATTGCATAGGAGGGAGTTGGAAGAGAATTGAAGAAAAGGCAAGGAGAGAGAAAAGAAAGAAAGACTGTAAAGGGTCGGAGAGAGGCAAAGCCTTGTTGAGTTCTTTAAACATGTATGTTTCAAGAACATGCAGTAAAAAGGATGAGCTGTACAAACATGTAAAACTTTGCAAACCAAATTCCTCAACAAAACTGTACTTCATCTCTCTCCCCAGAACGCTGTCTCAGAGATAATCGCGTTCTTCAAGGTGAACAACCTGGACTTGTCTGGTCTGAAGTCTGCTGCCTACATGGGTGTGCAGGAGTTGGCTAAGGCCTCCCAGGACAATCTACTCTATGCAATCGAACACCACAAAGTGAGTTAACCCTTTCTGTCTTAGATAAAAAGATGCTCTATAGGATTTGTCTGTTTATGAAACCCCAAAACCAAAATCTTGTGACTTTTCACTCTGTTTTTGCGCAATCGCTACATAACAACTTAACATTTATTTTGCAAAAATATTTAACGTCTGACTTCTAGTTTTATTGTTACAATAATTATGTGCTCCCATCAAAGGGCATTAACAATGATCTTGCACGGACCAGTACTAACGGCGACTGCGATACATGCGCAGTGTAATAGATATATTGTCGCAGAGGGTGGTATTCGACTTTTACAGTCAAGCATCGTGATCGAGTTTAACATGAGTTGTCGCTCACGAGGGATATTGCTTTAAGCACATGCTCTCGTGAGATGTCAAGTTTCTCAAAAGCGGCACGGTAATAGTAACAACTCAAGATCCCATTTTCAAGATTTCTAGGTTCTATTTAAAAAAAAACAAAAAAAAAAAACAAGAACAATAATCAGGTACTATATTAGAACCAATAAAGTACAAATACCAAGACCCAACAAAGTACAAATCATTCATTATAAAAAAATATAAGTCTGCAGGGGGTTCAAGAGGAAGCAGAGCTTGTAAATATTGGACCTTGTATGGATATCCCAGCCCTGATGATAAATTGAAGGAGCAAAATCGCAAGAAAATAAAAAAACAGATTGGAAAAGGTTGCGAAAGATCAGCCATGGTAAATAAAGTTGTGACTTTGTTAATACTAGCATTGAAGGAACTTAATGTTTCATCTGTCAGTTGCATTTTGACAGATATGAGGCTTCAAAACTCAGGTGATCCACAATAATAACAAAATAATGTACAATTCCAAATACAAAGGAGTTGTGTGTACTGCACCCAAAAAGCTACTGAAATGTACAACAGAACCCGCATGAAACTAGATATGCACTCATAAATATTACAACCTGAGAGCACTACAGAGCTTTTTACTCTGTTCTTTTTCTTCAAAGTGACTGGTACATGTATAGATGGATTGATGATGGTGTAATTTAATGCTACAAGCGATTTGCCCCACTATAGTAGGCTGCATTCAAGAATGATTGACTTGCTTGTGTAATTCAATATTGCAAATTCCACATCCTGGAGATAACAGACTCAAGTGAGTGCTGTTGTAAAAATGAGGGTTTTATTTACTGATTAAGAGCTATTACAGTAAAATCTCTTTGATATTGCAAATTGGGATGTTGAGAATTGAAAAACAAAATATGCCTGTTTTAATAACATCACACGATATGCATGCAGTTGTTCTCAACATTTTAATGAATTGAAATGACAAGCAAAATCATGAAATGTTATCTTTCCTGTTTATAACATCAGACAATGTAAGAATAAAACATATAAAAGACAACTTTATCTCATTGCAATGGAGAATATGAAAAAACAGTTTCATTCTTCAAAATTGTTTTTTATTATCCAAATCTTTTTATTATGACTGATATTATTTTTTAAATTATTGTTTTTTTTTCATCTTGTTATCATTACTATCATCATTACTATCCTCCATCATTCTTATCATCATTCTTGTCATTATCATTATCATTGTTATTCCACCGTTTTTGAACAGACCATCCAGATAGACATTGATGTCAAATCTCCCAACATTGTGATCCCCGAGCACGGCTCCCTGGATCTAGGGGGCTCCCTTCTCATCCTAGACCTTGGCAGTCTGAGGGTTAACAGCGAACTCCAGAAGGACACCACATCTCTTGAGGTACATTATACATGTAGATGTACATGTATCATTCAACTTTATTGGAGGTCTTTCTAACCCTCTCCGTACCATACTATGTCAGAGCTGCCAAGTCTCCATGATTTCTCAGGAGACTCCCTGAAAATGGACCAATAATACTGCATTGGATTTCATCACATAACCCAATCTCCCTGATTATTGATGGATTATTGTCATTAGGTTGTATGCATTTGATGGACATCTCCCTGATTTTTGATGAAATTTCTCCTGATTGTTGAATTTCAATGTTGGTAGCACTGCTATTTGTGTGTATGGAATGTGTGATAAGTCAGTGGGCTTTTTCTGGGTTGGTACTGAGAGTGATAAAAGATATGTCTTCCTGGGCCATGTTTTAACTATAAATGTACCAATTTGATCACTTCACATTTATTCTACTTCGAGAAACCATTAATGAGGTGATGCATATTACTCAACAACCAAAGTGGATTCATCTTGTGCAGAAATGTATCCTCCCTCATAGCAGTGATCTTTTACTTTTTTCAGTACTTGATATCAAAAGTTATATCCCCAAACTATATACTGATGGTGCTGAGTCCCGAAGGAGTTGAGAATAACATTGTTATACCTCTGCAATGAAGTTTTTATTTTATATTTATATGTTTTATTGAATCATAAAACCAGCATCAAGAAAAAATTACAATATTTACAAATAATTACAATAGATCAGGATAATGTAACCCCCAAAACAAGATAGAAAAACGGAGTATACAGAAAAAAAGGAAATAGAAAAAACAGGCAGAAAAACTGTGAAAAATATAATACTGTACAGATGCTTAATACATGTAGGGGAATTCCCCAAAAGTCTCAATCTTAACACTGTGCCATGAAGCCTTGTACAAAATGAAAAATAGATCTTTATGAGCATAAATAAACTAAACTAATAACATGTACTATACATGCAAAAGAATATATATCATGCAACAAAATTATAGACCTTTATTTACAATTCCAAAAATTAGGATTACATCTCAAATTCTCTGCAATGAAGTTGTCAGATGTGATTATGTTTCTGTCCGTCTGTCCAATAACTACAAAATAATTACTGAATTTCATCAAACTTTGTTCACTGATAATAAAGGACAGGACAATTAACTGATTAGAATATGGGTCTGGTAAGTCAAGGGTCACAGGTTAAGCTAAAATCCCAAAATTTAACATTTTACTTTTCACTTGAGAAATATTGATTTTGTTTTTATTTCAGGATGCCACTCCCACTGAGATTGAGGCGAGGCTGTATGATAAGTTTGTCACGAGGATCACGGATATTCAAGTTCTCCTTGTGGAACCTCGTGAGTTTGATAAACAAGGGTGTGAAGATTTCTGTTCACAGGAAGAAGTTGCTTCCTGCCTGTAGTCTGCTTAACACTATTTTTTTTTCAAATTAAAATTTTATGGAGAAACGTAATGTAAATTTCAATGTAAATTGATAAAATGCCCAAATCATTCAAGTTAGAGCAAAAATCATGCCAGTTTGGAGAGCAAAAGAGGGATTTCAACCTTTTCAGTGAGTTGCCAATTTGAAAATTTAGTGACCATTTGCCCCTCATGTTGCTCTGAAGATCATAACAAAGGTAAATATATAACATTAAGTGTCCAAAATGGATTCATCTTGTGCAGAAATTTATGCTCTTTCACGTGATGCATCTTTTATTATTTTGAACAGTTGATATCGATAGTTTACAGCCCCAAACTACATATTTGTGGTACTTGGTCTTAAATGGGTTAATCCCTTTTTAACATGAATGAAGGGATTATCCGCAGTGGCTAGTGGAGATGATGCACACACAGATGGTGCATAGCATTGCAAGGCCTCGCTGTCTATCAATTGAATCACGCTGCACTCCCATAGCACATACTACATTGTTCCCATTGAATGAAACCTTGGGTTGTTTCTGAAATTCCTTCTAAGTTTTCTGCTAATCTCCAAGGTAGGAGGTGCCTAGGAGAGACCAAATAGATATTCCAGAATGATTCTAGAGTGAGGATAGTATTTCTTCCACCCCTTGTTTGTGAGAATGTGTACTTTATGTGCACTCCCATAGCACATACTACATTCGCTTACTTTGCTTAAGGCGGCTTCTGCCGGAATCTCGCATGGGTCCTCCACACATCCCTGTCCCCCATCAAAGTCACCAGCTCGCTGGTGCTTGTCAGTCCCGTGTCTCTCTTCAGTACGTCCACATATGTCGTCTGTGATACTATGTATCCCAGAATGATTCTAGAGTGAGGATAATATTTCTTCCACCCCTTGTTTGTGTGAATGTGTGTCCTCTAGGTGCTGACTGGAGAGAGGCTCTGCAGGCCAGAGAGTCCAAGTTCCACATCCTGCCAAGTCTTGGTCTCCAGATCAACACCTTCATCAGTGCCAAGCCAGACTACAAAGAACTTCCACAGTAAGTGTCATGAGTTTGTACAGATAACCCTGCTTTCACCCTTTCTGTATCAGATAAAATACTGCCCCATAGGATTTGTGTGTAATATCAGTGGCAAAATGCACAGCTAGCATACAAAGAGTTAACTAATAACTGGGCCTGTCTACAGTTATTGGTACATTGCTGTTACATTAACTGTAACATTTGTATAAAGCTCTTAAATTCCATTTTATTTTGTCAATAATAAAAAAATAATAAAATATCAAAGAAATGTATTGATTTGCAATTCACAAGGTTTTGTACGCTTCAAAAAATTTGCCCTTTACAAATTTGCCACAGCAAGTTGGTAATGGGACAGACGAGTTTGTAACACATTCGTCTGTCCCGTTACCAACATGATATGGCAAATATTTACAGGCTTGGTCTAGAGATATATAATAAATGAACATTCAGAGCAGGATTTTAGCTGAAGTTATTTTGGAGGAAAGTAATTTAACACTCTGTCATATTTTTGTGGTGGAAGGTGGTCATAATTTCAAATGATTCAGTTGTGCCAATAAAATACCCCTTTACTGTAGACAGACCCAAGTCTTTATACGCCTTGGGGGTGTTTCACCAAGCTGTTCGTAAGCTCAGAATGACTTTATGCATGACTGGGAACCTGTTGTTGTGCCAAATCAGATTCTCAATGATTTTGATTCCCATCTGCTGTAGACGAAATCTGATCTTCGTCAATTTAAATTGTTGTTGCGAACAAGATTCTGAATACAAAGTTAATGATTTGTCAAATTTGATTAGGATCATTGGAAATTACCTTCCACTATGTTTCAACAGGGGCAAATTGGGGTATATGATTTAGCACAAAAAAGGATCACCAGTCAGGCGTAAACTCTTATGTAGCTTACGAACAACTTGGTGAAACACCTACCATGATTTTTAAGGACTGGTGTAATGATGATAAAGTCTTATAAATGCAAACTAACAAAATATTAAATGGTTTATTTACTCCATTGAGGAGTTCTTAAAAGTTTAAGAAGGAGAAATTAATGAAACAGATTAGAAAACCAGGTATGTGTCATTGCAGTTGAGATTGCCACTCTATTGTTGTTTGTGCAAAAAGTAAATGATTTTCGATTTGTGCTTATTGTCATTTAATATTTTTTGCAAGATGCCCATTTGAGGATGGTCACTATTTTGTCCCTTTTAATCTTCTGTCCTTTTACAGGCACAAAATCGAAGCAGTACTACCATCTCTGAAACTGGCAATATCAGATTCTAAGATTCAGTCACTAGTTAAGGTGAGTTTTACTCTACCAATCAGTTGGGATATGCTTGAAACTTTCTTGTCATTAGATTGAATATGTGGAGAAGGCAAATCCAACCAACGGTGTGATCAATATGTAAAGTGAAGTTGAAAAGTGTTTGTTTGTAATGGTGTAGGGGCTGTCCCTCTACATGCTGACTTCATGTTTTTCACGGTAGTGATGATTATTGTACATGTTTATTCAAGTTGAAATGCCCATTGGTAATTATGAAGATGATAATATCTATTACTACTACTTTTTATGCCTCCGCCACGAAGTGGCCGGAGGCATTATGTTTTCGGGTTGTCCGTCCGTCCGTCCGTCCGTCCGTCCGTCCGTACGTCCGGCCCGAATCTGTTTTGGCAATATCTTGAGAACCGTGAACCAGATTTGCTTCAAACTTGGTACATGTGTGTATTGCATAAAACCAATGAAGTGTGTAAAATTGGGGTCAAATCTGATTGAGGTCAAAGGTCAAAGGTCATTGAACATTGTGAAAAATTGCCCAAAATTGACCTTTTTCACATTAAATCCAAATCCAAGGATACAATTCTCATCAAACATGGTACAAAGATGGATCACTACTTAGCGGTAGACTGGTGACATTTTGGGTAAAATTCCTGAAAGGTTAGAGGTCAAAGGTCAATGAACTTTGTGAAAAATTGCAAAAATTTGACCATTTTCACAATAAATCCAAGTCCAAGGATGTAGTTCTCATTAAACATGGTACACGGATGGATCACTACTTGGGGATAGACTGATGAAATTTTTGGTAAAATTCCTGAAAGGTCAAAGGTCAATGAACTTTGCCAAAATTTGCTAAAAACTGCCCCAAACTTTATATTTTGCACAATAAATCCAAATCCAATGGTACATTACCAAATAAACATGGTGGAAAGATGGATCACTACTTGGGGCTAGATTGGTGACATTTTTGGTGAAATTTCTCAAAGGTCAGAAGCCTAAGGTCAATGAACTTTGCCAAAAATTACCTAAAAATTGCCCCAAAAGTGATATTTTTCAAAGTAAATCCAAATCCAATGGTACATTACCAACTAAACATGGTGCAAAGATGGATCACTACTTGGGGGTAGACTGATAACATTTTTGGTGAAATTTCTCAAAGGCCAGAGGTCAAAGGTCAATGCACTTTGCCAAAATTGGCTTTTTTTCGAATTGAATCCAAATCTAATGATTCAATTCAAACAAACATGGTACAGAGATTTGTCACTTCATGAAGGTAGACTGGTGAAAGTTTGGGTAAAATTCCTGAAAGGTCAAAGGTTTATGAATTGCCCCCAAATTGATACTTCTCACAATAAATCCAAATCCAATTATGCATTTCAAGAAAACATGGTACAAGAATCACAAGGATACACGGATGGATTTAGACAGACTGGTTAGATTGGAAGTCAAAGAAGTAAGAGATCAAAGGTCAAATGAACATTGCCAAACTTTGCTAAACATCGAAAAACAGAATAAATGGTATTTTCATTTCACATAGGAATTCACTGGAACATTCCCAACCAAACAAACAGATTTTCTGAAAATAATCTAAATAGAGCTAGCAAAGAGGCGGAGGCATATTTATCGACTGCGTGGCAGTCGAATTGCTCTAGTTCTATTCATGATTTTATGTATACAATTCATAATAATAATCAATGAATCATCAATGCACTTTGCAATATAGTGTATGATAGATATAAAGGTAATAAACATACATTTCAAACATTTGTTTGATTATTTTTTCAGTTTGCCAAAAATGTGCCACTTCCAGAAGTCAAGTCTACCACTGATGACATTCCATACCGAGTCAACATTCCTTCAATCGTAAGTTTCTCCCATTCATAATGAATTAATTTTGAATGTCTGTCTTTTTTACCATCTACACTATGTTTGCTAACTATCACTATAGATCTGATAACTTGCTCATTTCAGCCTTTCCGCAATACTTTTGACTGCATATGTAATCCTTTTTATTGTTACAGATTGATGGGCAACATTAAGTAAAATCCTGCTACGTCAAAGAGTTGGGAAATGTTTTAAATACAAATCTCAGTGGAAGTTCCAATATTGACCTACTAATTGCACACAGTAATGTCATTCACTTTACTGATCAAGAGATGCTTCACAAAAAAGGAAAACAAGAGATCTTGCCCAGTTTTGAATATGCAACGTGGGTTGCGGATAACCTCTGGCTCGTTTCTGCTGTAAATGGGTTAAAAAAGTAACATTTGAATGTACATGTATGTACACTTTTCCCTCCCCTTTAGATTAATTGAAAATTGAGTCACTTTCGTGTTGGCAGACATAAAATGTCCTGTCATACATTACACAAGTAGATAAATAGATAAGTAGATAAGTAGATAAATCGATAGATAGTTTGATTTACTTCTTTGGTTCGACTGTAGAATTCCAAAGACATCAAGGCTGAGGTCACTCCATACATGTAGGTAATAAGTTTGATTTACTTCTTTGGTTCGACTGTAGAATTCCAAAGATATCCAGGCGGAGGTCACTCCATACATGTAGGTAATAAGTTTGATTTACTTCTTTGGTTGGACTGTAGAATTGCAAAGATATCAAGGCGGAGGTCACTCCGTACATGTAGGTAATAAGTTTGATTTACTTCTTTGGTTTGACTGTAGAATTCCAAAGACATCGAGGTGGAGATCACTCCATACATGTAGGTAATAAGTTTGATTTACTTCTTTGGTTCGACTGTAGAATTCCAAAGATATCAAGGCAGAGATGTCTTCGGCGGCCGTGCGGCGGGCCAAGCGGCTCATGTTTGCCACGAGGAAGACCAGGATAGCAGGGCAGACCAACCTCCCTACCAAGAAGGTCACCAACTTAGAGGAGGTGGACGGAGGGGCACCGCGCACCCCTACCCCGCCCATGAAAGGTGAGGGGCTGTGGGGGGAAGTGAGTCGCATAGGCGAAAAGAAGGGGAAATTTAGGAAATTTGCATATTTAACGTCATGTAATCGAATTATGAAAAAACATATCATTCCACTCAGGTAATCAATTAAAAAAGGTTTAAGTGTGCCAATATGTGTTTTTGAGGTTGGTAGACATGATGGACATATTGATATTTTTAACATGATCTCCAATGGGGGAAAATAACCTGAAATTTTTATTTTTCTCTGTGATATTGTATGCAAGAACCCGAGTAAAGCAATTCAAGGTTAGGTACCGTGTATCATTATTACTGAAGACTAGAATTACAGCAATATTAAATATTCATAATTATGTATAAATCTTATTTGCATATTTGCATAATGGGCCGCAGGGGACGTGTACTACACAGCATCCGATCACTCCGATGAGAACCTTCAGCAATGGGCCGCAGACTCTCAGGTGCCCAAGTTTGATGACAACGATTCTCCTTCTAACAAGACTCACACCCTGCTCAGGTTTATCATCAGGGAGGTGAGTACAAGGCATGGGCAGAGCACAAACAGCCCTCAGTGTTATTTTGTACGGCAGTCTAAATGTTTGATACTGATTGTAGGCTACAGAACATGTAATACTCTTGTGGAGGGGTTGGCATCTCTCACCCATTTTCCACCACGGTCGGACAATCCACTGAATAAATACTACTAGAATGCAGACTGGGATTTGTTCATGAAGCTGTGTTGGATGATGGATGTAATATTTTACAGTGTGCACAGAGCAACAATTGCAATTTCTTTTTCACTACCTTCTCAGAGCTGAATAGCTGTTGCCATATCTGCATGATAGTAAGTTGAAATGTTGTTCAACTATCAAATGAATTTCCATGTTTCTCTGTGAGTAGTGCCATTGACCTGAGGTAATTTTTTTACCCAATAATCTGCTCATGCGCAGATTGCAACTAGGAACTGGCTTATTGAATTGATTGATTAATTGATAAATTGATCGTGCTGTATTGCTTGCCCCAGGTGGTGCTGTCCATCTCCAAGCCCTCCAGCAGTGTGACCCCCCAGGCTGCCCCCCAGGGCGACCGGAGCGCAAGCCCCTCCCCTCCGTCCCCCACGGAGCCGGGCGAGTCGGAGTACCTCAGCCTGAGGATCGACTCTGTGTGCATGGACGTGGCTCTCAGCACCTACGGCACCGCGTTGCATATGGGACTAAGGGGCATCCAAGTCATCGACAAGTTCCATATAGGTCAGCTTTCTTCGCTTTCATTTTCATTTGATTTCCATTTGCGTTTCTTTACTTCATTTCCATTTTCTTTGCTGTCATTTGCTCTTGCTTTTCTTTGCTTTTCTTTGCTTTTATTTCCATATGCTCTTCTTCGCTTTAATTTTCATTTGTTTCTCTTTACTTTCGCTTTTTATGCCTCCGCCACGAATAGGCAGAGGCATTATGCTTTCGGGTTGTCCGTCCGCCCGTCCGCCCCAAATCCGTTTAGGCAATATCTTGAGAACCGTGAAGCAGATTTGCTTGAAACTTGGTACATATGTGTATTGCATGAAACTAATGAAGTGTGTAAAATTGGGGTCAAATCTGATTGAGGCCAGAGGTCAAAGGTCAATGATATTTGTGAAAATTGCCCAAAATTGACTTTTTTCACAATAAATCCAAATCCAAGGATGCAATTCTCATGGTACAAAGATGGAGCACTACTTGGGGATAGACTGGTGACATTTTTGGTAAAATTCCTGAAAGGTCAGAGGTCAAAGGTCAATGAAATTTGTGAAAATTTGCCAAAATTGACCTTTTTCACAATAAATCCAAATCCAAGCATGCAATTCTCATTAAACATGGTACATAGATAGATCACTCCTTGGGGATAGACTGGTGACATTTTTGGTAAAATTTTAAATTTTTCACAACAAATCCAAATCCAATGGTGCAATTCCAACCAAACATAGTGAAACGATGGATTACTACTTGGGGGTAGACTGGTGACATTGTTGGTGAAATTGCTGGAAGGTCAAAGGTCAATGAACTTTGCAAAAATGGATATTTTTCACAACAAACCCAAATCCAATTCCAATTTTGCCAAACTAAACTCGTTTAGCTCTGTTATTCATAGTGACTTTTCTCTGTATAAGACATTGTTTAAGCCTTTGACTCCTGCTTAGCTGTGGTATTCAGGGTGACTTTCCTCCTGTAAGACATCGTTTAACCCTTTCACTCCGCTGCTTAGCTCTGTTATTCAGGGTGACTTTCCTCTTGTAAGACATTGTTTAACCCTCTGAATCTACTGTTTAGCTGTGGTATTGAGGGTGACTTACCTCTTATAAGACATTGTTTAACCCTTTGATTCCAGTGTTTAGCTGTACTATTCAGGGTGACTGTCCTCTTGTAACACATTGTTTAACCCTTTCACTCCGCTGCTTAGCTCTGTTATTCAGGGTGACTTTCCTCTTGTAAGACATTGTTTAACCCTCTGAATCTACTGTTTAGCTGTAGTATTCAGGGTGACTTTCCTCTTCTAAGACATTGTTTAACCCTTTGACTGCATTGATAGTACATTGTTTAGCTCTGCTATTCATGGTGACTTTTCTCTGTATAAGACATTGTTAAGCCCTTTGACTTCATTGCTTAAACCGTGGTATTCAGGGTGACTCTTCTTTTGTAAGACATTGTTTAACCCTTTCACTCCGCCCTTTGAATCTACTGTTTAGCTGTAGTATTCAGGGTCACTTTCCTCGTGTAAGACATTGTTTAACCCTTTGAATCTACTGTTTAGCTGTAGTATTCAGGGTCACTTTCCTCTTGTAAGACATTGTTTAACCCTTTGAATCTACTGTTTAGTTGTGGTATTCAGGGTCACTTTCCTCTTCTAAGACATTGTTTAACCCTTTGACTGCATTGATAGTAGATTGTTTAGCTCTGCTATTCATGGTGACTTTTCTCTGTATAAGACATTGTTTAACCCTTTGACTTCACCGCTAAACCATGGTATTCAGGGTGACTCTCCTTTTTGTAAGACATTGTTTAACCCTTTCAGTTCGCTGCATAGCTTTGTTATTGAGGGTGACTTTCCTCTTGTAAGACATTGTTTAACCCTTTGACTGCATTGATAAGACATTGTTTAGCTCTGCTATTCATGGTGACATTTCTCTGTATAAGACATTGTTTAACCATTTGACTTCACTGCTTCACCGTGGTATTCAGGGTGACTTTCCTCTTGTAAGACATTGTTTAAACCTTTTCACTTCGCTGCTTAGCTCTGTTATTCAGGGTGACTTTCCTCTTGTAAGACATTGTTGAACCCTTTGAATTCACTATTTAGCTATAGTATTGAGGGCGACTTTCCTTTCGTAAGGTTAGACATTGTTTAACCCTTTGATTCCAGTGTTAAGCTGTACTATTCAGGGTGACTGTCCTCTTGTAACACATTGTTTAACCTTTTCACTCCGCTGCTTAGCTCTGTTATTCAGGGTGACTTTCCTCTTGTAAGACATTGTTTGACCCTTTGACTCTACTGCTTATCTGTGGTATTCAGGGTATAAGACATTGTTTAAGCCTTTGACTCCATTGTTTAGCTGTGGTATTCAGGGTGACTTTCCTCTTGTAAGACATTGTTTAACCCTCTGAATCTACTGTTTAGCTGTGGTATTCAGGGTCACTTTCCTCTTCTAAGACATTGTTTAACCCTTTGACTTCATTGATAACACATTGTTTAGCTCTGCTATTCATGGTGACTTTTCTCTGTATAAGACATTGTTTAACCCTTTGACTTCACTGCTTAACCATGGTATTCAGGGTGACTTTCCTCTTGTAAGACATTGTTTAACCCTTTCACTTCGCTGCTTAGCTGTGGTATTCAGGGTATAAGACATTGTTTAAGCCTTTGACTCCATTGCTTAGCTGTGGTATTCAGGGGACTTTCCTCTTGTAAGGAATTGTTTAACCCTTTGATTCCACTGTTAAGCTGTGGTATTGAGGGTGACTTTCCTCTTGTAAGACATTGTTTAACCCTTTGTCTCTAATGCATGTGGTATTCAGGGTGACTGTCCTCTTGTCACACATTGTTTAACCCTTTGACTCTGCTGATTAGCTCCGTTATTCATGGTGACTTTTCTCTGTACAAGACATTATTTAACCCTTTGACTCTACTGCTTAGCTGTGGTATTCAGGGTATAAGACATTGTTTAAGCCTTTGACTCCATTGCTTAGCCTTGGTATTCAGGGTGACTTTCCTCTTCTAAGACATTGTTTAACCCTTTGACTTCATTGATAACACATTGTTTAGCTCTGCTATTCATGGTGACTTTTCTCTGTATAAGACATTGTTTAACCCTTTGACTTCACCGCTAAACCATGGTATTCAGGGTGACTCTCCTTTTTGTAAGACATTGTTTAACCCTTTCAGTTTGCTGCTTAGCTTTGTTATTGAGGGTGACTTTCCTCTTATAAGACATTGTTTAACCCTTTGACTGCATTGATAAGACATTGTTTAGCTCTGCTATTCATGGTGACATTTCTCTGTATAAGACATTGTTTAACCCTTTGACTTCACTGCTTCACCGTGGTATTCAGGGTGACTTCCTCTTATAAGACATTGTTTAAACCTTTTCACTTCGCTGCTTAGCTCTGTTATTCAGGGTGACTTTCCTCTTGTAAGACATTGTTTAACCATTTGATTCCAGTGTTTAGCTGTACTATTCAGGGTGACCTGTCCTCTTGTAACACATTGTTTAATCCTTTGACTCCGCTGCTTAGCTCTGTTATTCATGGTGACTTTTCTCTGTATTAGACATTATTTAACCCTTTGACTCCACTGTTAAGCTATGGTATTGAGGGTGACTTTCCTCTTGCAAGACATTGTTAATCCTTTGACTCTACTGCTTAGCTGTGGTATTCAGGGTACAGTATAAGACATTGCTTAAGCCTTTGACTCCATTGCTTAGCTGTGGTATTCAGGGGGACTTTCCTCTTGTAAGACATTGTTTAACCCTTTGATTCCATTGTTTAGCTGTGGTATTCAGGGTGACTTTCCTCTTGTAAGACATTGTATAACCCTTTGACTCTACTGCTTATCTGTGGTATTCAGGGTGACTTTTCTCTTGTAAGAAATTGTTTAACCCTCTGACTCCGCTGCTTACATGTAGCTCTGTTATTCATGGTGACTTTTCTCTGCATAAGATATATATATATTGTTTAACATTGATAATGCATTGATAGTACGTTGTTTAGCTCTGGTATTGAGGGTGATTTTCCTCTTGTGAGACATTGTTTGACCCTTTGATTCCAGTGTGTAGCTGTACCATTCAGGGTGACTGTCCTCTTGTAACACATTGTTTAACCCTTTGACTCAACTGTTTTGCTGTGGTATTCAGGGTGGCTTTACGTAAGTCTGTCCAAAATCGCCCAAAAGGGGCCTTTTTCACAATAAATCCAAATCCAAGGATGGAAGATCAGAGGTCAAAGCTCAAAGAATTTTGCAAAAATTTGCTAAAAAGTCCCCCCAAATTGATATTTTTCATGATAAGTCCAAATCCAAATCCAATGGTGCGACTCTAACCAAACATGGTACAGAGATGTATCACTTCATGGCTAAACAGAAAACCAGAATATATTTTCATTTCCCATAGGAATTCAATGGTGCACTGCCCACCAAACATACACATTTTATGAGAACAAATCTAAATCGAGCTAGCAGAGAGGCGGAGGCATATTTATCGACTGCATGGCAGTCAAATTGCTCTAGTTTTTTTTAAAGTGTGGATTGTTTACTAGTGTGTGATTTTTCTGAGAGTGATTATCTACTCTTTCTCTCTCAAAATACAATCATGAAATACATTTACTTTAATGAAAAGACAATAATAGTTTTTCTATCATAAAATTGGGATTGATATTTCGTTTATTTGTGTCTCACTTTTTCAAATATGATACTTACTAATATGATACAATTGTTACCTGTGTGTGGTGATTGTGAGGGGGTAAAAGTGGGAATAAAATTGGCTGAGGAATCATGAAAAAGGAATGTGCATGCTTCAATGTAAAACTATATGAACAAGCATGGATCTGGGCCCCATTGCATAAAAGTTACCATTAATGGTAATTCTGACATCTATGGTAACTCCCATAGTAACATGGCTCAAAAGCCAATCAAATTTAAGGTTTCCATAGAAATTGCCATTGGTAGCAAAGTTACCATCAACCTGAGGTTTACGCAACATGGCCCTGGAGTACGATTTCTGACAGAACTTTTATGAAGCTTGATTCCAGTTCATAGAGAACCATTCTTCATCAATACATTGTTTCGTAAGCAGCATAATTGTAAACCATGGCAAACTCTTACTGAAGTTGTGTACGGCCTTTAGACTATTGGTAATTGCTGGGTTTTGTTCAAGATTTTTATGTTTTTCTTAGTTGGTTTAGTTGTTCCTTTGTTACTCTTCCACTTTCTTTGAATCGGTGACAGGACCTGATGGCACGTATCTCCATCTGCTTAGCTCGGCAGCCTCCTCAGAACTCATATCAGTCCTCTACAGGAAGGTAAGCTCATTGTAGCATACATCAACAGAAAATTAAGTATCAAACTCTCAAATCCTCAAATTGGCCACATGTTAGAGTAATCGTGATCCTTGTTGTTCGCGAACACATCAGCAGTATGCTTTTTTTAATGCCATCATCAAAATGCACATCAACAAAAAGAGTTGAAAAAGCATATCAAGCTTTCAAATCTTCAAATTGGCCACATACATGTATTTAGGGTAATCAAGATCCTTGTTGCTGGCTTGAAGTTCTGCAGTATGTTGTATTTTACTTTCATCAAAGGTCATAATTTACATGAATAGAAATAATTAAATTACATAGATTAGCTGTTAAATTCTGAGTACTAAGGGGTCCTGAGGAAGGCAGTTGTTGTTGATCAAATAGCAATAAGACCTAGAGATGTGTTCATTGACACCTTGCAGGTTGAAATATAATCTGTATTGACTCCTTGCAGGCCAATGCAAAGTGTCCAGACTTCACTGTGTACTATGGAGCCATGGAGCAGGCAGTGGTTATTGATCAATTAACACTAACACCTAAAGATATGCCCATTGACACCTTGTAGGTTGAAATATAATCTGTATTGACACCTTGCAGGTTGATGCGAAGTGTCCAGACTTCACCGCGTACTACGGTGCCATGGAGCAGGCAGTGGTGGTGCACTTCACTGCTTGTAACATCCTCTTCCATCGCACGGCCGTGCTCTTCCTGCAGAAGGCTATCACAGACATGGTCACCAGGTGAGGCTTAACGGGTACCACCAAGCAGAGATTTACCTCTCTTATATCAAAGACATATCCCAAATGAACATACAAAATCAGTTTGTGATCATAACTCATTTTAAATATCTTTTGTCACTCATTCTGTCAACAAAGTTACGATAACGATATCACATAACAATCTTCTCATTGATAGCATGTGGGATATATCGCAATATGTCGTATGCCCTCTCCATCTCCTTCTCCCCTTTTCTACTCATATTTCTTCTTTGTCTTCACCTTCTCCTTTCTTCTTCATCCCTCTATGCTTCATTCTCCATACATCCTGTTCTTCCTCTTTGACTGCTTTCCTTTAGTTTGAATTATTTATGTTGTGTTATATATATAAAATAGAGGGAGTTTTGGAGTATCACTACTGTTTTGTTGATGATCATATTGTGTGTAGGAACTATTAATGCTTTTTGTGCCACACACAAAAAAGCTCTATTGGTTTCATGTGTATTACTTGTGAATATGTTCATAAGTTACAGAGAAAGAGTTAATTGAATTTTCTTGCTTTTTTTTTGTTAGCTTGGGCTCCATCTCCTTGTCAGAAAAGCTAGGTACATCAGTGGAGACTGATTCAGCAGCCCCAATTCCTCCGCCAGAACCTCAACAACTGGAAGGTAAGTCAGCTCTCAGTTGGTTGAGATTGTTAGATGTGTCGCCCAGCTGGTGGGTAGGGGAAAGAGGAAAAGAATTAAAAAGAGAAAAGAGACAAATGTGGAAGAGGAGGTGGAGAAGGAGAAGGGACAGAGACAAAGACAGAGACAAGGACAGAGTAAAGAAAGAGAAACTGAAAGAAATAAAAAGAGTAGAACCGAGTTTTTCATGAAAATTTTGATACATAGGAGGAGGGAAGGAGGGAGAGGCAGAAAGAGAAAAAAGAGAAAGGGAGAGAGAGAGAGAGAGAGAGAGAGAGAGAGGGGGAGAGAGAGAGAGAGAGAGAGAGAGAGGGGGAGAGAGAGAGAGAGAGAGAGAGGGAGAGAGAGAGAGAGGGGAAGAGAGAGAGAGAGAGAGAGAGAGGGTGAGAGAAAGAGAGAGAGAGAGAGGGTGAGAGAAAGAGAGAAGGGGGAAGGGATGGGGTGGAAAGGGGAAGGAAAATAAGAAAGAGAAAGAAGAGAAAATAAGATAATTGAGAAGGAAGACAGAGAAAGGACATGAGAATAAATAAAGAAAAGGACTGAGAGTACATGTAATAAAATGATAAGAAAGAATTCCACAATTCTGGGAGATGAGGGAGAGAGAGAGAGAGAGGGGGGTAGAGACAGAGAGAGAAATGTAGAGAGAGGAGGGTAGAGAGGGAAAAGAGGAATGAGATGAATATTGAGAAGGAAGACTGAGAAGGGAAAAGGAGTTGAAGAATTAGAAAGAAGTTCTACAATTCTGACAGCATTATTTTGCTCATGTGTATCTTCACAGTCCCTTCCAAACCAAAGCCACCGGCCCGTGGGGTGATCAGGTTCCATGGAGAGGCCAAGCTGGAGTATCTCTGCATCACTCTGACCGACGTCTACGAGTCCCTCGCTAATGTCTACATCCGGGGCCTGCAGTTCTATCTCATTGACAAGGATACCAGGATGACTGTCAAAGCTAGGTGAGAGACAGGAGGGACATGGGTTGGTATTGGTTGTGGTGGTGATTGTGGTGGTGGTGGTAATACTTGTGATGGTGGTGGTAATAGTGATGAGGGATATAGTGAAGCGAGAGTACCTCTGCATCACTCTGACCGATGTCTACGAGTCCCTAGCTAATGTCTACATCCGGGGCCTGCAGTTCTATCTCATTGACAAGGATACCAGAATGACTGTCAAAGCTAGGTGAGAGATAAGAGGGGCATGGGTTGGTATTGGCTGCGGTGGTGATGGAGGTGGTGGTGGTAATACTTGTGATGGTGGTGGTAATAGTGATGAGGGAGATAGTGAAGCTAGAGTACCTCTGCATCACTCTGGCCGATGTCCACAAGTCCCTAGCTAATGTCTACATCAGGGGGGGGGGGGGGGGGTGTTTCACCAAGTTGTTCGTAAGCTGCGAACGACTGGTGATCCCTTCTTGTGCTAAATGCGATACCACACTTTGTTCTTGTTTTAACATATTGTGAGTTAATTTCCAACAATTCTAATCAAATTTGACAAATCATAAGCTTTGTATTCCGACAAAGTCTTGTTAAAAACAAGAATTTTTATTTATAAACATCAGATTTGAACTTAAGCTGATGGGAATGAAAATCGTTGAGAATGTGATTTAGCACAAAAAGGGATCGCCAGTCTTTCTTAAAGTCGTTCGTAGCTTACGAACAGCTTGGTGAATCACCACCCAGGATGACTGTCAAAGCTAGGTGATGGGAGAGAGAGGAGTATGAGGTAGCATTGGTGGTGATGGTCATGATGGTGGTGGTGACGGTGGTGATGGTGCTGATGAGAGTGATGATGGGTGACTGTCAAATCTAGGTGAGAGATAGGAGGAGGAGGAGTATGAGGTAGTATTGGTGGTGATGGTGATAAAGGTGGTGGTGATGATGGTGATGGTGATAGTGATGAGATAAGTGACTGTCAAATCTAGGTGAGAGATAGGAGGGGGAGGAGTTTGGGGTAGTATTGGTGGTGGTGTTGTGCGTGATGGTTATAAAGGCAGTGGTGGTGGTGGTGGTGGTGGTGATAGTGGTAATGGCAATAGTGATGAGAGATAGGAGGAGGAGTATGTGGTAGTGTTGGTGGTAGTGATGGTCATGGTAATAAAGGTGGTGGTGGTAGTGATTAGGGATGATCGTCAAAGCTAAGTGAGATATAGGAGAGGGGGAGAAGGAGGAGTATGGTGTCGCAGTGATGGTGCTTGTGTTTTTCCCACTTTTGGTTGTTGTGCTGGTGGTGATGGTGATAGTGATAAGGGAGATAATGAAGTTATGCCAATGTAATTTACAGTTATTTTGATGGTAATAGCAGTAATGGTAAGATTTTTGCTGGTACATGTACCTAGAACTCATTGTTCATGGAAATTGTTCATTTTGTTTGTCAGTGATGATTAATAAAGAATTGAAATGAATCTTCTTGACAGGTTAAAAGACTTCTCCTTTGAGGATGCTGGAGGTATTTTGATGGTAATAGCAGTAATGGTCAGATTTTAGCTGGTACATGTACCTAGAATTCATTGTTCATGGAAATAGTTCATTTTGTTTGTCAGTGATGATTAATAAAGAATTGAAATGAATCTTCTTGACAGGTTAAAAGACTTCTCCTTTGAGGATGCTGGTGTGGACTCGCCCTACCCCAGGATTATCTGTCTACAGGACCAGACAGCTGTTGACATCAGGGTAGGTCCAATGATATTATACAGATGTTGACTGGTTGGGGGTGAAATATCACATTGATGCAAAGTCATTTGAGGCCATTGACATCAGGGTAGGTCCAATAATATTATACAGATTTTTTTTTTCTTTGTTTTGTTTTCACCCAATTAAACTAGTGCCACCCAAACTATTTGTAATCTGGAAAGGTGTATAATGGACATTGACACTTGGTTGAAGTCACTCTCATTACTTTTGAACCAAAGTAAATGTGAGTTTTTACTTTTTGGCTCAAAATCTCAACTCAACAAATTAGACATTGATTCCATTTCCATCTCAGGCAACAACATTCCCTTGTTAAAATGTTTTTGACTCCCATATGTCAATGTCCAATTAGATTACAAGCATTTGCAGATCAGTTTGCTATCAATTTCTGGCATACAACAAGTTAAATCATGTTTATCCCCTGCTTTTCTCATTGCCAGTTTGTGCAGTTCAAGCAGCCGACCCGCCAGCCCATCCCCACCATCATCCCCCCAGACCCTGGGGCCGGCGTGGGCCCCACCCACGTCCAGCTAGACTACAGTCTAAAGGTCAGACTGGGGAGCATCCAGGTAGTCCTCCTTGGACCCTACATCAAGGAACTAGTGGTAAGAGCACTGCCAGTGTTTTTTATTCCTTCCATGAGGAAGGTCAGATTACAGTGTAGGTAGCATTCAGGTGGTACTCCTAGGACCCTACATCAAGGAACTAGTGGTAAGAGCACTGCCAGTGTTTTTTTATTCCTTTCAATTTGAAGGTCAGATTACCATATTTTTCGGTGTATAAGAGGCATTTTTTTTCCCTTGAAAATCACGCCAAAGTCCGGGTGCGTCTTATACACGGCGTTAGCAAAAATCAGGTCTTTCAAACCAACACGTATACACATGTATGGGACTATGCATTGTGTGACATTAAAAAAAGTAGATGGCTTTGATAGCCCGATACAATTGTTGTACCGGTAATACGATCTCAATCACATCACCAGCATACTTAACCGGCACTAAAAAAAGCCCCAGGAGTAGTATTTGTCCGCGAGACAACTCAAAGAAACCGCTGATCAAAAGGCTTAAACTAGAAAACTCTGTTTGATGGAGATCGACTGCCATTGATTCTGTTATCAGCTCTGGCCACAAGCTGGCGCTAGTACACAAAGAACATAGAGCTACATTAAAGGCGGATTCACACTGCATCCGACATTCCGACATACGACACGACATACGACTTTCCGACATTTGATCCGACAAAATAAAAATCGAAACAGTGCAAATCCAATGTGTCCATTCACACTGAGGCAACACGACAAAAAATGTCGTGTCCGACACATTTGGTCGTATTAAAAAATCGGATCATGTAGCGATTTTTCAAGCACGACAATCCGACATTTAGCCGGAGACCAATCACAACGGCGGATTCCTATGACGTCACTTCATAAGTTTGGCTTGTCAAAAGACTTTTGCTTCGCGGAAAATCTCTGCGACGGCCCAACTTCAGTCCCATGTACTAAAATGTATGTTAGACAATGTTTCCCTACGCATCATATCTTTATCATGTTTTGGTGAAGCATTTTGCCATTGTTTGTAAAGAAAGGTGAGCAAGAATGGGATTCCTTATCGGCGGTAAGTTAATCAATGTCTATTAATGTCAGCTAATAGCGAGTTAATCTCGGTATTCAGTGGTAATTTAGTTTTAAAGAATCAACTCGAGACAAGTGTAATGTTTACGTTCGAGTAGGTCTACGTAGTCGCATAAGTAAACGTTAACAATTAAACAGACCCAAGGTCAAGGCCGGGTCTACATGTAAAAAGTCAACGATGATTGATGGTGTATGCAACTGTTATCTACCTGCATAAATGTCATCATTCTAATCTTGAAAGTCTTGTGAGATCTAAATCGCACTTTAACTTTGAAAGGCCTGGACATGTACTTGCAACATAAATATATCTAGTTTTAGAGGTCTAGACTGGTATTGAACGTTATCAATTGAGTAAACATGTTTATGTTTATACTCGGATTAGCCTCTAGTCTAGATCTTCTACTAGAAAACTGTTGCATAACCAACAGAACATAAACATCTGTAATACGCGTACTCTAAGTACTATACGTCTTAACGGTAGTCGGTACTGCAGTTAATTGTAGTGTGTTCTGTATTTATTCCGTTCGAATGTCAGAGTTTAATAGATAGATCTAGATCTAATTCATTCGTTGGATGTAAAGTTAAGTTACAGGTCTACAGCCTCGAGGTCAACATGGCTGTTAAAGGCTTTAAAATGTCATGAGATCGAAGTGTGATCTAACGACAAACGTATCATTGATCCAGATACACTTTATACTACGACCAGCCCGCTCACGCTCCCGCTACTCGGGAGCAGTCCCGGAACTACAGATACACCAACTCATAACAACACAGATATCTAGAGGGTCTAGGTCTATTAATTAGAGTGTGGATTTCCCAGATCCAAACAAGTTTCTTTAGCAGCTAGTCTACTACTCACGTTTTCGTTTAGATCTGGACCCGGGATCTGGACTCGACCGGCGTACCTATCATGGGTAGCCAGTAGGTCTATCTTGTTGCTTTGATAAATCTAGCCAGCCGGCCGACCGGCCGGGCGTGCTCATGCGAATAGATCTAGGTCCACGGAGTGAATACTCGTATTAGATACTAGTTTTAGTAAAGAAATGAATTGACTGTTAGATATATCTGACGTTGTTTCGTACTATAAATGTATGCAGTCTGTCTCTAGAACTAGAATAGATAATTTGCTACACTCAGATTTCCTTGTTTAGTTACAATTCGTACTAGTCAGCCATCTATCAATATCACCAAGTAGAGTCTACTTCAATCACAGCAAGTTATCTGCTCGTCTGAAGTCTACCAACATAACCAAACCTTAATTTTAGTGAGATCTGACTAACAAAAATAGAGATGAATTGGCCTGTATTCATGGGTTTAAGTAACTTTTCTTTCGGCTTTAGAAGACTCTCAACTAAGTTTACATGAGGAGCTAATTAATGTAGATTCATATTTGTTTGTCGGGGAATGGTGACAGTTTTCTTAACCTCAAAACTTCTTAACGTTGGTTTGTAGACTAAAAAAATAAGAAGTGTAACTATTTTTTCTTGCAGAGTCACTGTTGGTGGAATAATTTAGTTCGTCAGTTAAATGATTACATGTAGAATAGCTGTAGATATGAGGGATGTTCCTAAAAAGAATGTACCAATATTCAAAATTTCTTTGCATAGATTTAAATAAATTCAATATCAAGAGTAGGCCTGTTCAACTGTTCATAATGTTTTATTTGATACTTTTCGTGCATCACTCACACTGGCGTAAACATGTAAAGCTTTTTTGAGGGAAAGATGCCATTTCGAGGGTGCGGGAGAAGGATGTCTGAGAAGAGGGGGAGGGGGGTGCCCCCCCCCCTTCCGATGTAGCTTCGTATGATAATGTTCCGATATAGCTTTCTTTTCTTGATCTCTAAGAAAGTTCTCACCGTGTATTTCAACCAAATGATCGAATCTGTGAAAGGAAAATTAAGAAGGGGGGTTAAGGCTGAAACAAATATGTACAGATGTAGACCTAGATTAGGGGAGTTTGGTGCCGAGGGGGGTATATATGCCTTTGCTGTTTTCATGAAAGAGAGGAGGGGACGGAGGGGGTAATTTTGTTGTGTTGATGCAGATTTGTCAAAGCAGAATCTAACAGATAGACTTACAGTAGTTTGAACAGGACACTCAAATCATTGAATAATTTTATATTTCTATTTGAGGCATCGTGATACCTGCAAACTATATCAGTGTATATTGTAGGCCTACATGTATACAATGTCATGTTGCTGATATGATTTATACTGCATATGTCTGGTATAAAAAAAATCCCAAACATGCCTTAACATAGGCATAGCGAATGAACTAGATAAAGACATAACTTACCCCTCTTATAATGGACTATTATTATGATTGATGTAATATCGTAAGTTCTTTCTCTTCACCGTTGTAAAGAAGGATTAGGGTGAGTGTGATTATGCCAACTTCCCAACACGAAATACATGTATTGATGCTGGTTTTCCTCTATTTTGGATAAGTACGTATCTGTATTGAACTTGATCTAGTATTGAGGCAAGAGTATGAGAATGAACAAGCCGGAGAAGTAAGAATAGATGGAAGGAGAAGAAAGAGAGGGAAGCGAATGCGTGGAGGAGGAGGGAGATGTTGGAGAAGGAGAAAGACGATGATCATCTAGTTGTCTTTCGTCTTTTGTTTCTCCTCCTCATTCACCCTTCTTTCTTCTAGTCATCCTCACTTGATTCTTTTCCCTCCCTCTCCCCCCTTTCCTCCTTCCTTCCTTGCCGTACTGCTCCTCCTCTTCTCCTCTATTCCTCACCATCAATCCACCCTCTCCCCCTCCCCCTCCCTTGTTCCCTTTCTCCCGTTTCCTTCCCTCTCCCCCTCGCTTTATATTCCCTTCCACCTTTTTCATCTCTTCCTTTTAACTTTCTTACTCCCGTCTTCTACCGCTCAAATTTTCTTCTCCTTTTTCTCCCGCCTTCGCCGTAAGTTCTTTCCTTCCTCCTTCTTCACCGCCCTCCTCCTCCTGCTTCTCGTCCTTCTCAGATCAATATTTTTCTTGTGTTTATGCTTGGTTATTGCATAAAGAATTTGATGATTGATTGACCGACAGCAAATGTCGTGTCTTCCGACTTTTTGCACGACATTTTGGAAAGTCGTTGTCAGTGTGAACTGAAATGTCGTGTCGTATGTCGTGTCGTATGTCGGAATGTCGGATGTCGGATGCAGTGTGAATCCGCCTTAAGACTCTCTATGACAAAGAACGATCTTTGTGTACTAGCGCCAGCTTGTGGCCAGAGCTGATAACAGAATCAATGGCAGTCTCATCAAAAGGAGTTTAAGCCTTTTGATCAGCGGTTTCTTTGAGTTGTCTCGCGGACAAATACTACTCCTGGGGCTTTTTTAGTTCCGGTTAAGTATGCTGGTGATGTGATTGAGATCATATTACTGGTACATCAATTGTGTCGGGCTATCAAAGCCATCTATTTTGTTGTTGACTGTATATATATAGTCCCATACATGTGTATATGTGTTGAAACTTTATACGGACCCGATTTTTTTTTTTTTCAAATTGCGTGCTCAAAGTCGGGGTGCGTCTTATCCGCTGTTGCGTCTTGTACGCCGAAATTTACGGTAGGTAGCATCCAGGTGGTACTCCTAGGACCCTACATCAAAAGAGCACTGCCAGTGTTTTTCATTCCTTCCATGACAAAGGTCAGATTACAGTGTAGGTACCATCCAGGTGGTACTCCTAGGACCCTACATCAAGGAGCTAGTGGTAAGAGCAGTGCCAATTTTGTTTATTCCTTCCATGATGAAGGTCAGATAAGGTAGCATCCAGGGTGGTTTTTCACCAAGCTGTTGTAAGTTACGAGCGACTTTACGAATGACTGGTGATCCCCTCTTGTGCTAAGTCAGATTCTCAGTGAACAGAGTGTGGTAATGGATTTAGCACAAGAAGGGATCACCAGTCATTCGTAAAGTCGTTGGTAACTTACGAACAGCTTGGTGAGACACCCCCCAGGTGGTACTCCTAGGACCTTACATCAAGTCAATTCATCCGGATCTCGTTTACACGATTATTCACAAAGAGATTTACCAAATTTTGCCAAACTTGATACAATGATGATACAGGACAGGTCAATTAAATCATTAGATTTTGGGTCATCTAAGTTAAAGGTCACAGGTCAGACTCATCAAGGTTATACTCAAACCTGATAGATGTTTGATATCATGAACCGTGATTCTGAAAGAGCGCAGAACTACGTCTGTAAAGGGTTACTAAATTAGAAAAATAAGTTCCTGCTAATCTATGTAAAATTATCCACTAAAAAGGAATTTCACATTCGTTTGCCGCAATAAAGTCTCACTTTGACGAAAATTTGAAAAAACGCACGCCTCCAGTGACGTCAGAGAAATCCAAATGCCATAAATGCCAACACGCCGTTCAAACAATACGTTACCAATGGGAACCCCAAAGCTTGTCCGAGGTTTGTCCAAGTAGTAACAACTAATAGATTCAAATAGATTCAAAGTGCATTCCATCCATTGAATCTGAATGACAAGATACAGGTGAATGCAATAACGCATTACTACGCAGTGAGGGGGAAAGTTGTGAATGCAATAACGCATTACTACGCAGTGAGGGGGAAAGTTGTGAATACATTACTAAAATGGTCTATTGTTGACTTCCGTACAATCTATGGCATTTTGACTGCTTTGACGTCACTGGAGGCGTGCGTTTTTTCAAATTTTTGTCAAAATGAGACTTTGTTGCGGCAAACAAATGTGAAATTCGTTTTTAGTGGATAATTTTACACAGATTAGTGGGAACTAATTTGTCTAATTTAGTAACCCTGAACTTGCACAGCAAAACAAAGATGTATATGTCTATAAAATATGAGGCACTTTATTTATAAACTAGTTTAGAAATATTGATGTATTTTTCTTTCTTTTTCTTCTTTTTTTTTCCAGTCCTTCTTTCAGCCATTCCTCCAAGAAGGTGCCATGGATAAGGCCAAAGTAGCATCCAGCGTGGCAGCCAAAGCCGTGAGTTATTTAAAAAGTTTTCCACACCAAATATATACTTTAAATAAAAGTATGTTGGGGATTATTCAGAAAACCCACCAGGAATGAAATCTGTAATTTCCCTAAGATAAAATGTCCCCGAAATATTTTGTCTTTTGGTTTCTGAAACACATTCTAGCACAATAAAACTAATATTGATATTAACTCATTTGCCATTTTAGTTGAATTGTAATTTGGGTTCTCGGAATACAAGTTTTTTGTATGATTAATGGTGTTGATACATTTTCTGATAAAAATGCTCTTTCCGCAGGTTGATGATCGGAGGGATAAGGTGGAGCAGGTTGGTCATAAAATATTCACCAAATTTTCATGATCGCATCTTCTCTCTTTCCACTCTTGAAAATAGCATGACTCTCTGCATCGTGCTTCTACATTTGCATTGCTGTACAAAAAACAAAAAATCTCACTGAATTCCAACCACCAAACGCAGAAGATAATTACATGTACCGAAACAGGGCCCTATTTTATAAAGATTTGCAATTTCTTGTGATATACATATCGATTGTAAACCTGTACATTAGAAGTAAGGGATTGGACTTCAAGGCTATCTAAAGATCTGCATCGATTGCAAGTCTAATCCCCTATCTCTTGTATACAGAGTTACAACTGATATTACAATTAGGATCAATCGCAATTTGTTATAAGACAGGACCCTGATTGATTCAGATCAATCGCAAGTCTGTACAAAATGGGCCCTTATTGCAAAGAACCATGCACACATTCCCAGCTCTGTACCTGATTGATTGATTAATTGAATGCGCTTTTTGGTTTGCAGGTGGAGGACATCCAGCAGAAGGGGGTGAAAGTGGGGCTGGATATTAAGATCAAGTCCCCCATCCTGCTGGTGCCCGAGACCCCCACCTCCACCCACGCCCTCGTCGGTCACCTAGGCAACCTGTCCATCATCAGCTCCTTTGACACCGAGGGGGGCATTGAGTCGCCCGACGGGCGCGCCATGGTAACGGCCCCCCTCATGATGTACATCACCATGCGGCTGACTTCTGTGCAGATATCAAGGTGATTAACTATCTAGCTAGCTATGTGCCATATGCATGTACTGTCACAATGAGTGCCACAACTCTCTGTCCCTCATGATGTACATCATTATGCGGCTGATCTCCATGTAGATTTCAAGGTGTCTATATCCAGTTTTCTGAGCTAGAATTAAAGTGTTTTTTTCTCATTCTAAACACCATAAAAAAAGTATTTCTTATGTTATTAGCCGTAATCATCATTTTAAAGTGATTGATTGATTTTTTAGGAGAATGTGTTGATTTTAGATGATCCCTTTGGATTGGACTGGGGCTACTAATATTTACAAGCTTCCAATGACCAGGGTAATAATATTGTACAGCGCTTAGAGGTCATACCGTTTCATACTAGATGCTATATAAAAACTGCATACATGTACATTATTATTATTATTGTTATTATCATCATTATTATTATCATTATTATCATTATTATTGTTATTAATATTGTTCTTCTTCTTCTTCTTATTATTATTATTAATATTGTCATTCTTCTTATTATTATCATTATTATTATTAGTAGTATTATGAAAGGAATTTACTCTTTGAAACCTTTGAAATTTAGAATGTACTTGAAAATGACCAGTATAAAGTATTGAAAGATGTTGATGTGCTATTGTATGCATAGGAGAGAAATAGAATAACATCCATTGATTAAGTGACTGAGGTACTTCGTACTTACCTAGGTAAATGATCATCATTATTATGGTTACTATTACCCTCCCTCTTCCCTCTCTTCATCTCTCTCCATCCCAGAGCCGTGATTCAACCCAATCAGGCCATTGGCTCCTACAGACTTATCATCGAACCAGTGGAGCTTCGAGTTGACCTCAGCCGGCCCGTTGACCCGGAAGTAGCTGCCGTGACCCCTCTCAGGGTCACTGCCAACTTGGAGATTGTCAAGGTAAAGACACTTTCTTACTACTGTGTTGTCATGGTTATGAATATTTCTTATTATTGATTTGTGATCAAAGATAGTAATGCTCATTTCAAGTTTACCCAAAAGATAGAATGACACCGGTACTGTCTGTAAATCAGCGTTTTAAGACTTGAACATTACACCATTTCAAACATAAAATATTGCACTATTTCAATCATGTGATTGTCATGTAGCTATAGTGTATGTTGATGTAAATGTACATTATGTATGTTTGTCAACATCATAGCCTAAAATTAAGTTCTTGTTTTGTAATTTCCTGGAACTAAATAAAAGATGCATTTATTGTAAATTGTACATCATCTCAAAAGTACAGTGATGGACAGTACGTTTCTCTGTTTTCATTCATTTTATGTACTGGTATATACATGTACATGTATGTATTAATATTTTAATTTTGTAGTATTTAGAACCATACAATGTCATGATACTTTCTATATACATGTAACATTGATTCTCCCTTCTGACATATTTTCTGTGATGACGTATTGTGCCGTACTGTTTTATTCAGCTACACTGTACAAGTATATTCATGCAAATATTGTCTTGTATGTTCTTGCTACACATGTACTGTAGCTTTCCTTTCTGTGGATTTGCATTATTTGTTTGTCTGTACCAGTATCAAGTCATAATTGCTTGTCACTCCCCTATCAGTTTTGCTTCTATGCTTAATGATAAACATGCTGAATGTATGTTCATTTCATTTGCATGTTTACATTTGCTATACATGAATATTTTAAGAAACTAATTTCACCATTTCAAAAATTGGAAATCCTGAAAATATTTGAATTAAGTTCATTCAACCCTAAAAAATATTAAAAGTGTAAGGGGATGTGTAAAGGGGTCAAACGATTGATGATTATCATAAATAGCACTTAATTATTCACTGCAAACATAATTGGTCAAAATCCTGTATCACAATTCTCCCAGACGACCCTTGTGAATTTTGAAAAGTGACATTTTTGCCATTGATATGTGCTCACTCATGCATGACTTGACATATCAATCACATTTTCACACCAACGTTATTCAATGAGTGTAGGAGCCCTCCTGCCACATTATTTTGCTTAAAACCGTTTTGTTTAAAAGTTGTGCTGTTTTGAAAAAGGGGGGACTTACTTTTTTTTTTTTTGTTCATGTACATGAAGTATTTATACATTTTTATGATTTCTGTTTTATGAGGCACAGGAGGAGTATATCATGAGCTGCATGTAAGGAACACGATATTACATAATTTCACAAATCAAAGTTGCATTTGTGTCGTAAAACTCTCATGGGTTAAATTCAGACCCCTTCCTGTTCCTATGAATCTATAACTTATTTGTGTATACAGCAAGTTTCTGTATACAAATGCAGTATTCCAAATGGTCATTAAAGAATTGGATGATGAAAGCTATCATTTTTCTGTCTTATTTTCTCTAGGTCGCAGGCAAGTACTTTTTTTTTTACTCCCAATAGCAGCGTTGCATTGTTCATTAGGGATTGCAAAATGATAGTTTTTACATTAAAAATAAAGGTACATGTATGTAGCAGAATACTGAAAAAATTGACCTCAACAGTCAACCAATGAAGAGTAACAATTTCAGAAGTGCATCAGTTTGGATTGGTTTCAGAAGATTCCATTTTTAAATTTATTCAACATACATGTGCGAATAAAAATCACTAGACATTGTTTACAGATGGATGTACTGACAGAACTGCCATCCAGTAAAGTTTTGTTGTAGCTGTGTTAAGTCCAATATAATTGGTTTAACGATGAACATTTGATTAAATAAGAGAAAAAAGACAATCTTGAAAATACATTCTATAAATGTACTTTTGTTAAAGTACATGTATGTAGGATTTCTTTCATTCTGTGTTTGTTTATTTTTTCCTTACCAAACATGTGATTATTGCTTGTAAAATGTTGATCCTTTTGGGAACTCGTTTTGATCAGAAATTTTAACAATGTGTATTAACATACAACACCATTTCACTGGTTGCCCTTCACTTGACAACAGATTCAGTGCATTTGTTGATATATATTAAGTAGAAAGTATGGATTTTTCTCCTGACATTTTGAAGTGCTTGCTTTAATCAAAATGTAGGTCAACATTGGGGAGCAGGACATTGTGACGATTCTGTCCACACTCAGCGAAAATATGATGGCTCCCTCTAGAGTTGTGGCTGAGGCAATGATCGATGGTGAGTTTTTGTTTATGTTGTCTAATTAATCGCTTTTGATGGACGTTGATGAAGTTAAATGTACTTACACATGGAAGTATTGTTTCTGGAGTATTTCAGGACAAGAAGGATTCTTAAGACGTCTCCAATCAAAGTCAAAGGAAAAGTATGTACTACCGACATGAAGATAAATGTACAAGTATAACTAATGCTGAAATATGCAAGTCTGTGTGTGTTTTATACGACAGGAGTGGAGTAAAGTAATGGATATGGTGCCCATTTTACCAACCACTTCTGGGCTCTGTAACATAAAGGTGTGCAATCAATCGCAAAATGGCAATGCCCAATCAGCACCATTTTTACTTGCCCTTTTTGTTCAAAAGATTGACCAGTAACCAATCACAATTTGTCTTTCAAAGTTTTAATTGATCGCAAACCTTTATGTTACAGGGCCCAGATCATTGAAACTTGAAATTATTGGAAATATAATGTAATCAAACAATCAATTGTATATTTCAATGGTTGTAGAGCCTTTTTTTAACATACAGTAGACCTGATAATAACGTATGATCAGAGAGGCATACTGCACCCGTGAAAGACAGGGTAGCCTATTCACAAAAGTCATGAAACTCTGCAGGACTCAGCAGTATACCAGGATAATAACATGTATGAAATCTCATAGCCAAAGCTTTACAAACCTTTTCAGGAATATTGAAAAACCATCCTTGTTTACGTTTGAAAAGCCGTAACCTGAGTCTACATTCATAATTGTATTGCCCCTCTAAGGATACCATGCATTTAAGCAGCGGGCATTGTTCGCATGAACTGCATACACTTTGAATTGAATCGCATACATTGAATTGCATACAGTGATCTTCAGTCTTTAGGCTACAGAACCTCATCGAAATCTAGAGATCACTGCAATTCTGCTTATATTCAGTTTCCAGTTCTAATATTTGGCGGGAAGTTTTTATACAGTAGTTTCTTCCAGTTTCCATGTTTTTTTTGTTTTTTTTAAATTTGATTTAAATACAGGATGTGCCATTTTCAAAAGTCATTGCAAAAGTCACTCGGCAGGTATCAGAGGTATACCCTAACAATTATGTGTAAGACATTTCATAGTTAAAGCTTCACAAACATTTTCAGGAAAAGTGAAAAGCTATCTTTGTTTACGTTTGAACCGCAGTGAGCAGGTTTTATCAATATTCATTTTTTTTAACCTGCAAAATGGACATCCTGTCGTTTAACTTTATATCATTCAAATGCTTTTTCTGTGCTACTAATTCTCCAGAAACAACCATCATAACTGAGGCAGAAGTCCATGGGGCCATTCCAGGTGCTGTGACCCCCAGCACTGAGGCTACGCCCCCTCCCGCCACCCCAGGGGCCAAGCCCAGAAAGACCATGTTCATCCAGTTTGTGATGGATGGAGCCGAGCTGGAGTTCTACACAAATGAACAGAGACTGGTGAGTATTAGATTTGTTGGATCGCAAAAGACCCATTACCTGAAGAAAAAATAAGCTTGGATGGACTTACGCTGGAGTTCTATACAAATGAACAGAGACTAATGGGTAATTGGTCGGTTAGAAGGCCATGTGTACATGTATATCACAAAGGACTCATTACCTATAGAAGCTATTACAATTTGTCAGTTTGGGATAAAAAGAGCTAAGCTAGAGTTTCACACAAATGAGCAGAGACTGGTGGGTATTTGATTTGGTTGGGAGGCCATGTGCACATCACAATGGGCTCATTTTACCTGTTGAAACTAGTACAGTCTTGTAAGTTTGTGATGGACAGAGCTAAGCTGGAGTTCTACACAATTGAACAGAGACTAGTGGGCACATGTACAATGGAACCATTAGCTGTAGAAAGTGGAACAGTCTCGTAGAAAGTTTGTGATAGATGAACCTAAGCTGGAGTTCTATATGCATGTATGGTGTTTATTTTGATTTGTTGGATCACAATGGATCCATCACCTGAAGAATTTAGTACAGTCTTGTCAGTTTGTAATAGATGGAGCTGAGCTAGAGAGTACCCTTCCTATGTCAGAATGTCAGCAACGCCCTCTGGAATATCATGGACACATGATACAAATACATAGAAATTGATAGAAAAGACAAAATAATCTTGTTATAGGTTTGTGTGCTGGTTTGTAGGGAATGGTAACCATTATCTTTCTTCCCCAACGTACAGCAACGGAGTGGGAAGGGTGAGTCATCCCGCGACCCCAGGAACGGGCTGTCCCGCTTCCGGCTTGACCAGGTCAACGGCTCTGCCTCCACCTACAGCAACTCGGCCATGGACGTCAGCGCCAGTGTGCTGACCGCTACCCTTGAGGACATCCGGCCAAACAGCCCTCTTGCCATCAAGCAGTAAGTTGACCTTTCAACCCACACCAGGCTTATTAACTCTTTACATATTATCGAGGCAGTTTTGTACAAATGATGCACATAGATTAAAGACAGCCCGTCCCTTTTTCAGATCACCACAAAACCATCAAAACATTGGCAAAACATATAGAGAAGTGTTAGCAAGCTGTATATTCATAATTTGAAACTGAACCGTAGTGTAAAATTCAAATAATGCATGTAAACAACGTCTGATTAATAGTCTTTACCTCAGGCTCTTAGCAGTTTCTGTTGAAATATCTGCTTTATTGATTAATCTGTTTATTAAATTATAAAACGCATTATGAAAAAAATTGTTCTAGAGAAGGAATCATGTCCAAAGTCTGGTAATTACTCATAACATTAGGATTTCACACATGCATAATAACCACATAGATACTGTAACAAAGACTAATACTTTTTTCGTAGTATGAAAAAAGTCGGTTTGAAATTTAACGGCTGAAATTTTTACATATACAGAAAGCTTCAACATGCTCTATTCTTAGAAATGGTCTTGAATCACACTTTCTTCAATTTACGATCGTGATAGACGATTTCAAATTTTAAGCTTGCAAAAGGGATGGACAATCTTTAAAGAAAGTAGCATATTGTTCTTTAAACAGCAAATAATTGAAATTCCCCACTGTTGTGATTCTGAGATGGAAATCAATTATTTTGTAAAAGTATCATATTTATTTTACCCCCCATAAAGTTAGTCTATGTTTTGAACACGGTCTCAATCACACCACCATTGTGAATACAAGCCATCATACTCTTTGTTAATACCCATCTCTGACAGGCTGATTCTGAAGAGCAACAAGAAAGCACAGCTGCGCACTGCCCCCGGGAGCCCCCCTTCCCCGAAGGCTACGCCCATGATAGAAGTCACCTACACCGTGGACCAGAACAAACGCCAGACCAGTAAGTCAAGGACAGCAGAGACAATTCCAATGTCAAGGATTTTATTGTTCTAATGCATGCATACTTATTATACATGTACATGTATGTTCAAGCAGTTTAAACATCTAATGGTCCTATTAATGAGGTAAATGAATACCTGTTACCCCACTCTGTGGTATTGTTCAGGTAGTAGAAAAAAACCAGAATACTTTTAGAATATTATTTGATTGATCAAAATGATTTGTTACTGCATGTTTTAAATGCAGCTATTATCATTATTATGATTATGACATCTGAGAATAAGTGATACATGTAGTCTGTAATATTCACTTACAGTCATGTATGATTTAGGTTTTCGAGTATGTTGCCCAAATACTTGACCATTGAACGGGGTACATGTATTCCTGGCATATCAGCTGGTGTATTATATTCCACATTTTTTCTGAACAGATGAAACAAGGTTGCATTGCTTAGATACAGAGTGCTCTTAGTTACAATAAGATGTGTTACCTTCAAATATAAAATATGCCTTTGGGTTTATACAGATTGTTTGACCTACCATGTACAGTGACATACAGTGTAGCATACTGCAAAGGTTATTGAAAAAGGACCTATATTACACCAGAAATAAAATAATATATTTGTATGTTTCCCACCAACCAGTAGACTTCACGATCAAGGGGGTGTGGCTTAACATTTATTTTTTTTTTTTTTTTTTTAGTCATTTACAAAAAGACCCCTAGCACACAAAGAATTAAAAATGCCTTTTATGTTCATTCCCTTCCAAGTCTCTTTCTAAAAGAGCATTTGCACACCAGGAATAAAACATGCCTTTCACATTTTTCTCCCACACAGTTGACTTCACGATCGAGGGGGTGCGGCTGAACATCTTTGTGCACTATCTCCTGGCCGTCTACAACTTCCTGAGCAGCGCGCTGACCAGGAGCAAGCTGGAGTCTCCCCTCAGCCCCAGCGTGGGCTCCACCTCCAGGCAAACCTCCAGGTCAGACACTCGACCCTACCTGGGCGTGTTTCACCAAGCTGTTCGTAAGTTACGAACGACTTTATGAACGACTGGTATTCCCTTCTTGTGCTAAATCAGATTCTCAATGAGCAAAGTATGGTATCGCATTTAGCATAAGAAGGGATCATCAGTCGTTTGTAAAGTCGTTCGTAACTTACGAACAGCTTGGTGAAACACCCCACTGTGCCAGATAAGACCCTGCTCAGTGGGATTCCTGTGCATTATTGGGGAGAACATGCACACCTGGGGGGTGTTTCATCAAGCTGTTCGTAAGCTACGAACGACTAGTGACCCCTTCTTGTGCTAAATCACATTCTCAATGAGTTTGATTCCCATCAGCTTAAGTTCAAATCTGATGTTTATAAATGAAAATTCTTGTTGTTAACAAGAATTTTCATTTATACAAAGCATACAAAGCATATGATTTGTCAAATTTTATCAGGATTGTTGGAAAATAACTCCCAATATGTTGAAACGGGAACAAAGTGTGGTATCGCATTTAGCTCAAGAAGGGATCACCAATGGTTCGTAAAGTCGTTCGTATCTTATGAGCTTGGTGAAACCTTCCCCTGTGCCAGATTAAATGCTGCTCAGTGGGATTTGTGTTCACTATTGGGGATACAATGCATGTCCGGCACACAAAGAATTCAACTGAATTCTGCAACCCTTAAAGACAATGGAACACTGAAAGTGAATAGGATTGAGGAGAAATGGTAAAATTGGAAAAGGAGATTAGTAACAGTTCTGAAATACATAGTTGTTCTAGAGAAGTTGTGAATTTTTGAAAATCATGATTTCTAGCACTGATTTCAGATCATTAACCTTTAACCTTGTGAGCAACCTCATTGGCATGAGGTGATGTACCGTATGGAGTTGTTATTGTCGTTGTGTGCTATGTATCACTTGCCTTTCTTTAAAAAATATATTTGTTTTGAATGCTACATGTAGCTACAAAATGATGACAAAACAGGATGAAATACAAAGTGATTGAATGTTATCCGCATTTTGACAGGCCTAATCAGAAGATCCTTTTCAATGGGGAAGTAATTATTCCTCTGATAACAGAATTACATAGCAATTATGACATTCTCTTTCCATACAATATAAACGATAATAGTTATTTTATTTGCAGTAAGATACAAATATATTATATTGTCACTGCTTCCAATCTATGTCTTCCATATACAGGACTCTTTCGGTGCAGGGAGGTCCGGTGGGACAGAGCGTGAGTCAGTCCGAGGGTTTGAACCTCCGAGCCACGGCGGCAGCGCCAGGCAAGCCAACCACAGGGTCACTGCAGATCAAAGGTCAGCTGAGGCGGCCGGAGGTGGTGCTGTTTGATGACCCCACCAGCCAGCACAGCCAGTGCCTGGTCCTGAGGGTAAGGTTATGTGCCCTATGTAAGTCTTAACCCTATATGTGACCAACAAACATCTGCTATATGGTGATTATGTGTATTACTTGTGCCAAATTACATAAATGCGCTTAAATAGTTACATGACTCTGGAAGCATTTTGTGTAACCTGCTAATAAAATGAACATAAGGGCTGTATTACAAGTTAGTTTACGATGTAGCAGCAACAGAGCCATCTATATACAGAGTTTGGCCAACTCTTTTTGAACAAAGTAACAGTATGATACCATATACTTTGCTGTCTGCTTGCCCAACAAAGCAACAGCTCTAAGCTGCACCACAATCTAGTCCCATCTTTGGGTAGATTTCAAATAAATACTGCTCTTAATCATTCTTAATGCATTGCTAAACATCAATGTTTTGCCTCTCTCATTTGTTTTAGACGGTTGGTAACTTTGCGTATGAGAGCAGTGAGTCTGGACAGCAGATAGTGGCAAACCTCTCCAAGATGCAGCTGTTTTCTTGCGTCTACTCACAGGCACTCAAGACTGCCTACCAGGTAGGTCTCAGATTTTAGTAACTTTATCAACCCCCTTTGAGATATGAGAATTCAACATATTTACAATGATATACGATCACATGAACACATAAATACACAAAAGTAGATGCAATACATAGTACACAACTTCTTCTTCTTTACCATGTTGCAACTTGATATTTGCAGGTTCTGGAGCCCTGTGCCGTGACCTTCACCCGCGTCTTGACCCCTGAGCAGGGTGATATCATGACTGCTGACCTGACGGACGTGTGTCTCCATGTGTCGCCCCGAGTTGTCTTTGTCCTGCGAGGTGTGACGGAGGCCCTGGCATCGGTCACTCAGGTATGGGTGTCTCTCATGCTCTTGGCCTTGGTCTGTCAGTATGTGTGTAGAACTCCCAAGGCTGTCTTCATTCTCCTGTCATTTATTCTCCTACCCCTCCTCCTCTTTTTTTTTTTTTTTCTCTCTCTCTCTCTCTCTCTCTCTCTCTCTACCTCTCTCTCTACCTCTCTCTCTCATTCTCTCTCTCTATCTCTCTCTCTCTATCTCTCCCTTTCTCTCTCTCTCCCTCTCCCTCTCAATCTCTCTCTCTCTCTCTCTTTATTTCTCTCTCCCCCTCTCTCTCTCCCTATCTCTCCCTTTCTCCCTCTCTCTCCCTCTTTCCTCTCTCTTTCTTATCTTTACCCTTCTATTGTTCTCTCTACCTCCCTCCCCGTAACTGTCTCTCTTTGTCTGTGCTTGTCTCTTTCCCTACCTCTCTTTCTGTCTCTATTCCTGCCCCTCTTTTACTGTCTCTTTCCCTGTCTCACTCTTTTTTTCTCTTTCTCTTTCTCTCTCCATGTATTTCCCTCTCCCCTCTTTGTCTCTTTTCTTCATCCTATAAGCCCTCCTCTCCTAGCTCTTTGTGTCTGTCTCTTTCTCTTTCTCTCTCTCTCTCTCTCTCTCTCTGTCTATCTCCATCTCATTATGAATGAGAAAATTGAATTGCATTGAAATTGCAAAAAAAATGAATATCTCTCTCTCTCTTTCCCATACTTGCTCCCTGTTTCTTTTTTTTTTGTTTCTTTCTTTCTGGTCTTGTTCCCACACACTCCTTCCTTGTGGTCTCTATTTCTCTCTCTCTGATTCTTAATCCATATTCCTCGAAATACAATCTAATGCCATCATGAAATGCTTTATCATTCGACTCTGTATTCTGTTTCGCCATTACTTGGTTGCAGAAGCCAGCCAGTAGCAGACAGGTTCTGGAAGATCATGAACATGAAGACCTGTGGACTCCCAAACCAATATTCTCTCATGGCTTCCACAAAAGGAAAGGTACATGGCATGAGTGTATGTGTGTGGGTGTGTTTGTGTGTGTGTCTTGTTTTAATGTGCTCCTAGCGAGTACAAAGTCATGTTTAAACTTGTTAGATAAAAGAGAGAGAACCCAGAAAAAAAAATTGAAACCATCGTTTTTTGAACCTGTCATCTATTATGCTTGCTGGGCAGCAACTCAATCGCCAGATTGTTTTGGTTCATGACAAAGTCACAATGAAATGGGGCCAAATATCTAAGATTTTCTCTTTTTGACTCAATATAGAACAGTTCAACTGAAGGATGATTGGGCTTAAATATTAGCCCAATAGTTAAATCATTGGGAAAGAAAGAAAAATAGAAATTCCAAACAGAAAGCTTCTTCACAATCTTTTGTGACATCTTTTGAATTGTTTGTTTTCTTGTTCTATTTCCTGCTTCTTTCAGGGAGCATGAAGAACATGGCTGACTTTGGGCCCCCTCCGGAGGTCACGTCATCCCCCAGGCAGAAGCTGCTGGTCCAGGTGCCCCGCTTTGAGGCCCACCTGGAGCTAGAGGAGGCCCTGGAGCATGTGGCCCTGCTTAGACTAACCTGCGGGGTCCAGGCATCGGTCCTGGACTGGTCTTTCAATGTGAGCCAAGAATGAGTCTTTCCTTCAATTTTGGATGCTTATTAGTCCAAGTTATTACATGAATAATAAATTGAATGTATAGATATTTAATGATCATGACGGATCTTGAACTGTACTGTGAACTGTAAGGCATGAGGTACATGTACTATTGCCCTGGTGCACCATCTGGCTGCTGGCTAAAGCAGAAAAAGGCATATGGTAATACAGACCTGCCAACCAGTACGATTTAGTCGTATTTAGTACAATTTTTAGAAGTAAATACGACAGTACGATTTTCCTTTAAAAAATATGATTTTCAAAAAAAAAAATATATATTTTTTTTTTTTTGAAAATCGTATTTTCTGTGTGTGTGCCATATACAATGGCAAAATGCCCATTCTTTTTTTTAAGTATCCTACCAGCATCTCACATTGACAATTTGTGTATGTTCATTGGTTCATCGAGCACACCAGTCATGACAAAATCATGCATATTCATCCAATGCTCCATAAAAAATGCTCGATGTAGGAACTCTAAGAGACATTGATCCGTTTTATTTTTAAATACAACTTTTGTCGGTAAAATACAACTTTTTGGATTAAAGAATACAGTTTTTGAACTCAAGAGGTTTCCAGGTCTGGAATAAGTTACATACTTGTATACATACGGTGTAAATTAGTACAAAATAAAGTTCGCAATTCTTGAGATACTGTGTAGGAGAGTACACAACAGTTAAGAGTAGGATTTTTTGTCTGAAAATAGGATTTTTATGGTAAAATCATAGGATTTTTGGTCAAGCGAGGTTGGCAGCTCTGGTAATATGTTTTCTGGTAGATTTACGTGTCACACACATAGAAGGGATGAACTAACAGAGACAGAGGCAAATGGGTGATGGTAAATAGATTTTTTTTTCCTCATGCCGTCAGGAAAAAAGTGTTTTTATCCCTCTGATCTTTCTGACCCTCTCTTTCTCGCAAATATTTCAACTACATGTATGTGTAGTCATTTGACACAGTCAAAACGATTAATAAACAAGGTTGTCATAGTGATTAGACCTAGATAATTACAGGTACATGTAGCCAAATGATGGTCAATATGTTCCATTTGTCAGCAACATCGTGGCCTGGGTTATGGGCTAATGCATCAACATAACCTGTTTGATATCATATTCTATCTTGTCAGTTGTATATTACATTTTTCAATCAGTGTCATAGTAGACCAATTGCTTGTAAAGAAAAGTTTCAAAAGTGTTCAGTGTTAAAATCAGCTGAATATATATTTGCCCGTGCAGCTGCGTGCTGAGGCTGAGCTGCAGCTTGGTATGGAGTCGTACAACGAGAAGCTGTCGGTGTGGGAACCAGTCGTAGAGCCAGTCATGGAGAAAGAAGGGGACTACCGGCCGTGGGAACTCACTGCAAAGGTAACATAACATACACTTGTAGCACTTTCAGAGTGAGTGTATGTTACCATAGTACACTCTTTGCTTTGAAGTTTTTAAAGTTTGATAGACAGTAGTCATGAAAGACAATGTTTTTTTTAAGAGAGTGGTGTTTAGGTCTTTCTCTACCAGCTCCATATTACCATTTGGGAATGGTGTGCATTTAAAGGTCTGAATGGCACATAAGGAGTTATTTCCTCCTCTGCCAGACTCAATACTGCCCTATGGGAATGATGTGTATTTCCTATGCAAAAATACCTCAATGGCGCATAAAGAGTTAACTCCTTCTATGCCAGACTCCATACTGCCCTTGGGGAATGTTGTGTATTTACTGAGCAAAAATGCCCCAATGACACATTAAGATTTGTATCTGTATAAGTCTTGCAATGTTGTTATTTTCCGTAAAACAAACATGTAAATAGTTTGGCTGTTTGGTAACCATATTGCACACTTCTTTATGATTTCCAAGGGTCTTCTAGCATAGCTTTTGTCAACATTTGCGTATAATAAATTGGGAACATGCCCTCATTATAATGTTTTGTTTCCTTAACCCAGCTGAATCTCAGAATCTCACTAATTTTTCAAGTGTAAACGCCAAACTCTCACATAAAAATTGCTGTGCTTGCTGACTACTTATTTATGTGTGCACCGCTTGCTGACTATATTTTTTTTTTATTTTTAAATTTTTTTTTTAATGGTATAGAGGGTCTTTCCCATCGCAGTCCGGAGACTGAATGAAGTGGGATGTTACAATGTGAGCCCTAGTCGCTGGATACAAGAACATATCATGCACACGTATGTGCACCATGTGCACTCCCTGGGGAGTATTCCTTGCCCGCTGCACGATATCGGCGCTGGGTCAAGATCATTCACATAATCATCCACCTCCTACCAGGTACCCATTTATACTCCTGGGTGGAGAGCAGCAATGTGGATAAAGTATCTTGCTGAAGACACAAGTGGCATGGGTGTAATTGAACCTGGGACCTTGAGATCTTCAGTCACAGTACACAACCACCACACCACGACACCTCTGCTAAAAGAGGTTTTTCCAAGAACTAGTGATATTTCAACAGTAGTCAGGATCTCACAAATTCCTTAGTTTGAACGCACCCTATACCTTTATCTGCTTTGTTTTGTTATCGCAGCTGACCAGGGGGGAGAGCCACCCTATCAAGTGCTATAGCATGGGGGACACTGTCCCCGGTGGCCCCACGGACAGCGTGGACGGGGGCATTCAGCTGGTGCACACCCCCGGCTCTTACCCCGTCACGGAGACCGACTCTGACAGCGACACCACCAGCGAGACGGAGCTGGAGTGGGACGGCCATTATAGCAGCAGCTTCCTCAGCAGTGGTGAGGCCATGCCCTGTTCTCTTCCTGCATTCCTTCTCTTAACCCATTTACTACAGGAAGCGTGATTAACTGGCTCCCAAGTTTCCTAGTCAGAAAACATATTTTGTTTTAAATTTTTTTGTTCTCATTCAATGGTGTTGGTATGTGAAATTATTAGTTCAATATTTAAAATATCATATAAATACCACTTATGCTAAATATGTTACTCATTGCGGATAAATGGCTACTGATAATTGTTTGTCTCGCAATGTAAGGTAAACGGAATCGAAAAGATCGCGACGTTTCGTGCGCCGCTGCAACACTTCGTCAGGTGTGATACAAAATTGTAGTAAGTAGGGATTTAAATACCCTATGGTCAGTGCAGCGCACTTACTGAAATCTGCTCATAAATGGTCCAATACTAATAGCCGGCGTATCTGGGTACTTGACCAACAATAGACCGTTGATGCGCCTCGCGTCGCCGGTCAATGCGAGTCAATACCGCCATTCAATGCCTTACATTGCGAGACAAACGATTATCAGTAGCCAATACCATTTATAGTTGAAGCACTCTCTTTAAGAAGGATCTTAATAAACATTGTAAGTTTGTCTTGGAGGGAAATCTTCTTACCACAGCATGCAGCATGCTACATAAGCCGGCAGCACAGTGGACACAACACTGGCCACATTTTGATCGCTGCACCCTCGAGTGAGCAAGCAGCCTGATCAACGGCCAGGTGGGCCAAAAATACTGGCGTTTTCAGCTCCTTTTGATCTTGAGATTTGTTGTAGAAAGTAAGGAACATCAGCTCCTTTCCAATATGACCCTTGACCTTTGTCCTCCCTAGATCTGACCAGCCCCCAGGATGAGGACAGGAACCCCCCGCAGGAGAGCAAGTCGGAGAACGAGGACGAGGACGATGATGAGGGGAGCGATGGCGGTTTCTTCAATCGGGTGGAAAACGTCTTCCGGGACATGTTCTCCAGTGATTCTGAGGAGGAAGGAGACTCAGGTACCTTTTTGCTTTTCGTATATGCAGGCTTGATACAGAACAGAGGTTTCATGCAAACAGTATTAAACCAGGGAGGTGTTTCACCAAGCTGTTCATAAGCTAAGAAGGACTTACCGCACGACTGGTGGCCTTTTTCTTGTGCTGAATCAGATTCTAAATGATTAGGATTCTTACCTGTATCAGTTTAAGTTAAAATCTAATCTTACTTTATTAAAATTCTTGTTAATAAGTGTCTGAATACAAAGTTTTTTTATTTCTCAAAGTTTATTAGGATTGACAGAAATTTATGTTAAAACTGATAAAACAGGAAAAAAATTGGCGTTCGTTTAGCACAGTGTGGTCGTGTGGTGTTATTTTTGCAGTTGAGTCATGTTTGGAATAAAACAAATATTTTTAATCTATACATTGTAATAGTGTAGAGAGAGAGGGAGAGAAAATGGGGAAGGGAGGGAGGAAGGGAAAGAGAGAAGAAGACTGAGAGATGGAAAGAGGGAGGGACATTAGCCTGATATCACCTATCCAGTGAGTATATGGTACAGGTATGTTATTACTCCAGGTTTCTTTTTTTTTTTTCAGGAGGAAGAAGCGAGACCGATGGGGGAGGAGGGAGAATGGAGCTGCCGTTAGCTGGGCGGGGCAACACTGGCCAATCAGACAGCGGCATGTCGTCATCTGCCCGAAATTCAAACTCACTGGAAGGATCGGAACCAAGAGGTAAGGCACCTTGTCAAAAGTCTGTGCACCGGCGACGCCGCGTATTCAGCGGGAACGCCGAATAGCGTTCCTTTGCTATTATTCTCTACCACGCGTGAGTGCCCTTTCAATTCACGCCGCGAGCGTCCACTTTTGCGGGAAAGCCGCACGCGTTCCTTTTAATCTTTTTGAGACAAGCATGACCAACTGTTTGATATTTCTGTTTTTTGCAAGAGCGCCATCTATGTTCACAACGCTGGGTTCACGGCGATTATGCCTATCATTGAACTTCGTAGGCCTCTCTCCAATCTTCAGCGACATGTAGGCCTACTTATAATTTTCAAAGTCCCGCTTCAACAAATATCTCTAATCTCTGCTTGCAGGTTTCGGTAATAATAAGTTCCGTTGAATTCCAATTGTTTCCTGGAATATACTTTACCACAAACATGTTGTTTCAAGTTGAAGGATATATACCTACTGTTCTAGAAATGTTGATTAAAAAAACAAATAATGTTCTCGCTGATAAGAACATTTTAAACAAATCAGACTGAGTCCAATTTCTTTCTTTCTTTTATACAAAACTAGGATAAGAAAATGAAACAAATAAATGTTAAAATACATTCGCATTCGAAAATGAAATCTATTCATTTTCATCGTGACTGAACAGATTTCATTTCCCATGGGGACAATAATATTCATTAAAAAAAAGCCTGTTCAATAGTGTAAAGCAGTGATTCGACAAAGCTAAATTAGAAGGCGAATTTCTCTGAAATAGAAATATTAACTTCAGGCGTACTTTTTATCCCCGAATTCACTACTTCGGACTTTTTTCCGAAGGCCCCCATGTCTACATACTGTATGATGTAAAGTACTACTTTTGCTACAATTTCAATAAACTTGACCTCCCGAGCGAGAAGCCTTTTTTTTCGTCACAATAGAGTTGCCCGCGACTCAGTAGAGCTTGCGACTTACTAGGACACAAAAATCAATAAAATACAGGAAATGACAAGATACACTGGATCAACAAGGATGTCACTTTGAATAGGCGTGTCGGGCCCATACATTGTGTATGTCTCATAGGTCTATAGACACTTTCGCCGTGTAAAGATTTTTTGTATTATGTAGGCCTACTATAAAGAGCTACAAGAATGAAAGAGCATAGAGCAAATAGAACGACATGATATAGATAATGAATTCATACTGGTATTATTCTGTGTATTGAGAGCATATAAATGAAGAAATTACATGGTAATGGAAATAAAAACATAAAATGAATAACAGTTAAATGGAGCGCTATCATCTGCTCCCCCAAACTGTTAAGGCTTTGTGTAGTTTCGTATTTACAAATAATCTAAAATCGAAAGAAGGGGGAAAATAGCAATGATAAGTGATCTTTCGGGTTGGAATAGACGCCCCTTTAGATAAATGACGCTTTATTGTAATTATTTTTATTTTTATTATCATTATCCTCATCATTACCACCATGGCCATCATCACGATGTTTTTATTCAGTAAACTTTGTTGTTTGTTGTTGGTAGTGGTTAATGGTACATCGACAAAATAGGCTTATGTGTCCTGTCCATGGGTGTCGATCGGTGTCCACGGATTGGGGGGAGGGGGGGGGGAGAGACTGACACGAATATTGTTCTCTGTGATGGATTTCTTTTTCTTTTCGTTTTCAGGGGAGGGGCAAAATTATTTTTTAAAAAGATGCGAGTGAGCAAAGCGAGCGCGCAAAAAAGACCCCTTTTCTTTCTTCCTTATTTCCTTTTCTCCTTCTTTCTTGGGCGTGATTTTTTTTTTTTTTGGGGGGGGGGGGTGGGGGGGGGGGGGGATCCATGGCCTCCAAGCCCCATGTCCCTATGCAAGAGGGAAGGTTGGGGGGAGGGGGGGGGGGGGGCAGAGCAGTCCTTAGACCGAAGTTTTAACTCTTAACCCGCCGCTGTCGCATTTTTGCAACTAAGGGGTAACGTGCCGCTGTCGCAAATGTGCGACTCAACTATAAATTTTTTACCACTGTTTTTCAAACGGACATATCTTTTTTTGACAAACTACACCATATATCAATCTAAAATTTACACGATCTGAAAGGGAAAACATTGGGCTTTCCAAAAATGAAATAAAACATACATCGTGTCATTTGAAATTTTGCAGTATTTTGCAAATGATTGCAAGACTTGACATATAATTCTTATCAAGAAAAATGTCCAGTCATGAGCGGAGCGGACTGTGTGCACTCATCTGAAAAGCTATGTGTAATCGAGATTCTCTGGGCTGATTGGCTGATGGATCTCGGACAAACTAGCGGCAGAATCAAACGGTTTCGAAGCCTTTTGACGGATAATAAGACCCTCTTGCTTTTGCCTATTTCAGGATGAGGCGCTCTGCAAACGTTACGTAATCATCGTTATTGTTAGCGTTTGTCCTACCTACTTCACAATACTACACGCATGCCCGCCATTGCCATTCATTTTCAAGGTCGGATTATGAAGTGAATGGGTGATCGAAAATGTCTATAGACTCTATAGTTCAGCGTGCAAACTAATGTAACATGAAGAAAAAAGACCAACCCAGAATAAGCGCGCATTGTCAGTTATTTTTGGCTATCCGTCTGGTTCCTTTTCTAATAATTGAACGATTTTTTTTTATGTGTGATGATGAATTGTGTCTTTCAAAAATATCTCCATACTGACCACCATTTGAAAATAATATGTAGTTTTGAAGGCTACGTACAGTATCCACTATCAAACAGTTATTTATCTAACATTATATCGACCGAACGAGCAACTACGGCCAAATCTAACTTGATGCTCGCCTTTAGAAATGATCACCAATGCGACAAATAATAACATATGCATATTTCATATTTATCTATCTATGCTTCTATTTATCTATCTATCTATCTATCTGTCTGTGTTTCCATCTATCCGTCTGTCTATCTATCTATCTGACTATCGATCTATCTATAACCTATCTATCTCTCTGTCGGCCTATCTATTTACATATCTATATATCTAACAAACTACCTATCTCTTCATATAGTTGTATATTCATTAATAGCTGTCTATCTCAATCAATCTATCTATCTATCTATCTATCTATCTATCTATCTATCTATCAATTTCTATCTCTCTATTTAGGTATATATATCTCTGTCTGTCTATCTATTTATATATATATCTATCAAACTATCTATCTCTCGATAAATTTGTAAATTTATCTCATTAAATTTATCACCTTCATGTAATTCTCTCCACCTATCTCTCCAGCGGCAGCAGAAATTATGTTACGTTAACACATTCATTTTAGGAAATATCGCCGTGATAAAACTGGACTCGATATCAAACAGTATCACCAAAAAAATATACGACTCTGATTCAGCCTTCGGATAAGGCCTCGCGCTAGGTACTCGATTTTTCAGATAATTTTTGAATGCTTTATAATGACTTTACAATAAAATATACTTATTTCTTAGTACAATATTTTTACGGAATAATATCTTGTGTGATTCGTGTTTATTTCTCCTCCTGTTTGACCGCAAATCACGAATTCCCGCCCAATTGAATCGAGAGAGTTATGAGGTTGGAGCATTCAAACAACTATACTGAACTATTTCAGAATTGTATAACTACTAAACTTTAGTGTTTCAAAGCGAACTACTAAGTAAATACTGTAAGACAATGAAGAGTAAAAACTGATATCCCCGTCCAATCCGCCGCGCCAAAACAAAAAGGAAGATCTCGAAAAATAGTTTGCGCGATGACTGCCATAGAATACGAAAGGGTATAGTCTAGAAAACCACATACTAGTACAGCATTAAAATGTTACACGGGTAGAAGCAGTGGAAGAATCTATACAACATAACCACAGGTACAGGCCGGCATTGTGAAATGATAACAAAAATAATAAGGAGTTTTGACATCCCTCTGCATTTTATAAAAAAACAAATTCGATCTCACAATTTGTTTTAGGGATAGGTTCGTTTTTTCGTTTCAAATTTTCGCTTCTTTATTTTCCTCCAAATCAATAAAATATCATCAGGTACAACACACACACACACACACACACACACACACACATTTTTCATTGTTTTGAGAATATTACTTTTCGAGGAAAGGGGGGGGGGGTGTCGGGGTTCTCGCGGCACTCCCTTAGAAAACTAAAGAGGGGAAGGGGGTAGCGCAATCCCCCTTAGAAAACTAAAGAGGCTGAACTAGTAAAAGTGCCAATAGTCTTGTTGCGTCTCCTCCTACGTTTTGGGAACTGTTCTAAGTATCATAAGTTTTGTTATCATTTCTCATCATTATAGGATCATGCGTTCATCATCGTTTTGTCTGCGAAATCGTTTGTTATGAAAGCGATGCATTTTATTCTTCAGTCTTTTCTTTGAAGTACATGCATCGGTTGCCAGGTTTAAAAAATGATACAATGATCTGCCCAGCTTGAATTTTTCAAAAGCACGGATTTCCTGTCTTTTCATTGCAGATGAAAAGAAAGCCCTATATCGATTAAGCGCCAACTAATAATCCTCCACTATATTCAATGGAGCTTCAATCCCGGATTCTACCTCAATAATAGACCGGCCCGATAACCTGTATACGCATGAATGACTTGGTGGATACCACGAACGAGACGGCTTACAACATTGTAAGCTATTCAATTTCGGGCCATGTACTGTGTATAACAGCGATCAATCGATAGCGCGCGTGAGTGCTGCATATTATGCACAAAAGCAATAATGTATAAAGCGAGTTCGGAATTCGCTGCTTCTAAAGGAATTATATTCGGCGCAGACAGATCCAGGAAAGGGAATCTAAAGTCTCACAAAATATCATAAACTGACTTGTTTGTGTTTGTATACGAATATCCTCATCGGAATCAACATAAAGTGGAAATGTATGTTATGCTCTGTAAAAATAAACTTTTGCGAAAAGAAAAGTTTGTAAATGAAATAAATATGTACGTTTACGCCCGTAATGCAGTTTCGATACCAGCGTCTGTGTAATATGAAATGCTTTCACTGATAAATTTGGCTTCATGACAAACGCATTTTACACAGACGCACTCGCGATATACAGACAGTAAAATGAACGACATATGGCAGCAATAGTTCTCCCTGATCAATATCCCTAAAGGGACTGGTTTAGACAAATTTTCATTACGTTATTCAGGGCCGTCACCAGCTTTTTTCTAGGGAGGGGGGGGGGGGTGCTTTTTACGAAAAAAAAACACAAAAACACAAAAAACAACGTATGAATATGGATCTACTAATACCGATAGTATTTCGCCTAGATCTTTTTCAAAAGAGCCCTCAAGTATCCCTACCCCCCCCCCCCTGATTTTGTTTTCTTTTTTTTTATTTATTTATTTATTATTATTATTATTTTTTTTTTTTTTGGTCCTTAAGGGGGGTGCGTTCGCACCCTCCGCACCCCCCTGGCGACGGCCATGTTATTCACTATAAAACTATACTTCCGTCACTTGAACATAATTTGCCCGCGCGGAAGGGCCTATACGGAAGTTTAGTGCAGAGGGCTGGAAACGCCATGGTACAGTATCCACCGAATTCGACCAGTGAACTCGACACATGAGTACACGCGCATGCAAATTGGCAGTGCTACATGTACATGCTGTATGCATCAGTGCACGCTAACGCGACGTTATCCTGTGTACACTTCGGGGTTGATATTTCCATAACGTCTCATTCTCTACGATATTTAACTGAAATTGGCGTTGCACTAGCAAAAATAAACATTTAATCGTAATAAGAATCTAATTTAATGATATTTCCCGTCAATGCAATTGTTATACTAACTAGTATCACATTCGTTATTGTAACATTAATCTCAATAGATCTCGATGCAAACGTATGTTAATTTAGATATCATTCATTTGCCTGATTGCAATCTTTCTTTCTCTTTGCTTTCTACATTCTATTATGTAAAAAAAAATGATCGTTCCAGAAGGTTTCTTTCACCACATGAAAGTTGTGTATTGTCTTACTTTCAGAGATTTCTTAATCATTACAGTGAATGAATATCGATTGACAATGTATAACGTTGATAAGTTGTCATATATTCGAAGTTAATATTGTATACTTTAAAAGAAACAACAACTTAACATTAACAATGATTTTGAAATGATTCAACACAATGTACTTGATGCTTCTAGCAATTCTATCATGTCTACTGCAACTAATACACTACGACATAACAACAACAACAACACTAAAATCAACCACACTTGTGACAATAAATTATGGGCACTTCAATGGAAACGTTCTGATTATAATAAGAATTATATATAAATATATATATAGAGAGAGAAAGGTCGACCATTTTCGTTTAGTATTTAAAGTACATGCTTAATCGTGGTTCAACCAATGCGTTACTAATGGTTTCACAATCGTATCATTATACATGATCACGACTGGTATCGGAATAACTCCTCGTGCTTCGATGAGTGTTCATGCTAGGCAAATCATGCAATGTTGTCAATAACATTTGTATTGTGTCATAGCTGTATGGGCAATTTTTCACTTTTTGGTGTTGATATCACTAGTATCAATAATGTGCTGAAAAGATTTGCTAAATATACGGTTAAACCGAAAGGTCAAGGCATGAATATCAAAAAGTGTTTAATCTTATTTTTTCATGAATGAAAATAAGACTTTCGTGAATTCAAATAAGAGTTCTTTATTATTTATCCGTCCGTTCTTGTTTGTACCAGCCATGCACGGTACACTTGAAGGTTGCCGTTGTCTGTGCATTCCGCGTCGTATTCTCAGTTACGCGCCCTAAACTTAGTTGGCCTCTTGCGGAATTGCCGTATTTTATTCCTAATTTTATTATTCATGGTGAGTATAATAAACGGCAAATCCGACTAGAAGCGCTGCACATTCATTGGTGATATATCTCCAAAAAGATGAGTAGGCCTATCGCCCTATTTTCAACATGCGCAAAGAGTTAGCGCATACTCCGGAATACTCCCCAGTTGGACTTCGTGGTCATTGTCTGGTCATCGGGTAAGATGCAGGATGCGATAGCGTTAATGATCTCTCTGATTTACAAAAGAGTCCCCTTCCTACTGAATAGACTGCGCATTGTAAGTGTTACATCTAAGAGCCCCGAAGGTGACGTCATGCGCATGGTTGAGTAACTTTCTTTTTCTTTCACATTTCAGGCTCATGTAATCAGGCAACTACAAGTAGCGTCTCAACGCACTATTTTTGCGATCCTTTTTTGTTCAAGAGGGGGAGAGAGAAAATGCATAATCTATGTTTTGGTACTCTGCACAATGAAAAGAGTGCAGTACATGCTGTTAATTTTGCATGACTAGTTTTGTGTGAAGGGCTGATATACGATGGATCGACTTTATTATTATTATCTGTTAATTTTACGATACAACCGTAGTTTTCTTTCAAGGGCGAGTCTGGATATATTTACAGCCACGACCATGCAATCAGCAGTAATTTGTTATAAAAAAAAAGGGTGCGTGCTTTCTGATAGCCTCGTTGTGATGAGGTAGGCATAACCGTTTCTTAAAGGAAGGTTTGGGATTATTTATACACCACGATGTAGTCAGGATAGATCAGCAGCTCAATTATACATAATGCATTACGGGCTTAAAGAATTAGGGTAAACCAAACGTTTAAAACGTCAAAACAGGATTTATTTGTGGGGTCTGGCCTTGCTTTACTATTAGCTACGATTGAATGCCTGTTCCATAAGGCGGACCTGGTTCTTTTAATAATTGCGATAACCCGACAGTACATTTATTTCATAGGCGGGTATGGTTTAATTAGGCCTGTCAATATTACGATAAACTAGTATTTTCTTTAAAAGGGCGATGCATACACGTTTCAAATGCCACTCCATTTCTGCCAATATTTTTGCCATCCTTTTTGTTAAATTCAAGTGGGGGAGAGAAAATAGATGGTATAATCTTTGTTTTGGTACTCGCCACAATGCAATGTGGGTAGGACGTATGCATTACATGTACCATTTGTAGGGCGGAGATACGATGGATCGCCTTGCCAATTGTGACGATAAACTGGTATAGTTGCTTTCAAGGGAGGGTCTGTGATCTAGTTACAATGCATGGGCAGTTTAAGGTGGGCTTCGCTGATAGTTATGATAGTAGTTTATTTAAAGGACGAGCCTGGCTTTATAAGCTGGGATTGGTTATCGGTTTCAAAAGACGAACCTGGCTTAAAACTTAGATAAGCTGGTTGTTGTTTTTTTCACGGACGGGTCAGGAATTATCAGTAGTTACGATTTTTTTGTTTAACCCCGTCAGTACCAAGCAGTGGTAATCCCATGCCAATTACAACACAGTGTATCGCTTATGGGACTAAAAGGGTAATAGGTCGGGTTGAGCCTTAATATAATGCTTAAGATAAATCCATATTTCCTAAAAACTGATGCGGGTTTTGCCACATAGTTTAGATATTTCTAGTGTTTAAATGTCAGGCCTTGTTTTATTATGTAGCTATTGGATTGATTGCCGTTTTTAAAAGACGGGCCTGGCTTTATCGATAATTACGATGGACTCGTAGTTTATTTCAAGGCCGGTCGCGAATTAGTAATAGTTACAATAAAACAATCAGTTTATTAACAATGACGCGGTTCTGTATATAGTTCCGAAAACGGGTAGATTATCCAACAGGTGGGCCTGCGTTTTGAAGATCTACGATTGCTTACGGTCTCAAAACACGAGCCTGGCTTTATCAATAGTTATGAAAACTGGTATAGTTTCTTCAAAGAGAGTGTTTGGGGTTATTTCATGGTATGACAGTTTTCTTAAAGGACGGGCCGATTGGCTTTATTAATCATTACGATAAACCGGTAGTTTTATTTCAAGGGCTGGTTTGCCTTTATTTTACATTCGCGAACATGCAATCAGCAGTAATTAATTATCAAAGATGGTGAGTGCTTACTAATAGCCAAGTTGCGATGAAGTAGGCATGACCGTCTCTTAAATGGTTGCTCGAAATGATACACCACAATGTAGTTAGGATAGATCGTCAAATTATTATAAATAGGGCGGGCTTTAAGAATTACGGTAAACCAAAAGTTAATCGGGAGTTACGGTAAAATGAACTGTAGTTTCTTCAAAGAGTTTGGCACTGCCTTACCATTAGCTCTGGGCCTGGTTTAATTAGGCATGTGAATACGTTAAACTGGTAGTTTCTTTAAAGGGCGGGTCTAAAAGTTAAAATAAAACAGGAATTTATTGAAAAGGTTGGGTCTTGCTTTTTACGATTGCGTGCTAGTTCCATAATCATTTCGATAAATTGATATTTTCTTAAAAGGGCGGTCCTTACTTTGTGAATACCTCCTATTGACTGCCGATTTAATGACTTGTAGTCCCCGTGAAGAGCGTGTCGGTGTTTATTAGTTATAGCCGTTTCTCAATCAAAATGACGGGTATTTGACTATTAACCATTACGATAAACCGGGAGTTCATATCAAGGGCGGGTCGGAAATAATCAATAGTCATGAAAAATCGGTAGTTTAGTAGCGATACGGCTTACGGTAAAATGCCGGTTTCGAAGTTACGACGAATGAATAGTTTCTTAAAATGATATGGGCGGTCTCTATCAATAGCTACGTACGCTTAACCGGGAGTTCTTGTCAAGGCCGGGCGGGTCGGAAATTCTTAATAGTCATGATAAATCGGCAGTTTATTAAGCGGGCTTAACCAGTTACAGAAAACTGCCGGTTTCTTTACATGAACTTACGATGAGTTAACAGTTTCAACCGATTATATTTATTTAGCCTGTAGCGTGCATTTGCCGATCGGCATAGAATTTTGAGATGGCGATACCTTCGAAAACCTTTGAACGAATTGATAGTTACGTCGAGCAAATCAACTTTTAGTATCTTGCCGTCCATTTGGTATTTATGAATTTAGACGATTTTCTTTGGTGAATTGAGAGTAAATCTTTGATTTGATATCACCATCATATATCATCTTTAAAATATCCGCATAGTCACCCCATCCTATATCTCTGATAGGGACATAACGTAGCAAATATATAAAGCCTGCATGCACATAGTAAAAAAAAAAAAAAAAAAAAATTGCGAGGAAAACAAATTACATGTAGAAATACTTTTATCATATTAGACAGAATGAATTAATCCCCGTCCATTAGAGGAAAGATTATTCATGATTCATGCAACAAATTGAAAACATTAGTAACATTTGATGACGTGTTTGATATGTCGTTTATTGAGTCAAAGTGCCCTTCCACTCGGTGGCTTCATGCACGCCCGAAATTACAGAACTCACTTTATGTACAGTCATTACGAACGAATGCGAGAGTTTTGGTCGTAGAGGGAGCTATTTAGATTTGATCATTCGCTATGCGAATACAAAATAGGAGTGGCGGGAAAGACGGACAAAAGAACGCTGGTATGAATAAGCCTTTGAACTCCACCGTTCCTTTCAACACAAAAGAACGCTGATCAGGAAAGCCGCATTGAAAAGACGCATGGGGTTTTGACAGCAAAAGACGCGGCAGGGACTTTTGACAAGCTGCCTAAGACTCACGCAAGATGAATTTATTTGGTGATTATCTTGCATTTTCTTTTGCTACATCTCTTGAACTGTTGTCATTGACAGAGCAATAAACAATTTCACTGATCATAACAGTTAAAACAAGAGGGGCAGATTTGTGAAAATGTAGGAGAAGTAGACAAATGATTTGAGTAGTATCACTAAGATCCTGTATTGCCAATGTTCATTTTACGCAGGTGAAATTTGTTTTATTTAAGGGGGAGATCTGAATATATCATTCAACATAGCTGAATAGTACTTGTTGTATCTACATGTAGATATTAATAAGGACTCATGTGGAACATCTCAGAAATGTATAATTTCACTGTTAGCATTACCCTACTCATGTGACCATAGCAACTATGAACTGGCTTATTGATCGAACTACTCTTTCTTTCTCTAGATGAGCTAGACAGTGAGACAGAGATGACCGACATAGAGGTCATGGCTAACTACGTCATCCTGAGCTCTCAGGACAGGCTGCAGCTCTCGGTCACTCCCACCTCCCTGACCGTGGTCAAGGATCTGGCCGAAGCCTTCAACACGGTGCCTGAGCCTCAGCTGCAGGTGTGAACGAATAAATGCATGAGTAAATGAATGTTGAGTACTGAGTACTGAGTGTTGAGTGTTGAGTGTTGGGTGTTGAGTGTTGAGTGTTGAGTGTTGGGTGTAGAGTGTTGGGTGTTGAGTGTTGGGTGCTGAGTGTTGAGTGTTGGGTGTTGTGTGTTGAGTGTTGAGTGTTGAGTGTTGAGTGTTGAGTATTTAGTGTTCAGTGTTAAGTGTTTAGTGTGAAGAGTTTAGAGTTTATTGGTAAGTGATTAGTGTTCAGTGTTCAACACGGTGCCTGAGCCTCAGCTGCAGGTGTGCCTGAATAAATGCATGAGTAAATGAATGTTGAGTACTGAGTGTTGAGTGTTGAGTGTTGGGTGTTGGGTGTTGAGTGTTGAGTGTTGGGTGTTGGGTGTTGAGTGTTGGGTGTTGAGTGTTGGGTGTTGGGTGTTGAGTGTTGAGTGTTGAGTGTTGAGTATTTAGTGTTTAGTGTTAAGTGTTTAGTGTTCAGAGTTTATTGGTAAGTGGTTAGTGTTCAGTTTTCAGTGTTCAGTGCTGCATGTTTGTTGAGTGTTGAGTGAATGATTCCGTGAATTGGTTGGTAGGCGAGCAGATTGGTGGTGGGTGATATTGTCCACTGTATGACTTTACAGACAGTACATGTACCTGTTTAACCAGAAAGCAATTCATCATGAACAATCAACATAAATCAAGATTTTTGTATGTGTGTACAATATTACGAGATGACTCCTTATTGAAGGATGTGTCTCTCAGAAAATCATGACCAAGGCCTTGTTGCATAAAACTTACCATTAATGGTAACTATGCCATCAATGGTAACTACCATGGTAACATCACTTGACAGCCAAGCAAATTCAATGTTTCCATAAGAGTTGCCATTGGGAGCAAAGTTACCATCAATGGTAAGTTTTATATTGCCATCAGACATGTGTCTTGTATCACTGTATGTTGTATTTGAAGAACCAAGGAAAACAAAAATTGAATGAGCTTTAATGGAAAGCTTCTTTTCAGATCATGAAGACTATTTCAGAAGCTTCAACGAAAATCATCAACACAACGGGTCTGAATGCAAGACTACTAGTGCCTTCATCTTTCATAGTAAGTAGACTGCATTCTCACCAGAGCCCCCAATAGCCAGTGGGCTAATGCCTGGACCAACCCACTTAACCAGCTCTTACAGAGTTAGTTGACAAGCCACTGGAGTGTAGGCAGCTCTCTGTTTACTGGTTTATCATAAAGAGACGATAATTATGTTATGCATTGCGAAGATGTCTGATATCGCAATGTACTGTACGTCTTGCTACAACATTTGCTTGCATGCATAGCGCAGAGACAAGTTCATGCATGCTGTACAGGATGACATGGGCTATACTACATGTACATTACATTTATTTTTAACAAAATCCTCATTTTTTTTTTACTGGGGGGGGGGGGGAGGGTGAAAAATAAGTTCTTCTCCTCGCAGAATAATTGTTTGGGTTTGTGAAGGTTAGCATCTCTAGTTAACTCTTTGCCCGCCACGCACACTATCTCCCCTGCGCCACATTAATTTCAGGGTGCCACATTCAGAGGGGTTTTGCATGTACTGTCTTATTCAACTTGCAATAACTTTTTATTGGTTTGTAGTGATGAAAAAAATGTGTCGCAAAGTCTAAAAGAAATTAATACTCTTGCCAATGGTATCATTTTTGTCATGTATAATATCATAAATTCTGAGAATTATAACTTTACATTCTGTCTCCAAATTATCGTTTTGGAGGCTATTTAATACCTCTTATATTCAATATGTCCTAATGAAAGTTATTCTCTAAGTTAGTTCATAAAAAAGATGTGTTCTTTAGCTTTCATTACATACCGAACCCATGTCTTTATGGGATAATGAGCCAAGCAATTTAGGATTTAAATTGGTCATTCCAAAAGAGTAAGCTAACAATGAAGTAAACTCCTCTATTGAAATTGACCCTGGGTACTTCTCAATAGACTTCCTGTCCTGAAAGACTTCCTGCCTATTGATACTTTGATCCCCTTATGCAATACACGCGTCGCTATTGTATGTGTGTCCGCACAATACAATTAAATGCGTTCCGTATGCATTGTGCGCGAAATGTGACTTGAGTCGAACTTGGCAGCCCGCTGTATGTGCCGCAAGTCGAACGAAGCGGGCAAAGAATTAACTCTCTTGTTACCATTGGCATGAAGATGTGTAGTAAGTCAGTGGGGTTTCACTGCCTGGTGATGTGTTGAATCTCTACTTACCATTGGCATGAAGATGGGTAGTAAGTCAATGGGGCTTTCAAGGCCCGGTAATGTAAGGATTGGCTCTCTCATTACCATTAGCATGAAGATGTGTAGTAAGTCAAAGGAGTTTTCAAGGCCCGGTAATCGAAGGGTTAAAGGAAGTCATCTCTGTTTTGTTTGTAGGAAACCTCTGAGGCTGAGGGGATCAGCCTGGTGCCCATTAATGGGGGCCTGGTGGCCCCCAGCAGGGTCCGCCATACCTCCACCACCTCGGAGGACCAGGTGTCCCACCAACAGGCCCCCCACGACGTCGACTCACCGGACATGGCCACCACAGAAGAGCCCCACGAAATAGAAGGGTAGGGCTCACATTGCACATTGGTCCCTTGTATACATGTTCTTTCCTTAAGTACTGCGATGTTTATTGTGTTGTATTGTTATTGAACTGTTAAAATACTTTGGAAAACTTCAGAGCCTGGTGGGTGTTTCACCAAGATGTTCGTAAGTTACGAACGACTTTACGCACGACTGGTGATCCCTTATTGTGCTGAATGTGATTCACAATGAACAAAACGTGGTATCGCATTTAGCACAAGAAGGGATCCCCAGTCGTTCGTAAAGTCGTTCGTAACTTACGAACATCTTGGTGAAAAACCCCCCTGGTATGAAAGCAAAATAGATTTGTGTTGCTTTCTCAATATTTTGTCAATCTTGCAAAATGTTGATGGTATGATACAATGTGTTGCTTGTTTGCTATTTGATTTTCATGTCCTTTATGTTGCATATTTTTGATTTTTATTCTTTTTCTTTTTAGATGAAGCCATAGTTTGCATGTAATACCCACAATAATTTCTATGACTTATATCCAGGATAAATCAAGTTGAATTTTTATTTGAATTTGTAAGCGGGAGGACATACGGTAGCCTTGTGCGTACAAGCTCTCTTACATTTAGTCTACATGAATTGTCCTTATATCTCTGTGACATGCTTGTGTATGCAATGTTTAATGTTTTTCTTTGATCACTGTTTTTTTTTGTCATTATCTCTCACTACAGGCTGGATGAGCTGGATGAGTTAGTGAAGCCCTCTAAGTACTGTCGAGGCAAGTCGCACGTCTCCTGCGTCTCTGCCGATGAAGCGGACAGCGGGACCCATGATGTCAACCAGAACGGCGTCACGCTAGAGGTACCATGAAGAGGAGTTAGAGAGTATTTTGAAGTAGTGGGAGAGAGAGAGTTAAGGAGTGAGAGAGCGTGAGGGGGGGGGGGAGAGAGAGAGAGAGAGAGAGAGATAGAGAGAGAGAGGGAGGGAGTATGGTAGGGAGGAAAGAATGATGGAGTGAGAGAGAGTGAGGGAGGGAGAAGAGAGAGAGAGAGAGAGAGGGTGGGAGGAAAGGAGAGAGTGAGGGAGTGACAGGGAGAGAGAGAGTGACAGGGAGAGAGAGTGGGGGTGTGATAGGGAAGGAGAGAGTGAGAGAGATTGAGTAGGGGAAGGGAGGGAAGAAGGGAGTGAAGGAGAATTGGAGAGAAAGACTGAAAGTGGGGAAAGGAGAGAGAGATAGACAGATAGAAAGACAGAGAGATATATCAATTTTCAATTGATACAATCAAATGCAGTTAGTGGGGAAGGGAGAGAAGAATAAAGTAAGGAGAGAGAGATGGAGAGAGACAGAGACAGACAGACATACAGACAGAAAGTGTGAAAGGAGAGAGAGAGAGAGAGAGAGAGAGAGAGAGAGAGAGGGGGGAAGACAGAGATAGATAGCAATTTCCAGGTGGATGCATTCAGATGCAGTCATTTCCATGGATTTGTACACATTGATTGCAAACACTGACTGCAAATGATTGTAAAGGGGAGGAGAGAAGGTAGAAGACAGCGTGAGAGAGAGAGAAAGAGAAGAGGATGGATATGAAGGTGAAATGGGCAAGGAGTGAGGGATGGGAAAGGAGATGGAAGGACAGAGTTAGGAACGGACGGAGGGAGGAAAGACAAGAGAGAGAAAGAAGAGAGATGAAGTAAATGGTATTAAATTATGCATACAGTTTTGAAAAAAGCAAGAAAAAGAGAACATTCTTTCAATTCCTGCCCTGACCTGAAAAATGCAAATTAATACTTTAAATTAGATAGATGTGTGTATTAGTAGAATAGAAAGCAGAAAATGCCAAATTTCATGCAACTGTTTTTATGTGAAATCAGCTAGATCGTAGTATTTATAGTACAGCATCAACTCTGTTGAGAATTTCACTTAAAGTGAAAAGGGGTAAATCTTCCTTTGTAGTAAATCTGTCTTCAAGTAATCTTAAGCATATTTCCTTTTTTTATATACTACATGATTATATACCCTAGATACATTTAGAAAGCATTAAATTTCATTTATGTACTAACATGTGATTTCCCCATAGTGTTTAACTGTGTAACTCTCGGCTTCATACACCCGGTTCCCTTTTAATAGACAGATTGACGTTCTAAAACTAATAATATATTTGTATAACATAATGTGTTGATGAAAGTATAAAGGATATGTAATGTAAACTATTTGGATAATGGTATATGTTGCTTCATGTCTTTAAATGATATGTTTTATTTCTATAAATTTAAACTTATTGTGGTCCTGTTATAATCATTGTTTTATAAGTAATCTCCATAGAAATGAGTTTGATTAATGAATTTGTTAAAAAAAATTAAGCAGAGAAGGGGACCAGGCCAGATCTGTAATTTTGTATTAAATGCCTTCTGGGCAGCGACATTACCACATTCTGGTGATGATGCAATACTTTTGGAACCGACACATCTTTCCTCTTATTATTTTTTTAACAGATCAATCTACTAACAGTATTACAATGTCTCTACAAAAACATTCATGTCATTTAATCATATATGGCTCATTGTCATAAAACCATTGAATAGTCTTAAATTAGGTTTAAAACACTTTCTAACACTTCAAACTTTATTTTTATGCCTCCGCCACGAAGTGGCTGGAGGCACGAGCTAAAATTCCATTTTGCAATAAAATTGTGTTGTATGCTTTTATAATAGCTAAAATTACTGCAATACCTGCTGATATTTGATACATCAACAATCCCCCCCCCCCTCAAAAAAAATACAAGAAAAAAACAAGTTAAAAAACATAGAAATATATAACAAATTAAAAAAAAATAGAATACAAAAGAAAATAAAACAGGTATTTGAAATTGTTGCTTTATAAACTTTTAGTATAAGAATAAGTTTGCAACAATATTAAAACAAGTTTCCAGCTCCAAAACTGTTTAATTGATTTGATGTTAATTAAAGTATAATGTATGCATATGATTAACATGAAATTGAATAAGTACTAAAACACATTGAATTTTAACATAAAACTTTCGCAAGCATATTCTTTCTCACATGTTCCACTGGGGATAGGGGGTGGGGGGGGGGGGGAGGGCCCTTTAGGCTCCCCCTCCCCCCGTCTTTCCAGCCTGCAAAATACCCCAGTCTTTTTATGGTTAAGACAACTGACAAACTTAACAATATATAGGACTGATATTACTATAATCACTCTATGTTATTCATGAGACCTGAATTTGGTGAGTAAGTTTCTTCATTACCATGGGTGGCGTACGGTGGATGTGTAAATCTCATCTCTCCCCCCGATAGGTGGACGGCTTTCGCTCGCTGACCAATCTCATTCCAGATACGGCAGGGACCAGTCTCTATCCCCTTTCTCCTTCCTCTTCTCAGGCAAGTACTAACCCTCTGACGTTTAGAAGTGGTTCCAGTCTATTCATTATAGTGGTGTGTTTTCACTATGGAGGAAGATATGAAGATAGGTCCAGCTGCAGTGTACAGTCATGCTCTTTTTTCTCTCTCTCTCTTTTTTTCAATCTTCCACATTTGAAAAATTGTTTTGACAAATACTAATTGGTTAATTTTTGAAACATCAATATCTATTCACCAACAATGACATAACATTACTGGATTTCAATACATTAATGTATCATATGAGACATTCAGGATGTATTGATATCTACATTAAGTTCGTGGTATACTATTGCAGGTCTCAGTTCTGATATGATAACAATTTGGTAATAGTTTGTTCATTTATATATCATTTGCATGTCATTCTTTAGTTTAGACATTAATGGTTGCGTTGTGTGTTTTTGTTTTTTTCATCTTTTGTGTGCATACAGGTAAGTATTTGTTTGTAGTTATAGATATCTGGCTTTTCATTCAAATGTTACAATTATTTATGCATAATATGTGGAGAAGAAGTAAATCCTTCTATGCATATTAATATAGATTCAAGAAAAACAATCTTTGTTTACCCCTGCCCCCTCTTCTCCCCCAGTGACATTCACGAAGCTTCCTGTGATTCCTTTTGTAATCAATCTCTCTTAAAACCATCTTTAGCATTATCTGAATTCTTTGCATAATACAGATGCAATCATTTTGAAATAGTTCATTTCATTCAGTGTGTATATGCAGATAGTTATTTGAAATTTAATCTATTTTGTTATTCTACACATTCTTTCTATTTCACCCTTGGCTAGGAGTCCATCCATAAGACCATCATCATATATGTTCAAGCTTCTACTTGTCAAATGAAAGACATTTAGAATGTCAATAAATATATCATACACCTGGGGCATGATGCATATAAATGTTTTCAACTATTTTGAGTTACCATCGATGGGAACTGCCATAGCAACAGCAGGAAAGCAGAAAGCCCAATGGCAGTTACCATGGCATATACTGTACCATTAATGGTAAGTTCGAACAATTCAAAATATATATGCAACAGGGTAATGTACATGTAGTGCCAAAGAAATATATCTGTGTGATTCCAATTTCATGAACAGTCAAACTTAGTTCCAGATTCCCCAATACTTGTACAAACTACATGTATGTGTACTTGCATCTTTTGTATGATTGTAGCAAATTGAAAATGTTCTTTCTTCCATGGCTGTATAAAGGGGCAAATAGGATTGATCTAATTCTCATATCCTCCTTTCTGCCGTACAGTCTGACAAAGTCTACGCCATTGTCCGTGAAGTCCAGATCAGCCACGGCAAAGAGAGGATCATACTCAGGTCTCCACTTCAGGTGAAAAGAAAACCATATTCTCTTCATCATTTACCTACATTGATCATACCTCCACCTACAAGCGGCCGATAGCACTAAGCTTGAGGGGTATCCAACTGTCTGCGTGTATGTCCAGATTATAATCTTGTTTACACAATAACTCAAGAATTATTTTACCAATTTTCATCACACTCATAATACATGGGAGGGCAATAACCTACGAAATGGATTATATTATGAATCATTTAGTGGTAAGCAAAGACCTTTGAGCGCTGCGAAGCAGTGTAAGACTGATCTCTCTCCGAAAAAGCTGTAGTACGACATTATTCATATTGTCATGATCATAATAATAAATATTATTACTTTCATTAAGTTTTTATATTTAGAGTGTTAGAGCTAATGACAGAAGTTACTTGAAGTATAATTCTTATAACATTTTATTTAGTACTTCACCAGTATTGCACCCCCCCCCCTCCCCCACCATAGAACCACTGTAGTACAATGATGTGCATAATATTTGCATACATAACAAAACAGTCTGTACATGTACTTATTCTTTGATTACATCCTCATCACCATCACTTTTATCTGCCCTTAACTCTTAACTTGCCGGGGGTAAAACCCCTCTGTGCTAGAGGTTTTCTCTATTACAGTTTGGGCGCAAATTTGCGACAGTGGCACGTTACCCCTTAACCGCAAAAATGCGACAGCGGCAGGTTAAGAGTTAACAGGTGAAGAACCATTGTGCAATTCTCATTTGTTACTTACATATGCATATTTATCATCAAGTCTGTTCACAAAGTTGGGAACCCTTCTTGAGACAATTTATCATAACTTTTAAAATATGACTTATCTAAAGTTGAGCATTTGATGTAATATTTGTGTTACCTTCATGAAGCATTTAAAGATCTAAAGACCTTTTGTTTTATCTTACTTTTCAAATAATATTAGAAATTGTACAAAAATTAGGGTTCTGGATGTAACACGGACACGGTGTCCGTGTTACATCCGCAACTGTTTATTTTTGGTTTTACAGCAAATCAGTAATACCAATCATGATAAGTATTGGTGTGGTGTAACTATGGGGTACATGGCTGATGCAATGCAACAAAAATAGGAACAAAAAAATACTTTATTCACTGACTTTTGAAGAACTGGTTGTGGATGTAACGGTTTCCAAAATGGGTCAATTTTTGTCACACATTTGGACACCATTACATCCACAACCATTTCATGGTCATCTCCATCTGCAGGTGAAGAACCACTGCCTGGTGGTGGCAGGTTAAGAGTTAACTGGTGAAGAACCATTGTGCTATTCTCATTTGTTACTTACATATTCATATTTATAATCATGGTTATCTCCATCTGCAGGTGAGGAACCATTGTGGAATGCTCATTTGTTATTTACATATTCATATTTATAATCATGGTCATCTCCATCTGCAGGTGAAGAACCATTGTGCAATTCTCATTTGTTATTTACATATTCATATTTATAATCATGGTTATCTCCATCTGCAGGTGAAGAACCATTGTGGAATGCTCATTTGTTATTTACATATTCATATTTATAATCATGGTTATCTCCATCTGCAGGTGAAGAACCATTGTGGAATGCTCATTTGTTGTTTACATATGCATGTTTATGATCTCCATCTGCAGGTGAAGAACCATTGTGGAATGCTCATATGTTATTTACATATGCATATTTATGATCTCCATCTGCAGGTGAAGAACCATTGTGGAATGCTCATTTGTTATTTACATATGCATATTTATGATCTCCATCTGCAGGTGAAGAACCATTGTGGAATGCTCATATGTTATTTACATATGCATATTTATGATCTCCATCTGCAGGTGAAGAACCATTGTGGAATGCTCATTTGTTATTTACATATGCATATTTATGATCTCCATCTGCAGGTGAAGAACCATTGTGGAATGCTCATATGTTATTTACATATGCATATTTATGATCTCCATCTGCAGGTGAAGAACCATTGTGGAATGCTCATTTGTTATTTACATATGCATATTTATGATCTCCATCTGCAGGTGAAGAACCATTGTGGAATGCTCATATGTTATTCACATATGCATATTTATGATCTCCATCTGCAGGTGAAGAACCATTGTAGAATGCTCATTTGTTATTTACATATGCATATTTATGATCTCCATCTGCAGGTGAAGAACCATTGTGGAATGCTCATATGTTATTTACATATGCATATTTATGATCTCCATCTGCAGGTGAAGAACCATTGTGGAATGCTCATTTGTTATTTACATATGCATATTTATGATCTCCATCTGCAGGTGAAGAACCACTGCCTGGTGGCGGTGCAGCTGTTCTACAAGAAGCTGGACCTGCAGACCCTGCAGGGGGCCATCATCCCCGGCCTGGACGACGAGGAATTCACCAGCCTGGGCATCCTACAGCCTGGCGAGGTCATCGACATCCCCCTCATCGTGGCCTACCACGCCGGCATCTACGCCTGCCCGCTGGACCAGGGGTAAGACCACGTGGGCGAGGCCATCGGACCCGAGGAACCGACTCGATGGCCGACTGATTTCAATCAATTGCAGTCGAGTGTTTGCATTCTAATAATTGCATTCAAATGATAGCGTGCAATTATGTACAAATGTATGAAACTAGCTGACAAGACCCAATTATGACTGACTGCAATCTCTTGAAATCAATCGTTTGCAATCACATGGTTGCATTAAAATTATTTCATTGAAATTTTTACAAATGTATGGAAGTAGCTGAAAAGACCCCACTCCTATGAGTGATGTAAAGGATTGCAGTCAGTCGTTTGTATTGACTGGATTGCATTCAATTCTGTACAAATGTATGGAACTAGCTGTGTACTGTATATGCATGTCCCTTTCATACAAATAATTCTCAATGGGTATGTACACGAGAAAGCCCATTAATATATGTAATTTCATCCCAGCTGCCATTATAGACAGCATACATGGTGAATCTAAACAGGTCCCCTCCCCAGACACACTTGCATACTGCATATGCATGCCCCCTTCACACCAATAAAGTGATCTCAGACTACCTGCCATTTCACATTGCATAAATGGTGGATCTGAACAGGTCCTCTCCCCAGACACACTTGCATATACTGTATATGCATGCCCCCTTCACACCAATAAAGTGATCTCAGACTGAACCCTGCTGTTCATAGGTACGGAGTCTGTGAGAAGCCCATCCTGTGGAGAGAGCTACAGGAACCTGCCGAGATGTCGTATCTCTGCCCGCCCCTCAAAAGGGGCGCCCTTCCACCATTCTACTTCAAGGTCAGTGTCCTGCGGAAACGGGTAGTGCTCAATGGTTTTTATAGAAGGTAATATTTCATATTTAAGGGTCTAATGAATCTGTCCTTTTCCACATACCAGGGTCCTTTATCACTAAGAGGGAGTTGCTATCTGGAGCAACTTTGCGATTGATTGCAAAGTTGCTTTGTATTGCAACCCCCCGTATCACAAAAAATTACTGAGATCTATTGCAGGAGACATGCTATGTTCTACATTATATTATAAGAAGATGCTGTTAATTCAGAATTCATACAAAATTCTGCCTTAAGAACCTACAAAATCTTCACAACAGTGTTCAAAATGATAATGAAAATAACCTACAAAATGTATAGTTGTTAGACATACACTGTACAATTATTTTTTTAAGTGACCTAATAATGTTCCTTTTCTTCCACAGGTGAAGAGGGAAGATGAACAGTTTCTTAAACAAAGTAGTTCATAACATTTGGTATGTACAGTTGTAAAACATATGCTTGTGCATTTTAGAGACTCAATCTTTTTTCGTTCTGTTGACCACAGGTGAATAGGAAAGATGGACAGAACACAAAACTTGATAACCTATGATACGTACAGCTGTGAGACACATTCCTCATTGTTTTTAGAGACTCAGTCTTTTTGTTTCATCTACTGCAGGTGAAGAGGAAAGATGAGAAGTTCCCAAGACCGGAGGGGTTGGAGGACGCCCCTTGCTTCACCCTCAACATCTACCCGCCTGTCACCCTCCACAACTACCTCCCGTACGATGTCGTCTTCACATTAGAGGTGAGGATGCGGTGCTGAAACCTTTATGTACCATTCACAATACTGCTCCAAGTGAATTCTCCCTATCGCATATAGCCGATATCAAGTGATATCATCTCGCGATACCAATATGTGAGCGATTGCTCTTGGGACGTATGCTTCTGGTAAGAGTTTGGTACGGTTTCTATTCACGAAATAACGCACAGAATCTGTAATTTCAACCCTCTTAAACCTCGTAATATGAGAATGGAAGGGTTGTTACATGGACGAAGGACTTGAACAAAATAGCATTAATCACTCACGGTGATGTTTCTGCCTACCTCAACTTTGATTGTGAATGGACTAATGAAAGAATGAAAAGACACAAGCAAGACAATGGCTATAGAATGTTCATGAACCAAAAGTTCAGATCCCAAGAATTAAAGGTAAAAAAATTAGAGCGCCACATGCGTTCAGATTCAGAGAGCTACATAGGGAAATTTGTATGTAGTACGAATAGAAAACGGCATCAGTGACCCAGAAAGAGTTCATCCCTCAATAACTTTATGAACATCCCTGATGATGTCGTCTTCACATTAGAGGTGAGGGTGCAGTGCTTTTGCTTGCCAAACAAACTACTGACTGCTAGACAAGAAGTTTGTGAAATACTTTCCTTGTGGTGTACAACATCTGTGTTCCGTTCAGAAAGTCCTACAAAATTATGATAATCATTATGATATGAAAACAGATTTATCTCTTACAGTGAATGTACCTTCATCAACATTTAAGGTCCGTTTTTCCCACTTTGTGGGGTTAGATCATTCATTTCCTTGATATGGCTCTCCTCCATACTGTCCTGTCATTTGGGTCAATATGAGTAATGTTAAACACTTTTCTATCTTCTTTGTTTCCTTCCACATCTTGCGAGGTCATTCACACTTTCAGGTACAAACATATTTCAAGTTTGAATTCTAGTGAAAGGGCTTCATTGAGTAATTTCAATTTTGGAGACAAATTTTAGGCGTACACCTCATAGGAAGGAACATGTGCTCCATCTTCTAAACTAACAAAGACACATGATATCTTAAGTTGTCTACATCTTACATGACCAGCTCTGCTAATATTAGGATGGAGAAGATGGAATGACTCCACCTAGAACGATTTATGATGAAGCACAATGAAGAAGAAAGGAAATAAGAATTCCATTGTGAATTTATATATTTTATTCTGCAGGAGACTGGGCTGAAGTTTCTGCTGAAAGGAGACAAGATGGCGATTTACTCCACAGATCTCACCGAGCCTCAGAGCATGAAAATACAGGTAAGAGTCTCAGAGAAAGTCCCTTCGAAACTCTCCCTACCACATATAGGGTGAAAGCCATCCCATGATGCGTTTTAATGTGCCCTTTGCATTACAAAGTAATAAGATTGATTGATCAGTCTGTTAGAAAAATAAGCAGGGAAACATAATATCACGCAGGGACTTGAGTCCGCAATCTACTGCTTGCCGGGCAGCGACACTGTCCGCCAGGCCATTGCTTGGCTTATGATAATGACACAATACTCTAAAACAATTACCCAAGGCTTCCATTATTCTCCATAGTCATAAGATTGATTGCTCTGTTAGAAAAATAAAAATAAAAACTGTACATGACTGCAAATCAGACTTGGGATAACTTTGCTTTAGATCATAAACAAACTACGAATTAGACCAAGGGACTGGAGGGGAGTCTCCAAGTAATCTTTGAAACACGCATCCGTCAATAAAAAGATTGATTGGACTGTTAAAAAAAAAAAAATCTGTACATGATTGTGGAAATTAAACTTGGGATAACTTTGCATTAGACCATAAGCAATGAGACCAAGTGACTGGAAAGGAGTCTACTAGTAAGCTTTTAAAGCATGCATCCTTGAAATGGACACAGGTCAAGCAGTATCTGGCAGCAAACTGGGAGGGGCATCTCCCCGTCTCCCGGGAGATGAAGACCACCGAGTCCATCACCATGGCAACCAAGCAGGTGCACTCGGACCAGCGCAAGTACCTGACCCTGTGGGCGCACAGCACCAGCGAGGGAGGCTCATGGGATATCTTCCTCTACTCCCCCTATTGGTTCGTCAACAAGTCCGAGCTTCCCGTGGAGATCAGGGTAAGCTGCCATGTTTCAAACTGTTTTGGGTTCATCTTGAAAGTTGTATTTAGCAGCTCCATGTATTGTGGAGTGTAGCCACTACATTGCATTTGCTTGTTTGAAATGAAGAGAGACTGAACATGTGATCATGGCACAATGGGTCTGCCATGAGTATAGGTTCTTTTAAAGAAAAAAAATCACCCTGAAGATAAGTTGGTTTCAATCAGAGCAGAAACTTGAAAGAAACATATTAGTGAAGGTTTAACGAAAATCTGTCAGAGGATAAGAAAGATCTGGTCTTTTAAAATGTCAATGTTGTGATCACATGCTAGGTACTCACCAACATGTTCTGTGCTGTATGATTCCATAAATTGATCTTTTTCTTTTTTTTTGATGAAAAAAGAGATAAAAAAAGAGGTACATGTACAATGTATGTGTGTGAAAATGTGTTTCTAATTATGTATCAAATTCACAGATAAAATGATGCATATCTCTTTGAGGAAATGGGCATTTTCAAACACAATTTTACAACAGAGAGCACCTCGCACATGACGTCACAAAATCAAAACTTTAAAACATCATAACTTTCATATCCTTTGATGGATTTTCATCAAACCTTCACTAATATATTTCTTCTTATTTTTAGGGTGGACTATCCCTTTAATCTTGTCCACTTATCTCCCCTTTAGTGGAACCTGAAATCACCTGACTGCAGTCAGCACATGGAAGTTGATTGCAGGTTCATCTGTGCCTTTGAGATGCAAATGTGGTACCAAGTCACAGAGTATTTTTTTTGTGCCATGAGATTAAGTACAGTCAAACCTGTCTTAGCGGCCACCTGTCTATCGCAGCCAACCTGTCTATAGTGGCAAGTAAAATAATTCCCCCGGAGAAAAATAATGTGTTAAAGAACCTGCCTATAGCAGCCACCTGTCTATGCAGGCTACACTTTTTGTTTCCCTTGGGTGACCAATATAGACAGGTTTCACTGTATACCAATTGGTGAATCAGTCATAGGAGTTGCATGCCTATAGCCACTTGGGTATTAAATGTTTATTTATATTTATGCAGGCATCTAGGTCAAGGAAGATCTACAGCACACACTCTCTCAGCGATCCCATTCTCTTCACATTCTCAAACTCAAAGAGGAAAAAGGTAAGTACTCTTTTATAATCCATCTCTTCTTTATCACTCTTTCCTTTCCCTTTTCCCCGTTTTCACCTTCAAAGTGAGTCAAATATCCTGAAAGAATGCAATTTATTTGAGTATTGAAATATGTATTATTTTCTAAATAGGATTAAATAGTACACTCTTACCATGGAAACATACAAAGTGATATTTTCTCTTGTTTTGTTGACTGCTTCTTTGATTATAATTACATTGAGAAATGCTACAAGCACAAGTGTAATGTACAGGTGTAATTTTTTTTTCTGGTACTTTCCGTAGTAGTAAGATTGGATGGTAAAATCTGTGAGAATAGTTAGCAGACAAAGAGTCAATGACTATGAATTGATATCAAACTGACCATATCATCCGTCCGTCTCTCTCTCTCTCTCTCTCTCTCTCTCTCTCTCTCTCTCCGCCAGGCCAAGCTGCGTGTGTTTGACTCGGCCTGGTCGTCCTCCTTCTCCTTGGACACAGTGGGCAGCTCAGGGGTGGTCACCTGCAAGGATGAAGACCACGACAGGACATATCATGTAAGTCGCAGCTTGACCATCATGATCACTTTACTCCATTCTGACAGTAGATGACACAATTTAGCCATGATTCTGCTGTTGTAAGGCCTTCGACTGGAAATGTGACGTCATCTTTTCGTACAAATCTAATAACAGGGTCCTGCGGTTCAGTCAATCACAGAGTTGTACAAACAAAAGGATAAAACAGCAGCAGAAAACAAAATGAGAGCAAGTATAAGAGGAAGAAAGAGAAATTCATAGACATTGAAAACAATAGGAGGAGGGGAGGGGAAGAAAACGGAGTAGAGCAAAAAGAAAAACAGTTGACACCCTTGATTTAAGGAAGGGAAGGAGGCCATGATATCCATGAAATTAAATATAAATGTGAATGTATCTGAAAATTCTTGAGTCAATATCTGTTGAAATTTGTCGTCACATTGCAGTTCTGGCTGGACATTCGGATCTCTCATCTGCCTTTCACCAAGCTGGTCACTCTCACACCGTACTTCCTGGTTCACAACAAGACTGACCAGGAGCTGTCCTACGCAGAAGATGGGGTCAAGGCCGGAGTATGGGTCAACATCAAACCAGCAGAGGTCAGCCATAGGGTGTAGGGTATAGGGTGTATGGTGTAGGGGTATAGTGTAGGGTGTAGACTACAAGATTGTCCAGGAGCTGCCCTATGCAGATGATGGGGATATGGCTGCAGTATGTGTCAAGATCAAACCATCAGAGGTCAGCCATAAGGTGTAGGGTATAGGGTGTAGGGTGTAGGGGTATAGTGTAGGGTGTAGACTACAAGATTGTCCAGGAGCTGTCCTATGCAGATGATGGGTTTAAGGCTGCAGTATGTGTCAAGATCAAACCATCAGAAGTCAGCCATAGGGTGTAGGGTGTTAAATGTAAAGTGTTGGGTGTAGGATAAAAAATGATAAATGTGCGGTGTTGATTCAACGATGTGTCATGTTAAGTGTTGGTGTGTAGTGTAGAGTTAGTGTAGGGTGTCGACAATAACTCTTACCAAGATTCTCTTACACAGAGAATGTGATATTCTTTTTACTTCAACCTAGTACAAGCTTGAAGTAAGCCAACTATAAACACCGGATGTAATTTCAAGGCACAGACTAATGACGCTCCTTTGAATAATACCCACAGGTGCTTCCATTTTGGCCGGGGTCTGATTCGATGAAGCTGATACTGAGAAGGTCAACGACCCCAGATAACCTGAGCTCACGACCTTTCCTCATCGACACTCCATCCTGCACAGTACTACGCATGGAGAGAGGGGTGAGTGTATGTCTGTCAGGTCAAGTAAATTCAGTTCAATGCTTAATGATAAAAAGGTTTGTGCATGGCAGTTGAAAACTGAATTTCATATGTAGATCTAGTTTGAAAACATATAAATGTATAGATAACAGATACAGGAACAGAGTTTTCAAGACATGAATTTATAATAAAGAATCATCAATGCCAATATTATGTCAATATACAGTGTATATGCATATAAGTCAATATCAAGCTAAAAATACAAAGATGCAAATTTTATACCAAAAGATGTATGCTTCACTACTCACGTCTTCTTGGTAGGCTTGTGTATTTGGGACATGATAAGAAGAAAGTAAGGACAGGAGAGGGGAAGATGTAAAAGAACAAGAACAAGGGGAGGAAAGATGAAAAGGAGAAGTTGGAGGAGGAGAAGTAAAAGAGGAAGTGCACTTTATTTTCTTAAGGCCATACTGAAGTGTGCAATGTTATACTTGTACATGCATGTACAGTGGGATATGCATAGTTGAAGCTTCATAAAGAACTAATTCACAACTAGGATAATTTGTGCCATAATGGTGGCAGCCATAAGAGCTGATGGATGCGCAATGTGTGAGAAGAAGAATGATTCATTGCCGTTTAATTTCAGACTGGCATCACAGTGCAGGTAGAGGGCGGTGTTCAGGAGCCAACCACAGTCACCTTCCTAGCCTACACAGCTGGCCACTCACCCATCAGGTTAGACAACCTGTGTGATGACGTCAACCTCAGGATCAACCAGAAGTAAGTTGGCCAATAACAGTAGTAATAACTACAAGTCTCTTACATTGTTGATGATATGATAATATGTAAAGTAAGCAAATAGTCAACGTCGGTGAAGGTGATGGGACGAACCATCACTTCCGAGGCGATCTGGATGTAGCTTTCTTTCCGAAGCGCAGCTGAGGAAAGATAGCATATACATTCAGATTGCCGAGGAAGTGATAGTTCGTCTCATTGCCTGAAACCAAAAGCTGATTATTTGCTTTATATTCCACATCTGAAACCAACTATCTATACCAAAAATGACAATTTGATGTAAAAATTAATGTTTACTTCTGTACCTAACCTTGAGCCACTGTCATGGGGAACACGTGTACAGGACGCGTGTTTGTTAGTCAATTGATAGTCCGAGTGTAACGCACTTTTATTTCGCACGTACTCAAAATATTGGTCACGCATTAGGACTGTGAGGAGCGAAAAGATCAGCGAAACCAATAAGTAATATCACCTAGAGTGTAACTAACTTTTCTTCCCAGGTGATCAGATGGGCAAAACTACGCTTTATCACGTGATCAACTCTTGACCAATCCTTTAGCAACATTCTTCGTATGTGGAATATGATGCTGACAAACGTTTCTGTAATTCCCTTTAGTGTTCATGAAATTGCATTTGTTTCAACTTCTATAGGGCTACCCTACATGTACATGTACCTCAAATGGTTATTGCCATGTACAAATGAAACAATTTAAACCAATGAGCGCTGTGAGGGGGCTTTAGACTGTCCAAACTTTGTGCATCCAATCTCATAAGCTTTATAAAATGGGTGTAAAAAAACTCCCTCTAAAGGTAGAAATGAACCATCTTCTCTCATCATGCATCCAGTAGTGAGAATTTACTGTACGCATGGCTATGGCAAAGTCAGACAACTCAAGCGCATACATAAGGAAAATTTATTGTATTTATATATTATACTGATACATAGTGCTGAGACATGGAAAATGTGCTGTTGCATGGCTTTGAAAGTTTGCGTATTATACACCTATATGCCTCGCACGGCACAAACAATTGGTCAGTAGAAATTAAATCCACACTGTTTGACCAATCAAATTCCAGGGATTCTCTTACCCATTTTGTGTTAGTGGTAATACCCTAGTCACACTAGAGGCGGATTAGGCCAGAATGCCGTCGGAATGAAAATTCTTGGCACATTCCTGGATATTCGAAGTGCATTCTAACAATTCTGACTGCATTCTGAGTGCATTCCAAATATTCGGGTCTATTCTTGTGTCCGGCCCGAATGTTTTGCTCAAAAAAACTTTCGAGGTGCATTTGAACTGGAAAAATATTGAACGCCATTCAAAGTGCAGTTCAACAGCACTCTGACTGCATTCCAAATATTCTGATGACATTTCAACAACATTCGAAACATTCCGATCTCATTTGTGGGAGAATCAAATTGCGTAAAAGCACGGCTAGCTGTTGCTGCAACGTCAGTCAGCATTGAGGAGTCACTGAGGAGCATTGAGGTCATGTCGCATTCGAATGACATTTCTACCTATTTAGATCAATTTGAAATTCCCTCCCGAATGTGGCTCAAATTTTGAAAATTTTTCATTCCGGCTGGTTGTGCTTGATACCTGCTGATTCAAATAAGTGTGACAGGGGCTTAAACCACTTCCCAATGAACGAACCTCTTCTATCTTGTGGTGTTTTCTTGCAGGAACAACGGCAGCAGACATTTAGTGCGGCCCCACCAGAGTCTTCTTTACACATGGGACGACCCCGCAGCCGAGAGACTGCTCATGTGGAACCTCTACAACAGGAACAAGAAGAGCTTTGACTGTCTGCTAGATCAGGTAAACCTTACTCTACTATTATCATACTCACTAACATGTCATGGCACCTCACTTTTTTCGTGATGATTGAAAACCTTTCCTTAAAACATTGGCATGAGCACAATATTGATATGACTGTCAGGTAATGATTAGTGCTCACCAACAAGTCATGGCACCTCACTCTTTTCGTGATCACTGAAAACCTCTCCTTAAAACATTAGCATGAGCTCAATATTGATATGACTGTCAGGTAGATCAGGTAAACCTTACATCTACCATCAACTTACGCAAGTTGTGGCACCATCATTTTTTTGCTATGAGTGATCATTCATGAAAATTTGTTAGAAGCACAATATGATTCGGTGTGCTGTGGGCAATTTTCTTTCAGAAATATCCTTGGCAACACTGGATGAGTTTTTTTTTGTTTTTGAACTTAGTTCTTTGTCCCTTATGAAGGATTAATTTTCCATTGGAGTTCAGAAAATCAGATGTATGTTTGTCCTTTCATTATTTATGATTAAGGTTTAAACTAAGGCTTTATGACTTGATTTCCTGGAACATAAAACATTATTTAAAGACAAGTTGCTATTTACTACATGCCGCTTGTGTGGTGAATACTATTGTCAATTCTTTGAACTAATTTAGTGGTATGCCTGACATACATGTATCAGTTAAATATTCTTCCTTACTTTGACAGCAGGAAGCAAATGACAAATCACTTAAATTTGAGGTGTTGATGTTTTTTATCTTGTATTCAACATTCCGTACATACATGTACAGGCAAAATCTGACCAAGGAATATTCATCTTGATGTGAGATATTCAATCTAACATGATGTGGTATAATTGCATTGATGCAAATGCAAATGACTGACACATTTTGTTTATTTACCAGAAAAATCAATTTTGTTTCTTGCTTCCTTTTGTCAAAGGAGGGCAGTATTGCACTCTATGCTGCTTCTGACTGAACAGTTATGATACAACTCTGTCTTGTAGAAAGAGAGCTCACTTGATTTACATGAACTCTTTGTGTGTGAGTGATGCCTGTTTGCACATGATATATACACAATTCCTATAGAGCAACATTTTATCTGCCTCAGAGAGTAGGTTCATAATTCTCCCTATCGCATATAGCTCTCCAAATCTGAATGCGTGTGGCGCTTTAATTTTGTTACCTTTAATTCTTGGGATATGAATTTCCAGTCCACGAACATTCTATAGCCATTGTCTTGCTTGTGTCTTTTCATTCTTTCATTAGTCCATCCACAATCAATGTTGAGGTAGGCAAAAACATTGCCGTTAGTGATTGGTGGTATTTTTTTCAATTCCTCGTCCACGTAACAACCCTTCCATTTTAATATTATGAGGTTTATGAGGGTCGAAATTACAGATTCTGTGCATTGTTGCATGAATTGAATACGTACCAAACTCTTACCGGAAGTATCCGTCCCAAGAGCAATCAAGATCAGATATCGGTATCGCGAGGTGATGTCGCTTGATATTGGCTGTATGCGATAGGGAGAATTGAATCACCCTCTTTAACCCACTGGTTGTAAACTGTTTTGCTGACTGATTGTTGTGTTGTGTTCTGTGGTAGGATGTGTGGGGGTTACAATGTATACACACAATCCCATAGAGCAGCAGTTTATCAATCATGCTCACAATGGGTTATTAATCAAATCACCCTTTTAACCTACTGGTGTCCAAATGTTTTGCTGACTGGTTGTTGTGTTCTCTGGTAGGATGCGTGGGGCAAGGTGACGGTGAGTGCTGAGAGTATTAGCCGTAGCATGCTGCCCGGTGACGGCCTTTATGTCGAAGGAGATGACGCCAGCGTCTACAGCACAGATGACGGTCAGTTCTGGCTCCTTGAATTGGCAACATGCTGGAAATGTGTATACTACATTCTTGCTTTCAAAATTGGCCTTACTACTGCTGTTCTAAAATATATTATATATGAATTGATAAGAGAATGTTGAGTTTAGGGAATTTTGAGTTTTAGGATGACAAGCTGTTTAAAAAGTGTTGCATGTACCTCAAATTGGCAACATGTTAGAATTTCTCTATTTCATTTTTGCTACTCACATTGACTCAACTACTGGGGTAGATCATTGAGAATACAGTGAAACCTGTGTATAAAAAAAAACTTTCAATGGAGACAGGAAATTTGTCTTTATGAGCAGGTGGTCTTTATGTATAAGCAACTTTATTCAATACAGATTTCAATGAGAATCTCTTTCTAGTCAGGTAATTGCCAAAGCAGGTTTCATTCTCATTATCTTTTCTTGTCTATGTCGCCTTGCAGAGGACATGACAGAGACAGATGGCCTCCTGGACCATCCCTTGATGAACAAGAAGCAGAGGACTACCCTTTACTGGGTCTCCTACATGGATGGGCTGCAGCGGGTCCTGGTCTACTGCCAAAGCTCCAGGATAGCACGGGCTGCCGCTCAGGTTAGGAACTAACTTATTTATCTTCTTGTTCTTGTTCTTATTCTTATTCCTCTCTCCTCTCCCGTCTCCCCTCTCTCCTCTTCCTTCTCCTCCCTTCTCACTTCTCCTCCCTTCTCCTCCGTTCTCCCTTCTCCTCCCTTCTCCTCCCTCCTTCTCCTCCCTCCTCCTCCTCCTCCTCCTTCTCCTCCCTTCTCCTCCCTCCTGGTCCCTCCTGGTCCCTCCTCCTCCCTCCTCCTCCTCCTTCTCCTCCTCCCTCCTCCTCCTCCTCCTCCTCCTCCACCTTCTCCTCCCTTCTCCTCCCTTCTCCCACCTTCTCCTCCCTTCTCCTCCCTTCTCCTCCCTTCTCCTCCCTTCTCCTCCCTTCTCCTCCCTCCTCCTCCCTTCTCCTCCCTTCTCCTCCCTTCTCCTCCCTTCTCCTCCCTTCTCCTCCCTTCACCTCCCTCCTCCTCCCTCCTCCTCCCTCCTCCCCCTCCACCTTCCTTCTCCTCCCTCCTCCTCCCTTCTCCTCCCTTCTCCTCCCTTCTTCTACCTCCTCCCTCCTCCCCCCTCCTCCTCCCTCCTCCTCCCTCCTCCTCCTCCTCCTCCTCCTCCTCCTCCTCCTCCTCCTCCTTCTCCTCCCCTCTCCTCCCCTCTCCTCCCTCCTCCTCCCTTCTCTTGCCTTTTCTCTGTTAAGTGGAAGGAGTGTAGTACCATCTTCCTTGTGGTCTCAGGGGAAAATAGTGCCGCACGCCCTCCGCTTCACCTTGGGAGAAAATCGATTCCACAAGATCCATCATGATCATGCAATATTCGTATACTGTACCATGCGTGTCTTTTTCCATCACTCATGCACACAAACCCTCTAGAGAATGAGTTCGCTTGGAACACAGAGGATTACAGAAATGTTTCCTCTATGCTTCCATTCCATAGGCTAACGTGTCTGAGCCTGCAACACTGGAGTTTGTAGCCTCGCTCCAAGGCATCGGCCTCTCGCTGGTCAATGCTGCCTATGAGGAGGTGGCCTACCTGAGCCTGTTCAGCCCTCCGGCCCGCTGGGAGGTGGAGTCTAAGCCCAACAAGTGGAAGGCCCTGAGTATGGAGCTGACTGGGGTGCTGGAGAACGCATGGAAGCATGGAGAGGAGGCTGTCAGCGATGAGAAGGGGACAGTGCAGGTAGGCAGCGACACTCATTTTGTCGAAGTTGAATTGTGTTCGTACTTGGTACAAATAAGCCTTGGGTAATACCATCTGTGTGTTTATGAGGATGATGAGGGCAAAGGAAATCGCAAAATCAGGCAAGACTCGTGGTTCGTGAACCACCTTGTTATACCTCTGACAAGAAATTGGTCTATGGTGTTTAACATAGGGGATCCCTTTTCCAGGACAAATAAACAAAACTGTAGATAACAGAAAATGGAAGAAAATACTGCGCAAGAACTTCCGTCACAATATTCGAACTTGAAAGTGACTTAGAGCGGAATCATATAGATCACTAGATTTTGAGGAGGTTTTTGATAGGTCGTCCTAAACCAGTACATGTAGCAAAGAGACCTGAGACCATTGTTCATGTAAAAGTACATGCATGGATGCATGCTGACGATCACTTTTGGTTATACCATGTGGTTGCATTCTTTTAGGATATGTGACCCACTCATTGGGGTGAAAGAAGGAAAGGAAATAGTAAAATGTGAAGGATGGGCTTTATTTGATAACACGTACAAAAGCTCACTTTTAGCTTTAGTTTTCGGTGTTTAAACCAAAAATGAATGAGACGAGTTGACATGGAAATGGTTTTTTTTGTGCTAAGGCCGACTTGTCGGCTCAAACGATTGACAAGCCAGTGCAGGGGGCCCTGAGGAGGATTCACAACCCTGGGATCTGGCTGCACTACAGGCAGTCTGACCACCACCAGGGAGTGCATCTCAAGATACAGAAGATACAGGTACGTTGCTATGGTGATTCTGGTTGTCAGTTGCTATGATGATAATGTAGGATGCTCGTAGCTATGATGATAGCTGTTGAGGTGGCTCCTGGAGATTGATCCCAGTTGTGGGGGTGGGTTGCTATGATGATGATGTTTGAGGTTGGTTGCTATGATGATAGCGGTTGAGGTTGGGGGGCTAATGATGATTCTTGTGGCAGATGCTGGTTGTATGGATGGTGGCATTAGTAGTTGTGATACTGATAATGATTGTAGCAGGTACAATTAGAATGATGTCTAAGCTGATAGTGATTATGATATTGAGGATGACGTAGTGGTAATAATAGTGATAATGAATGATGATAATGTTGATGATGAGAATGTTGGTCAGGCTGAGGAGGATGATATTGATGTTAGGATAATGGGGGTTATCATAAGAAAAGAAGATGAAAAGCAGGATAACGCTGGTTATGATGCTAGAAAACATTAACCGCAGAGGTAATTTATACTGATGATACATGTACATGTAAACCTGTTTTCTAACAATTCCTCTGTAATAGACTACATTGTAATTCTTACGACATAGAAAGTTGTATAATAAACAAGAATTGTGTCTAAAAATTCTCCATTTCAGCTGGACAACCAACTGTTTGACGCCTACTTCCCGAATGTCTTACACGTCAATGCCCTTCCGAAAGACATTCTCAAGAAGACTGGTCCAAGGCCTTTCATTGAGGTCTCAGTATTAAGGAGACAGATGCCCGAGTATGGCACTGACACCATCAAGTAAGTCCAAACTTAAATCCTCCTCTGCCAGACTCCACTCTGCCCTATGGGAATGTTGTGTGTTACTAGTGCAATGATAGTGCATAAAGAGTTAACTCCTCTGCCAGACTTCACACTGCCCTTTGGGAATGGTGTGTTTTACCAGAGCAAAAATGCCCCAATGGCGCATACAGTGTTAAGTCCTCCTCTGCCCTATGGGTTAGATTTGTATTACCAGTGCAAAAGTGGTGTATAAAGAGTTAACTCCTCTGCCAGACTCCACACTGCCCTATGGGAATGGTGTGCATTACCAGTGCAATAATGGGGAATAAAGAGTTAACTGGTGAAGAATACCTCAAGGATGGCTTATTCTTTTATGTGTGATGCTTATATAGACAATTCATTGTACTAGTATAGATAATCTGTTTTTGTTTGGACATGGCAAGGTTCATTTTTGAGTGAACATGAACTGCATGTCTGGACTACCTCTAGTGGAGAATAAACCGGCTAAGTGGATTAAGTTGATGAAAAAAATACCAACTTCAAGCTAAAATAGTGAGTATCAAGGGAATGCTGTTACATTTCTGAAAGGGAACAAAAGCCTGAAATCAATGCTGTTTTGAAAGAAAATACAAGAATCATATTAACAAGAGTTTAAAGAAAAGCAGAAGTGTTGAAATCATCATTATCATCATACTTAAAATATGATCATCTATTGTGTTCCTTCCATTGTCAACAACTTTTTTGTTTAGGGGGGTTATTTATTTCAGCTGTGTATTAAATGAATGAGCCATTTTCGTAATGTATTCACGACTTTATCCCGAACCGCCTAGTAACATGTTATAACATTCACCTGTATCTAGTGATTTGATTTGAATTGATGTAATGCACTCCGAACCTTTAAATCAGTGCTAATCAGACAAACCTCAGACAAGCTTTGGGATTTCCAGTAGTAACATATTGTTTAAAAGTCGTGCATAAGATTTGCATACATGTACATAAGAAAATGGACTATTAAATCTCAAGCATACTCAAATGAATTTTATTTTTCAGGTACTTCAAGGTGCTAGTGCAGGAGGCTAGTCTGAGGATTGACAATGGCTTTGTGATGTCTGTCCTTGACATCTTCTCACATCTCAGGGAAGAGCAAGATGAGGTAAGACAACACTTCGGAGTTGATCTGATCTATGTCCATACTTATCCACAAACCAAATTAATACAATCAAAGAGATACAGTGTAAACAAAATAGCATACCAGAGTGGCAGAATAAAAATTTCAAAGTTGGGATCCCAACGATACGTGCTAAATGTATACAAACTTTCATGAAGTTTGAAGGTGTTTGTAAAAGGGACGGGCCATCTTTAACACGATATCAACTCTTTATATGCCATGTGTGAATGTTGTCACCAATGATGTACACAAATCCTATTGAACATTTTATCATGCATGTAGAAAAGGTGAATACATGCAAGTCCCATAAAGCAGCAGTTTATCTGGCACACAGAGGGTGAAGCAGATTTGTACTCCATGTGATCTCTTCCTCCATGGTTTATGACAGGTTCTGTCACTGCGAGCAGACCTGAACTACATCCAGAGCTCGCTGAAGGAGACCTCCAATGCCATCTCCAACAGCACCGCCAACCCCATCTTCTTTGAGTTCTTCCATCTCTCTCCCCTCAAGGTAGGCTATTGAACCTGTTCTCTGCACATCATTACTTTGTATGGGACTCCTAAGTTACCGTTTGAAGACTAAATACCCTTCTGGGGTGAACTATGAACGTCGGCATCTCTCACTGCATGGCCACTGCTCTAAATTTGTTTAAAGTTTTTGTAAATTTCTTTTTACCATCATTAGAATGTATCTCTTCTATGCATGGGACTTTCATTTGACATCCTGTCTGAGGGATAGAGTGAAAACACACAACTGTGGTTCTTTGGTAAGGACCTATTCAGGACTCGAACTCATGGCCTTGCCATTGAGGGACAAAACTCTCTTCCAATTGAGCTACGCTGCTCTCCCTGTTTCTCTCCGTGTTTGCCTCCCTGTCTCTCCCCATTCTCTGTCAGGTACAGTTTACATGTAGTTATCACCAGGGAAAGAAAAAAACAATGAAAATGTGCTGGGTCTTTATTTCAAGCCTCGGGTCATGAAACCATGGACCCCATTACACCCTGTGGTGATATCTCCCCCCCCCCCTCCCCCCTTCCCCCCCTCCCCCCTCTTTCCCCTCCTTCCCCTCCTTCCCCTCCCCCCATTCCTTTCCATTCTGTGTCGGGTAGTGTTCTATGAAGTTGTCATCCAATAATTTGCAGGGAGTGCGTTCCAAGCCTCATGTCATGAAACCACGAACCTGTGGTGGTATTCGGAAAAAGGATATTTAGCTGTAAAATGAGCTGGTATTTTGAAAAGTGACAAAAAGTCCAAAAACTGCAGCAATAGGCCCGTCAGAGTGATGGCTCTTAGAGGAATTGTAAGTTGAAATGTAAGACTTTTTAGAAATCCACCACTGAACCTTGTGTTCATAGCACTCTGTGACCATCTTTCTCCCCCCAACCCCCACAAGGGCAATTTTGTTCATTAGAGTAGGCTCTTTTTAGGGGCTCAATCACCTTGAAGTCTTATGTCATTTTTTTTTTTTTTTTACTGGTTATCATATTTGTGTGTTCATTTTACCCTTATCTCTGCCCAAGAGATCAAAGGATTGAGTACCGTTGCCAGGAGAGCTCTTTATTACCCGTTCTCTCTCCTGCACTCTCTCTTAGTTCATCGTCAGCCTGTCGCTGAGCGGAGAGCCACACATAACCAATGAGGCCTCATCATCCATGCAGAAGGATATCGGCAGAGTCCTGCTCGACAGCATAGGGTCAACCCTGACAGAGGTCACCGAAGTAGAACTCAAGTGAGTCACTATCTTGCCTAGTAGTGCCGCTTTACAGTGACTGTGTGTGTATGCATGATCGTTTACCGATTTTTCAAAAAAGGGGGTTATTTTCAAAGTGTTTTTGTAAAAAATATTATGTTCCCAAAATAAGAAGTCATAAGTATCTTTTCCAAATAAAAATAGGGTCTGCTTTGTGGAACCATGAACAGGTGAAGTTTGTTTTTGTCATCAAGCAAGTGTAAATGATAAAACAAATCTGTCTTTAAAGATATCTCTAAGAGAAACAGAAAAGGTGGCCTTTATAGACTATGGCCTTTGTAAAGAGATTTTTCTTTCCAAGTAAAGTATATCTGAGTGTTTATCGGTGATGTCCGTACTTGAGGTTCATAAGACATACCCTGGATTATGTCAATCTCTTTTTTCCCATTGCAGATTGGGTTACTTTGAGAGACGCAACGTTCTCCTGACCACAGCCCAGCTACAGAGCGAAGTGCAAGCCCACTACATCTCTCAAGGTATCAAGCAAGCCTATGTCTTCATCCTGGGGCTAGACGTCTTGGGGAACCCTTATGGTCTCTACCGAGACGTCAAGGAGGGCATCTCAGACCTCTTCTACGAACCATATCTGGTAGGGACGTCTTCCTTTTATCATTATCATAATTTATTTTTTTGGTATTTCAATACAATATGATGTGTAACAACAAAAGGAAAACATGCTTCATTAACTCCTGTTGTTTCACAACTGTCACCAATCTTTACGAACTGAGCTTCAAACTTAAAACTGCAGGAATATCCCTCGTAATAGTTCATACATTTATGATGTAGTACCGTGAATCCACACTCACCAGGAATATAACATTGTCAATTCATCTCTTTATTTCCGGTCTTTCCTCTCCCCTTTGCACCCCATGAGTGGGTCATATATCCTCAAAGATTGCAACCAAGTTTTTTTTCCTGAAGTGCTCTTTTATTTCTAAAGAGTATTCATTAGTCCACCGTAATTCAAGTTCAAGTTCGTTTTATTCATTCAAAAACATAAAAATCATAAAAACAATAATAATATAAAATATATGTCATGTATCAATTGATCATATAAATATATGAATGTTGAAATATTGGAATAGGAGGCTGCAAAAAAGTAGAATACTTGGAGGCAGTAGCCATCTTATATAGACAAAATTATATGATTTTTCTAAATTTACACATGGTATACAGAATACATTACTATTCTTATTCTATTACTATCATTGAAACATAGACAGCTCATTTAACTCTCTGTGTGCCAGACCTTCTGCCAGAATTTCCTTTGTGATCTGTGTGCTTGTTTTGTGCAGAAAAGCATCATCGGACTTCATGTCGCTTTTGCTCTCCTTTCCTTTGCACAGGGTTTCGTACAGGGACCTGGAGAATTTGCTGAGGGGCTGGCCAAGGGTGTGGGGAGTCTCCTCGGCCATACGATAGGTAGGACTCATCTCATTTGATTCTTATACCTATTATTATCGCATCCCTAATAAGATATAATCCAACGCTCTGTCTTATCTTCAGGTGCCTTGTCAAAACATGTTGACTGTCTTCGCTGCCTCTTTTAGACAAAACAGTGGATGGGCCTTTATGTTTCCATCTTTCCTGATTAGCATTCTGAAGGTTGAAAAAAACGCAAAAGCCAGCATTCCAATAATAGTCTATCCAGTCTTTTGTATCATTCCGCCGCTTCGTATTATAGTATTATAGCATGGACCCTTGTAGGGTCCATGATTATATTGATAAAAATGGCCGCATGCGTCTTTTGAACAAAAGAACTCTGGCAGCCGTATATTGAAAAGGACGGGGGATTATCGAGCCTTTCATAGACAAGATTGCACGCAGGATCCCCGGGTATAACCGCAGCCTTTTGTGTCTTGAACTTTTGACAAGACGCCTTATGAAGCGTTGTGATCGATCTGAATTGATCACAAGTCCGATCCCTTAGCTCTAATGTACAAAATAATGATTTTTATCACTCGCGTATCTTCGTAAGACAGTGCCCTGATCTTTGATTGGTTAAGAGAAATGCACCTAATCAAAATATTTTGAACTATTTTGGAACTTTCTCCAGTAAGGTACTCTCAACCCTCTGATGTCACTTTTTCCTGATGTCAGAGGAACGAAAATATCTAGGACTGTTTTACTTATGTGTGTTTTTGTAGATTCACACAAACATTGCTGGCTGTGAAATGTGTTAACAAACATAAAATCCTGCTTCTATGCAGTGTAACTATTCCTTACCTAGGGAAGGGGAAAAAAAATTGGGGATGGGGGGGGGGGACTACGGGTCACACGTGATGTTATAAAAAAAGAAGAAAAACAACATCCAAAAGAATGATTGCATTTTACATTATGAAGACAACGATTTTTGACAGGGGGCTCTTTGATAATAAGGATAATGATGTGTGTATTTATGCACGCTATACACCAGAAGTACCATGATAGCGCTAACAATCTTCAAATAACACAATGATAAGGAGTAGAAAAAGTTTACTTAGAAAATAGGTACATGTATGTCTTTAAGTCTTTTTTAGCAGTTTCTAATGATGAACATTCTCTTACATTACGTGGGAGACTATTCCATGTTTTTGGAGCAGATATACAGAAACTGTTGTCACCAGTTGATAGCACGCTTCTCCAACTTTTCAGGAGGCTTTTATATGAAATTGAACGTAAGAAATTTCTCACAGTGTTCTTTGTTTTGTATTTGTGGGGCACTTTTTCCATTGCGGGGGCCAATTTACCCTGAGCCCCCATTATGATATATTCACTGCCCTCATCCCTTTCCTACATACCTGTAGGTGGAGTGGCAGATGTCTTTGGGGGAGTCTCAAGCACGCTTGGCAAGGCTCTCTCGGCGTTGTCATTTGACGAGGACTTCCAAAAGGTAAGGAGGAATCCATTGTCTCCTGAATAAGCCGTTTTTGTAATGTATTCACAACTTTCTCCCTAACTGCGTACGAATGCATCATGACCGTTACCTGCAATTTGTAATTCAGCTGCAATGGGTGGAACACACTCTAATGCTGTATACGCCATATATTAAGCGAGTCAAACTTTTGAAAATTGGGACTTCTCGACAATTTCGAGAGTGGCTAAGTTCGCAATCGTGGAGTACTAGTACGAGTAGTACATGACGGGTCAAGGTCGTGTTCATATTTTCGTGTTTTGTTAAAAATAACACCCGACTCGCAAAATTCATGAAAATAAAAAAAAAACATACAAAATATATGGTATATACAATAGTTGTTGCTACTCTGACATACCTCGGACAAGCTCCGAATTTACCATTAACATTGTATTGTTTGAAAGACGTGCATAAAATTTGCATAAATGCAGTACTACAAATGTGTGTACTGCACTCGGAAGCTCCTGGGTTCACATTACTATTGCCTTGAATATTTTCTCCCTCTATGATCCCTTCTGATTGTGTAGCACCGTGAGAGAAGGATGAGGAAACATCCAGACAGCTTCCCTCTCTACCTCCTGAGTGCAGGCCAGGGATTTGTCATGGTGAGACGAAGCTTCCATTTATTCTCTTCTGTTTATTCAATTTGTATAACAGTCATTTTAATGATTATTATAATAATCATATTATAATCCTTAATATCTCTTCCATATTTGTCTTGTCTGTCTTTTGTCCGTTTACATTCTCTTTGTCTACCTCCTCATCTTTGTCTTCATCTACCTCTTCTTCCTCCCCCTCCTCCTCATTCTCCTTCTCCTCCTCTTCAAAGGGCTGTGTAATGGTTCCACCTTACCTCTCCTCCTTTCCCCTCTTCCTTGCTCCTTCTCCATTTCTTCCCTCATTTTGTCATCTTCCTCTTTTATCGCCCTTCTTCTCTCCTCCCTTTTCTTTCTCCTCATCTTCCCCCTTATTCTCCTTTTTTCCCTTTCCATTCTTCTTATCTACCTCCTGAGCTTTGCCTCCCTCTTCCTCCTCAATCTCTTCCTCATATATCTCTTTCTCAACTTCCCCATATATACATTTGCTAACAGCTCGTGCTATGGTGACCATTTATTCTCTCACTCTCCACAGGGCATAGTGCTTGGTCTCTCAGGGGTGGTCACCTCCCCCATCCACGGCTCTCAGGAGGACGGGGTGAAGGGGTTCTTCAAGGGACTGGGCAAGGGGCTGCTAGGGCTGGTGACCAAGCCACTGGGGGGCATGGTGGACGCCATCACCCTGGTCCTAGAGGGCATCGAGAGGGCTGCCGATGCGGGCGAGCAGATCGTGGGGAGGGTGCGCATCCCACGCTTCATCAACCCCAGAGAGGTAAGTGTTAGGACCCTAGGCTGTGTGTTGTGTATCCAACGGAGCCTGTTATCAACTTCCCAGCTGACTTCTATCAATTGCATATTATATTTAAATGTATTTAAATGCATGAACCTGACTGCATTTTACTGGAATCGATAGCAGTCACTGGGAAATTGCAGAGTTGCGTGTTTATTCAATTATATTAATATTTAAATTAAAGTACACTTAGAAAGAGAACAAAACATGATTTTACCATGAATTTCTTCAGATTCAGTGTGAGAAAACTATTTTGGTGTGGCCACTTGTTGGTGATAATCAACCACAGTGTAGATGGATGGAATGGGAGGCTTTTCTAGTGCAAATATGTGCTTTGTGATGAGTATACCCCTTCAAATCTTACATTTTGGGAAACATACCAAGCAGCACACAATACGTTAAAAAAAGTCAGTGTGGGGAGAGGAGAGGGACCTCACAGGTAACATATTATACAAATATTTTATGATTATGAGGAATCTTGTGGAATCCATTTGCCCCGAGGTGAAGTGGAGGGTGTGCAGTACTATTCCCCGAGCGTGACCAATGATTTTCCGCTAAAATGCCAAAAAACAACTGGAAAGAAATGTATCCCGTAGATTTTGCGTGTCGCGCATTTACCCGGGATGAACCGATATCGAGACAGAGGGGAAAGGATGACTAATTTTGTAATGACGTCACAAAATAGGCTCCTTTTTCCCTATGACGTCACAAGATAGTCCTTTTCTTCCCTCTGAGCTCCTTTCGCTCTATATAGTTAAACTATTTGTGGTCATGTGACACACTTTAACCAATCAACGAACTGGAATTAGTAAAAGAGAGACATAATATTTAATAATCATTGTAATGGTTGAATAAATGACATGAAATGAAAAAAGTGTCATATTTGCTCCCTGCTTATAGCTTATTCTGTAATCATTATCATATCATATTTTCTCTTGGCTTATAGCTTATTCTGTAATCATTATCATGTGATATTTGCTCTTGGCTAAAAGCTTATTTTGTAAATCATTGTCATGTCATAGTTGCTCCCTGCTTATAGCTTATTCTGTAATCATTATCATGTCATATTTGTTCTCTGCTTCCTTGTGCCGTCTCCAGGGTCTGACGCCATACTCCCCATACAGGGCCGTAGGGAACAGCATCTTACATAACATCCGGCACAAGGAGATCTACAACACAGACATCTACTATGCACATGCCACCGTGACCTCAGACAGTACACCCGATGTTGTCCTCATCACCACAAGGTATGGGGGATGAACCCATTGACTCTTAAAGGTGATATTCATAGAAAATCCAAAAATATGAAGATATTCATCTACAGAAAGCTTGTAAGCCATACAATGAGCTCGGATGACATTCAAACAATGTATCACTCTCCAAAAAGCGAAATTAGGGTGAAAACAATCACCATATTCTCGGGCACAAATTTGCCCTACTGTCATCCGAAACGGCCTTTAGGTCTGACGTAAGAAAAGGGAGGCGTTATTGTGCATCACACATGCCAATCTGCAGCTTCTTTTCCGCCAGAAGCATCATGCATTGTCAATGAAACCGTGATGGCAGTTGCTAGTGGATTAACAGGTGGGATGCACAATGGTTACTGTGAAGCATATCCCGGCTGTGACGTACACACAACGCCACTTTCCCTTAGGCGATTTTGTAGGTCAAAAAGAGAATCAATTTAGTGAATTTTGACTTTCCTTTAAAACAAAACTGAACAATTTCATGGCATGTTAGCTGCATAAATTGCTTTAATAACTCTTTCAATTATAAAATAAACTTTATTTATTTAATTTTATTTCCTATGAATATCACCTTTATATAATCTAATTCCCATAGATTTAGCAATAGGTGCATCTGGATTAGCCTGATCTGACAAAATAGCAAGCTAGTTTGCTGATCTGGGATACTAGCCTGAAGTTTCAATCGCGTCTTCATTAGCTCGAAACTCGGGTTGCATGAATTAGCTCGATGTTCGCGCATGTGCAGTGTGCGATGGAAATAGGCCACGACCGCATGGTTTTAGTTGTGAGCTTGCCTTTATGCAAGTATAGAGACCTTACATAAACAATGCCTCAGCGCGCGCTGATGCATGATAGGATCGAGAATATTTCAGGCTGATGAAGACGCTCCGCGAAATACTGAGCTAGTTTGCGAATTGGCTCCCTATTTAGCCATTTAGCCCAAGATTTCTTGGGAAAATATCTCAACCAAATAGTGAGCTATTTGCCTGATCTGGCTAATGATGCAAATAGCTAGCTATATCACCACATCGGGCTAGGGGATTATCCAGGGACCATCCAGATACTGAAAGTGAGCTGAAAGAAGCACATTAACCTATTGCACATTAAATGGTTTTATGGTGCTGAGAGGGTTAACTCTCCGTACTATGCTAGCCCTGCTCATAAACCATGATACTGCAGTATTACTGACGTCGACAATCAACTTTCTCTCATGATCACAGAAAACATTGAAATGCACTGAAAATTATGTAATATCTTCTATAATGCTGTAATCATAATTCTTAATCTATGGTCAGTCATTGGGCATGTTATATTTTGTTATGATATGATCTCCATTGCATTGTTAATGGAATGTTATGAATATATATATTAGTCATTATGTTTTTCAATATTTATAAAATAAGATACAGTTATGTGTGCCATAAAGAGCATTGTGATGAATTATTTGTCATAGTCATAGTTAATTTTATATTGAAATATCATTGTTATGATATAGTTATGAGGGTGGTTATTTTGTGTCTTTGACAGGAGAGTGCTAGTGCTTGAGAAATGTCGCTTCTACGGGGGATGGGACTTAGAGCAGGGAGACAGGTTTGCTACCATCCTTACCCAACCCAAGATAGTGGATGCCAAGATTGTCTACACTGCAGTCGTGAGTAGTTCTTGTTTCTTCTTCTTTCTCTCTCTATCCTCTGATTGAAATCCTTTTCTAAAAAGTAAAGAAAAAAAAAATGACATGTACATTAACCCCTTACAAATGTTTGGAAATTCAAACTTAATAATTGATATGCCTGTGTTGTTGTGATGTCACTATAAATAATGTGTGTAACATTACAATCATATACCTAATCTTTGATTTGATGTTTGTTTGACAGGAGGACGGTGTGCAGCAGAATAGACAGATTGTCTGCCAGAGCAAAGAACTCTGCGAGGTAAGATCTTATGACTCTCAACTTGTCTTTGTTTACTAATAAATACTATTTTCTCTTTATCACTACTTTGTGACTAGTTCACAACTCTCATCAACACCCACCCTCTTCTTCTACTTCCATTCCATCCCGTTTATTTTCGGTTTAAAACACCGAAAACTAAAGCTAAAAATAGTCTTGTGTAAGTGTTATAAAATATTTTTTTAAAAAAAATCACCTCTCCTTTTTTCACTTTTCACTTTCCTTTCCTTTCTTCACCCCATACGTGGGCCAATTATCTGAAAGAACACAATCACATGGCGTTACCGAAAGTTTTACTATTTTCTAAATAGTATTTATTAGTACACTCTCACCATGGAAACATTCAAAGAACATTTTGTCTTTGTTTGTATTGTGTTTGACAAAATCCAAGTTTAAACTTTTCCTTGACATGGGCTCATTCACTGTGTTAAGAATTCATGTTCTGTTCATTCTTTGGTATCAAGAGAGATACAGGGAATGAGTGGTGGGTAATGATATAAGTGGCATGACCCCTTGTGTTGCGTATCAGCAAAAGAAAGTTTTCTGGAAAAGATGTCATTGTACTGTTTAAAACTCAACCTTATAGACATGACAATTTTTTAAGGCTCTCATTAAAAGCAGTTATACAACTGATAAGGCCACCCTGAGTGGATGATAGTAGAAATACATCGATATATTGTTATAGAATCTTTGTTTTGATGTTACTCTTTGAAGTAATAAGATTGATTGATCAATGTGTTAGCAAAATAAGCCGAGAAGAAGACCATGCAGGTACTTAACCTGTATCTACTGCTTGCCAGGCAGCCACACTATCCACCAGGCTACTGCTTGGCTTATGATAATGACACAATGCTTAGGAACCAATACCCAAGGCTTCAATTCTCTTGCTTACTTTTATTCATGAGTCCATAGTAGGACAGGTGTTGAGTCAAAGTGTTTAATGTTTTGCGAAGAGACATAACATGTATATGAAGCAGTCTTTGTTTCTTTAGATAGCTATATTATTCATGAGTCCCTAGTACATGTAGGACAGGTGTTGAGTCAAAGTGTTTAAAGCGTTACTAAATTCGAAAAATAAGTTCCTACTAATCAGTGTAAAATTATCCACTAAAAACAAATTTCACATTCGTTTGCAGCAATAAAGTCTCATTTTGACAAAAATTTGAAAAAATGCATGCCTCCAGTGACGTCAGAGAAGTCAAAATGCGATAAATGCCAACGGCGTGAATAAAATATCTTATTCATGCCGGTCAAACAATACGTTACCAATGGGAGCCCCAAAGCTTGGCCGAGGTTTGTCCGAGTAGCAACAACTGATAGATTCAAAGTGCATTCCATCCATTGAATCTGAATGTCAAGATACAGGTAAATGCAATAACCCGTTACTATGCAGTTAGGGTGAAAGTTGTGAATACATTCCGAAAATGTTCTATTGTTGACTTCCGTACAATCTATGGCATTGTGACTTCTCTGACGTCACTGGAGGCGTGCGTTTTTTCCAATTTTTCCAAATGAGACTTAAAAGCGGCAAACGAATGGGAAATTCGTTTTTAGTGGATGATTTTATTTTTCTAATTTAGTAACCCTTTAATGTTTTGCGAAGAGACATAACATGTAGACAGCTATAAAACAAATAGGAATTTTTCAAGTATTTGACTAGTGAGGCTGGTTTTTGGTTATAGGCTAAAAGGGGTCCATTGTGGTGACATGATTGAAATGTGCTATCTGCTTTCCTTTTATCTTTATCTTCCAGTGGGTCCTTGTTCACCTGGATGAAGCTTTGAGGAAATTCCAGGAAGACAAAGCACGTCTCATCACTATCTGATGATGTTATCCCATCACTTGCAGGGACCGAGGCATTCCTGTGCAATTTGAGGGGATGCTTCAGTATCTTGCAAGAGACCGGTTTACTAACATATTTTATGCAACCAGTTCAACAAAGGTTGCCCCTGACAACCGGAAAGCTTGCCCGAGGTTTGCCCGGCATAGCAACAAGTAATGTATACAAAGTGGATTCCAAGTACTGATATACCATTGTTGTATACAGGTTAATGGAGTGACTTGTTACTAGGCCCCAAGGGCAGAATCATCCATTAATTTGACTACATTAGTCAAACCAGTCTATTAATAGGTAAAACAGTATTGATTGATGTGTGGGGACATATTTTTTTGTAGGAGATTCCACAAAGAGAAAGTCATCTGATCACAGTCTTTTGATATTAATTATTTGTATACAGGGATCGGGGCATCCCTGTGCAATTTCAGGGGACGCCTCATGATCTAGAAATTAATAGGTTCAGCAGTTTTGATTGATGTGTGAGGACATAATGTATGCAGTTTGAGAAGTTTGAGGAGCTTACATGAAAAGGAGGTTTATCTCATTACTGTCTATTGATATTAGCTCATGGTATACAGGGACTGGCTAACCCCTGTGCAGTTTCAGAGGATGTTCAGGATCTAGCAAGTACTAGGTTTAAGCAGTTTTGAGGAGATTTCATTAAGAGAAGGCCCACCTCACCGTCTGAAAACATTCATCTCTCGTTGAGAATAAAAGACAAGCAGGTTTTTGAGTTGGCATATGTAGGAACATCTGTGAACATCGCGATATCGGGACTGTTGTCATAAGTGATGCTGTACATGGTAGAGTTTACATCAATTAAAAAATGTTGTTAATCATGAGGTATCATTGAATGTAGATAAAGTGTAATTTCATGAGGTTTGAGAAATTCTTTTGGTAGAATTCAATGTATATTTGTCTTTATATTATAGAACTACATCTGAAGCAGCTTTTAAGCATTGCCATTTTAAATTTCCGAGGCTTCTGTATTTCATCAAGGAAACTCTCGTTCCTTGTACTGTGCAATATACTACATATATGCTACTTTCTTATTTTGAGTTTTTCTAAGAACATTTTCTCTGTTGCTCATTGGCTTATATGATCATTTTTTTTCTGCCTATGCCTAAAATCTACTGACGATTGTGCTGTTATTCAATTTGATTCTTTACTTCTAGTAAGACATGTTGGCTTTTAGCCATAAACTGAAAATCTCTGTTCATGCTGCTTGTAAAGCTATTTCAGTGTTGTTGTTTTTCAATTAATGCTAGTTAGGTACTGTAATACTTTTTTAAACAATTGTTTCATTGTTTCATCTTGCCTACTTGAAATTAATATTTTTGTCAGACACTGGAAGTACAGTGTAACTAGTATGTACAACCTGGAATGTTTCCTTAATGTAGATAAGTGTATGATTTGTCTTTGGTGAGAATTTGAATGATGATGAATTTACTTCATTTTAATCTTAATTGTTTTAAAGTGACATATTTTAGTTTGTGTATACATGCAGCACTTACAGATGACATTGTTTCATGTTAGGTACTATATGAAATAGTATTATTATTATGTTCTTAAGTTACAAGCTTTACATGTGCTAGCTAATTTTCTATGTTTTTTCATATTGTTTGTGCTGCCTTGTAGAAACTGTCTTGTTTTATTTAGGGTCATACTGATGAGTCTGAATCAATTTGCTTTTTGATGTACGTATAGTCAGGCTCGAATATTAAGTATACTTCAAAATATAGAGCATGATATTCTCTGTACATTCCACTAAACTTTTTGTGTGTCATCTTTCCTGGCTGCTTTTATATGTCATTATAACTAACAATATTGGTTAGAATTCTGTCATGTTTATATTATGTGTGGTGCAAAGAGCTGGTTTTTTTTTTATCAATGTATCTGTAAAATAGCAATGGTATTGCTGATTAAGAAAACGCGACATATGGATTAAAACAAATTATGAGAGTACAATTCTTCTCACTAGACTGCTCATATATGTGTATAGAAACCATTTCTGGACAAAAGGTACGCATACAAGATTGATATGTTGCACTGAATAATTTTGAGTACCATTTTTTTTCTTCAAATCATTCATTTCTTTTCTTACATACAGCATACATGTATACAATACACAAAGAGTATGTGTAATTCGGAACAGATATTATAATGGAAATGATATCACACAAATTAAATGACATCTAAAAGTATATGTCTACTGATATGTATTAATAGATTTGTTTAGTGTAATGCGTATTGTAAAATTCTAAATAGATTTATGATAGAATGTATGATTTAGCTAGGGGAAAGAATAAGGCTGTTTAAACAATACATTTACATGCAACATACATGTACATACGTTTTGAATGAAAATTATATGTTGGTGCATAGCTATTCAGATGGATACATTTAGTAGTGGCACTAGAAATTATGATGATTTTTACAATACATGAACATTTAATAGATATTAAGTCTGAATGCAGATTATATTTTGATGTATAGGTTGTCAGATGAGTAGATTAAAGGGGCGTTAGCTGGAGAGTTTTAAGGGCTCTCTGATTGAATTCCCTGCGTGCGTGCTCAAGGCCTACAATTAGCATATGATTGCAGTCGATCTGCGTGCAAACATGTGCACTGAAGTATCCACTCAGCGACGAAGCTACCTTTGGTCGAGAACTCAAAGTCAAGATCGATCTTTTTTTTAGGCCGTGGTGCAAATTTTTTCTGAAGAGTAAGGGAAAAGCCCAAACCACTTCAACGTTGGGCCGACCCAACTTTCAAAAGACGTAGTATTCCAATACCCCTGTAAACCTTCTCGGTCCGTTGGAAACATATATGTGTAACACGCCAATGGGTTTTCATATCTTGGTACTGAGAGCATTAAGTAGTGGCACTATTCTAGCTTTGAGAAGTACTAGCATACTGAAAGAATAAACAAATTGTCGCCATACTCGTCTATAAATATATTGCCAAATAAAAAGCTTTAGTTCATGCAGTATATAGTACACAGTATGTACATGTGTATCTTAAGATTGTGATCTATTTTGTGAAGGTAGAAATAGGAGCATATTCAGTTATATGTAGTGCATGCCTCTATTAATAGTATTCAACATTCTTTTCATCGTGTTATATGAAGTTTCAGAACAACTGAAGAAAAAAAAAATATGCAAATATCTACATGGTGTTTATACAATATATATATACCTTTTTCTGAATACTGGATATGTACATAATTGTATATCAACATGCTAAACATATATTTATAAATGGTCTAGATTGATTATCATTGCACTATATAAACACAAATAGATTATAATCATGTATAGGTATGTGCCATATTAATTATTTTATGTTTTGTGAAGAAAAATAATGTCTTGTAATTGCTGTTTTTTGTCATTGCGTAGAGATAATTTGTAAAACCTAATACATGTAGAAGCGGTTGATATTTTGTATTTAGAACTACACTGTTGACTAAAAAATATTATTTTGGTGTCATTACATGGTAAAAGTCTAATATACTGTATGATATAAATTCCAACATTTCTAATGGTAATCTAAAAATGTTATGAACTCTATGGTGATAATTAGAGGAAAGATTCGTTTTTATACCCAAAACTTTGCTTTCTTATACTAGTAATTGGTGGATGTGTATTTTTGTGTTACATGTAATGTCATGTGCATGCATGAGCATTGGAAGTTGGGATGAAGTTTCCACTAACTGTAACTCTTGTACAAGTAAAAAGTTTTTGATCAAATTGATTAATAGTACAGTACTGTGCCTGGGAGCGATGTAACCATAATTGATAACTAGACAAAAAGAACAAGGAAAACACAGAAACAAAGCAAAATTACACGAAAATTTTAACACTAGAAGAAGAGGCATACAATGTAGTAAATGAATGGATGGCAATGGACGGAAGAAAGATGGGAGTGTTAACACGGACACAAACAAGGCAGGACAGAGGGAAATGAAGAGGACTTCATTTTATCAACAGTGGAGGAAACGGGCTCAGTGGACTACATTGTATGTTGAATCCTGTTCAATCGTAGATGTACGTTAAAGAGCCCTGCATTTTATCAATATATGTATTGGACTATTTTGAATCCTTTTAAATCGTAGATGCACGTTATTAAAAGAGCCGTTCATTTTATCAACAATGGACTATTTTGAATCCTTTTAAATCGTAGATGCACGTTAAAGAGCCCTTCATTTTATCGGCGGCTTCGAACATGGGATATCAAAGAGAAAATCTATGTAAAGCGTTCTTTTGTGACTAGAAGCAGAGTACAATGAATCTGCATTAATTAAATGGCTGCTGGCACTCCATGTGCTTAAACATCCTTGGTATAATCATGGTTATAGGCCTACTCCATGTGAAAAGGGGCACGATAAAGAATGACGTGTAATATCCAGATTCTTTCGTAAAATAAAATCCTTAACGCACCACACTACAAATTATGAACTTCTTGTAATAAATGTATCAGCATATTATGCAAATATATATTTTGATTTCTGCATGTATTTTGGTCTTATCCTTCCATAGATATATTACGCTATGTTTCGATTGGTATTACCGTCATATAGATGTTCATGAACAAGAATTGCTCTAAATAAAGAAGAGGTACTATCCCTTAGGCGTCGACCTAATCGTAAAACACTTCCCATTTATGCATAATGTCCCACTGATTTGTTTGCGTGTGTAAAGTGTCATTGAAAATAACTTTGGACATGAAAGTTATAAATGTTGTTATTATATATTCAGCCAACCCACCCTTAGTAAGTATTAAAAATACTCCTACCAAGAACAATGAAAAAGACTTACATACCTCCTACCACGATACATGTCAACTATTCGCTCAGTCTCGTCTGTTGACTCTTTCATCAAAACCACATCCAACGACATACCAAATCCAACTCGTATCCTTCTGGTAGGTCATTTCTGAACTAGTTACAAAGAAACGCTTTTAAATAATGTAGGATTTTCTATACAGTACCAGTCAAAAACGAGAGAGAGAAAATAAGTTTCTTAAAGTCGGTAAAATAGCATTTAATTTAGTATTATAACTGCAGCTATAAATCTGTTTCTGACAGGATGGTTATCTGTTAATACCCTACAAAATCATTGCAGTTAAGTCCATACGAATTGTATATGACATGCATTTTTTATGCATTCATACAAATAAACTTATTTCCTTCATTTTTCTACTGTTTGTTTTCGAAGTGGTGTTTGGTTTTGTGGTACATTTGAACATAAAATGTAGGCATGTATTTTGAAAAGCACAAGTACAATAACCTAACGGCCAGCGTGTACGTAACAAACATGGCACGATACTGCAATTATAAGGCCCTGCGACTTGAAAAATGACGTCACGCACTTGTACAAGTTCCGTGACCTGGTCCTGCAATTCAGCCAGTCGCAGCGTCGTGTAAATGATCGGATCGTGTCATCTTCGGTGGTCTTGATACGCATATACATTATATGTTTCCTGTCCTCTCACAATAAACACGTTTATTTTGAAGATAAATATACTGGTAAACACGCATGTACTCGTGACCTCTTGAAATGCCGCTATTACTGAAATGATTATCACCTTTTGTTTGTCTCATTTCCTGTGCTCGCGATGTATATAGATCACGCTTTGATACTTCTCGACGAAAATATATTTCCATCACAAGTTATGCACGCATCGGTATTGTCTGATCAAGGATGGATGAAGCGAGCTCGCCTTGGTCTGATGCAACAGGTTCGAGTTCCCCACGTCATTACCTTGTTCTCGTCGTGACGAGGACTCGCAGATGTCACAGTGGATACAGATGAAGAAGAAAGTGTTATGATGGATGTAAACAACGTTATAATATAATTTGTTTTTCTAATTTGTGTCGGATCTTTCAATAGGCCTGTGACTGTCATTTACTGAGGTACTTCCGCTGAAACTATATTAATCATAGTAGTGGAAACAGTATGATGTAAGGTGACTCTGTTAAAAATTACAACATCCTGACTTTGTTAAATGATAAACAGGATCATTCTCGTTGCTGTTTTTATTGATATTAGCACAATAGTGATGCTTTTCAATATTTTTTCATGGTAGTTTTTTGTTGCGTATCATTTCCGATATATCTTGATGGTGTGATGGTGAAACATGAAATAATAAATTACCGATTGACACAACAAAATGCAATATTTAGATAATCGTGGTTCATTTTTTTCAAGATATATTTTGTGCTGAGGCGAAAAGACTTGAATATATCTCAACTGTGGATGACCATCTTAATATTAGTGCTTGAGTATGCTTCAACCATTTTTTGAACTTGCATTATTTGATATTTGATAGTACGTGTACGACTAGGTCAGAGTTGTAGGTTTGCAAGTAATGTATTTCTAAACTGATACTTGTGATAACCAGCGGAGCTTTGAGGGGGAAAAAATTATTATGGCTATTTCCTTGTTTCGTACATCGACATTCCATTGTGAGCACTTTTAATGTCTGGTTATTTCATGTGATTTGATTTGGTGATGTCTGTTGTCAGATTGTTCATATTATCAATAAATGTATACCATGGTAAAAGCAAAATGAATGAAATGTTCATGTTTTATTTATACTACGGTATTGAGTTCTTAAGGGCCATCTTTTAGAAGTTTCGTTAAAACATAAATACCAAAATTAAACGAAACTTTAAAATTAGGCTCAACTTTGCGTTGAATCCATATTCCATTGCACAAAGAACAAAGAGTTACGTTACATAATTTGTGCGTGTAATTTGAGTTGCGTTTGATCATAACTTGACTTGAGAGCAAGTCGGCCTGCTTTGTTATGGTCCATCTATGTGTAATGTACGAGGTTGCGATGGCGCTGAAAAGTAAATGAAAACACAAACAAATTAAATAAGACGCCGGAGGAGAAAGGTTGATCGAATTTCTTGATGAAGGTCTGTCACCGAAATTTCGATAAACTTTTATTTTCCGGGGTCTTATGTAATTTGTTTGTGATTATATATATGTACTCACGCATCTCTATAACTATGTATAGGTACATCATGTGGCCGATACAATTTAAGGGACTATTGGATGAGGGGATCAGTGAAAATTAGGGAAGAAAAAAAACTTTAGAAGAGAAGGAGTATAAGAAGATTACAGGAAAGGATGAGTAGATAACGAGACAGACAAAAAGAAAAGATTGACCGGCTGGAAGAGTGGTATCGGGGAGGAAGATAATGAAGAAGATTTTAAGGTGGAAGAATAAGAGAAGGAGAAGGAAACCGGGGGATACGGTGAAAAGAAAGTGAAAAGAAGAGAAAGAAAGTAATCGTGGTATAGTATTATTAGTAGGGGCAATGTTAAAGACAATAACAGTGATATTAAATAACACAAGAAGTTTGGAGAAGGAGATATATTGGGAATATAAGTTGAGGAAGAGAAGAGGAACGGAGAGGAATTGAACTCAGAGACGAAAACGAAGGAAAATGAAATTTAGGAAAACAATCATTAAAAACAATTACAACAATGATACCAAGTAGAACACGAAGTTTGGAGAAGACAGTTGAAATGAGAGTTACGGGAGGAGAAGAGGAACGGAAAAAAAGTTGGACGCAGGGACGAAAACGAAGGAAAAGAGGAGAAATTTGAAGAAGACGTAAGAGAAGAAAGAACAAGAGGCTCCCCCTCTCAACTATGTAAATACTATGGCGTTTAGAGTGATTTTATTCATTATTGATGTACATAAATCGCACAGCACATCAGTTGGCTGGCACAGTAACTGTCTCAGTACCAAAGGTGCATGAAGTCAATTTTCTTGATGGGGCCAGTTGCATATTTCCAATTATTGTACCTTACCGTTAGTCAAGGGCGGAAATCGCTCCCCGAAGGTGGGGGGGGGGGGGGGGGGGGGGACATGTTTTTCATCAAGAAGTCGCTGAGCGGGGGGGGGGGGGGGGGTGATGATGATATTTTAGGGGTACAGGATCGAAAATAGTGGGGGGACATTTGATATTGTGCCCCCCCCCCGGGATTTCCGCCCATGCCGTTAGTGTAACTACCATGGTAGCAGCCAATTGGCTTTCAGCTTCAGTGCCGTCACCATTTTTTTAAGGGGATTGGAGGGGGCGTTTGGGGGGGGGGGCACACAAATTTCCAATTCCAATATGAGGCAGTGCTGCTGGTGGCATAAATAGGGGCAAAAGCAAACAAGTCTATAACTAAAATGTACAATGTATGAGACACATGTATTGAAATATTCATTATCGCAGTGAAATATAATGATTCCTTTTTTAGACTTTGTTTTTCCCCCTCTTCTCTTTTTTCGTTCTTAATCGTCCTCTTTCTCTGTTTCTCTTTATCTCTTCTTTTCTTTTCGACCATTCCTTTTTCCATTTCCTTTCTGTTTGTCTTGTCTTCCCTTCTTTCGTCTCTTTCTTTCTCTCTCTCTCTCTC
>OZ022585.1:6481718-6540642 GCA_963669155.1 Arbacia lixula
TCTTTTCTTTTTTTTTCTTTTTGACCATCCCTTCTTCTATTTCCTTTCTGTTTGTCTTAATTGTCTTTCCGTCTTTCTTTCTCTTTCTTTCTCTTTCTCTCTCTCTCTCTCTCTCTCTCTCTCTCTCTCTCTCTCTATCTCTCTCTATTTCTGTCACCTATTTATACATATTTCCCCTCTCATCTGCTTATGGCGTTTTAGTACTGTACAGTATCTGGTTGCTCTACGTCGATACAGGTGTAGCCACAAATACCACAACCGAAAAAATCAAATGTGCAATTTTTAGATTTTAATCTGGATCTTTTTTTAACTCTCTGTCTTTCCACTAAGTTATTTCAATCACCTGATTTATGTATGGTCATGATCACGGTATAGAGTGCAACTCTGAAATTTCAACATTTTTGTCCCTAGCAATTTCATAAGCCACAGAATTTATAGATAATGTGGCATATGAGTGACCTCATTGGGGGCTACGGTACCTCGGGTAGCATAAACATCTTCAATTATAACTTCGTTCAATTTTGGTGGGCACATTAGTACCTTAAATTGCACCTTATTGTGGACACAAAATACTTTTAACTTTTTTGTACATCCCTGTATTATTTTTGAAATGTTGGGGATTGCATTTGTTATGTTCAATGAAAAATACCACACAGGTTTTTAGTGTGACTGCTTCGCCATTTTTTTGAGAACGAGTTACCGCAATTTCAATCGTTAAGTTGTTTGTAAGAAAAAAAAAACTCAAAAAAACTAACTCGCCCCCTTCTAAAAGAAGAGAGAAGTGACCTGGAGGGGGTGCGTCCGCACAATTCGCACCCCCCTGGTGACGGCCATGAGCGTTACTACTGTTGCTATGGTAGATGCCATCAATAGTACGTTACAACAGTTGAAAACGCAACATAGCCCTGGGGAGTAAGGGTTTACGCGGTGCTCTCTCACAGACGCACACGGGGCGGGGCGGGACGGGATGGGGTGTTACTCAGCACCCCAGCCCGCCTTGCCCGGCGTCACGCCTCACTCCCTGCCCGCTATGTCCTCTCCGCCATGCGTGAGACGGTTTCGAAACAAACTTGCGACACCTCTCCATAATAATTCGCCAACATCTCATAAAATTGGGGGGAGGTCGCGAGCGGGGACATCAGACGGAAATGACAGAAACCATCCAATCCCACATTTTGAACAATATTTCGACCATGCAGCCATACACACAAAATACAAGCTTGTTTCATCTGCCATGTCGGTCGGGAATGGTGTACAGTACAGTGCCCCAATACATGTAATAATAATAATATTACAGTTCTTATCAAAGCGCATAATACCCTTGACAAGGTCTCTACGCGCTTATAGAAAAGAGAAGTTATAAAAAGAAGGAAGAAAAAGAAAAACTGGTATGCTGTAGATTTAAAGAAGACATTAATTGATTTATGACTTGGGTATCATTGGAGAGTTTATTTGCAGCACAATTACATTAATTTCCCTGTCAAAAAACAAAGAAGGACAACAGAAATGAAAATATAGTACGAGACACCCGTCTGCTTCACAAATTAAAAAAATACCAGGCTTAGCCGCCTGATGGTACGGCACGTCTATTCGACCGCAAAACCGCATAGTAGGCCCACCGCGTCTTAAAAACACATTTTTAAACTAGTGCACAGATCTTCTCTTGACATGCTTATATGCCAGCTAAAAATGAAATGAATATGGTTTTTTTTTCTCAAACGAACGCGTAAAGCTCATATATATATTGCAAATGTTGCTCCGGGGGTAGGATAGCGGAGGGGAAATATTGACCGGTCATATCAGAAGTGCGAATCTGGGAGGGATTTTCAAATCATGCATCTCGATCAGTGTTTACAGCTCTTTATCGCTTCGTGGGTGTAATCACAATACGTGTACTTGTTGAAAATATTTGGTTTTATACATGTACTGTTTATGGATTATTTGTCATCGGTTAATATAGAGTTTGGAAGTAGTTTGTGATATTCAGTACTCAACTATTTTCAATGATATAAGAGGGCAAATACTGACTGGGGGAGAGTTGGAACTTTATCGCCCTCTTATCACATATTGAAGCTTAGATTTGGCGTACTTTATTGAAACGAGAAGGAAGGGGAACCCTGCAGCAAAAGGGGGTTATCAAGTCTCCTTAAGCCCGATCAGTGCAGGTTTTTTTGGAATATTTCGATTACATGAAAGCAGACCATAATGTGGTCAGGAGAGCTCACACATGTGATACTAATGTGTTCCTTGGACCATGTCTGTACTGCATTCATTAAAAAGATGAAGAGGGTGTGTCTTTAGCGTAAGCCTTTTTCTTTTTATAGAAGAAATATTTGTTTTCTTCTTTCTTTTTTACATATTATCACTTATTGTGTAAGTGTATATTCAAATTGAATCTGATGCTGTATAAGTTATTCTTTTAACCGTGCGATGGATGCATGAGTGTTGCAACTCAACATACACATTTGTTAACAACTTAATGTACATATACATGCATTACCTTGTGTCTGGAGATGTTTTTCAGAAAAAAATGAAGAAAAAATGCATCAATATGTTGACATCCATCATCACAAAGCATCTGTTTATTTAATGTGTTGTGTATATTCTGTTAATGTCAAGTACTAAATGTATGTATACACTGGGTTTGCTGGTCTGAGGCATACCCATTTTGAGAAGGACAAGATCCTTTTTAAAATGTCAGTACCTACTCAATGTCTTTGTGTATATTATTGTTCAAAAGCATTGTTGTTGCATATTGTTATCTGGTAGAGCATAATATTCTAGAATAATTAGTATCACATCTGTAGTATAACCTCGCTAATGTATGATATCATTTTTATTGCAAAAAAAAAAAGAAAAATCACACATGTATCAAATCTTTTGCATTGTGCTGAAATACAAGTATTTGAACTTTTCAAATATCTAGCAGGCTTGGAAGTCACACTAGTTAAAGCATTAATTGTGAATTTTGCGTACAGACATTTTTTATGAAAAAGTAAGTCAGCAGAGTGCACGCATGTTTATTTCTTATGAGGAGATCTGGATTTTTAAGTCTAAAAGAATTGGGGTATTTAAAGCAAGGAAATACATAAGAAATTCAAAAAAACAATAAAATACATAAGAAAAACTTTGATATTGCAATTTTTTTTAAAATCTTAATTTGATAATAATCCTAAGGAGAGTTTTTGGACTGAAATCAAGCAGTTTTGGGGCTATATTTAAAGATTTACAACCAAATTATGATTTTATGCATTTAATTAGCATAATTAATTAATTAAAAATAAACTTGAATAATTTTGGTGCAATTGACGATTGAATTGTGGCTATTACGTCATCGGTGACGTACATGCCAATTTTCGTCGCGATCGCGCGATCAACGGTCGAGATCTTAGGGGGGGGGGGGGAGGTGTTTTGCCCCCCCCCCCCCCCCGGGCTATGCGATTTCAAAATAGCCCGGGCTATATAGGGTTAAACGAGAAGGTATCCCCTTGTTCTCCATTTTTCTTTCTCAATTAAACGATTGCAGACTATCAGTCGTTTCTTCATTAATCTCTTACTCAAAAATCCAAGCAAAAATATATTTTGTTTACTTCTCCATATGGGTCGCTGTTTTCTGTGCCTCATTGAAAATTACACAGACTGCATGTAAATGGCGGTTTAATCTATTGTGCTCAGAATTATCAAATTAATTTCTTACTGAAATGTGTTTACTGATATTAATTTCTAACTGAATTAAACAATTGCTGACTTTCAGTCCCTTTCCCTTTGATCTCTTACTCGAAAATCTACTCCAGGCAAATATATAGTTTGTGTACTTCTCCATTCGGGCTGCTGGTGTCTTTTTTTTTCCTCATTATAAAATACATTGACTTCATATGGGAAATATGTTACTATTTGACCCTGATCAATTATTGGTCACATTTGGACCTGTGTGTATGAGATAATTAATTCAGAGCACAACAACCCCCATTGTGCACCACACATGTGAGCCCATGTGGTATTTCTGCCATGTATTATTATTATTATTTACACTTTGTTGTCAGTTCCAGGAAGATGTTACATATAGGTTTTCAATTATTGTAACTTAAATGTAGTGGTAGCTACCACGAAAACATATGTCCAAGCCCTGATCTCTGATATCAGTGAATTCTACTGGTGGAGACCAGTATAAACCAATAGAAACCAGTAAGACCCAATGGTTTGAAAAGGAGTGTCAAAAATACAAAGTCAAACCAGTAGAAACCATTAGAGACCAGTGAATTCTCATGGTATTGGAGATCAGTAGAAACCAATAGAAACTAGTTAGATATAATGTTTTAAAAAGGAGTATGAAAAATACAAAGTCAAACCAGTAGAAACCAGTGAGATCTAATGGTTTGAAAAGGAGTGTGAAAAATACTAAGTCAAACCAGTAGAAACCATTAGAGACCAATGAATTCTACTGGTAATGGAGACCAGTAGAAACCAATAGAAACCAATAGAAATAGAGATGCTCATGAATATTCATGCATGTATTTACGTGTCCTAATTTTGTACTTTTAAATAGATAACCTCCACCTAACCAGGTAAAAGGAATTTTACCAAGTAATGATTTCAAGTTTAAACATAAAATAGTGAATGTCACCTACTTAAGTGAAGACAATAATGATAACAACAACAAAAATGATCTTCTCAAATATAAGTTGTAGTAACCAATATCTTATGAACCTTATAACCGTACTGCTATATATATGAAAGTCTGTGAAGGAAAGGGCAGGAATTAGGATAGGTATAGGATAGAATAGGAATAAGTATAGGATAGGATAGGATTAGGTTAAAACGATAAGGAAATGTGCCATACTTCGGATTATCATATACTAAATTTAAATCGATATTTCATCAATATTTTTAATTTTGATTCCTATTGGTCTCCTGATGGCTCCAGTAGATCCAGGAGAAATTGCTACTGGTTTATACTGGCACTCTACTGGTATTTTTCTAATGGTTTCTACTGGAAATCATTTCACTTTCCATATTCAAACCAGTAGAAAAAATCCAGTAGAAACCAGTAGGAAGCTCTCTTGGATCCAGTAGAGATTCCTACTGGTTTCTACTGGACTTCTACTGGTCTTCTATTGGATCCAGTAGAGATTCCTACTGGTTTCTACTGGTATTCTACTGGTCTTCTATTGGTCTTGTATTGGATCCAGTAGAGATTCCTACTGGTCTCTACTGGTCTTCTACTGGTCTTCTATTGGATCCAGTAGAGATTCCTACTGGTTTCTACTGGTATTCTACTGGCATTTTTTTAATGGTTTCTACTGGAAATCATTTCACTTTCCATATTCAAACCAGTAGAAAATTTCCAGTAGAAACCAGTAGAAATTCTAATGGTTTTTCTCTACTGGTTTCTACTGGTTTTTCGTCCTGGGCTGTAGGATTGAATGATAGCCTTGCTGGTTGAGGATACCCTCTACTCTGTGCAAATAAGAAAGATTGGATGATATCAGATATCAGGGCCATGTTGCAGATATGTTTTCTTGGTAGCTAACATTGATGGTAAGGTAGAATAATTTAAAACCTATATGCAACATGCTCCAGGAAAAAGGACAAAAAACGGGCAGAAAAGTAATAAGAAGAGCAATATGGAATAATGAAAAACGGAACAACAAAGATGATAGGGGTGTGGTTGATTGTTGTCATCAAAGATAGAAGGAAAACAACAATTAAATTCAATATTTCAACAACAAAAGAATAAAAGGTTAAGCGATGGTAATGCCAGGAGTTCAGGTGTCGTGACTTCGGGCTTCCGCAATTAAGCTAATCACCCTTACCGACTACCATTAGTTCCCTTCTGGTATGGCGACCGGCCCATCGCGTGTCTCTTCCTACCTCCTAAAAACTGTAGCCTATAAAAACTATAGACTCTAACTCTTTAGGGGAGGAACAAGGGTGATCCCAATGCCTTTGCCGGGCCATCCGACAATCCTTGAACCTTGGTTTTGCAACCTTGGAGTTAGCGGGTTTCGAACCCGTGCTCGCTAGCACGAGTGTGAGGTAGTCCCGGCGCTTACCCTACCACTAGGCTATAAGACGTCGGTGGTTTTGCTTGGTGATTTTAGCGTATAGACTATTAGTTTCAAATCAAAGAGAGAAAAACCAAAAGAGCATCTATGTCAGGCATCGAACTCACGACCTTCAGGTTATCAGTCTGACGCTCTACCAACTGAGCCAACAGACCGATTGCTGATGTTGGTATATTTTCAAAGAGTATTAAACATATATACTTGCAGATTGTCAACAAGTTTCTATTACTGAGGTAATTTTCTTTTTGATAAAAGAAATGTTCAATTTATGAAAAAATCAAATGGGGGAGGGGGTGGGATTTGTTGCCCAAAGGTATCCTGAAAGTGACCCGAGAGCCCCCTAAATCTGATGCAATATTGTAGTAACATGAACTATGATATGACATCTTATATGCTATGAGATAATTGGCCATTGAAATGTTACTACTTCCATGGCGCTCGCTTTTCTCTCCGTCTCTCTCTCTCTCTCTCCCAACCTCCTCTCTCTCCACCTCTCTCTCCCTCCTCCTCTTTCTCCCTCTCTTTACCCCCCCCCCCTCACCTCTCTCTCTCTCCCTCCTCTTTCTTTCTCTCTACCCTCCCCCACCTCTCTTTCTCTAAATCCATCTTCGTTGTTCTTTCCTCTTCCGATGCAAGCATTCTTTCATATAGAGTACCGAAGTGGTGTCGTCATATGAACATGTTTAAGACAAATTGGCTCTAAACAAACTCACTCCACTGAGAGGTTTACCTGTCGGATATTGCATATCGGGCTAGTGTCCAGCATTCTCAATTACATTCCCCGTTGTAATCACCGCTGCTTGTTCTGCCCATATTGTTTAGAGCCATTTATCTTGACAATAATGCTCAAATGGCGTCACTCTATATTCAGATAAGCAGACGTAGACGGTTGCTTATTTTCCCCACAAATATATTTTTTATTCTTGAATGCATCAATATTTTAAAATTCATGACATATATCAATACGGTATGATGAAACTGATCCATGTATTATCATGTAAATGCTCATTGTTTTGATGAAGGAAACACTCAAATATCTATATTGGGGATGCAGAGAATTGTCCTAGTCAAAACTCAATTCAAACAGTGATGCAACACTTTGGCAATTGTCGACAAAAACTCTCCTGAATATAAAAAAATTTCATGTTGTTTTCTTTCATATTATTTGCTGGCTGAGCCTCCCCCCCCCCCTCCCCACATAAATACAACTAAAATCAGAGTAAGAAAGTAAAATGATTTATTACAATATAAAAGTGAAAATGAGAATGAGGGATATTAGGTGGGATATGTGACAAACACACATTTTATTACAAGAACTAAAAATTAAAAATACATATGTTCTTTTATAATGCTGTCTTTATTAAACGTTTAGAAATATAACTTAAGTTCTTATTTATTCCATCCTTTAAAAGATAAGTACATTTATACTAGGATCCCTTATGCCATGGTCACAACCGGCCGTCCGTGTTTTTCTACGTGGAGTTGGCAGCTTGCTTGCCAACTTCTACGATCCTTCCCTGCGTCGTCCTTGCGTTCGACGCAAGGAGTTTCAGCGAAACCCGACGCAGATCACAAGCAGAGAGAATCATATGTATATGTGAAGGAACATCTCGGGGGAAACCTAGGAAAACCGAGCTGTACACTCTACAATGCAAAGAAGCTAGGCCATTTGAATCCCCAATTAGATACTTTACACACGCCAACACTGATTCTGATAACATAAATATATATATATAGATATACAATGTACATGATGGATAGCTTATATCGTTGGAGATTCACATGCAATAGAATATCATTTGAGAGAGAAATAGTTTGTTCAAACATTGTTTTCCTCAATTAAATACAACCACAATTGTTCTAATTCTTATAGAGAATGAATTCCATGTCGTGTTCTTGCATCAATAACGTGCACTTCACATGCTATTACTTGCAACACAGGCGGGTGTGTGACGGGGATATGTGTCGAAGAATGATCCATGCCGCCGGTCTCTTACACTAATACATCATGGGACGACTTTCCCTTGTATGTGCAGTATTGATAATTCAACGTGCTTCACATAATCCTTCAATCCTAATACTCACGGGGGTGCATTATTCCCCCACCCCCGTCAATTTTTTGTCGGTACTTGCGAACACCTCAATATTTCGAGACGAACATGATTTTTTTTTTCTGATCCTTTCCGCAAAATTTGAAACCAAATTTATGACGATCGGACCTACCGTGCCGATATCAAGATTACGTTTACCAAACACATGTCACTGAAATTTCTCTATTTTTCTATATGACTGAGCACAACCATATGGACAAAATCGTGCAGGAAATTTCCCATTTTATGTAAATACTTTTCCAGTAGGTAGTGTAAATAATAACAACACACACAAACCCACATACACCCACATTCACACACACTTACACCCAAATCGCAAAATGCGCTTGACGAAAAACAATGAAATACGTGAGAAATAATTACCACAAACTATCCTTTTTTCAGGAATTAATAAGGGATTTTTTAAAGACATTTGAACCAGAAATTGATATTCCTGATGCTTTATCTAGTGATTTCTTGCATAAATGAGCATTCATTATTGAATTTAAAAAAATAAAGGTACTTTCGTAAATTTAGCTATACAACTTGTAGAGTACATAATTCTTGACCCTTATAAAAAAAAAAATTAAGGGAATTGGGCAGCCCATGGCCATGATGCCCCCCCCCCCCCCCCTAACATGCTTTGAAATACCCCGGTAGTATTAGGGTAAAGAGAGGTGGTGTCATTCTTTGGTCAAAAGTATTCATGCATGCAATCCAACTTTTCGTGAAATAATTCAACGATCATGATTTGCCTTGTGGTCTGTCCAAGCTATCTTGATAGTTATTATGACTGCTTGATATACTGTCTCTCTCTCTCTGGGTGCTTTGTCGTGTGACGTAGGCGATCATGGAGTGCCACACAGTTCTCTGTACTGAGCTCTTTGTATCAATTGCATATCATGGTAAACCAGTCAGTCAGGATGCTTATCAACTTAATAATTCTTCTTCCCATGCCCCATACCCCTGGTTCTTTTTCATCAATCCAAACTCTTTCAAGTAAACTTTACACAGTATACGACGTGCAAAATGTCAACCTTCAGATTCTTGGCTCACATATCAGTTTCATAATATACATACATGATAATGAAACATTCTTCTTTGTGTGACATAACACATACAGCTATGACTTGAGTCATATGTCACAAGTAAGGTAAATACTCGTTCTAGGCATATCTGAATATGACCCGCTATTACGGTGAACAAGTCTATACTGACTGTCCAATGGGTGTGCATACAAAATACCTTTTGTTCCCCTGCATCAGTTATAAACTGATGCTCAATAACCCAAAGGAGATGCATACAAAGGAGTGCATACAAAATACCTTTTGTTCCCCTGCATCAGTTATAAACTGATGCTCAATAACCCAAAGGAGATGCAGTCCGCTGGTTCAATAATGATGTGCGAGTTTCGGCATGTAAACAATTAAGATTGGCGGTTATTTCTGACCAGTCAATCCTAAAGCTCGCAACTTAATCAAGAGAGAGATGTGTCTCTGATATTTATATAGGACATGTGTGGAGTTACCCCGGTGTTCCTCTGTGGGAAAGTCCACCCTTCAATGACCTCTCCTTAAGGAGAGATGTAGCGTTGATTAGTTGAGCTATCTCTGCGCGTTCTCTTTAAATCGTTCCAAAGCCCATCCGTTAATTCATCGTGACCTTTATTTTAGGCAAGATTTAGAGTTGATTTGTTGCGCTAGCTCAGCGGGCTCTCTCTCTCCCTTACCATTTTGTCAAGTTTCGCAAAAGTCCATCTGGTAGGAGAGATTTCTTGTTCATTTGTCAAGCTGGCTGCGCGGATCAATTATCTCCCTCACTCATCCTTCGTTAAGTCGTGGCAATTGCAAAGTCCATCCTACAGTCTATAGTGACCACTCCTTTAGGAAGATTTAGCCTAGTGTTCATTTGTTGAGCTCCGCGAGTTCTCGACAATCACTCTCACTCATTCTACTTTAATTCGGCCTGCTTTGGCGCTTCCTACAGTAGCGTCCCCGCCGACGACGGAATTCTTATAGGATTCATTATGAATTATGATTTCCCAAGATGTAAATTACTGCTGAGTTTCTCTAACTCGAACGTGCGGCAGCGCTGCAGTGTCAGCTTGCCCATAAAGCCGTAGATGCTCTCCTCCTACAAGTCACTGTGCTTCGCAAAGTCGGGAGCTCTGCAACACTTGACGTCAAGGTCGCTCTCCACATGCTTGCGCCACTGCTCGACCAACTCGTCGTTTTCCTTGGCCGTGGCGATCGGGTCATCGCGAGAGAAGAGGTTCAGGGCGGGCGCCTTGACCGGGCGGCCAGTGAAGATCTCATTCACCTGAAGGACAATGCAGAACAATATGACCGTTAATAAACTCTGCTTTGTTTCTTTGGAAATTCTTATGGAATTCTCGCTTTCCTTCTTACATTAATGAATCATTATGAATTATGATTCCCCAAGATGTAAATTACTTCTGAGCTTATGATTTGTAAAATGTTAGAAATATGTGGCTTGTTTGAGACCGAGTCTCCGCGAGACTAGACGGGTCTCCGAAAAGTCATCGTGAATTCGAATGCGTTTGATTTTTTTCAAGTCTACTGTAAGTCTCTGTAATTTATCTATGCTGTCCTTGCGACATCTCCACCAATGAGACAGACCTTTAACTCTTACATTACCATTCCCTGAAAACCACATTGGCTTACTACACATCTTCACGCCAATGCTCACGGGAGAGTTCACCCTTCAAGCTCACCTTGATGATGCAATCCATGGTGTACTTGTTGGTCAGCCAGTAGTAGGTCTCTGCAACCCTCTTGATGACAAACTGGATAAAGGAGTTGTTGGCGGCCTGCGAGTAGATACCCTCGTAGCTATCCCTGGAGATAATACAACTGTACAGGATCTGATCAACGATGCGGTAACGCACCGATGCATAGGCCTAACGGCTACTCCGCTCCGCAGACGCGCGCTTCTTCTCCCTCTGATGCATCCATCAGGTCGAGTATCTCGGCGTACACGTGGCTGCTGACGGAGAAGGCATGGACCAGGAGAGGGCCCGTGTCGCCGTCCGTGACGTAATCCAGGATCTCCCGCGCGATCTCCTTGGCTTTGGCGGGCCAGGCGATGTCGATGGGTCGCGTCTTGACCACCAGTACATCGAATCTAGAACTAAAAAAATATAGAACATTGAAACATGTATTATATCAACATATGACTTAACATAGGAAAATATAAATAGTGACTGATCGGCAATAGCGACGATTAATAAAAAGCGGCACAACATGTGTATTGCAGAGATGTAAGTATAAACAATGATTGATTGACTGATTCATTGATTTATTGATTGATTGATTGATTGATAAGCAATTAACGACACTACTAACACTTGAGTGTCATATATGTGTCGAACAGTTCATCTAAAAAGATTATACAATTCAAGTTTCCCTAATGTGATTTACAGAATTTGAGCAGGATTATAAATCAGAAATAAATCAATATGTTAACTACTTCCTCGGGATAACTTCCCTACTCTTTATGAAAAGAGAAGCAGGTTCTTTAACGTGTCAGTGGTGTGACTCTCCTTTACACGGGACCGACGGTTTAAAGTCTCCTCCGAAAGACTAGGCGATTAGAATAAAATACCTTGCCCAAGGGTATACCTGTTGTGAATGGGATACGATCAGTTTCCCACTTAAAATATAGTGTAAAGATTGATCTTCTTTAGAAAGTTTATAACACATAATCGCGAAATATCTCTAAATAATGTCTTGAGGTCAGGACAATCAAAAAGTTAATACGAATATTTGCAAGTTCAACATATTCAAGGAGAATGTGTTTAATTGTTAGTGTATAATTACATGATATGCATTGAGGTGGATTTTCTACTGCAAATAAGTATGCATGAGTCAAATGAGAATGCCCAATACGAGCACGGGTCAAGTATAAACAATGAAGAAACAGGTTTACCCGTAAATTCCTCAGTGGCTTGATAAATTGGGTACACCTGTGTGAAAAGAGCATGCAGATAAATTAAAAATTACACCGGGGAGCTAAAGCTGTTAACTTACTTTATTCTATGTTGCGCCAGGTAAAGAGTAGTTAGAGAGGAGGAATGCTGTTTGTCACATTGTGGGGTTCGTCATAAATAAAATAGATAAAGAACAAAAATCGGAACTAATGTTTATGTAGTTTCAAAATTAAACTTTAATTATAAGGAATGCATGAAATAATCAGATTATAATGAAACGCAATAACATACACATAGCAATTGAATTGATCAGTGAAATGTTGCCTCAATACAATTATCTGTAAATAGGAATGAGGATGGATAAACAATCAAATATTTTCCGATTGATTCTGTCTACTAGTCATATATATATCAAAAGTAATAAATTAAATTATGGGTTTACATCAAACTATCTTCGGTACAGATATCAAAACCTGCATATGACCGTTTGATAATGTTCAGCGCAGTGTGCAGCGTCAATACAACCCGGTTGCCTTGACGACGCGATCGCGATAACGTTGATTTTTGAAGCGCGAGTTCATCAAAAGACCCGCTGTCGAGGTTACACGGTAGGACGTCGATGTCCGAGCTGAGGTGGTTGTAGTTGCGATCCTTGATGCTCGGCGACGTCGATGAGGGGGACCAGGAAACCGAACAGTCACCGCCCGGTCTGGGTGGAAGGGCACGTGATGGCTGAACCCTTGATTACGGCTGAAATATAGTTACACCGCATCATAAACATATATTAAACCCAAGTTTAACTTGTACGCTTTAACTTCATATCTTGTAAAACACACGACATCTTAAAATGACAATAATCACACCATTTGGTTTACCAAATAGACTTTGCAAAAAAAAAAAAAAAACAGCAACCGGATATCTCCTCGATATCTCCAATTAGCATAATAGCCATTTACTAGCATAATAATGTCCAGTGCTAGAATGATTCATACCTCTGCGATGTACAATACTTCCATTTAAACAGCAACCATTACTTATGACCGCTTGTTATGACCGCTTGTTTGCGTAAGTTGCATAAACCATTGATTATCAAAACATATAGCCACGCTAAAGTAGTTCTCATTTTCATCCCAATATAAATATGTGCTGTAAATACACGGTGGTACCAATCAATGAGAAATGCCTAACAATATAGGCTTTCTCAAAGTTCGACATGGCTGACATAAAATGGATGACTTTTGTTATTTGCCAAAAGAGGGCGTTTATGACATTTGACTTCTAATCAAACACATTTCAGTTTTTGCTGAAAAATACATACGTTCAGTTTCCGAGCTAGAAGAAATCATTCAATTTGAAATGGCAATTTTCGTGTCAGAAATTGTTTGCATTTTAAAATGTTCACTTTAGTTGAAAGCACTGATTTTTAGAAAACCAAACTTCAATCTGAAAGACTTGCCTATACAGAAATTAAACAGTTGTAGAAACCCCCCGCAAACTGGCATGTTTCAGACTTACAGTTATTTTGAAGAATTGAAGACCCTGTTGCCTGCCTCCCGGAGGAATTTGTGTCCACACGACGGCCGTCTGCACTTCCCGCTCATGACAGCAGAAACAGTGGCAGCTAGAGTTGGGGCGGATACACTCACTCTCATGCGCCAAGTTCCCAGACTTCCCTGACTCTCTCCCGCACACAGGACTCCTCCCCGTGGGTGACAAAACAGGTCTTTCGTCAATCACGACAAAATAGCTTCTCACACCACTCCCTCAAACTCATGTACTCTCGGACCCTCGTTCCATCATACCAAAACAAAATCTACCAATCATGTTCTCCCATATGTGGTCACGTCACTTACTATTACATAATACCCTTAGGGCAAAATCAGGCAAACCGAAAAAAGCGGGTAACAATAAATTAGGCACGGCTCCTAGCTGCGAAAAGGATAGACAAAAGAATTAAGAATGCGATGCATCCAGTGCGCCACAGAGCCTAGGTTACCTGTATTATAAAACATATGGTATAAGGGCTTTAAGAAGATGAGTCGAATTACCTCGGGCATGTGGAGTTTAAAGCTATTACAAAAGAAACACATTACTGAGCAACGTGGCTTCCACTGTCAGTCAGTTAACCTTTGTAATTTGGCTTACATTTTATTTTGACACTGTTTACAAGTTGATTTTAAAAGAATTACGAGACTTAGCATTCTGAATGTGGGCTGGTAATGAATTCTAGGTTACTGGACCTAAACAACGTGCTGATTTGGAAAGAGTATTTTACATTTAACTTTCCACATGTGGAATTTAACAGGTTGGAGGGTATTGTACTGATGAATTTCAGCATTCAATAAAAACATGTGCATGAGATACTAGGTTTGAAAAGTATCTACGCATTAAACAGGCAATTTGAATCATATTTATATCAAAAACATTAAGCAACGTTCGAAGAGGGATAACGAAGATTCAAGGTAATGAGAACTGGCACATAATACCGAGGATTCTGTAACGTTCTGTATAAACAATGACGTCTGACTAATTTAGAAGGATGCAACGAACCCCATAACGCAATTCAATTAACGATGTGAGGCACTATGAATGCATTGTATATCATTAACAAGAATTAACGTGGAATAGTGAGTTTCACATTATTCATGATACCAATGTTACGTGATATTTTTCCGCAACAAAATTTATATGTAAATCCCAACATAAATACATATCTACAAGCACTCCAAGATATGTAACCACAGAACATTGCTTAATTCTAATGTTGTTGATGTATAAGGGATCATCATTATAACAAGTATTTAGGTCCTGCCTACGTCTGAAAACAACAAATGGAGTTTTTACAATGTTTAGATCTATTGCACGTGGGCCCTGTGGTAGATGGAGTGATATGAATACACTTGCGATTGGATTTGAACGGAGCTCGAGGTGGTATAGAATAATGATATTTGACATTGCCGGGCGCACCACTCCTTATGTTATATCAGCAAACACATTTCCGGTAAATATTTCTTTATATATATATCGTTTCAAGAGCATCACATTTATCATTTCTTTTATTGGATGAGTGGACATCCGCATGTGTTTCATTATCCCTGACAAATAGACTGTCATTTCAAGTCCCAGTGAGATAATGGGAAAAAGTGACTGTGTAGACTTGTTTTCCTTTTATATGAAATTAAAACGAAGAGCAGTTACATGTATGTGGTCTTTGAGCTGAAAGACCGGATTTGACTTTTGGTGTGACACAGGTGCTTGAGGGGGTGGGTGGCACTTCGGGAGGGTGGGGTAAGGAGGATGAGGGTCATGGCAATGTCTCATCAAAAGTAAAATTAATATGAATCCATTTATTTCAAAGCGGTACTTGCTTAATTTCAAAGGCTGTTTGACAGCAAGTTTGGGCCACTCCCCCTCCTCAAGTGCATTTCCACGATATCAATAGGTCCGTCGATTTCGTTTTTGGGGCGGCCGAATAGTGACCTGAACGAATATACTGCTTCCGATTTTCATTCGTGTCAATGAAATAAACTACCAGTCGCATTAGTGAGCCTGTCAGAGACGAGCACATCCGGAGGGGAATATTAATGGGATCATAAAAAGACAGAGAGAGAGGGGGGGGGGGGGGGGGGGGGAGAGAGAAAGGGGGGGGGGGGTAGATGGGGAGCGAGAGATAGTAAGCAAATAATCAACATCGGTGAAGGTGATGGGACGAACTGTCACTTCCAAGGCGATGTGGATGTAGCTATCTTTCCGAACCGTAACTGAGGAAATACATTCAGATCGCCGAGGAAGTGATAGTTCGTCTCATTGCCTGAAACCAAAAGTTGATTATTTGCTTTACATTCCACATCTGATACCAACAATCTATACAATAAATGACAATTTAACGTACGAAAGCGTTCGGGTCGGTGCGGCTACATGATCGTACTTTTTGGTTTCGGAAGCAAATTGACTTTGTGCACGTTGCGATATAGACTCTACAAATTCCGACGAACATTATGCCATAGTGACGCTAATTCGTAAGATTTTGACGGAAAAGCAAGAAATATTCGAAATTCGCTTACCTGTGCGGTTTCGGTGAGAAAATAGATCCTCCGAGAATACCTTTCATAATTCATATAAAGTATAGGAAAGTGAAATTCTCGGTCAATTTTGGTACGAGGTGATAGATAATTTCACACTTGTTTTGCATGGTGGAATGCTGTGTGGGGAAATGGAAGGCTTGCACTGCTTGTACGTATGTGTACATACGTACACACGCCTTTGTGCACGTTGCGATATAGACTCTACAAATTTCAACGAACACTATGCCATAGTGACGCTAATTCGTAAGATTTTGTCGGAAAAGCAAGAAGTAATCGAAATTCGCTTACCTGTGCGGTATCGAATTATTATTGTTCAAAATCTCCCGTAGTAGCACGTAGCGCTAAAACACGCCCAGTCTGTGCAGGTGCATGAATTGTTATGTTTATAAGCCGTAGCGTTCCAGCTGGTGCGGTGGACTTGGTTGAAAGGAGAAATCGTTGCCGGTGTGATGGCATATTCGTTTCCTATTATATTTGGTTCTCAGAACCAAATATCCCGGTATATATCGTTCTGGAACACGATGTACCGGTATATCATGTTCCAGTGGTATGGCATATGCCGTTCTCATTGGCAGATATCGTTCCAACTGACCAAGTATCGTTTTCGCGTAACCTTAAAAATTTATTTAAAAAACTTATTTATGGCTTGAGAGAACGAGACACTTTTCCATAGATAAGCACAGGAATCGCACACCGCTCGCGAGCAACTTTCCACACGTTAATATCTAATTGAAGTAAGCAACCATTTTTAATGTGCTAACACCACATCCACATCTTCGAATCACTGACAGCCTTTTAGTATCAATTGTGCATAGAGATGCTGTACTAGAGTCGATATAGCCTTTTGAAAAGGCACTATGGGTGTGGGTTGTCCCTCAGTTGTATCAGCAGTTGTATCCACGGAACTATCCCGTGCCAGTCTCGTTCCAGGCGCTAGTGGGGTATTGCGCTGACGGAGGAAATCATTAAGCCTTGAGGCCGTGATCAAAGGCTACTTTGAATATTAATAGAGCATGCACTCGGCCTTTCATGTTTATACAGGTGTGGACGTACTAGTGGGGTGGTTAAGCGACAAATATGAGATGAATTGTGCACTTTTATCTACAAGCACCAAATTTGGTACACATGTTTTAAAATCACATTTAGAACAATATTAGATATAGAGGCATCTCAAAATATTTTCAAAAAGAAAAAAACCTTGATAGGAATCCTCCTTTGGTAATAGGGACCTTACATTGTTAAAATGTGTGGTCATAAGTGGCAAGGGGGCCGGAAGATAACCCAAACGCCCCTGGGGCACTTTTCTCTTATTTTGGGACATTTTCTCAAGAATGAATAACTGGATTTTAACCAAACTAGATCGGAATCATCCTTAGGTAATAGGGATCGTTAGTTGTTAAACTTGGGGTGCACAAGCGGCAAGGGCTGGCCGGGGGAGGGGGTAGCCCCCAAAACGCCCCAGGGTGAAACTTTCTTTTATATCTTTAATATTTTTTTCTCAAGAATTGATAACTGGAACCATCGTTAGGTACTCGGGACTTTGAGTTGTTAGAATGGGGGTACATAAATGGCAAGGACCTGAGAGGGGGTATCCCCCCCCCCCCACACACACACACAACAAATGCCCCATTGAGCAACCTCCCCTTATTCTTGACTTTTTCAGAAGGTTGAACAACGGGATTTTTAATCAAACATGATAAGAATCATCATAAGGTAGGGGAGACCCCCCCCCCCCCCATTTTTCTCTGACATTGGGAAAGATTTGGTACAAATGGGGAATCCATCTGATATTAACTAGCTACAGCACATTCCCTCCCCCACCACATCTGAAATGCTCCTTGCGTTTCAACATTTTAAGAAAAAAAGGAATGTTTCCTCGAATGTATCCAAACTGTACTCATCTGATGAGGAGACAAGGAGGATCCAAGATGGCGTCCAAAATGGCTGCTAAAGCCATGTATTTAGCTTTATTCTGTTCTATTTTTACGTACAAGCACTACATTTGGTACATAGGTTAATGATTATGAACTCAACAAAATTAGATATAGAGGCACTTAAAAATGGCCCGTCCCTTTTTATTTGCAAGCTTCATCAAAGTTTGCACACAATTTAGCACGTATCTTTGGGATACTAAGTGTGAAATTCTAAGTAGTCTAAGAAATTCAGAGGTACTATAACTCCCGTAGGATAAATGAAAATCTAACTAGTTTTCACTTAGATTTTACTTTTTTCGTGGTACGATCAATTACCGAAGATTATTTCCTCAAAACCGAATACCACGCTTTGTCGCTTCCAGGGAAGGGTTATATAGTCACTCTCTCCAAAATGATGACAAAGTCAGGGAACTTTCAGAATTAGATCCGCAAAAGGGACGGGATACCTTTAAACATGTGTCCTTAAGATGCCATTTTCAAGTATGCTTCCAAAGTATCTGCCTACGCAATACTTTTAGCTATACAGGTGCATTCTGTTTTACTATAACCTACAAGAATGAAATTTGTACATAGGTTTCGAATCATGAATTAGGCAATTTTATAATATAGAAGCAATAAAGAATTTTTATCTTGAGGCGCCATTTTACAAGATGGCAGTCAATTTAAAATATTAATCTTTATTCCCTCCAATTTGTTTCATTTGATCGAGATATGTTCATAGTGAGAGCATGAGTAAGAAAAGAGATTATTGGCAATGTATAGTGACAAACGGACAAAGAGTGGCCTTGAAAACCAACCCCAAACATTATATGGCCCAAAACTATAACATGATATAAGATATATGCATATATGATTTCGATACTGGGTTTTAAAAAAAATTGCAGTTTGATGTTTTATCACTGATCTTTCTGTCCATATTGCAAGCATTGGATAGAAAAAGGAACATGACTTTCAAAACTATCTAACATATCAAATGTGCATTTAAGTCGAAGTCTTAACTACATTATGAGATGATATAAGCTGTAACCGATTCATACAAAACATTTGATTGATGTCTGAAAATCACCTATAATATGATTGTCCATGGCTCTCAAAGCATTAATTTTAATCTGATATATATTTTTTGTGAGGATTTTCCATTAGAATAAAAAATATATAAATATTTTTAGCAAGGAAATTCTAAGTGAGATAAAAAGATTGATTGGTTGGTTTAAACAAGGAGATTTAACAATGTTTGGTAAAATTAAACTTCTAAAATGTACGTTTTTTCAAAACTAAATTATGTTTCTTTTTAATGACAGTTCCATGACATGTTCTTGAATGAATAGAAAATATTTCTTTTTCTTTCATTTGGGGAGGGAGAGATAGGATCAAAAGGAAAATACTCTGTCAGGACTATGGCGTTGGAGGGCTGAGAGTAACGAACTATAGGGTATTTGTTAAGACACAGAGAGTAATGTTGATCAAGCGTTTGCTATATGGAGAAAACCATGCCGGCTGGAAAGTAACATTCGATTATTTTTTCAGATCATTGGGTGGACGAATTATATTTCTTTGTAATTTTGATACAGGCAAAATGAATTTGAATGGCATACAAATGTTTTACATAGATATGTTAAAAGCCTGGCAAGAAATAGATAAATACAGACATTTTGGAGAAAATAAGATTAATCCAATAATTTTCAATAATAAATGTTTATGTCTGTAAGTAATATTTTTTTTTGACGATGAACTATTTGGAAAGAGTATAGTTAAAGCATCAGATATTATTGATAGAGGTCACTTAAAACCAATTTCACATTTTTATAGGTTGGGTCTTACGTCTGAAAGCTTGTGAAAAATTCAAACGATTTCTTTTTATAATTAGAGACGAATGGTAGCAAAGCGATTTTATGGAAGGAGATGTTGAAATTTTGAAATTTTGAAAACTGTTGATATTTGGACATTTAAAAAACTATATGCGATATAACGTCTAGATGGGTGTACGATTACTTCATTGAAGAATTTCTAAAAGATTACATTCTGTGTGTCACGGATTGTTCCCGTCAATATAATCTTGGAATAAAGGAATTGAAAGAAACATTTACTGAGGTTAAACGTGCTTTGCTATGCAACAAACAAAGAGAGTTCCAATACAAATTATTACATGGAGTTGTATATACAAAGAAGAAACTGTATGAATTTGGCTTTGAGTCGGATGACCTTTGCATCTTTTGTAAACAAGAAGTTGAAACATACAAACATTTATTTCTTGACTGTCTACAAGTTAAAAAACTATGACAGGAAATAAAAAGCTGCATTTAACTGAAGTTCAGGAATATGATTGGAAATCAATTTGTATGGGGGTATGCGGCAGTACTGCTCGAGTATCCTTAGCAAATTGTATCATATATGTAGTTAAATACACCATTTTTATCTCTAGAAAACATGGGATTCTACCATCCGCACAGAAAGCAATAGATATGCTGAAAGATTACAGAGATGATGAATACAAGATAGCCTTCCAAAAGGGAAAAATGGGGACACATCTATAGAAGTGGGAAGCAGTGGGTGCGTTTTTGCTTCAATAGAGTTGATGTTTTGGGGGTTTTCCTTCATTTGCGAGCAATTAAACTGAAGACGGAGGCATACATGTGTATGTATGTGTGGGAGTTGTTTTTGTGTGTGTGTATGTGAGGTGTGTGTGGGTGGTTGGGTTTGTGTTAAGCGTGGGTGTTTTTTCATATAACTTCCTCAAAATCATTGTGATTGAAAAGGATATTGTAGATGGAAAAAAAATGTATAATTTGAAATTTATATAATTTTGTCTATATTACTAGTCCTATAACTGTTAAAGAAAGTGTTAAATATTTTTTTGTAGATGGATTCAAGTTTATTCATTTTTTCGGATTTATATAATTTATGCTATTTTATAATCAAGTAAAACTATTCATAAATGATAAAATGTAAAAAATGAATATTGAACTATATATAAATGATTTCATGGAATATATTATTGTCATGTTCTATGAGGAAGAAATAAAATATGATTTAAAACAAAAAATGTCTGCGTGTGTGTGTGTGTGTGTGTGTATGTGTGTGACTGTGTGTGTGTGTGTGTAGGGGTGGGTAATCGCAAGACCAAATGGACCAAGGATGTCATACAAACTTGGTAGGACCTACATGGGTATTTCGTCTAGACATGATCTGGGCCCTGTTGCATAAAATTTACCATTGATGGTAACTCTGCTACCAATGGCAATTTCTGTGGAAAAAGTTGATTTCATTGACTGTCAAGGGACGTTACCATGGTGGTTACCATTGATGGCAGAGTTACCATCAATGATAAGTTTTATGCAACTGGGCTCTGTTCTCAGTCTTCCATACTCCGTCCTTCATCTTGTCTTGTTCAATAATTAAATCAGGAAGATGATCCTGGAGAAATGGACGCAACTGGTGTATATGTTCCAACGATTCATCGTTACAGAAATGCTCTTGAATTATTATTACAACAGACATTCCATACAAAATCGCAGATGGTGGACGTAAATGGTTCGATCTGGCACATCTTCAGCAGCAATGTGTCTGATAACCTTCCATGCATCTCAGGGTCACGGACATCACTTCGCGCAATTTCACAAGGTAAACTAGTTTCAAATCCACCCGCATTTGCACCATCAAAGCCGCTGCAAAGCAAGCGGTGTCATCCCAGGCTCTCGCGCCCAGACTTACGGCGCGGAGAGCAGCCAGTGCGTCGCCTGCATAATGCACTAATCCCCACCTTGTCCTCGCTTCTTTCTCCACTATTAATATTCACGATTACGGCAGATTCCTCTGATTATTTCTTGTAGCTACAATCAATGTCACCTCCTTCCCCCTCCCTCCTCTCCTCATCTCTTCCCCCATCTCTCCAACTGGTGTTTCTTCCCCGCGATGCTGTTTCTTCATTTCGTTGAAGGCGGTGTGTGAGCGGGGAGCTGCGGTTGGATTTACGAGGTGTTTTAGTGGGTAGCATCGGTAAATCCCGCGTTTATTTTTGGGAGGATTTTGAGCGGGAAGCTAAGCCGTGTGCTGTCGGCTGCTGTCGATAGACGTTTTACTCGGGGGGTTGGTTACGGTGGACACACGCAAGTCTAGCCACCACACCACCACCAAGGGACACGCCCTGTATTTAGAAGATATAACTGAAACTGCCAAGAATGCGGTGAAATTTCAAATATTAACACTGAAAATGATAACATGGAGGTATTGAACTTTTCACCTAAATTTCGCACCGCTTTTGAACGTTACGTTATCATAGCTCATTCCTGGATTTTTAGGAGTTGCATCGCACGTGAAGGAATATTACGTTCGTTTTATCATTTTTAAGAAGTTGTCATTGCAAAAGCTACACTCTTGTCTTCAAGGTTTGTGGATATATCAAAACGTACGCACACACACACACACACACACACACACACACACACACACACATGCGCGCCCTCAAACAATATTTATTACACACCAACACGCACACATACACACTTTCATATCGACTTGAGTAGCACTTCTTCCCCACATCGTTAAAAAAGTGGAATGTGAGACTTTCGCAAATCTGGCCGTAAACATTGTACATACTTCCGGAATGTCTTCATTAACTTGATTGCAATCCGTCCGAAGCAGACACAGATTGGGAAACATTTTGTACGAATGGGACCAGTTTGTTTGACTGAATGAAACCAGGCGAACATGATTGTGACTCTCATGCAAAGTGCAATACAAATAAACATGAGTTTTGTGATGGGGTGTCAATTTTTAGTCCCTCTCATCCTTCATTACCCCCCCCCCCCCCCCCCCCCTCCCCTTCCCACAACCCGTGATCAAATTTGATCAACTTTTCGCTTCCTCTCCTTCGGATAAGAGGATGGAGGGTAGGGGATGCCGTTAGTTTATAAGGTTCCCTAGTAAATACCGCACCCCCCCCCCCCTCCGCCATTATACACACACACACACACACACACACACACACACACACACACACACACACACACAGTTTCTTTATTTAGGCGACACTTTTCATCTCCCTTCCTATCGCCTCTTTCCCGAAGTTTAATCAGTTATGCAGACCCCCCTCCCCCTCCCCACTGTAGCAAAAGCTATATGCAACATATATCATGGATACAGACATAAAACTGGACAGCAGTACTCGCACCTGAAGATAAATATTGGCCTAAATAAAATTTGATTGTGTGGAGACGTACATTTTGTTGATGTGTAACGTAACTCCTTGTACGATGCACAGTAACTGTCCAGCTGACATAACATATACATAACACATATCATAACAAATAACAAGGAAAACTCAAAACGATATTGGTTCATGAAAGTGATTTACTGGCGATAAAATCAAGAGAAACGATATTATTACGTTATACCAGTATTTACGACATATCATGTTGTACTGTTTTTCAAGTACGATTCTGATGACAAGCAACGTCACAGTAGTAGTTCTATGAATAAAAGGCATAAAAACCAGATGGAAATTAAGGACTGATATTTTGTTGCGATATATTTGAATCGCATGCAAATAAGTTGCACTTATGAAATAAAGCAATACGATCAATAATGACATTGTGACTAGTAGTAATCAAGTTAAGTCATAGTGGGCGAAAAAGAAGATAAAACGTTTAGAGCTCTTGTGGAAATTCCCTAATATCTTTGGAATAGATATTTCGTGAAAATGAAATAAGATATAACATTCTCATCATTTGAGCGTCTAACGGTAAAAACGTATACCTGCTTGTGATAAGAGTGCTCTCCTAAAGGCATGATAGCTGGTCGATTCCATTCATTCAAACACAAATCAAAGTAGTTTCAGACTTAAAAGGCAAGAAAGTGGAACATAAGACAACAAAACAAAAACACAAATAAACAAAAGAGCTGCATGAATTGGTCAGTATGATTGTTAACTCTTTCTCCCTCGGAATAAAACCTATTTAAAGATGTCAAAAAGGATTCGTGAAGCTGCCTGGTGCAGCATGATTTCAAGCATGGGGCACACATAGAATGGACTTGTGCAAACAGAAATTTGTTTCTCATGATTGTACTGGACAACATGATACGCGTATTATGATAGTGTCCCTCCCCCCACCTCCACCACCGCCCCGCTCCTTCCCAACCCTTTCCCTTCTGTTGGGCAATTATCATTGAGAATGATGCAGAAACGGATGGGGTTGGCGTTGGGGCTGGGCTGGGCTGGGGCGGGGGATGGGGCAGGGGACGGTTGGCGCACCCAATCCAATCCACTATTGGTCCCTGTACACAATGTTTTGTCTTCAAGAACAATTTTCTCTGAGAAGAAATAACGGCACCAGAAATGGTGCCAACCAATGAAGAGAAATTAAATGTGAATCATAATCATTTTGACTATCCTGAAATACTTTAGTAATACCTCCCAAGAGCAGTCATGGCTTACATGTTATTTAAAGCTCTTTCAGACATAAACAAACAGGGAATTTCATGTACTGGATATTTTCTGTTCAAAATGAATAGCGGTAACAACAATGAACATACTGCGATGTATTATGAATCTGAATCAAATTCATCAACATAAAAAACGACTATTTAAACACACATGAAACATACATCAATAAGAAGATGGACGATGGGGATTTTGGAGGATCTGATCCCCAATACTCGCCCGACTACCACCACAATGTCTGTTTGGCTCAGTCTGACTGGGTGTATCGTTCAACTGTAAGCCGCTTCACTTCACTTCACGTCCACCCCAATCCCCTATCCTTAACCCGGTCAGTACCACAGTGCATAATTATGTTGAGTGATACATCAATGAGCTCTTAACCATTAAAGGGAATATACTGTACTGGGAAGACAAACAAGCCTTCAAAAGGTGATCGTGAGCAATCTTCTTGCCAATGGTCTTAAATTTTTAGAAACTTGTTGAAAGTTATTTGCCCTAAAAAATGATCCACATTTGGAATAATTAGTGATTAAATCACAAATCTTCATAATGTTCGGTCCAAACAATATGACGTTTTGTGATTTAATCATTATTACTCTAATAGGGCAAATAAATGTCAACAAGTTTCTAAAATGGACAATACGTGAGTTTAAGACCATTGGCAAGAAGATTGCTCACGATCACCTTTTGAAGGCTTCTTTGTCTTATCAGTACAGTATATTCCCTTTAACATGCAACATATGGATTATGTCACATCAGTAAGTACAAATCCCATATAGTAGCATTTTGCCTGACACACAAAGGGTTAATAGATTGGTACCAAGTAGCTAAATAGTCTGATTTACCCAAATTCATATGCTTTTGAAATAAAATGTGCGTGGGAAATTTCTGCTCTTCTTTTCGATTTATTTCCTTGATTAAGCTGTCATCACATCTGTTTCCTTCTTTACCTCGTTTTCGACATCCAGTTGTATTCTACTTTGTAGAGTCCGTGGTCGTAGTCATCATCGAGGGATGATGCACTCCCAGACATTCAGTTTTATGGCATCGACCATGTCGACTGGTGGCCGTGTTTGCGATGACTATCTCGCGCTGTTCCCGACGAGGTTGACGAGCGAGCGAAGCCATGGCGGTCGCAGCTGCCGACTCTCCGGGGAGAAGAGGAGAGATGGGTGTTGTATAGGTATGGTCTCGGCTAGCCGTGCTGAGAACAGCTCCGTGTGGCGTTGAAGATTTTTGGTTAGCTCTAAAACCAATACAAATCCTTATTGGTTTCATGGGAGTCTATCGTGTTACCTGCAGTGGGGGTAAAGGACATAGCAGAGGAGAAATAGACCAGGAAAATGAAGAGGAGAATGAGGCGGTGCCGTAGGAGGAGAAAGGAGAAGAGGAGGAAGAAGAGGAGAAAGAGGCGGGGCCGTAGGAGGAGAAAAGAAAAGAGGAGGAAGAAGAGGAGAAAGAGGAGGTGGCGTAGGAGGAGAAAGGAGGGGAGGAGGAAGAAGAGGAGAAAGAGCAAGAGGAAGAGGGAAAAGGGACGAGGAGAAAGAGGAAGGAAAAGAAGGGCAAGGACGAAGACGACGCACGAGGAGGAGGAGGACGCAGAGAGGGAGGAGGAGAACGATTACAAAGACATGGGGTTGGGGCGGTGATCGAGGAGGACGACGAAGAGGAGGAGGAATGGGAATCAATAAGCATTATAGCGTAGGGGGGGGGGGGGTCATGAGGAAGGATGGCAAAGAGGGAGAAGAAGGTAAAAAGTGGTGCGAAGAAAGAAAGAGGGGTGGGGTGGCAACAGAGGAATTTTGAAGGGTGATGAAGGTGGGCAAAAGAGCAGCGTGGGATAGCAAAAGGACAGACATGACCCATGTGAGAGAAGGAGAGAAAGAAGTCAAGAAAGAAAGAGAGAGTCAATAAATTATTATTTATCTATATTTCTTAGTTGTGTAATTTCACATACACGGACGAAATTATAAAGCTATTTCAAGATCATTGTAATCAGCAAATCATTTTTTGTCATAATAAAAGAAGATACACTTTTTAGTGAAGATGGAATGATGAAGTAACTGCAAATAAACACATTCGATCTTCTAAAATACATGAATGTTTAGATAGGGCAAAAAAGCGCAAACCTATAGTCTTTCACCATCGCCAACACGCACCCCCACATACCTACCTTCTCGCCCCCACCCCTCACCCCCCCCCCCCACACACACACATTATAAATACACACACAATTTTATTCTCACCCCTATTCCAGGTTTCGCGTCCTCCACTCACATCCCCCCCCCCCCCTCTGCCTCACTCAAAAGACAACAGAAAAACAATTACAATACACCAGTGCAATCTCAATTTAGTAAAATCCATTTCTTAGAATCGACATTTCTGCTAATGTGTCACTGAAAGAGAAAGACGCGATATTATATTTAGTTCAAGACAATGACCAACCGCCGGAGTGAAATTTAAACGATATTTCTTTATTATGACCGATCGTGCGATGATAGCCTCTCCTCTTTTTTTCAATTTGTGATCAACATATTAGCCACATCGCACTTCACTTTTATCTCGATATATCGCCACAGCTTTCTCTGCAGACACACCAATTATCATGATTATACCACCCATTGCAATTTGATTTACGATACTTTGCATAGCATGCACTCTGCCAGCAATGCTAACTGAACAAGACGTGAAAACAACGAAATACTAAATGATCGCAAAATGACATCTGTGTCATATGGGAGCCCATCATCGTTACACTGTTTGTCTATCGGCATCTTTATGCGTCCAGGGTGGACCATTGACTTGCATGCGTCGGATATCTATCATATTTTCCCCCTCAGAAAAAAATGGTTAAGTACTCCGATGAAAAGCTGGCGCTATAAACGAGACCGCGCTCGCGCCTGACGGTGCATTGAAGTGACGTGCGCCAGCGCTGGCAGCGCGTATAGTAAACCTGTCGTCGCTATACTACCCCGCTCGCTATTTACATCGCCAGCGGGCGTTGAACTTGGCTTGCCCCGATAGTGGCGGGGACGGGAGGCAGGAGCAGGCGGTATCTCAAGGCCTCGGGCGGCGGGGGTCCCGCGAGAGACACGGGGGCTTTACGCGGAGATATCGAAGCGTAATTGCGGCTCTCTTGGGGGAGTTTTGTGACGGAGAAATCATTCGAGAACATACTCACAGTGTTTTCATACCCCAGATTAAATGATGTTGAGCTTGTATCAATGGGAAGAGGTTTGTATTTTGAGTAAAAAATACCCCGTCGAAAACAATGAACTAAAGCAGTTAGGCCTATGTCCGTGGATGAAAAGATCTGTTTAAACTTTACAATATCGACTTATTGACTTTTGGCGCTATCATGCTACAATGACGTAAAATAAAATAAATTGGCCTTAACAGATGAAATTCAACTGCATAGACTTTCATTCCACTGCATTACCATCATTGCGACTCGTGGCTACCTCTTTCCCGAAAACATAATACATGACTATCAATAGGCCTATACCCAAAGAAAGAAAAACAGTACTTAACACACTTTCATTGTCATATTAGATAACTTTGCTTATAGTGAGTATAATTTAATTAACTATGTATGAACATGGTCTTTTTGTCATGCAGACACAATTTAAAAGGAACCCTGTTCAATGTTATTAGTGTAACAAAAGACGGTGTTCGTAGTGATTGTTACTTGCCTCATCAGGGCCAGCAATGTAATACAAAACTAATGAACTGCGACTGTCGATCGGCTCAACGATCTGCATAGTCGCGTTCCTAGAAAGAATGATACCCCATATTTCTGTTTGGGTACCCCCCCCCCCCCAAGGGCGTAGATACGGGGGGGGGGGGCTGGGGGAACGTTCCCCCTCCCCCCCCAAAAAAAAAAAAAAAAAAAAAAATAATAATAATAATAATAAATAAATAAATAAAAAATCCGTGTGCCTCCCTGGTTCCCCCACATGATTCCCAGCATTTCATCTGGCACACAATATTTTGGCGCCCCCTACAAAATTTCAAGGCTCTCCAGGGCCCCCCGCTGAAAAAAAAAAATCCTAGCTTCTCAGCTGCACCCCCCCCCCCCATTTCCCGTCCCGCACCCCAGCACATGGGTGTTATGAAATGAGTTCAACGCGTGTGATTTCAAGAACACACGTAACACACTTGAATGGCGTCAGAGGATGTGCGTTTACGGTAAAGTCGTATTTAAAGCCCAACAGCCACATCTTCACAATGAGTGCCTCCTTCAGAAAAAGTTACACAACTGAATTTGGTCCTTGAACCTCCTAAAATATATTTTTCACCTCGAGCGAATTTGTGTGTGATCATTGCATTGTTTTGCCTATAATTATGTGCGGGTGGAGGATAGAATCATCGTGATGGTGAAGAGAAAGGCGTCCTCCCATTATCATTTCATGAGCAATGGTCCAATTTGGCTCTCACATCACGACGACAGAATTCGATGACGAGACGTTTGATCTTGGGTGCATCCATCAACACGGTGTCGTTAATACGTGCCTTCACCCCCTCCCTTCCCCTTCCCCTTCCCCTTCCCCTCCCCCTCCCCCTACCCCCCCCCCCCCTCCTCTCTCTCTCTCTCTCTCTCTCTCTCTTCCCTCTCCCTCCCTCTCTATTTGCCACGATATATATTGTGCATCTGCTCACAATGCACAATAATCAATATTATATACAAAATATGAATTCTGCAGTATTATTTATGCAGACAGTGTGTGTGTGTGTATGTATGTGTGCGTGTGTCTGTGTGTGCGTGTGTGTGTGTGTGTGTTTGTGTGGGAGGGGGGGGGGTGAGATATGCATTGACGCAGCCAGTGTGAGGTGCAAGGGGAAAAGTGTCGAGAGCATCACTCGGAAATGTTGCCAATGTTGCAGAACAAAGGTTACAGCGCTTGAGCTGCAAGCCCCAATCCTTCATAACGGCATATATTTTCTGATTTAACTTTTACTTGGTCAAGTATAGAGGTTTCGGTGTTCTTTCAACACATTAGGCATGTTAGTAGAACGATATGCATGATACGATCACGGAAACACAAATCTATTCCTCCCTTCAAGGGCTGTATGACGGCTAGCAATCTGCTTCTCGCTATACTTATCTGCGTGGATCTACGGGTGGTGTTTCAAATTATCGAAATTAAAACGGTAAGGGGAGAAGGAAAACCGAGGTGTAATCATCTTCTGCGAGCTAATATTAGGTTGGCGTGATCGACGAAGACCCCCACCGAGCGCGCCCGCCCGACGAAGTCGTGGGGATTAGGCCTCGATGAGGGATTTACAGACCGCTAGAGTCGGGGAAAGACTGACGGCATAAATAGACAAGGATTTAGGTGCGTGTGGGATACACTGGGAGGCTACACCGCAATCTGATCATTCCTGGCAAGCCCTCCGTCTTAAACAAACGGTTTTCTTACTAATATTATTCTTTCCGCGACCAGCGAACAAAGGCTGCACGTGGTAATCGTCGTGTTAAGCTCCGCAGACAGTTTTCTTAACACCTCCCCATTTTACTCATTTCGTCTCATGATATAAGACACGTCCCATCTTTCAACCCCTCCCCCCCCCCCTACCGCCGAGATATAGAATCATTCATATTTTAATAAATATCATTTAGAAAATAGTAAATCTTTCGGTACCACCATGTGGTTGTATTCTTTCGGATAATTCACCCACTTATGGGATGACGAAAGGAAAAGGAAAGTGGAAAGGAGGAGAGGTGATTGTTTACATAATCATTTTATAAAACTTGTTTACATTCATATTTTGCAGAACAGAGTCATGATTTTATTTCACTCTCTGTTTGCAGATACATGGGATGAATCACAGTAGAAGAATAGGCCTATGCGGGTGAAGTTTGTGAAACATTAAACTTAACCATGTCAACAGTGACGTAGAGTAATGCGTGGAAACACAATTCCTTAGGCTAAAATTCTGTTATTCAAATGCGAAATTAAGATTGGAGCTACAACTGCTATCTGCATACAGCGTTATGATGACACATATCACACACTTCACATGAGGTGCCGTTCTCTTCAGCGTTAATATAATTGAGTTCATTCGACTATGATTTTCAAAATGACATTTTCAGCCATAGAATATACATGTACTAGACTCTATATTTTGACGACCCGCCAAGAAATCAAGTTGATATCTTCAAGTCAATAAACACTCGAACGCTTTCATTTCACCACTGGTGCGAATATGTGCAGTAAGCCATTGGGAGTTATCAAGGACTGGCAATGTAAGTCTCAATTGTCCTGTTCCTACAACCAACACGCCCGTTTCCCAGAGGCATGCTCCCTGTTTCTCTGATGCAAGCCATCTTCAAATTATTGTTGACTCTTTCTTCTCATGACATATAGAACCCTCGATTTTCAAATGCTTTTAAATCATATGTTTAAGCCATCTGTGGCCTTAACAATCAACGCGTTTGTGCAGGATTGAGTTATACAACGTCCATAATTTCTCCTTAATTAAACAGTGATGACGTCAAACGCCTCCCAAAGGCCCTACAAGGAGCTACCGTCTTACCCTAGATCTAACGACATTCCTTGCACCAATGACATCATAAATCATCTATTCATTTGGCATAGACATCACGTCTTCTATGCAGATGCGTTGAGAGTATCAGCCATAATCATAATTTCCTTTTTCGACTTTTTGATCTGTATTTGATTCATAGATTTTTTTGCCACCTGTGGAACAATCCATCCGTCCGTGCAGAGAGTTACACAAAATTGATTTGTCCGCAGAACGCGGCTATGACGTCACGCGCCTCCCAAATGACACCTGATGTAAAATGCATACAAAGAGCAACGGCCTTGTCCTAGATACGAGCTTCCTCGGACCAATGACATCCCTAAACATCTATTCATTTCGCATCATATCACATCTTATTTGCAGATGTGTCGTGAGTCGTCATTTCTCTCTTTCTTGTGTGTAATTACAAACAATATCACGAATACTAACACCCCACTCGTTGCATTCAACACTTTCAAAGTTAATTGATTCACTTTTGCCATAATCATGATAATGATAATAATATAATCTGTGTGGACATGGCACACGTGTCAAAGGTATCGCATGTATTGCCATGTCTCATTTTTGAAACTACGAACAATGTGTCAGGTCACTCGTTGCTTGCTATATGCTCTCAAATAAATTAATTCATTCATCATTAATTCATTTTTCAATATCATCTGTGAAGCCGTGTTGAGAGTATCAAACGTATTATCATACCACATGGTGTAACTAGGGAAAGTCTACATGTTCTAAACGAATTGATCCAAAATTTGAAGAAAAAAAATACAAACATATTGACCATGTCAAGAAGATAACACCCTCCTCACCGAGATGCTTAGATAATTAAATGTGAGTTCAATTATGACATTTGCCTTAGGTTTACGCACCCAAACTCTATTTGGCTATGATTCAGCAGCCGTAAGGTGTAAGGGCCTACGACTGAAAATGTGACGTCACCACAACCGGGTCCCGCTCTTCAGCCAATCACAGAGGCTGATGGGATCGCGTCGTCTGCGGTGGCTTTCAATCTGCAAGAACTGAGAAACAACTGGAAAACGCCACCACAAGACACGGGCAATTTGACGTTGGACGACAATCATATTGGACAGCGTAATCGCACATGATTCAGTGGGGGCTTACAGGTTAAAACCGATACTTCTCGGTGGGGCAAGCATATGAAGAGTATAGTTCCAAAAGGAGCTAAATCCAGTTTGAAAACATAAGAGGAAATCAGGTTTCGTAATACGACTTTGTACAGGGGACTATACGCAACTGAACTTAAAACGCGCCAAATAGTTTGTCTTTTAAATGTTTACTCACATTCAATTTTGATTTACATTTATGTATTGTGCATTTTTTTTATGGTAAATAAATTCAGTTCTATTCAATAGTCCATCAAAGACGTTCGTACATCTCATTGTGGTGATCATAATAATTCAGCTTTTAAGAAAAATGGATGTATCTCCTGTTGGAAACAAGCTCCTCGTATAGGGAGGTCGGGGTCCATGGGGTCCCAGTGTGAAGGGAGTACGCGGAGACATTCTTCCTCCCTAGATCATGTAGATTCGAGTTTGGAACCTTGATTCCCAACTTAACTGCAATTGCGTGGGAGATGGGGGCGACCAGGAGCGGAGCAGACGGAAAGGGGTGTGTGTGTGTGTGGGGGGGGGGGGGGGGGCTGTATCTGGTAAGCGCCTTTTCCTCCAATTAAAATCAGTTCATTTCAATTTGAGCATAATTTGATTACAACATGGAAGAAAAAAGAGGGATGAGAACTAGAGAGGTGAAAAGGGGGTAAAGAGAGGAAGAGAGATGTGGAGATCGAGAGAGAAATAAAGAGAGGAGAGGGGAAAAAAGATGAACAGAAAGGAGAGGAAATAGGAGAGGAATATGTAATAGTACACAAAAAAGAGAGGAGATATAGAAGAAAAGAGAGAGATAGAAAGAGATAGAAAGAGAGAGAGAGAGAGAGAGAGAGAGAGAGAGAGCGATAGGGATAAAAGGGAGAGGGAGAGAAAGGGTGGAGGGAGGAAGAGACAGAGAGGGGGAGAAAGAACGGGAGAGAACAAGAAAGAGAGGGAGACAATGTGAGAGAAAACGAGAGAGGGGCAGAGGGGGTAGGACAAAGAAAGAATGAGGGAAATAGACATAAAGAGACGAAAAGGAAAATAATAGAGAGGGGGAGGAGGGGGTAGGGGCGATGAGGAAAAGGAAGATGCCTTTTCAACAGCGAATACAATCATGACAATGCTGCAAATAATGCAAGACCGTTCTCACTTGTCTTCGTTTGATAATGGCTCAACTCGTAATGTTCATACATGTGGTTTAGAATTTCAGTTTGAGACATGACAGATTCGTGTAAAGCAGATTACAAAATACACTGCGTACGTTAGAGGAACTGCAGATTATCCACTTTTAACAAATTGATAATGATGGACACGTTGATTTTTCAATAACTATTAACGTTACTGCGATTCAACAGCAAGACGTGTTATATACCCTTTAACATTTCTTTTCCGTCATAAAAGTGTACCAATTATTACTTGAGGAATCAAAATAGTTTCCCATATGTTGGCTCTACCGTAGTTTATGTCTTGTCGCGACATTTTCGCAAGTGGGAACGGTACCCATCATCTTACAAAAGAAAACTGGCTGAGAAAATTGATCTTTCAGCAGCGTTGTATACGGCGGATTAAGATGCATCACGAGTAACTCAATTTAGCTTCCCTCCAAACTCAGGAGTACTGAGACGCCCGATGATGGCTCTCAACTCAGCCCAGAAAGAAGGGCGATACCACGGGACGTGAGGGGGACGGTCGTCGAGAAAACTAAGACGTCTCGGCTGGAAAGAGAAATGAAATGAGAGAAATCGAGGCACTGATGATACTGATGACGGACGGGTTTTAAGGAGCGTAGAGCAGATCGCCGGTCCCGCGAGAATGATCATGTGGGGCCGTAGTTTAGTAGCTTGACGTCTCCGCGCGCTACTGTGATGCCCACACTAAGCCTGTGTCACTTTCGTTTTAGGTGAAATCTTCATTTGCCGGTGAAACATCACTGGATATGGGACTAAGCGCTTTGTGTACACGTGTACGCTTGCACGACTCATTTTACCCGCTTTCTTTTAAAACAATGATTATCGAGGTTGACAAGGGAGCACGGCGCCAGCAGTAGGAGGCATTTGTATGGGCCCAAGGCATGGTCCTAATTAATGTCAACCACAAACGCATGGATGTTCCCATGCAAGTTTGATGAATAAAGCATTATGATCGTACTTCAAGTATATGACACAATAGTGTGTTGAGCCCCTAAGCGGACGCCCCCCCCCCCCCCCCCCTAGTCGTGCATCTGTCACTTAATAAGCCAATCGAGTCTGATTTGTCTTGACATCGACCACCACTCCGGTTCGATCGGACATGACATTATATCCTCCTTCATCATGTTCATCTTGGTATACTCAAGTTGACCACGCGTAACTCAATCGCCCTGAAGTCTCCTTCAGAAGCAACTTGTACATCTCTCTCCTGATTACGTTTTAAGCGATTATTTACATTCTGTAATTGTCTTAAGTTGACTGGTGATGTATTGGATTTGCGGCTGGCATTCCCACAAATTAAGATGGCACTGTGTGCATCGTTGCGATGCGGTCGGAGCCATCTTAAACAGAGTTTGGCCAACTCGGTTTCAATAGGACACAACATGGCGCGTGATGCTTTGTTGGACAAGCAAATAACAAAAGATGCACCGTGTTGTAACCGAATGAAACCGAGTTGGCCATACTCTGTATATACATGGCTCTGGATGTGTTGTTACTGTACTGCCACACTCTGACAAAAGAAAGCAAGTGACAAATCACTCAAATCTGGGTTATTGGTATTCTTAGATCAGTGTAGATTGTACCCAGCATTCCCTACATACGACCAAATTCTGGACAAGAAATATCAATCTTGCTGCGAGATATTCAATCTAATAAGATGTAGTGTTGCACTGATGCCAATGCAAGTGACAGACACGTTTTGCTCATTTACAAGAAAAGTCTCTTTTGTTAATTGCTTCCGTTTGTCAGATTAGGGCAGTCTTGAACCTTATCTGTGCCAGACAAGAGTGCTTGTCTGTGTGATTTGCGTGAATCACTGGTGAAAACAATAGCACGAATGGTACATGAAGAATTATAGACAAGTCTGTACTCGTTTTAAAGGGAAGAGATAGAAGTGATTAAAGACCCGTACTGTGAGGTATTCTCGCTTCTGAGCTGTACAAATGTATACGTGTACGACACTGATTTTCTTTTGACAAAAATATAGTGGGGTATGATGAAATTGTGTTGAATGCAATTCATTAACTTGACATGAATTGACTTGACATGAATAAGCCGATTTTGTAATATATTTTCACAACTTTGCACCTAAGCATGCTAAGTGCCCAATAATGCGGTATTACAATCACCTGTATGTAGTGATTCAGTTTCAATAGGAGGAAGGCATTCTGAATCTATTAATTGTTGCTAGTCGGAGGAACCTCGGACAAACTTTGTACTAATAGTAACGTACTGTTTGCACGACGCGCAGAAAACGAAACGAAAATGGTCCACTGACTTGAACTGACCTAAATTTGTTCGTTCGTTATCAATACATCTAATGATACGACACACATAACTAATCAGATTATAAACATACTGAATTGATTTATTGAATTGATTGATTAGGTTTTACTAATAATACAAACTGTAGAGATGGCAACGTACACAACATAGTAACAAGATGCACAATCTATACAACTTTCTTTCCGGGTTTAACGTCATTATGTTCGTCGTTCGTGGATGTTATGAAACGGTGCCTCGTGAACATAGCAATAAATCTATCAAACTTCCACAATGGGTTTATATAAAATAAATCACAACTTTGGCGTCATTTTGTTCTTAGTCTGTGGATCTTTTTAAACGTTGCCTCGTGGGGATATTAACTTATCTATCGAACTTCCGCACGTGGTTTATATAAATCAAATCACAGGTTGACGTCACTATATTCGTAGTTTGTATAATTTATGTTACGAAACTTTGCCTCCTGAAAATTATAACTTATCTATCAGACTTTCACAGGGGGTTCATATCAATGAAAACATACCTATGACGTCATTTTCTTCGCAGTTCGTGTATGTTATGAAACGGTGCCTCATGAGTTACGAAACTAGCGCTCAATCGCTAGTCATGAGTAGTGTCCGTCCTTCTGACCGGTGTTGTCATCCATCTCCGTTACGTCAGATGGCAATTGAGATGGAACAAAACAATACGCAAATGGCATAAGTGGCATGAATAGTGTTCAGAGTTCGAGTTTGACGCAATTTTACCTCACACTTAAAGACAGGGAAGCCGTTTTTATAAAAGTCATGAAACTCGGCATGGATCAGCCGGAAAATTTCAGTCATAGCTTCACAAACATTTTCAGGGAAAGTGAAAAACTATTCCTGTTTACGTTTGAATGCAACGCCCATAGTCTACATTGGTCTACATTCATACATACACTGTATATTGTATTGTATTGTATCCGTGGACCTGGTGAAAGTAGTTGGAGGCGCCGACGGCAAATTTGAATAATAGAGGATGGTTAACATGATTTTTTTTTTTTTTTTTTTTTTTTGGGGGGGGGGGGGGGTATTGTTGTATTAACATGCATTTATGTTTACTGTTGACCCCCCCCCCCCACACACACACACACAAAAGGGGGGGGGGGGCACATGACCTGTGCGATTCAAGGGGAACTTTTAGGGGAATAAAAATGACCAATGCATCCCCCTGCCACAACGCCCCCTAGCAATAGGTAATAACCCAGCCTGAATGAACGAGTTCTCGTTCGATATTACCAATAGCTGTCAAATTCCATCATACACTATCGACTATTCTAGGCAGGTTTCGTACGTAGGCGTTCCGGGCACTTTCCGCCAAATGGGTCTCACTCAACGCATCGTATTTTCTTGAAGGACTTTCAAGTGGCCAGAAGAAAAAGCAGACTGAATTTTTTTAAATGATCGTTCAAAGCATGGCGGAATTCTGTCTCGATGTCCTCATTATAGAGTCAACCGAAAAATGATGTCATGACTCTATTTTTCCATGGTTATGCAACTACAGAATGTACTTGACATCGGCAGCCAGGGAATGCCAACACAACGTGAAAGATGTAGAAAATAGATCGTTTTATCAGTCAAAGCATCACTTCACGACGAGTAGCCGTTGCGTAAGAATAAGAATACACACATTCAGAGACAAAGCTGAATTGAGGGAATCGGGTCAAGTGGGGATACGGCTTAAAAGGAAACATTTGCAGAAACGATTTATGACGTCATGCTATTGTACATTTATTTCTCTTTGGGAAATTTTACATTCTGATATATAGTACATGTATAAAAAGAATTAACAAGAAGACAATATTGACATATTATTAGACGACGATGATCTACAGAGCGTGCAGCTCAGAATTGTTGACCTTATTTTTTTTAGAATCTGAGATTCATTCTCCCTTTTCCATTACCAACAGAGAAAAACATCCGCACTCAACGACTCAATGGCGTGTACGTACGTAAAACCTTTTGAAACTTTTGGAAAATTAATAAAAATCAGTTTCAAATCAAATCAAGTTGTAACTGACACATCAAAAATTAGAGGGATGTAAACAATTTTAGAGAGTTTTTTTTTTTACATTTTCTTGTAATAATCCTTGGAATATTCAATGATATTTTCGTAGTGTCATCATTAATGCATGATGCTTCTGGCAAAAAAGAAGTTGTGGGCTCACATGTGTGATGTACAAAAGTCATTGTTGTGTTTTGAATTGATTATCTGATATACCCACATTTTTAGATCCAAATTTGTCCAAAAGTGAAAATTGTATTCAATGTTCCCATGATTATTACAAACAAAGTAATGGATGAAATGTCACGAAACAAATCTCTAAAAAAAACATTGACATCCCTTGACTTTATAATGTGTCAAATTTAGCTTGAGTTGAATAACAACTAATTTTTAAATGTCAAAAGTATTTGAATACCTAATAGCTCCATGTTTACACCGTTGTTCTCTACGGTATGCTCAACCCTCTCAGTAGCATAGGTGCATGAACTGTGTAATAAGTCAATGGTCCTTTAATACTGAGAGAGTTTAACTTCTTTCCCACGCTAAGTGACACGACAAAATGTAACGTACATGGCATGTGCACATCTGTGTCACACCAACCCTCTGTGAACGAGAGCATAACCCTTTGTGTGTCAGAGGTGTGTTTCACCGAGCTGTTCTTATGCTCAGAACGATTTTACGCGCGACTGGTGACTTCTTCTTGTGCTTAACCAGATACCCCAATTTGTATTTTTGTAATTCGTAATTTGTATTCGAGTTTGTAATTTGAATACGCGCTCTAGTCGACATTAGCAAATATATCGTTATTACGCGGACTTGTCATTGTCCTAGAGGAAAACACTAAGCATGCCTAATACAAATTTGTTATCCGTTGGCTCGTGTTAGAGTTAATCGTTTCAGTCATAAAAGCTACACTTAAAACCCCACATATGCATGCAAATGGTAACGCGAGAGTTGAGATATTCAAAACTTATTGTTCTCTTGATTTTCATTAGGCGCATTCTCATTGCACTTAAGAAATCGCGAAGTTAGAAAAATCGCGAAGTTAGGGTGAAAGTTGCCTAGCAACCGTGCCAACAGCCGTCCGAAACTTCGCATGAAACTTCGCAAGTCAGAGCGCGATTTTTTTAACTTCGCACCGTAACTTCTCGATTTTTTGTAATGAGAATGGGCCTATTGACAAACTTTCAGGACAGTGCTAATCTGATTTTGCTGCGTTGATAGAAATCAAACTCATGTTTGTTTGTATGTTACTCTCGTCATTATTTCCGAGATGCAATTCATGCTCAAGAACATACTGACGTCATTTAGCCAGCTCACGTGAAGCCAGCTCACGTGAAGAATGCACTCAGTATCCACGTTCGTTTGAAATGAGGCATCGGTACTTCCTACGATGGTTATAGTTTGGAAAGTCATTTTTGTATTCTCATCCACGGGCTTTTCACCGAGGACGATGGAGGAGGGATTCTTGAAAACACCGTCTTATTGTATTCTTATAACTTAGCGTTCACCTCTTACCATAATTGCGTCACGAACAAAGAAATAAAAATCGCGCCCTTTGCGTGCCTGCCTCGGTTTTGTGATAACATGATTCCCAGCATCTTCTTAGGCAACTCCAATGAGTATCGAAGTGTGACGTCATATGAGTATGTCGTCAAGACAACTGGCTTTAAACTAAGTGGGTAGGGGGGAAACAGCGTTGATAGGCTAGTGGTTACTGATTTTAAACATACATAACTGTAGTTTGATATATAACTTTCCTCAAACTTGTGCCGATCAGTTTCTCCACTTCCACTTGCATCCCCCTCTTAAGATCGTCCACACGGGCTTAGAATAAAAAGAAAATCATATATAACACTGCATTCTGCATTCAATTTTTTTTTATACTAAATGGGCTATGGAAGTTCCATGACATCACACAATCATGTTTCCCACAAGAATTACAACTTAAGTACCCAGTTGGCAGAGATTTTTTGGCACACACTTTGGATACATCAAAATACCCTCCATGTGCCCTGATCACTGCAGATCAATGCAAAATTTTGTATGAGTTTCTTTTAATTCTGAGGGTGGCCCCAAACTTATTTTCCAATCAAATTATTGCGCACACATTCATGTAGGTCCCATTTGTAAAATATGGAAGTTAGCAGCGAGGTAAAGTCATAATACGGCATGCCGAACTTACTACTTTTAATGATATGCCCCTTAGGCCCAACTTCGTTTTCGAAGTGACGTTGCTGTCATTCCTTTAACTCTTTGACCATGGCCCATAACGTGGGTAATACGAAAAATATAATCTTGAAAATAACAAAAAAACAACAACACTGTTGCATGTTACTGACCAGGGATTGGTCTCTTTTATTAATAGAAATGTCCCTAGACAACAGTTCTTGCGCGGCAAACGGGTATAGAAAGTTAAAGTTTGATGCGATGAAAAAATAAGCTCGACACGAGTTGGTGCAAAAGTACCAGTAACTGACGTTGATACGAAATAAATAAGACGTCAGACGTCGATTATAACCATTTCATTCTTCACAAGCATACCACACAGAATATTTAACACGGACATGTGTTTGTTGTTCAGTTAGGCTATTAAAGACAATTACGAAGAGTCTGTGCACGTGATCGCGCGCACAAATGTTGTTTATTTCAGAATAAGGAATTTGATGACGTAATTGTTGACGTATCATTTAGGTTGCGTTCATGCGACCATCGCCAGAATCATGATTCTAATCATGAAGGGGGGGGGGGGGGACATTTCATATGTCAGGGGTACAGGACCGACAATAGTGTGTGGGGGGGGGGGGGAGGGGCATTTGATATTGTGTCCCCCCTCTTCGAATTGGTGGGGGGGGGGGGGGTAGGACCCCCCCCCCCCGTTCCCCCTGGATTTCCGCCCATGACTTTAAACAAATCCGAAATTTGACACTCTATGTATAATCTTCCTCATTTTTGCCAATCCGTTTTTATCCCAGGTAGACTAACATCTACAGATGCTAGCTGAATCGCAGCAGAGCGCTCTTAAAGTTTGATTCAGAGACCTCCGGGCATACATTTTGGACTAGCGTTAATCTGCTCATGCGCACATTACAACCACGAACTGCCTTATTGTTAAGGAAGTACAGTATCTCTCGGCACCACTGCGGTGGTTGCCATGTCAGGATCATGTTTTAAGCATACCACTTAAAAAAGCTGTGAAATGAAAAATTATTGAAATCGCAAATTCATGTGAATTTCATATTTTATGAATCTTGAATATTTCCCAAATGTCATGCAATTTTATTTACACCATGCTACCACCTCTAACCTTTCTTAAAAGAACATTTTTGACTTGCCACCAAAATCGTCCAAGTTCAGAAATTGAAAACATTACAGTACTTACGTAGAGCGGAAGTGACGTAAATCTGTAGACTCGATCGCAAGCTAACAGCCTACGCGTGTTTATTTTGAACGCTCCATTGCATGCGAGAACGCCGAAATTTGTGACCGAAAAATGTCTTCAGATGATGAAATCACCCTCGATCTTGACTTTGAAATTCTGGATGAAGAGTGCATTGGTAGTGATAGTGACGAAAGCCACAGTGCTATCTGATTCTGATTTTTGAGTATGAGTATTTCATGCCATATTGTGGGATAAAATAATATGATGTAACTAATGACTCTAACGTCTAACGGCCCACCGCCCCACCTCCCTCCTTCTTTTGCCCATTTGTATTTCAGAGATAAGCGCCTAGGTTCCTAGGATATCCAAATGTTAAACATAAGCCCCATAAATGACCCCTGACCACACACACACACCATATACAGCACTACTTTAGAAGTTTAGGTGGGAGAACTTGCCTGGTTCCACTGTGTAGGGCGGGATCTCCGCGGTCGCCTGGTTACTGTGAGGGGTGTACGTGGCAGGCCACTCCGTGGTCGTCGACTTCGAGAAGTCGCACTGGCCCGGGATCGTCGGCAACCGCCCCGGCCGCACTGACGGCTGGATCAGCAGCGAGCTGTAGCGCGGGCTGAACGCGCTGCCCGCAGCCGACACCCCGTAGCCCAGATCGTGCAAACCCGCGTGGTGGTGGTGCGCATAGGACGACTGCGGGTGCGCGGGGAAGCCGGCGTAGTGCCACGCCGCTGCGGCTGCCGCGTCCGTCTGCGGGTGGTGGTGCATCGACGCCGCCGCAGCTGCCCGCTGGTGCATGTTGTAGGAGTCGGCTGCGGCCTGGGCGGCGGAGAGGAATGACGAGGTGGTGGTGTCGTGGTGGGGGAGTGACCCCCCTGCCGCGTTGGTCTGGTACATGGGGTTGAGGAAGCCGCCACCACAACCGGTGCTGCTACTACTGCTGTTGTTGTTGTTGTTACTATTTGTCACGTTGCTGTAGAAGTTTGAATTCCAGAAGGACGGCGGGAAGTTTCGTTTACACATGGGCGTCGCAGAACAATCTAAGCAAAAAATAATAAAAAAAGAGTCTTCGAAGTAATTATGATTTTTTTTAATACTATACAAATTGGCGCACACCAAAACGGTACGTGTAAACCCCATCCACACCCCCCCCCCCCCCCACCCCCACACTCCCACCCCAATCCCCGCCACACACTCAAACGCCCATCATGGCAATTAACTTTCCTTCAACTTAACATGTTCATATCTTACTGAGACAGCAAACGGAGTTTGCGATGTACTCTTTACTATGTTTCGTAATAACACTCTGCCCTTCGGTCAATTCGTGTTGGGGTCATCGGGGAATCATAAGGTCACCACACCATGCTTTATAATAGGCCACGTCAATGCAAAAACATTGTATTGTTATACGACTGAATCTCCTATTTTTCCCGAATCATCCCACTCTATTGTAAATATTGGAATTGTTTTTATTGTACTCAAAATTGACAAATTTCCTGTAAATATTACAATTTTATTTTATTTGTTCAATGAAAAAACATACATATTTAAACATAACGAAAAATGTATATCTTAGATCATGTTTATAATAGTGCCATTCTATTACGTACAATAGCACCACTCCATATGACATGAAATGGGAGTCCTTGGTATTGGCATTGGAGAAAGGTGAACACAAAAACACAGGGGCTCAGGGCTATTTAGGCTCCACAGGGCAAGTTCAGAGTGGATTGTGTGTGTGTGTGTGTGTGTGTGTGTGTGTGCGTGTTTGTTTGTGTGTGTATGTATGAGTGTGTATGTATGTGTATGTGTGTATGTGTGTGTGTAAGGGGGGGGGGGCGGTTATGGCATTTGGGCGTCCTCTGTAGTCCTCTGTAGTCAACACCTGCGTTATGATGGCTTTAAATACGTCCCTAGAATAAGGAGTGGGGGAGGGGGGGGGGGGGAGGCGGGATTGGTGGGGGATTTTTGGCGCCCACTGAATCTTTTGACTTTAATAGAATGGGGGCGTTATCAATTCAACTAACATGTGACACGTTGGGACAAGTTGGGATGTGACAAGCTGTGTATTGGGCTTGAATGGGAATAACCAACTTGGTCCATGTTGCATATAGGTTTTCACTTATTGCAACTGACCATCAATGGTAACTACACTGGCAAAAACCAATGAGCTCTCATTATTCCACCTGTTACCATGGTAGTTACCATTGACGGTAAGTTACAATGATTGAAAAAATATATGCAACATGGCCCTGGAAATATTTTACAATGCGATCTCTATTAACATGTGTTTCGATCTTTAAAGGGCATATACTGTACTGGGAAGGCAAAAAAGCCTTCAAAATGTAATTGTTAGCAATCTTCATGCCAATGGTCTTAAATTCATGTATTGTCCATTTTAGAAACTTGCTGAAAGTTATTTGCCCTCAAATGATCAACATATGGAGTAATTAATGATTAATGATTAAATCCTCAAAATGTTCGGGCCGAACATTTTGAAGATTTGTGATTTAATCACTCATTACTCCAAATGTAGATCGTTTGAGGGCAAATAACTTTCAGCAAGTTTCTAAAATGGACAATACATGAATTTAAGACCATTGGCAAGAAGATTGCTAACAATTACTTTTTGAAGGCTTTTTTGCCTTCCCAGTACAGTATATGCCCTTTAAGATACCAATAAGATTACGCGACAACCAACAGTATTGTAGTCAGTGTCAACACTGTTTCATCGCACCTGCTTCATAATGTCTTTAAACAAGTCACTACAATAAGTATGACATCACCAGCGCACCCTGTACACGCAACACTCCCCTCCCCCACCCACCCCATCCCCACCCCGTCTAACCCATTTCAAGATCCGAATCTCTTTGCCTGGTTTGAGAGACATGATACATGGCTTGTGTGCATAATATGATATTAACTATTGTTCACAGTATTTATAGATTCCTGAACGTCAATTTTCTTTGGTGAAAATTAGTATTACAAATTGTTCCTGTGAGGTACCGAAAACATTTCGCATGACAAAGACGCATACAGTACATGTGTATATTGTACACCCCTTTTTTTAAAAAATTGTCCAAGGAAATCATGAAAGCTACATAGACTTATAGGCTATACCATCTTGATAATAGTCATTATAGTTGGAAAACATCGACATGAAATGGACTATGTATGTCTATCTATGTCTATCGGATGCCCGAGTAACAGGCCTATTTTCTGAACCGGCCCTTTAACATGGGTCCCGTTGCATAAAACTTACTTTGATGGCAACTTCTATGGAGATCTATGATTTGATTGGCTGTCAAGCTATGTTGCCATGGTAGTTACTATTAATGACAGCGTTACCATTGATATTTTTTTTAGGTTTTATGCAACGGGGCGATGGACTACGAGCATGATTAACTCATTTGCCACTTTTTTTCCTTATAAAGTAGCTTTCACTTCTTCATGTTCATGAGGTGCAAGTCGCACAATATCTATAATGCACCGCACCCAATTATATCAAAATATTCCTTTTAACGAGACCCAAAACAGCGATAAATTTAACAATCGAGAGATAACGACATGAATCTCGGAGCCAATTGGGGGCATTCATCATTCCCATGGTTGTTCACATTGCCACGCAATATATTTTGTAAGATCGTGGCCTTGCTACACTCGTGCTGACGCGAGATCGGTTCGAGAAGGGGAGGACAATGTAAACACTCCTTAGAAAGAACGTGGAACAAAGCTTACTGGTTTCAAAGAAACCCTCCCGCTTTCCTTTTCCCAGACCTCCTTACCTTTCCATTCTTCCAACCTCCTTCATTAATCTGCTTTAATTTCAAAGAAAACCGACATAATCGACATCAAATAGATCAATCCTACATCCAAGAAATACAATATATAGTAATGTATTGAATTGTCTTGTATTTTTCTGTAGTGCCTCTTCTTATACTTATTTATTTTATCGTTATATCTTTTACTTCATCATGTTCATAGAATCAAGAGATGAGAAATTGATATGATTCGTGGGTCAGCTTTTTATAAGGTCATTCCTTTCTTGGCTGCTACCCTCTCATATAATATTTGTCTTTCTTTTATACACATCTCATCAAGCCATTCATGTTCACGTTTTTATTTATTGTTTTTCTGTGTATTGCATTGAGTTAAAGAAAGTGCGAATTACATGTAAATCAAAACTAAAGCACGGTGTTACAAAATGCATTTTTAAAAGTTCCATGTACTTTGGGTGGAGGCAAACACCTTCAGAACGATGTTTGGGCAATGAGAGGGCTAGTGCCCCTCGCCATAATAATTTGGCAAAGGGGGTTAACCCCCTCCCCTTCCTCTTTTGAGTTTAACGTCATGTAGTCTAAGATAACTTTTTGTGATTCATTATTAATGTGTTATAGTGATTATGTTTTTATAATTATTCAAATACTAAACATCTTCATTATGTGGAAAATAAATGGATATCGTATGGGTATGATCAAATCATGCATACATACTAAACAAAATAATTTTGCACGTTGGACTTATACTGATACTGATACCATGACTTGTATACGGCTTAGCGTGATACCGACAGGGTTTGCGCTCGTTAAAGCCTCGCTCACACTGCAATCAGATGTGGGATTGGAATACATGTACCACCATTTGAATCTCACTCTTGGTGCGCAGTGTAAACGGGGCTTAAAATAATGTTAATTGGTGCTACGTGAGTTAAAGCCTCGTTCACACTGGAATCGGTAATGGGACTTTAAATACATGTACCACCATTTGAATTTCACTCTTGGTGCGCAGTGTAAACGGGGTTTAAAAGAAGGTCAGTTGGAGATAAGTGAACGTGCGCAGCGCGTGCCAGATCGCGCGGAATCTAGTCCAAACTCAGTCGGGATTCATTAGAGGTCGATAACATCTCATTTTCTTCTCCGCCACGCCGTCCACCGTCCGTCGTAAAAAAAAAAAAGAGCAACTCTTGCCTTGTGCTACTTTCGCTCGACCTTTGCGACGGATGTGTCGGGTATTCCCACGAGGTAAACAGTAACACAACACAGAATGGCCAATTCCAGAAAATGAAAGTCATAAATGGCCCCTTTCCCCGATTAACGATTATATCATACCCTTTGTATCATGCACATTGTTCTCCAAAACATTAATACACCTATGCCCAATACTCACATTTGCACGGTCTCATTTAATTACACAACTATCCGTATCGTAGCAGTATAAATGATTATGGCATTATCATGGCACGGCCGTTCTGCAGATCTAATAACTTGTCGATGACTTTCTTGACGACTCCATCTTATAGAGAGTTGCGATTGAGGTGAATTGATCGGAAGTCTAATCCCGTATCTGTAATGTACGATTACGATTGCAATCAATACATTGCAAGTCACGTTTGGATCAATCGCGACTCTTTATACGACAGGGCCCAGGTTTCCTGATATCAGATTAGAATGTAACCCATGGTGGAACGGCACTCCACTTTACATGTCGCGTAGTCTTTACCACTACTACCCCCACACCCTTAATTCACTTTAAACCTAAATGTCAACTTATAAGATTTGTCAGTGTAGGGTGCGATGGCTGAGTATCATATTTCTTTGTGACCGCATCATCGAGCGTTGCGCGAGATCTAACCATATAATAGCGTCCAGTCAAGGCTAAGGAGGCGTACGTAGGTTGTGAGGGGTGAACCCAAAGAAATTGAATGAAAAGAGCTGAAGTCCTCAATGTCGTAAAAAGTCATCGCAGACGATACGATCTGATCAGTCCTATACTACTCAGCGATTGGCTGAGGCGCAGGACCCGGTCAAATATATGATTTTGTGCAAGAATGTAACATCACTTTTCCAGTCGTAGGCACTGCAGAATCGTGACAAAATCGTGTCGATTCGGGGGAGGGGAGGGGGGGGGGGGGATTTACTCTTACTGTTCTTATGTAAGGAATACTAATTATGCTACTGAAATAATCGTCCTTGTTTCCTTCTCGTAAGTTAGATGTCATTCTTTCCTAACTCGCTCTATATTTGCATGGTTTAAGGGGGCTGCCATAAGCCATCCACCTAAATGAATACAAATTATGCTAATATAAATGTCATTGTTCATGTTGCTATGGATCATAATACAACATGGAGATAAGTTATATTTCGAGCAAAAATCATTGTACATTGTACATTGTACAATGTAGGCCTAAACCCAGTATCAGAGAACAGGTGGATGAAAATGCCCGCAATTAAGTGTCGAGAAAACCATCCATAAATTTAAATACATCAACTCAGAAGAAAAGGAAATTGCTTCTTCAATCAAATTGCAATGATGATTATATCGTCTGAACAGGGAGGTCTGAGAAAGATAACAAAGTGATATAAGCTAATGGTAGAAACAAGTGTAAATGTATCCAAATATACAATAGTATATAAGTGACAAAATTTAGAAATGCAAATTAGAAATACTTACCAGTGCTTTTGTGCGACCAGTTCATATTCGTCCGCTTAACTTCGGCACAATTCTGGCTTCCCGCATCACTTATCTGTGTCCTGTCCTTATTCAACTCGTCCGTAGAAAAACTGTTCTGCTGGCTCAACGAGCGACTGAAATGATCGTCCACCACTTTATCCAAATCTCCCGTGTAGAAGGTAAAGATCACACAATGGGGATTCACATAGTCCGCCTCTGGGGTAGGGTCTTTATCGCTAGTGTTCCCAGAATCGTGCGCCTCCTCCTTCACCCCTAACACCGACGACGGTGTCGCCAGAGATGACGGCGTAGAATGCACTGAGGAGTGCGTTGAAGAGTGCGCGTGCAGACCACCCGCGCCGCCGCCGGTGCCGCTGCTGCAATTCCCCACCACGCTGCCGCTAGTGGCGGTCGAACTGGGTCCATGCCCGGTGAAGTGCGTGCTGGGATGGTGGAGAAAATGGTGGTGGTGGTGGTGGTGCGAGCCCGGGTTGGTGGTCGACGAGAAAGCCGAAAGTCCCGGCGTGTGCGACGACGGCGTGTGGTGGTGCGTTCCGCTCGCGCTGTAGTCAACCGCGCTATCCATGCCCATCTCTTGCATCTTGTAGTGGCCGAATTTCTGCAAGTCAAGCATTGGAAAGCCGTGAGGAATTACACGAACATGAACAATACAACTCTACCGAGATGTAGCCAGTCACATGTAAAGTTTTGCTGACAAATGATCTCAAGAAACGTTATGTCTCCTTACCTATATCACTCAAGCTCCTCCGATCTCTTTTAGCCTTCATTTGTTACGTAATCATATCATATTGTATTTATTGAAGTGGTTTAAGCAGCGCGACTGGGAAATAGGATGATACGGCGAGATCTCTTCACTTGTTGCGCTGCTCGTTCGCACATTCCGTCTTGTCCATTACCTTTGTCTCATAACTTCGTTAACAAAAGGCTTATACGGAATGCGTCTCACTGAAATTAACAATAATTCTGAACAGGTGTTTTGCATTCCTGAATATGCAGCTTTGCTCTTGTATTGCGTATTTCAACACTTTGAATGCAACGATTGATTTTAACAAAAATACATATCCACTTCTAATTAATACGTTCATAATTGGTTTAAATGAAAAAAAAAAAACTACATCGCGTTTCTCATTAGTCTTTCTCGTACACTGAATTAGGCTTGATATGAATTAATTCAATGGCATTCATTATAAGAATAATATTAAAACTATGACTAGGACATCGAGTACTGAAATATAAATGACGATTAAAAGGCGTAATCTACACTTGATTTGTTGTTTTGTACAATATTGATAAGGACCGCCTTAGATGGATCTGGAAATGGCATATGATGCCAAGGGTCTACCGCCGTCACTTCAAGAGCATTATTTATGTGGGAAATGTAAGAGCATGAGAGAGAGAGAGAGAGAGAGAGAGAGAGAGAGAGAGAGAGAGAGGGAGAGAGAGAGAGAGGGGGGGGGGGGTTAGGAAGATAAATCACTAGAAGACGAGAGAGGGGGATATAAAGGGACAGAGAGAGAGAGAGATAGTGAGAGAGAAAAAGAAAGCGGGGGGGGGGGGGGTAAAAGGAGCGGAGAGAAGGATCGGGGAGTGAGAGAGAGAGAGGGAGGAGGAGTGAGAGAGATAATGAAATAGACAGTGGGAGAGGGGGATAAAGGGAGTTGGATAGAGGAGGGAAGAATAAAGGGAGGAAAGGGTGAGACAGACAGGCAGAAAGAGACTTGGAGACACAGAGACAGAAAGAGAGGGGAGAGACAGAGAGAGACTGAAAGAGAGAGAGGGGGAGAGAAAGAGAGAGAGAGAGAGAGAGAGAGAGAGAGAGAGAGAGAGAGAGAGAGAGAATACAGCTTATGATCATGACCTCAATCCAGTGATTTCATCGTATTCAACAATCACGCATATCCCATGGCAGCAGCTCTGACTACAGACAATGATAGACGTGATGAAGGCGATCGAATCTGCTGGGATTGGCGTGTCAACACCAAGAGGCTTGAGAACTCTCGACTGTATGCTGACAATTGACTCTTTACAAATTAATATCTTCATCTAGTCGTCACTATCGATTGCATTGTATTTAATGTATTTCTTCATTAACACCACTCTATCCTCAAATACACTCATATTTATACATGCCATCCTTAAAATTACACACTTAGGCATTGTCTCATAAAGAGTTACGATTTATGGGAACTTTACTTAAAATAAACATTAATCGTAAATCTGAACATTAAAGAAAGAAGATTTGATTTGCATTTGCAACTATCTATAGCCCCATCCTCATCCCTGTAGTGTTCACTATTGTCTATCATGACAGTCTGTCCTTCGTTCACGTATAGTAGTACGTATGGTAAGGACTGGTTGTGAGCTATTTAGGCCACATTTAGGCGATCTTGCTACGATTCTACAGTCGAGAGAGCCACCGACTGGAAATGTGACGTCACCTCATTGTACAAATCAAGTGGCTGGGTCCTGTGATTCAGCCAGTCGCTGAGTCCTACGACTGAACGGATCGTGTCGTCTGTGGTGCCATTTACAGAACACACGGTAGCAGTTATGACACCTGCGTTTTTTTCAGTCTGATATGTAATCCACATTGCCGATCTCTTCGTGCGTGATATAATATTAGGTGTGTTCAGACATTTTAGTCATGTTAGACACTGTTAGATGGGTATTTGTTAGGAAGTGACGAAAATGTGATAATAATCAGGATGATTCCGATGGTATCTGCCTCCGCACAGTCATGACAGTAATAATTCCCGGTAACTTTCATTGTGTGGGCACCATAAAAGTATAGTGTACGAGGCGTAGGGTAGAGATGATACACGTCTTATGTGTATGATATTAGGTTCATGTATGCTGTGACCACGCATTTCTTTATCTAGGGTACATGGCCAAACAGATATCTTTGCTGCTTTTTCGTAGGTGTCTTTTTAGCGAAACTCTTTAAAACAAGAAGTTGTATAGCATACACACAGGAGTAGTCATTTCTGGTAGTAAGGATATCGTGCTCCATCCTTTTAATGAATAAAAATCAAGTCAGACACCAATCTTGAAACTGGAAGGAATTGAACCGGCAAAACTACTGCTTGCCAGGCAGCGACTTAACCGACAGGTTATTTCTAGTCCATTAGTTAGGTTTCCTATGCCTACACATTTTCTAAAAACGTATACTGATCTGCCTCTCCTGAATTGCAGTTCTTTTGTCGAAATTGACTGGCGTACAATTACATTCTCCTTTGTCTTCATTGGACATGGTTGGAAAACATAAAATGAAAATGTATGTTTCCACATCCAGGGGCATGTTGCAAATTGGTCAATGGTGACTACTACGGCAACAGCCAATGTGTTCTCGCAATTGCACGTGTTGCCATGGTAGTTACCATTAATGGTAAGTTACACTATTTGAAAACCTATGTGCAACATGGCTCTGTACTCGTAATTCTAGTCGTTTAGGCACCAACTAGGGCCATGTTGCATATATGGTACATGTCATAGCAACAGCAGCAATGCTGAAAGCCCATTGGCTGCTACCATGGTAGTTACCATTAAAGACAAGTTACAGCTATGGCACGCCAGAAGGGAATCAAATATTTATATTCGACACCAACTAAAAAACTATTTGACACCCTAAAATCCTATTTGACAAAATTATATTTGACACAAAATATGTTTGACAAAAAATATATTCGACAAAAAATATATTTGACAATAATATATTTGACACAAAATATATTTGACACAGAATATATTTGACAAAAATATATTCGACAAAAAATATATTTGACAAAAATATATTTGATAAAAAATATATTTGACAAAAAATATATTCGACAAAAGATACATTTGACAATGAGACAAATATGTGATAAAAATCAGATTCCAAAAAAAATATTTGACAAAATTATATTTGACACAATTTCATTCGATACAATTCCATTTGACCTAAACATTTGGCTTACCACATGCTTACCGCATGCTTATACATGCGATGTCAAAAATATATTCGACAAAATTTAATTCCACAAAATTTCATTCGACCAAAATTCATTCGACACATTCGACAAAATTTTATTCCACAATTTCTCATTTGATAAAATTATATTTGACAAAATTCAATTCGAAAAATTAGTAGTCCAATCAAAAAACATTTTATTCGACTAATATCAATTCGATAAAATATTATTTCATTCGGCAGAATTTCATTTTACTTCATGATTTTGTTCGACAAATCCTCTTAGCTATTAGGCATGCAGCTCAGCTGGCCTGGGCCACCGATCGGAATACCGGCGCGGCGCGGCCGATAGTGCAGCCCGGCTCGGGCCCGGGCTAGCGCTAGCGTACGCCGTGGAGACCGGGATGGGACGCGTCAGAGCTAGCAGGCTAGGCCAGTACAGTACCAGTTGGGCCTGGGGAGCTGGAGCCGCACATTCCCATCATCATGGCTCATCCGAATGGTGATCATCTCCTTGAACAAATTCAACTTAGTGTCAGAACTCTGACAGAAGCTCTTTCAAGTTGGCAGAGGCAACCGTCAACTTCAATTAGGTCAAGATCAACAGCAAGATCCACGGCCGTGGCCTCTGCCAGCTCTGGGGACCGGCCAGGTAGTACTGCATCGTATGCATCATCAGCGCCAGCGCCAGCGGCATCAGCCGGCTTAGCCCAAGATCTACATCGTCCTGGCGGTCGCGGGCTGCCGCCCCCGGCCAACGCTAGTCTCCGGGAGTTTCGGCATTTATTTGGCCTTTCTGGTACTGGACCAGGCAGAGGACAAGGCAGGACCAGCAGCAGTAGGCCTAGATCTAGTGCTAGTACTAGATCTACCTCGGGTAAGTTTTACCTGTACTTTCTTTTAAAGTTTTAGTTTTACTTTTTAAAATTTATGTGAAGAGACTTTAATTAACATCACAGGTATGGATAGAATGTTCTTAATACATTTTTCTTGTACATGTATAATGTATAGACTTTAAGGATAACAGTTTGTAGGGATGGGTGTTCATTTTCTTTCATAGAACTCCCAGAAATTTGTAAAATTACTGTGTCATATCTTTGGTATGCAAATAGGATCCTTCTTGAAAGATGTGATCCTCCTGGATTATCAGGACGACGTGGTCAAAACCAAACTTCATCAAACGGAAGCCGGCCGTGTGAGATCATCCGTGTCCTTTTACAAGGGCATGGACGAGCGCGAGGTAGAGTCCATAATCGAGGAGCTGTTCGTTGATGAGCTTCAAGACCTGCCCAGGCCAAGGTACATTATCCAGGATGTTTGTATTTTTCCATGCCTCTGTTCTAGTGGTGCAATGTCAGTTTTGTGTTTTGTCAACCATCCCTCATTTCAGTTCAAGATTCTGTTATTTCTTAAATAGTTGTAATTAATGAACATCATACCTAACTGCATTTGCACTGCCTTGTTAATCCATCAAAAAACATGAGATTTGCTCTCCACATTCACAGAAGTTCCAAAAATGTTGTCCCTACTATACTGGACAAATTTTAGCACAAAAAATAGAAGCTCAAGATTCACAAAGTGATTTAGAAAAACAATAGATATAATTTGCATAGATTATCATTTTAACTAATAAATCAAGCAATTTTTGTGAAAATAAAGACTGCAACAGCGGAACATATTTTAAAGGGGGAGGGGGCCAGATGTAGCTCATCGTAGCTAAATTTTGATCACCCACCCAGTCTAGAAAGAGCGGGGGGGGGGGGGTAGGGCGGGGGCAATAACATTTATATGAGGGTGGGTACAACCAACAACCGACCCCCCCCCCCCCAAAAAAAAAAAAAAAAAAAAAAAAAAGCCTGGTTTCACTGCCAATGAAGATTGTGAACATTGAGAAATGAGAATTAACCAGTGACTACACCTGGACTGAAATGGACTGGATGTTACTATTATTGAAATGTAGCAATATTATTTGGATAAAGGACACATGTATTTTTTTATCCCAATTTTCTTTATCAGATTTGAATACGTGAAGGTATTATCACGTAAAGTGATGGTGCCCCACACCAGACAGAGCCACACATGGAATGGTGCTGCCATTCGGCACCTGGCTGGTCAGGGGGACCTGTACGTACGCGCTACAGCTCCTATTGTTAGATCTGTTCCAATGGTATGTATTACACATGTTTTCGCATATATATTGTGGCGTATTACCTCCTACAGTAGCGTGAGGGGGGAGGGGGCACAACTATAACCTTTGGGTATGCTGCCACCACGTGCCAAGAGAGGGACACAACCTCAGTCAAGGGCATTTGCTCCCATTGACGTAATAAAAATAATACGTTAGCTGGCATAGGCTTAAATACCATCATAACAAATGCCTGGGGCAGGGAAAGGGGAGGGGCATTTCTTATCTGCCACCCCCATTAGCATATGTACACAATTTCCAATGGGGCGCTAATTGGCTAACCTCACTCCAGAATGGGTGATTAACTAACTCTATCTGTCACCTCCATTAGTGGAGGGGGAGGGGAGGAGGGGACTCGTGGTTCCTAATATATCACCTGTCTCTCCCGCCCAAGGGTCCTAGTATCGCCCCATGCATGTAAGTCTGTCCCTATAGTTCCACTCTATCTATATCACCTCCCCCAGTTATTCTGAAAAGTGATATAAACCACCATGCTTTCTTCAGTAGATGTAGAACTAACATTTTATGACAGTGCTTTGACATGCAGGATAAGTGTAACCATCTAAGACTTTACATGTTTGTCTTGGTGATAGAGTGAAACCCATCTGTAAATACCATTTAGGGGAGACAGTTAAATGATAGGTGGTCTTAACCTGGCTGTACATATTCAAATAAGGGGCAGCCATCTTGGATTTGAACAGGTTACCATGGTGATACGTATAAATTAGTGACAGAAAGTTATTTCTCGATTTGAATGACCTCAGAAAATGAGCTTTATTCACATGTATCAATTTAGCTTACCCCATGCTTATTATATGCAATTTAGCTATCAAATTATGCAAATAATTTATGCAAATTAAAAAAATTGCCCAAGGTTACCACTTAAATGGGTAACCAAGTTGAAATTTCTTTAATAACCAGTTAGAACACAAACCAATCAACAAACCTTGTACTTACAGTTACAAACATTTCCAGGTCTTGTACACAACATATGGGACTGTACATATCACTAACACCACTCTGTTTACAACTAATTGGAATAAGGATGATTTGTGTATATGGTTAGATCTGCTGGTATACTCAATTGTAGAGCAAAAAATATAGAGTGCTCATGCTCATTGTAGATCGACTGGGCTGAAGAACTCATAGAGCTGTATCAATTGCCTTTGATCCATAAATTAGTGTGCATCATTAATTGCATGTGAATTTTTTTTCTTCAAATTTTCATGATTTTAGAAATACTAGTGATTTTCTTTTTTAACATATTATGGGATGGGAATCTGAATAGGAGGGACAAAGAGCAGAGCATCCAATTGTTAATTCAAATAGCCAAGTTGAATATAGAACAAAAAACAGTGCCAAGTGAAATTAGTTTTACTGGTTCAATGAAATAATGAATTTGCTTTTAAAAAGTCATAAAAAAACGTGACTTTGCAGTCACATATAGTTATTCAATTTGGGAACATGTCTCAGTTGTGCATCGTGCTGAATTTAGAAACAGTTCCATTTTTTACAGTTAAAAAGATGAAATTGGCATCCTCAGGTGAGCCGTTGCAGCCACCTTGTAGTTGTGTTTTTCATGTGTGCTCATTGTATAATGCTCCATTTGTTCCAACACCAGGAATCGAGTGATGAGGAACTACCAGACGTTTTTCTAGGTTCTACATCTTCAACTCCTCCTTCATCTGCTCCGGTTTCTGCCCCTTCATCTACTCAGGTTTCTGCCCCTCTTTCTGGAAACAACGCATCGTATACGTCCAGAACTTACCGGTAAGATATTGAAAATATCATGGTTTGTTTAATTCAGAGAAATTATTACAAGTAACAATAGAAGAATCAGTGATGCAACATTGATAGCCTCTTTGTTTGCCTTCCCGCCCCCCCCCCCTGGAAAAAAAATCACATCTTAACGTAAGTTCAGTTTCTTACAATGGGTACTCGGTAGAGCTCCATCATTTTTATGCCTCCGCCACAAAGTGGCCGGAGGCATTATGTTTTCGGGTTGTCCGTCCGTCCGTCCCGAATCAGTTTAGGGAATATCTTGAGAACCGTGAACCAGATTTGCTTCAAACTTGGTACATGTATGAATTGCATAAAACTGATGAGGTGTGTAAAATTGGGGTCAAATCTGATTGAGGTCAAAGGTCAATGAACTTTGTAAAAATTGCCCCAAATTGACATTTTTCACAATAAATCCAAATCCAAGAATGCAATTCTCATTAAACCTGGTGCAAAGATGGACCACTACTTGGGGATAGACTGGTGACATTTTTGGTAAAATTCCTGAAAGGTCAGAGGTCAAAGGTCAATGAAATTTGTGAAAATTTGCCAAAAATTGACCTTTTTCACAATAAATCCAAATCCAAGGATGCAATTCTCATTAAACATGGTACAAAGATAGATCACTACGCGTGGATAGACTGGTGACAGTTTTGGTAAAATTCCTGAAAGTTCAGAGGTCAAAGGTCAATGAACTTTGTAAAAATTGGCTGGAAATTGCCCCAAACTTTAATTTTTTCACAATTAATCCAAATCCAATGGTGCAATTCCAACCAAACATAGTGAAACGATGGATCACTACTTGGGGTAGACTGGTGACATTGTTGGTGAAATTTGCTGGAAGGTCAAAGGTCAATGAACTTTGCAAAAATGGATATTTTTCACAATAAACCCAAATCCAAATCCAGTGGTGCAATTCTAACCAAACATGGTACAGAGATGTATCACTTCATGGAGGTAGACTGGTGAAAGTTTGGGTAAAACTCCTGAGACTTCAAAGGTCAATGAACTTTGCCAAAAATTAGCTAAAAATTGCCCCCAAAGTGATAATTTTCAAAATATATCAAAATCCAATGATGCAATACCAACTAAACATGGCGCAAAGATGGATCACTACTTGGGGGGTAGACTGATGACATTTTTGGTAAAAATTCTCAAAGGTCAATGAACTTTGCCAGAATTGGCTACAAATTGCCCCCAAATAGATATTTTTCATATTTAATCCAATACTTATGACTCAATTCAAACCAAACATAGTACAGAGATGTATCACTTCATGGAGGTAGACTGGTGAAGTTTGGGTAAAATTTGTGTAAGGTCAAAGGTTAATGAAATTCACCCAAAATTGGCTAATTTTAAACAAACTTGATACAAGGATGGATTTAGACAGACTGGTTAGATTGGAAGTCAAAGAAGTAAGAGGTCAAAAGTCAATGAACATTGCCAAACTTGGCTAAACTTGGAAAAACAGAATGTGATATTTTCATTTCACATAGGAGCAATGGTACATTGCCCACCAGACATACACATTTTCTGAGTATAGCAAAGAGGCGGAGGCATATATATCAACTGCGTGGCAGTCGAATTGCTCTAGTTTTTCTTTTCTTTTCTTTTTCCTTTTTGAAATCCTCCAGATTATTGTCCCCAGAGGTAGAGTGGGGTGAATTTTCTGAGTAATATCTGCTTTTACACTTGTATTAACATCATATTTATTTAAGGGCATACCCAATATCTGAAACTGGATGAAACTTATGGTACTTCAAATAAAATTAAATACCGTTAATCCTTGCTTACAAGCCCATATCATCTTGAATGAGATAGTGTCAAGATAGCATCTTTGTCCTCGCTTGAGCTCTATCCGAGTTTAGGCCGGGGTCGGGTGTTTTTGTCAAACTTATTCAGAAATTTTAAAAATCGTGTGTTTTATTAACACGATCATATTTGTTGGGGCAAGGTATATAAAAAAAACAATTCAAATGCCAAAATATTTTGGAGAATAACAAAGATATGATCATCAAAAATAGTATTTCTCTACATTCATCACAGTGATTGACAGCCATTTCTGCCCAAAACAGCTGCATAAGAGATGGCAGCGCGTGAAGCCTCAAGGCTTTGAGGTCAATAAGGTCGCTGGGGTGTTTGTTATGTGACGCATCTTACATAATCGGGTTATGAGATAGCTGATGATGAAAACAAAATATATTTTGTATTCTGGTCAGTGCTACTTCACGTAATGAAAAGTTGCGCAAGACTTAAAAGGAAAAAAGTAAGTGTTTTCCTGCAAAATTGTCATATAAACAGTTTAGGGGGGGGGGGGGAGTGGATTACATTCTCCCCCATCCTTATATGGTTTTTATAATTCAGAGGATGTGGAAACATGCCTAAAGTTCTTGAAATAAAGGTGAAGTAGTGGCCATGAATAGTTGTCTTTTCTATTAATTGTCAGTGAACTGTAATCTAAGGTGAATGCTGTTCAATCAATTAATTTTAAATCAATTCATTTTTTTATTTACCTCTACAGAGAATACATCAATCTTCTTGAGTTTGACGATATCGAGGACGAACAAGCAACAGAAGATCAATCACCACTGCTTGTCAGAAATTACAAACCTATCTGCTTGTAAGTTTACAATGGTATAAGCACATTTGATTCATAATTGCAGCTTTACGTACTGTATCAAAGTATTTTTACAAAGAGGATCAAAGGATCAACAATAGGGGTAAAGATTAAATCAAAGTATGTCAAAGGTCAATGAATTTGTTAGTAAAATGCCTGTAACCCCAGTTGCGAATTTTTTTTCTTCATTAATTATTAATTATTAATTTCCATTAATTATTGCTATCATTTGGCTGAAAGGTTAAAAATAAATACTATTTTTAATGGCTTCTTTCTCCGGGACTAGTAAAGATGTTTGAGAACTTCAGCTCTCATTTATCTGATTAGTCCTGTACTTATGTAAAATATTCACCTTAACTATTCTGGATACATGTTATATGTCGGTGTCCCATTTTCATTTCAACTTCCATAACAAAGTTTAGACACTATCCGGTACTATTGTACGATAGTTATATTACCAAATACAGCGGTTAAAAAAAAAAAGCAAAACTCATCGTAAACTGCATATTTGAGGAGCAGTATTAAGTGTATCGCAGATGTTTTTGAGGCACATTGACTTGATTTGACAAAAACTTCATTAAGATAATTAAGAATCTCTTAAAACTTAGTTCAGTTGAACTTCGTATGTGCAAGTAAAATTTGTATTACGTGTAAATATTTCCTTTGTTTTAATTAATTCATGCGGGAATGATAAGTTGTAAATTATATGAAAGCAGGGAAGCAGAGTTTGCCATCCATTAGGATAGGGCATTTTGTCCAGGAATCCCAGTTTTGTTTTTTAGGGGATGCACTGATCGCGTAGCAATTTTTGGTG
>OZ022585.1:6540842-6590842 GCA_963669155.1 Arbacia lixula
CGGTAAGAAAGTTTCCAGCGAGCCTCTGAAATAACTGTTCATATACACAGAAAAAGACATCCTATTGCGATGTTTTGGACATTTTTTCTCCTCATTACAGTTCCTCTTCTTTCTACCTTTGGTAAGAAAGAACTATCGAATCGCATGTGCATTTCCCTCATCCAGTCTGATCCTAAAAGGCTCGTCGTAACACACCCTTAGTTGTGACAAAGTGAAAGATGGGCGGGGGGGGGGGGCGTACACGCTGACACAGCGTCATTTTTTATACAATGCAAATGTATTATTTTTTCCTTGGAACATTAAAGATCAAGAAGTTAGAAAAATCTAGAAGTTAGGGGACAGGGACAATAGGATCATTCAGCTTTTGTAACGGTTGCTAGGCAACTTTCACCCTAACTTCAAGATTTGTCTAACTTCGAGATTTTTTTAAGCCCAATGAGAATGGCACTATGGAAACGATTATTCCCACATGAAAGGTCGTTAGGTGGTATTGTGTGAAGTTATGTGATGTTATTATAAGCACTTGTAGATAGTCATTGCGATGTTTTGTTTTTGCATAAATTCTGTCTATTATCTTGCTAATTTCTACCTTTGGTGATGTCAAAAGGGGAATCTTGAGTTGGAGGATCATTGGGAGGCGGGGCTTATCAGTGCTGAGAAAAATATAGAAAAAATATTTAAAAATATATACCTGTATTTCCATTGAATAGTTCGTGATTTTGTTAAATATGTATTAAGTTGCATCAATATTGGTCAACCTATATTTCGATGTCATGGGCCCTTTAAGTGGTGGTCCCCTTTAAGTTCAGACGATCCTTCTTGTTATCACGAAATGAAACTACAATAGAACACTAGAGCTATTATCGGTCTAGTAGACTTGCAACCATGGGCGGAAATCCCGGGGAACGGGGGGACGTGTCCCCCTCCCCCACTATTTTCGTTTCTCTACGGCCACAAGATATAGTCCCCCCCCCCCCACTTTTTCGGTCCTGTCCCCCACCATACTAAATGCCCCCCCCCCCCCCGTCCCCCCCCCCCCCCCCCATCCCCACTGATAGCACTTTCAGGGACTGGGCTGGATTGAAATAAAAAATGAAAAAAAAATCCATCACTACCGCCCCCCCCCCCCCACACACACACACACACACCTTCGGGGAGCGATTTCCGCCCATGCTTGCAACTTCTGCCCCATCCCTTTAACTCTTGGCCATGCTGGCGACTCTCACGGTTTGGGACCGACTCTCACTAAAGCCCTTGCATTTATAGTTGATGAGGATTGATTATATTATATGGATGTGTCAAATGATACAGGAAGGCGCTACTGCCAATTAATACTTATCAAAGCGAAGCACAAGATCGAAATAACACAAATGAAAAGGCAAGAATGTTGCTTACCTCAAAGAAAAGAGGTCAATATGTTCGTGGTAGTAGCTTTTTTAAATATATCTAGGCCAGTATAGCATATCATTTCAAAGCTATGTAGCGCATACAAGACTAAATGAATTATAAAAACATGTTTTATAATGTAAGTGTCCGTACGTATATTGCACATATCCTGTAAACTGAGGCATACGCAATTTGCATTTTTGACCTGTGTCAGGCTTGCATGCATATCAATATATTTAATTCATGTTAGGATGAATCATCTCTGTAACAAGCATTGATTTGTTTATCATGTTTATCATGTTTATGGAGGCCAAAAGTAACTTGCGTTTAGCGAGAAAATGTGATACAATAAGTCATACACTAGAAACAAAAGACATGCAGACGCAATAATCATTGTTGCGTGTCAATGACGGGAACAAAATTTGTACAAAATGCTGCTTTGGCTAATATTTTGGAGAGCTATGTGTCCGATAGAGTAATCAGCAGTGATGTGTGACTCGAGACCGGACTCGAGTCCGATTTTGCCGGGCTCGGTCTCGGACTCGGACTCGAGGGTTCATCGCTCGGTCTCGGACTCGGACTCGGGGCCCGTGACTCGATAACGCAGTAACGAGTGCGGTACAAGACCGGGTTATTTTGGCGCTAAGGCACGCAGTTACCATACTCCAACATGTCACACGGACACAATATTTTCAAACATCGCTCATCACACAAATTTCAAGTTGGATCACGCAGTAAACGTTACCCGTATTCAGAACAGGTGGAATTCTCCTGAACTAGCCACATAGGGCTTGTTTGAGCCCTGTGTAGCGGATGGTACTCCATAGCCACACAGCTGGCATTCCATACTCGTACACGAGGTTGCGATGCGAGCGAGCGAGCAGCATGAGGGGGCCGGGGTAATTACCCGAGCCGCAGTAAACTCCGAAAATGTACAGTATTTAGTAATATTATGCTTTTACTCGAGGTTATATTTCCCTTGGATGAAAGGGAATCACACATTTCCAGATCTAAGAAAGTGTAAAACAAAGGTGAACTCTCAAACCTACCAAAAGCGCGATGTGTTAACTGTGATCGGTCTGCCTTTGATGTCGGCGGGCACAGTGGTAAGCATATAGCATTGCTGCACATCACTAAATATTACATGTATGCAATTGAGCAGGAGATTGTGAAACAGTTACGAGAGTGATGATAGTGATATACAGCTGTCTATTTAGAGAGTGCTGTGTCTACTCCGAAGAAAGATAATGTACTAAGTTCATTCAATGATTATTGTTTATATGATTTCTGTAATTTATAGAGAAATCAGAGTGGTATAAAGCGTTAATATCTAGACGTTTCTAGCTAGATAACAGACAAAATAAACACAACAAAAAGAGAAGTCCCCCCCCCCCCTAAGCAAAGTAACATAACTTTTTATCGATGAGGTCTTGAGCAACATAACTTGGCAGGATTGTACCTTCACTTATTGACTAACTTCCGTGTGAAAATCACATCAATCCACTCAGTCATGCATAAGTGAGCACACATTAAAGGCAAAATTGTCACTTTTCAAAAGTCACAAGGGTAGTTTTGGGATTCTGTCATATGAATGTTTAATGAATTCCATTTCTGGTGCATAATTTATGTATTTTCATTGTTTATCATCCATCTCTCGACACACTAACACATATCCTGACACTTAACCCATTGTTCTGGTTGAGTGAGCACAGCTTAAAGAATATTCATCTCTCTTGAGTTTGAAACTTTTTGTAAAAAAAAATGTATTTTGGTGAAAAAATAAAACTCTGGATATTTTGACAAAGATTTAACATGACCTGTTATGTGAACATAGGAAGTAATTTTCATATCATAGTTGAGTGAATACACTTTAAAAATCGCACAAGAAATGCTGAAATGTACTGTTAAAACGATTACCCTTAAAAAACAAATTACCCTTGTGACTTTTGAAAAGTGACAATTTTGCCTTGGATGTTATCACTCACGCGTGACTGAATGGATTAATGTGATTGTCACACGGAAGTTAGTCAATAAGTGAAGGTACAATCCTGCCAAGTTATGTTGCTCACAACCTCTCGGGTAAAAAGTCATGTTATTTTGCTTATAGGGGGGGGGGGGAGGCTTACTTTTTTAGTTGTGTTCAGAAGAATGAGTATGCCTTGTCTTTATTTCCACTTTAGTAAGACACATGCATTCACTACGACATTATCAAGCATAACATAACCATACGTTATTAGCCTTGAATATGAGCTTCACTATTATAGAACGTTTGTTAATACAGCACATTGATTGATGTACCATTCAGATGTGTATAATGGTAACTCAGCGATATGCACTGTTAAATAGAGGTTTGCCTTTAAATTATTACCCTGAGATACCACATACGGGGTGTGAATAACTAAGTTATGCAACACCATACATGTACATGCGAAGTGATTGAGTAGTTACATTGTATGTTTGTTTAAGTTTATGTTGTAGTCCTTAGGGCATTCGGCTACAAGGTTGAAAACCGAATAAAGTCTATAGCGGAACCCGTAATAAGAACGTGTCATTGTCGTCTATTGTGTTAGTATCATCGAGGCAGGCACACCGCGTGATGGTTGAAGCACTCACATTTTTGAAGTACAACAGCACACTTTGTAGAGTGGTAAAAACCTAAACTCTCACATTTGAAAAGCTTGCCTTGTAGAAGGGGCGTTCCATGAAGTTGGGGCATGCGTTGTGTCATTTCAGTATAACTCAAGACTGATTGTATTATTGATTGTAGGTGTACATTTGTAGTAAGACCATACATTTTACTGGAATTTGGGGGCATTTAGACTAATTTCCATGAAATTATTAAGCAAAACAATGTATAATGCTGTTTAGTGAAGCATCAGGATATTTACATTTGGTCCCAAAATTCAAATTATAGCAATCAAAACTGGATACAATATGCACATTTACTTGTTAAGTCAGGTAGCTATGGCACGCCAGAAGGGAATCAAATATTTATATTCGACACCAACTAAAAAACTATTTGACACCCTAAAATCCTATTTGACAAAATTATATTTGACACAAAATATGTTTGACAAAAAATATATTCGACAAAAAATATATTTGACAATAATATATTTGACACAAAATATATTTGACACAGAATATATTTGACAAAAATATATTCGACAAAAAATATATTTGACAAAAATATATTTGATAAAAAATATATTTGACAAAAAATATATTCGACAAAAGATACATTTGACAATGAGACAAATATGTGATAAAAATCAGATTCCAAAAAAAATAATTGACAAAATTATATTTGACACAATTTCATTCGATACAATTCCATTTGACCTAAACATTTGGCTTACCACATGCTTACCGCATGCTTATACATGCGATGTCAAAAATATATTCGACAAAATTTAATTCCACAAAATTTCATTCGACCAAAATTCATTCGACACATTCGACAAAATTTTATTCCACAATTTCTCATTTGATAAAATTATATTTGACAAAATTCAATTCGAAAAATTAGTAGTCCAATCAAAAAACATTTTATTCGACTAATATCAATTCGATAAAATATTATTTCATTCGGCAGAATTTCATTTTACTTCATGATTTTGTTCGACAAATCCTCTTAGCTATTAGGCATGCAGCTCAGCTGGCCTGGGCCACCGATCGGAATACCGGCGCGGCGCGCCCGATAGTGCAGCCCGGCTCGGGCCCGGGCTAGCGCTAGCGTACGCCGTGGAGACCGGGATGGGACGCGTCAGAGCTAGCAGGCTAGGCCAGTACAGTACCAGTTGGGCCTGGGGAGCTGGAGCCGCACATTCCCATCATCATGGCTCATCCGAATGGTGATCATCTCCTTGAACAAATTCAACTTAGTGTCAGAACTCTGACAGAAGCTCTTTCAAGTTGGCAGAGGCAACCGTCAACTTCAATTAGGTCAAGATCAACAGCAAGATCCACGGCCGTGGCCTCTGCCAGCTCTGGGGACCGGCCAGGTAGTACTGCATCGTATGCATCATCAGCGCCAGCGCCAGCGGCATCAGCCGGCTTAGCCCAAGATCTACATCGTCCTGGCGGTCGCGGGCTGCCGCCCCCGGCCAACGCTAGTCTCCGGGAGTTTCGGCATTTATTTGGCCTTTCTGGTACTGGACCAGGCAGAGGACAAGGCAGGACCAGCAGCAGTAGGCCTAGATCTAGTGCTAGTACTAGATCTACCTCGGGTAAGTTTTACCTGTACTTTCTTTTAAAGTTTTAGTTTTACTTTTTAAAATTTATGTGAAGAGACTTTAATTAACATCACAGGTATGGATAGAATGTTCTTAATACATTTTTCTTGTACATGTATAATGTATAGACTTTAAGGATAACAGTTTGTAGGGATGGGTGTTCATTTTCTTTCATAGAACTCCCAGAAATTTGTAAAATTACTGTGTTATATCTTTGGTATGCAAATAGGATCCTTCTTGAAAGATGTGATCCTCCTGGATTATCAGGACGACGTGGTCAAAACCAAACTTCATCAAACGGAAGCCGGCCGTGTGAGATCATCCGTGTCCTTTTACAAGGGCATGGACGAGCGCGAGGTAGAGTCCATAATCGAGGAGCTGTTCGTTGATGAGCTTCAAGACCTGCCCAGGCCAAGGTACATTATCCAGGATGTTTGTATTTTTCCATGCCTCTGTTCTAGTGGTGCAATGTCAGTTTTGTGTTTTGTCAACCATCCCTCATTTCAGTTCAAGATTCTGTTATTTCTTAAATAGTTGTAATTAATGAACATCATACCTAACTGCATTTGCACTGCCTTGTTAATCCATCAAAAAACATGAGATTTGCTCTCCACATTCACAGAAGTTCCAAAAATGTTGTCCCTACTATACTGGACAAATTTTAGCACAAAAAATAGAAGCTCAAGATTCACAAAGTGATTTAGAAAAACAATAGATATAATTTGCATAGATTATCATTTTAACTAATAAATCAAGCAATTTTTGTGAAAATAAAGACTGCAACAGCGGAACATATTTTAAAGGGGGAGGGGGCCAGATGTAGCTCATCGTAGCTAAATTTTGATCACCCACCCAGTCTAGAAAGAGCTGGGGGGGGGGGGGGTAGGGCGGGGGCAATAACATTTATATGAGGGTGGGTACAACCAACAACCGACCCCCCCCCCCCCAAAAAAAAAAAAAAAAAAAAAAAAAAAAAAGCCTGGTTTCACTGCCAATGAAGATTGTGAACATTGAGAAATGAGAATTAACCAGTGACTACACCTGGACTGAAATGGACTGGATGTTACTATTATTGAAATGTAGCAATATTATTTGGATAAAGGACACATGTATTTTTTTATCCCAATTTTCTTTATCAGATTTGAATACGTGAAGGTATTATCACGTAAAGTGATGGTGCCCCACACCAGACAGAGCCACACATGGAATGGTGCTGCCATTCGGCACCTGGCTGGTCAGGGGGACCTGTACGTACGCGCTACAGCTCCTATTGTTAGATCTGTTCCAATGGTATGTATTACACATGTTTTCGCATATATATTGTGGCGTATTACCTCCTACAGTAGCGTGAGGGGGGAGGGGGCACAACTATAACCTTTGGGTATGCTGCCACCACGTGCCAAGAGAGGGACACAACCTCAGTCAAGGGCATTTGCTCCCATTGACGTAATAAAAATAATACGTTAGCTGGCATAGGCTTAAATACCATCATAACAAATGCCTGGGGCAGGGAAAGGGGAGGGGCATTTCTTATCTGCCACCCCCATTAGCATATGTACACAATTTCCAATGGGGCGCTAATTGGCTAACCTCACTCCAGAATGGGTGATTAACTAACTCTATCTGTCACCTCCATTAGTGGAGGGGGAGGGGAGGAGGGGACTCGTGGTTCCTAATATATCACCTGTCTCTCCCGCCCAAGGGTCCTAGTATCGCCCCATGCATGTAAGTCTGTCCCTATAGTTCCACTCTATCTATATCACCTCCCCCAGTTATTCTGAAAAGTGATATAAACCACCATGCTTTCTTCAGTAGATGTAGAACTAACATTTTATGACAGTGCTTTGACATGCAGGATAAGTGTAACCATCTAAGACTTTACATGTTTGTCTTGGTGATAGAGTGAAACCCATCTGTAAATACCATTTAGGGGAGACAGTTAAATGATAGGTGGTCTTAACCTGGCTGTACATATTCAAATAAGGGGCAGCCATCTTGGATTTGAACAGGTTACCATGGTGATACGTATAAATTAGTGACAGAAAGTTATTTCTCGATTTGAATGACCTCAGAAAACGAGCTTTATTCACATGTATCAATTTAGCTTACCCCATGCTTATTATATGCAATTTAGCTATCAAATTATGCAAATAATTTATGCAAATTAAAAAAATTGCCCAAGGTTACCACTTAAATGGGTAACCAAGTTGAAATTTCTTTAATAACCAGTTAGAACACAAACCAATCAACAAACCTTGTACTTACAGTTACAAACATTTCCAGGTCTTGTACACAACATATGGGACTGTACATATCACTAACACCACTCTGTTTACAACTAATTGGAATAAGGATGATTTGTGTATATGGTTAGATCTGCTGGTATACTCAATTGTAGAGCAAAAAATATAGAGTGCTCATGCTCATTGTAGATCGACTGGGCTGAAGAACTCATAGAGCTGTATCAATTGCCTTTGATCCATAAATTAGTGTGCATCATTAATTGCATGTGAATTTTTTTTCTTCAAATTTTCATGATTTTAGAAATACTAGTGATTTTCTTTTTTAACATATTATGGGATGGGAATCTGAATAGGAGGGACAAAGAGCAGAGCATCCAATTGTTAATTCAAATAGCCAAGTTGAATATAGAACAAAAAACAGTGCCAAGTGAAATTAGTTTTACTGGTTCAATGAAATAATGAATTTGCTTTTAAAAAGTCATAAAAAAACGTGACTTTGCAGTCACATATAGTTATTCAATTTGGGAACATGTCTCAGTTGTGCATCGTGCTGAATTTAGAAACAGTTCCATTTTTTACAGTTAAAAAGATGAAATTGGCATCCTCAGGTGAGCCGTTGCAGCCACCTTGTAGTTGTGTTTTTCATGTGTGCTCATTGTATAATGCTCCATTTGTTCCAACACCAGGAATCGAGTGATGAGGAACTACCAGACGTTTTTCTAGGTTCTACATCTTCAACTCCTCCTTCATCTGCTCCGGTTTCTGCCCCTTCATCTACTCAGGTTTCTGCCCCTCTTTCTGGAAACAACGCATCGTATACGTCCAGAACTTACCGGTAAGATATTGAAAATATCATGGTTTGTTTAATTCAGAGAAATTATTACAAGTAACAATAGAAGAATCAGTGATGCAACATTGATAGCCTCTTTGTTTGCCTTCCCGCCCCCCCCCCCTGGAAAAAAAATCACATCTTAACGTAAGTTCAGTTTCTTACAATGGGTACTCGGTAGAGCTCCATCATTTTTATGCCTCCGCCACAAAGTGGCCGGAGGCATTATGTTTTCGGGTTGTCCGTCCGTCCGTCCCGAATCAGTTTAGGGAATATCTTGAGAACCGTGAACCAGATTTGCTTCAAACTTGGTACATGTATGAATTGCATAAAACTGATGAGGTGTGTAAAATTGGGGTCAAATCTGATTGAGGTCAAAGGTCAATGAACTTTGTAAAAATTGCCCCAAATTGACATTTTTCACAATAAATCCAAATCCAAGAATGCAATTCTCATTAAACCTGGTGCAAAGATGGACCACTACTTGGGGATAGACTGGTGACATTTTTGGTAAAATTCCTGAAAGGTCAGAGGTCAAAGGTCAATGAAATTTGTGAAAATTTGCCAAAAATTGACCTTTTTCACAATAAATCCAAATCCAAGGATGCAATTCTCATTAAACATGGTACAAAGATAGATCACTACGCGTGGATAGACTGGTGACAGTTTTGGTAAAATTCCTGAAAGTTCAGAGGTCAAAGGTCAATGAACTTTGTAAAAATTGGCTGGAAATTGCCCCAAACTTTAATTTTTTCACAATTAATCCAAATCCAATGGTGCAATTCCAACCAAACATAGTGAAACGATGGATCACTACTTGGGGTAGACTGGTGACATTGTTGGTGAAATTTGCTGGAAGGTCAAAGGTCAATGAACTTTGCAAAAATGGATATTTTTCACAATAAACCCAAATCCAAATCCAGTGGTGCAATTCTAACCAAACATGGTACAGAGATGTATCACTTCATGGAGGTAGACTGGTGAAAGTTTGGGTAAAACTCCTGAGACTTCAAAGGTCAATGAACTTTGCCAAAAATTAGCTAAAAATTGCCCCCAAAGTGATAATTTTCAAAATATATCAAAATCCAATGATGCAATACCAACTAAACATGGCGCAAAGATGGATCACTACTTGGGGGGTAGACTGATGACATTTTTGGTAAAAATTCTCAAAGGTCAATGAACTTTGCCAGAATTGGCTACAAATTGCCCCCAAATAGATATTTTTCATATTTAATCCAATACTTATGACTCAATTCAAACCAAACATAGTACAGAGATGTATCACTTCATGGAGGTAGACTGGTGAAGTTTGGGTAAAATTTGTGTAAGGTCAAAGGTTAATGAAATTCACCCAAAATTGGCTAATTTTAAACAAACTTGATACAAGGATGGATTTAGACAGACTGGTTAGATTGGAAGTCAAAGAAGTAAGAGGTCAAAAGTCAATGAACATTGCCAAACTTGGCTAAACTTGGAAAAACAGAATGTGATATTTTCATTTCACATAGGAGCAATGGTACATTGCCCACCAGACATACACATTTTCTGAGTATAGCAAAGAGGCGGAGGCATATATATCAACTGCGTGGCAGTCGAATTGCTCTAGTTTTTCTTTTCTTTTCTTTTTCCTTTTTGAAATCCTCCAGATTATTGTCCCCAGAGGTAGAGTGGGGTGAATTTTCTGAGTAATATCTGCTTTTACACTTGTATTAACATCATATTTATTTAAGGGCATACCCAATATCTGAAACTGGATGAAACTTATGGTACTTCAAATAAAATTAAATACCGTTAATCCTTGCTTACAAGCCCATATCATCTTGAATGAGATAGTGTCAAGATAGCATCTTTGTCCTCGCTTGAGCTCTATCCGAGTTTAGGCCGGGGTCGGGTGTTTTTGTCAAACTTATTCAGAAATTTTAAAAATCGTGTGTTTTATTAACACGATCATATTTGTTGGGGCAAGGTATATAAAAAAAACAATTCAAATGCCAAAATATTTTGGAGAATAACAAAGATATGATCATCAAAAATAGTATTTCTCTACATTCATCACAGTGATTGACAGCCATTTCTGCCCAAAACAGCTGCATAAGAGATGGCAGCGCGTGAAGCCTCAAGGCTTTGAGGTCAATAAGGTCGCTGGGGTGTTTGTTATGTGACGCATCTTACATAATCGGGTTATGAGATAGCTGATGATGAAAACAAAATATATTTTGTATTCTGGTCAGTGCTACTTCACGTAATGAAAAGTTGCGCAAGACTTAAAAGGAAAAAAGTAAGTGTTTTCCTGCAAAATTGTCATATAAACAGTTTAGGGGGGGGGGGGGAGTGGATTACATTCTCCCCCATCCTTATATGGTTTTTATAATTCAGAGGATGTGGAAACATGCCTAAAGTTCTTGAAATAAAGGTGAAGTAGTGGCCATGAATAGTTGTCTTTTCTATTAATTGTCAGTGAACTGTAATCTAAGGTGAATGCTGTTCAATCAATTAATTTTAAATCAATTCATTTTTTTATTTACCTCTACAGAGAATACATCAATCTTCTTGAGTTTGACGATATCGAGGACGAACAAGCAACAGAAGATCAATCACCACTGCTTGTCAGAAATTACAAACCTATCTGCTTGTAAGTTTACAATGGTATAAGCACATTTGATTCATAATTGCAGCTTTACGTACTGTATCAAAGTATTTTTACAAAGAGGATCAAAGGATCAACAATAGGGGTAAAGATTAAATCAAAGTATGTCAAAGGTCAATGAATTTGTTAGTAAAATGCCTGTAACCCCAGTTGCGAATTTTTTTTCTTCATTAATTATTAATTATTAATTTCCATTAATTATTGCTATCATTTGGCTGAAAGGTTAAAAATAAATACTATTTTTAATGGCTTCTTTCTCCGGGACTAGTAAAGATGTTTGAGAACTTCAGCTCTCATTTATCTGATTAGTCCTGTACTTATGTAAAATATTCACCTTAACTATTCTGGATACATGTTATATGTCGGTGTCCCATTTTCATTTCAACTTCCATAACAAAGTTTAGACACTATCCGGTACTATTGTACGATAGTTATATTACCAAATACAGCGGTTAAAAAAAAAAAGCAAAACTCATCGTAAACTGCATATTTGAGGAGCAGTATTAAGTGTATCGCAGATGTTTTTGAGGCACATTGACTTGATTTGACAAAAACTTCATTAAGATAATTAAGAATCTCTTAAAACTTAGTTCAGTTGAACTTCGTATGTGCAAGTAAAATTTGTATTACGTGTAAATATTTCCTTTGTTTTAATTAATTCATGCGGGAATGATAAGTTGTAAATTATATGAAAGCAGGGAAGCAGAGTTTGCCATCCATTAGGATAGGGCATTTTGTCCAGGAATCCCAGTTTTGTTTTTTAGGGGATGCACTGATCGCGTAGCAATTTTTGGTGACTTTTTCCGGTGAAGTATCGGTGTCTTCTGGAACAAATTTTGCGAAAATCCGATCATCGGTCGTGAAATCACGTGACATGTCATAGGCGCATGTGAGCCCAAAATTTGTCAAAACCTGCATTTTCCATACGTTTGTGTGCAAAACAGCATTTGATAAATTGCTCTAAAACACAGCTTTTTCAATCTTCCAGGCCATTTACAAGATGTAATGTGACTTGACATCAATCAATTTTAGATTAGATAACAAAAAAATTCTTAAAAACAGAGAAATATATAAGAAAAAAAAGCAATAGAATAAATGAGAAATTGGCAAAACAATACAATTCAAAGATTTTTTTTGAAAATTTACAAACCTTACAATATGATCTTGTTGTCAATGCTTCTGGGATACTTTCTGTAGTAAAAAATTGGCTTTCAATTATAATTTTCGAAAGAAATATTGATAGATTTATGAATTTTATGAATTATGCAGCGACGTTCTTTACACGGTTCTGTTACCTTCTGTTACCGAGATCTCAGGGGGAGGGGTCAAATTTGATCCCCCCACCAGTAAAAATCTGCTTTGAAATAGCCCAGTGGAAATAGGGTTAAAGCAGTAAAATCCTTCATTATATTCCTCTCTAGAAACTTAACACTTTGTCATTTCTGGCACATACAAAAAAGTGGTACATAAAATTGTGTGTAATAATGTTGATTTATTACACTTTGCAGAGAAGACTCTATCATGAAGGTGTGCATGGAAAGCTGGAAAAGTGCCCAAGTCGATGATGAGAACCAGACACCTGCATCTAGAATAACTGTGAGGAGGTCTCACGTTCTGCAGGATGTTATCAGGGCATATAAAGGCACCAATATCCACCCGAAGGCTGCTCTGTCTGTTTGCTTCATTGGGGAATCTGGCGTTGATGAAGGTGGACTGACGAGAGAGCTGGCCTCTCTTCTTCTACCACTGATAAGGGACAGCAGTTACCTCTGTGGTCCACCAGGTAGGGCTGGCATTGCCAAACTCATTTACGCATGCTATATAGGCGATTGCGACCTGTCCAGCTAGCGCAGTGTTCTACCCATGTACGTTTCCACAGTACGTTATGTGCGTATGATAAACGGCAATCCCGTCCAATTATGGAGAGGTATTTTGAATACAGGTTTCTCAGTTATGTTGACGGCTACTTTGTAGGTCAATAAACAGTATCTGATATTTCCCATAACATGCGTCGCAATGTCCAGATGTGGGGTTTTCCCATGCAGCTCATGCCTGGACCACATTATGCACAATGAGCGAGTGGAGATATAAATTTGTCCTTGTTTGCGCCCCATGTCCGGCAGTGAAACTCTGTCAAGAAGAAGAAGTAGTAGTAGTAGTAGTAGAAGTAGTAGTAGTAGTAGTAGTGGTAGTAGTAGTAGTAGTAGTAGTACCTATATGACTGTTGTAATTTGAATGACCAAGCAGCTTGTAAGAGGTAAATCATCTGAATTATTGGTCATTAAAGCCTGTGTTCAGTTTGTACATGTATTTGTAATAAAAGTTGCCAATCATTTCAAATTGCCATGCTAATTGATTTACATGTACAGTTGTCTAAATCTTGATAGTCTGCAAGGAAAAAAACAATGTTGAATGCCCAATGAATTGACTTGCCATTCTTTTATTTTCATATTGCAGGCAAAATGGTACCGACAACACTTACTTCCAGGCTGATAAATGGAGAGATGAGGGCTTTGGGTAAGATCCTGGGAGCGATAGTGCTCCATGCCAGACAGAGTGTCTCCATCCTTAACCCAATGTTGGCAGAGATTGTACTCAAAGACTCGCCAACTGAGTGCACATGGGCGATTGATCTTATTCCTGATGATGGAAAGCGTGCAAGTATCCAGAAGGTAATGGTGATGAAATGAAAAAAAAAGAATTATGGTAATTTTTCCTTCTCATACACAGAGAAAAACTAAAGGCTAGCTGGGAATACCAGTGTTGTTTGCAAGTCCCAGTTCGAGTCTCAAGTTAGGTCACAAGTCTTTTGGCCATAGGGCAAGCTAAGTTTCCAAGTCATTTGCGCATAGCTCAGGTCCAATTAAGCCAAGTTGCAAGTCATTTCGACTCTGGTCAAGTCAAGTCACAATTCCAGATTGAGTATCAACACGAGTAGTAGGGGCATGCATGGCTCCATGTTACAAGTAAACACTGCAGTATTCACAGCCATATCAGACATACCACTGAGCATTGATGTATTTTGCTTGAATCCGATGTGCAGATCTATTTTGGGGAAAATCTAGGTACTCTCTGCAATGTTATAGCTATTATAGACAACTTTAGTATAATTGTGTGATACTTATTTGCTGTGGTTGAGTCCCCTGTTTCAGCCCCAATCAATCAGCTCTGGAGCATCATGATTTCAGAATCTGCAGCTCCAGAAACCCACTTTGTTTAGCTATGTACATGCCATATACTTATGCGATCCTGTTCAGAGACCCCCATTTTTAGCTCATCCGGCCCAAATGGCTCGATGAGCTTAATGGCATGGCCTGGGGGGGGGGGGGGGGGGAGGTGGGGGCACTGAGATTTGAAAATGGTAGGGGTGTGCAGCCCGAAAGTCTGAAACCATATACCCTTGACAAAGGAAGTTTCTTAAGGAATGATGTGCTTGAGAATGGCGTAGAGGACAAAATTCACGGTGCTTTGGAAACGGTACCTGGATTGGGAAGGGGTTTACAGTAAAAATGCTTTGAAACGGCTGGGAAGGCGTGCACGAAAACGGGTCCTTAAGGGCCGCACATATCCATACCGCCTTTATACTGGAGTGACCCCCCCCCCCCCCCCCCAGCCCCTTACACTATATTGTAGCAGTCTTATTGTGCTAGTAATTTCTTATCTCTGGTATATTGTCAACAACAGATCCATGACGCAACCACAGACGATGAGCTGACGACAGCCCTTGATGCGTGCACGATTGTCGATGATCTTTGCTGGACCAAAATCATCAACATGGACAACAAGGCAGAGGTGGTCAGGGCAGCTACCATCCAGTACACCTACTACACTAACAAAGCTGCCATTGATGAAATGTTACTCGGGCTCAACTTCTACGGGGCACAGGATTTTGCCAGGAAGAATCCAGGTTTGTGTTGCTAACTATTAACCCTAAAAGACCCGGGGGGGGGGGGGCATAATCGCGCGATAGCGTTAAAGCTTTGCAGAATGGTAGTGTGCAATGTAATCTACAAGGCTGTATAGTTAGTATTTCTGAAATATTTTTTGTTATTTTATATTAATTAATCTAAGTCACTAAATAAGGTTCATAGAATGCTCATTATAGGTGTAAATATTCTTTGTAGCATTCCTAAAATTTTCACTTAAAAAAAAATGGGCATCAAAGTTTATTTCTTATGTATTATATTATTTCATAAATTTCTTATGTATTTCTTTGTGTTTTGACTTTTTTGCAAAAATTAATTGTGCAACCATTTTGAGACATAATTATGCTAAAATAAATGAATTTCAACCAATGAAAGTGAAAATATAAATAAGATGTGGAAACTCAAATTGCATTAACTTTGCACACAAAATCACATTTATGTGCAATTTTGGGGTTGACAATTTTTTTTGAATGGGTGTAGTTTAAATACGGTACGTGCAGGCACGACAAATCTGGTCTCAAAAGTTGTACAAGTCTTGTACAAGATTTGCACGGCGGAAACTTAGAAATATGAAAGGGGGGGGGGGGGGGGTCTTCATGATGTGAATTTTAGAATTTGCATCAGTTACTGAAAATAAATGTTTTCATCCAAATTAACAGCTGTTTATGACAGCAATGGGGGGTTTAGCCACATTTTTGATAGAAGACATTTCATGGCAATCCTCCTTTGACAAGTAGAGCTTGCAGTGTTTGAAGGGGTTTGTTTTATAAATGAAGATTCTCATATCCTCACGTAACTTTCAGTTCAATATGAGCTTCCTAGTCATAATAAATATCTTATCATATGCAAGATATTATGCTGTATATATACAATATATCTTTGATATCAATGTTAACAATTTTCTAAAAAGAAACAACACTTATATAAGTTATGTGACAGCTTACTTTAAAACTTATTCTCTGTGCACCCTATTTTGTAGATTGCTTCAGAACCCTGTTTGGCAGACAGGAAACAAAACCTCTGGACGCCAACACAGTTTTTGATCTGTTTCAGCCAATCTACAGCCCTGCAGGCAGCAATGCCAGGTCTGAGGAGGAGGCAACCACCATGTTCTTTGTAGAGTTCTTGCAGAAATGTGGAACCGCAGGTAATTCAGGAGAAAACAGACTAATTATAAAGGAAGGGTAATGGATTTACCAGAACTCTGTAAATATGCTAAACAAAAAAGTAAACAATAACAATTTTTATGAAAATTCATGATGGGCACCTAAATGGGGCCCTGATGGACCGCATGGGTCATGATTTTTTTTCCTGGGAAATAACAATATTTTAGTGTACAGACTAAAGATGGCAATTATGATGATTAACCCTAATCCCCAAAATGTCCCCCCCTCCCCCCCCTCCACCCCCTCCCCCCCCCCCCCCCCCCCGTTTTTATGCCTCCACCCCGAAGGGTGCCGGAGGCATTATGTTTTCAGGTTGTCCGTCCGTCCGTCCGTCCGTCTGGAAGGACGATCTCGTTAGCACGATTCCAGGAGAACCCCTGGATGGATTTTAATCAAACTTGGCCCAGGGATACTACATGACATTAGTTTTTGGTAGAATTTGCCCAAGGTCAAAGGTCATTGAACTTTGGCTAAAAATATGACTTTTCAGCTTGTTAACGCGATTCCAAGAGAACCCCTGGATGGATTTGGATCAAACTTGGCCCAGGGATACTACATGACATGTAGATGCGCTGATTAGTTTTTGGTAGAATTTGAGAAATATGAATATCTTAATATGATTAATGAATTAAATTAATAATTTGTTAATTATCTCTGGAACTATTTGTCAAAATAAAAGCAAGGTGAAGTTGACTGCAAATGAAGGTCAAAGTTCATATCTCAATTTCTTTTGAAACTAAGGAACCCCATGTCAGATTGAACTCCAATTTTGTGTGCATGCATATGGATTCATGTATCGCTATGATTGTTATTATATTCCTCTCTAAAATGAGTAAATAACAATATCCTGGATATCACCGAATTTGTCACACTGACAAATTAATGTTCAGTTTTACAAATGATATTCTGTACTTTTTTCTGATGTGCACTTCTTCTAATAGAAGAAAAATGCAGTAGCTAGTCTAAAAAGGCAAATCATATGCAAATTGCTGTGCGATACCAGGAAAACTATTCCCCAAGCATTATATAGTCAATTACATAATAATTTTGTTCAATCAATAGTTTAATAATTAGTAGAACAAACATGTGCCAGTCTGCATGAAATGAGAACTAAAATGTGCAATTTGACCGAGCAGTCATTCATGTTTAGTTAAGTGTTAATTTTAGTTGTAACTACATGTACTATGTCTATGAATGCTGGATATTGGTTTTGTATTCATTGCCTTATAATAAATTTGAAGATCAAATTTTTGTTATTATTGCAAAAGTAAATAAGTTTGTGCTTTTTCTGTACATATTTATCCTTCTTGAAATGTAGGCGAGGACGTTAGTGGGATGACGTTGAAAGAGTTCCTGATGTTCTTCAGTGGCAGCCAGGAGATCCCACTGGGAGGATTCGAAAAAAAGCCCACACTCCGATTTTCAGAGGCAAGACTGCCACGAGTGTCAACATGTTCACTGGAATTGACACTTCCAAGGAAGCACACCGAGGAAACAGAATTCACACAAATGCTTGTGAACTCTATGAGAAACGCACATGGGTTTGGGTCTGTGTAGAAGTGTATTTCTGTTTCTGAAGGCATGTCCTCATATATGAGGGCATGCGTGTGACCCAACATGAGTGATTTCCTGTAACTTATTGATATCACCTCATCAACGAAGACGTGATATGTACATAGAATATTCCTTGAGCATCCAATTCGTTGGCTTACCGAGACATGTATTGCTTTTCCCAGTGTCAACAATTTTGTTGTACACGCAATAATGTTGTTAAGGTTTGAGTTAGGATCACAAAAATTCATACCAGAGGAACATGTCATGAAGTCTCGGGTCAAGTTCAGAAATTGGTAACTGTATAAGTGATTATTAACGCAAATTTTGTGAATCAGGATGGAACCGTGAACTTAACCCCTCGCAAAAATGTTTTGAACAGCAGCGCAAATTTATCCATGTTTTGCCAACCGCGTATTTAACATCACACGAAAAAGTCAAGGCAAAGTGAAACCGTGAAAATATCTATACACGAAAATAACTACTTATACAGTACATTGACCAATCAATGTCAAAGGTCAAAAGGTCAATGATCACCTATGTATGTTATCTCATGTAGGTTCGGGTCAAGTCAAAAACTGGTCAAAGTTCAAAAGGTCATTTATGTTTCCATAATAAACACAGTTGATATTGTTCATACAAATAAATACTGGTCAAATCAATTTGGTTATTCAGATACATCCAAAGGAATTGAGTTTCTTTTAATTAAACTCATTAATGGTCGCGATTCAGGCAAGATGCATATAGTTCGAGGACCACCTTGTCAAGTAGCCCTTTCAAAAGCCCTTGGGAGGGCAAGGCAGTTTTTGTCTCGCCCACCGGAGGTGAAGGCGAGACTAAGGGATCCAAATGGCGTCCGTCCGTCGTCCGTCACAAATGTTAAAGTTTACCTGCAAGACTCTCTTTTGACAAATAACTTCACATGGGTTGCTTGGATTACAACCTAACTTGGGTCATAGATGCACTGGGGGTACCTACATGTTATGCTACCGTTGGAGGTCACAGGATAAGGTCAAAGGTCATTTCAGGTCATACGTTAAAGTTTACCTGCAAGACTCTCTTTTGACAAATAACTTCACATGGGTTGCTTGGATTACAACCTAACTTGGGTCATAGATGCACTGCGGGTACCTTCATGTTTTGGTACCATTGGAGGTCACAGGATAGGGTCAAAGGTCATTTGAGGTCATACGTTAAAGTTTACCTGCAAGACTCTCTTTTGACAAATAACTTCACATGGGTTGCTTGGATTACAACCTAACTTGGGTCATAGATGCACTGGGGGTACCTACATGTTATGGTACCGTTGGAGGTCACAGGATAAGGTCAAAGGTCATTTGAGGTCATACGTTAAAGTTTACTTGCAAGACTCTCTTATCACACATAACTCATCACATGTTGCTACAATGGCAATCAAACTTGGATGATGGATGCACTGGGGGCACCTGCATGTTATTGTGCTGTAAGAGGTCACATGATAAGGTCAAAGGTCATTTGAGGTCATACATTAAAGTTTACTTGCAAGACTCTTGGTGAAGGCTTCCTAACTTGTGCACAGAATTGTGTGAGCATGTGTGAGCATTACTGATGTAGATTTAGGCAAACATTACTCATGCACATTTATGCAAATTTATTCAAAGTCACTATTTTGCACCTGATTTTGATGTTGTCTGTTTAAAGTTGCTTATTTGTTTGTTTCAGTTTTCTTTTGCGTAGCAACGGAGATCGCGATATTTCTGGTTATTTTCGCAAGTGGGCGAGACACAATATTGCTAATGCCTTGTTTTCTGTAACGTTCGTCAGCTTTTATTTTGAACCATGTGTATTTATGTCCTGGCACTTTTACAGCATCAGAATTTGTTTTGTTATGTTGTTGCAAATGTATTGTTGATCTGTACAACTTTGTTGTGACCATGCTTCTATATTTTATGAGAGTTCAGCTATTCAGGTCATGTTTTGAAGCAGTTTTGGTCTATTCTTGTTACTTTGTAAGTACAGTACTCCAGATTATTTTTAAGCTTGCTAAATGTATTTGTCTGTTTCTGCTTCTGAATACATACATGTGTAAATATACAACTCCACTGAGCTGTCAAGAATAGGGAAATTATAACCTATTGTAAATAAAAACAAAATCTATGTCTTAATTGCCAAAGGAAAAAAAATATCTGTCAGTACTTTTAAGTGATATATGCCAAATAATGAAGTGTGACAAGTTCAGTTCATTTTTCTGAAATGATTTGTTATTTTGGATTAATTATGCTAATTTTTGCTATAAAAACGTAAATAAAGCTCAAATAATGGTTATTTTTTGTTTAGATACCTTGTAGCATTCTCAGCAAATGTACTTGAATATTTTAGTGTTTTTCAAATTTGTTATGGATATCTTTGTTTTATATTTTTCTTAAATTAAAATGGTTGTCATAAATATGGAACAAGTTTTATGAAATAACACTGTTTTTTTTTATAGGAAATGCACACAAATACCCAAATTTGAGCCAGTCTCAAATAGCCCTGTTATAGGTTTAAAGTCATGTTGATGATGGCACCAAACATCACCACAGACAAGTTGCATTATTTTGCATTGAGAATTTACATACCAAGTGAACAACCTTGGTGGTAGGCAAATCAATAATTGCTCTGGTGAGCAACATATATCCTCAAACTCTTGTTATAATGCATGTTTATTGTTCTATTGTTATACATGTACCATTGTTATGTACACTGAATATTTTACTACACAATAGTTATTAAAGTTCTTGCTTATTTACAATAGTTGCTTAATGTGCAGTTTTGATACGTGTTGGACATTTAGTGTTTATTGTTGGAGATGAGCATATGTTGAAATAAGTGCTGAAATGATGTATCCTATAACCATAATGAATTCTGCCATTGGCCATCTTATAATAATTATGAGGGTATTGTAACTACCTTAACGTCAAGGTAGAAGCATGCATTGCAAGTTGCCACTAACCTGTACAAAGGTTCTTCTTTGGATAGCTTTAGTCCTCAACTGAACACTTTCAGTTTCAGATCCCAGTACGAAATTGTAACACAAGCTTTCCTTTATTCTTTTCATTTTCTAAAGGCATCTTCCAAAAGCAAATTCCTGACACTAAGGAGAATACACTTTTTTTCCCCCACACAATTACAGTATTGCTGTAAAATTGATAACATGCTAGTTTTCTATCCTATGTAATTTAAAATTGAAATGAGCTTGTTTCTATTATTAAAAACATATATGACGGCTATACTACCATTAAGATGCATAAAACAAATGCACATGATCATATATGCCATCAGCATACACAATTTTAGTTTCTCTCAGCTTTACACATTTTTTACTCGCTCAACCCAGACATTCCATGTAAATGACATAGTTTACAGACTTTGCCTAAACGATTAATCAGCTTGAGATTGATTGATTTTATTGAAACCATGAAAACCAAACATAAAACATCCAATGACACATATTTACATGGCAAGAAACATATACATGTAGCTTCAAATAAATGTTCACATACATTCCATGAAGTTGGGGCAATGTCCATGTAGCATAATGGGCAATTCCACGGTAACGGAAGGACATTCAGACAAAATTTTCAAATTTCAAACAAGTACTACAGGAAAAGTATTATTGTAAATCATTTCAAACCTTCCAAGTATGAAGCTAGAGCAAGTTCCTATCATTACAACAGGTTTTTTGATAATTTCTGCTGAACAGTCTCAAGATATGCATATTAATGAAGTCGGTAACGGAAGGACATCAAAATGAACACCCATTTTTCGGCTAATTATTGTTTATCTGAACTCTGTGAAGTTTTGGAAGTTATTTTTATTTACTGGTGTACAGTTTAATCCATACAGTTTTAGCTACACTTTCATGTATTTGGCATTAAAAATTGTTCATTATTTCTGCAATTAGAATACATTATGTTTGCTAATGTTTGGTAACGGAAGGACGGTAACGGAAGGACATAAGGATGTGTATGTGTATTGTCTATGGGGATTTCTAATTTTGTTGCATTTCATAATTTCTTTTTATGATTAAATAAATGTATTCTATTCACTGATGTACAGTTAAATTCATATAGTTTCAGCTACAATTTCTATTTCAAATTGGTCAATTATTACTTTAATTATAATAGATAAACATTCGTGGTAACGGGAGGACATACAGTTTGTCTATGTCATTGTCTATGGGAGAGGCTAATTTTGTTGCATTACCGGTACATTGAAATTCTTTGAAGTAAATGGTTTTAGCTATAATTCCATGCATTGATTTTCAAATGTGTCCACTGTTACTTTGATTATAATCGATTACATTCATTAATGTAAGGATAGTAACGGAAGGACATACAGTTTGTCTATGGCATTGTCTATGGGGAAGACTAATTTTGTTGCATTTCATAAAAAATCTGTGAAATTAATCAATTTATGCTATTTCACTGATATGCAATCAAATTTATTAGTTTTAGCCACAATTCCATGCATTTGATTTTCAAATTTGTCAACTGTAAATTCAGTCCAAACAGCGCTTCCTGTCCTTCCTTTACCACAATTTGTCCTTCCGTTACCAGCTTCGGTAACGGTAGAACAACTTTAATTAGCTTGTAATCAATTAAGAAGGAGAGCTTTTGTGGCTGCATGGGCACCAAGATATAGGTATACCTAAACTTGCTTTGCATTGAAAATTTGAGAGATATTCAACAACTATTTAGAATATAGTCCAAAAAAACCCCTGTTTTTGCAGTAACGGAAGGACATTTTTACAGGCTACTTTTATGAAGTCACTGAAGCATGAAAAATGATCAAACTGCATTAAAACTTCGTTTTTTATTTTCTTACTTTAAAATAAATATACATCATGATAATTCATGATATAAACAGAATACATAAAGAGTACAGTACATGCTATTTTTATGTGAGAATTTTCACTTTTTACAAAATTAAATATTGATTTAGTAATTAAAAATTCACCCGAAATCTGTCATCAAAATTGATATTATTCGTCAAATCCATAAAATTTGGTCTTTAAGCTTTCATTTGTTACCCAGTTTGTGTGAAAAATATGCATTTGAAATTTTAGGTGCAATGTTCACAAATGACTTTGGCGTGGAATTGCCCTGATGATACATGTACTGTATTTAAAAAATACATTTCAGTATACATATATTTAACTTAACATTAAATGTGCTATATATTTATTGTTTGTAGGCTAAATATCTCAAATTCCTTTATACAATTTCATCCTTTAAAGAAAATTTTAAAATGTGTCAAGATGCTACGTGGTGTCTTTTTTCTTTTATATCTGAAATGTCACACCTTGTGCCCCAACCTCACGCAATTACCCACGTGTATTGGAAAATCAATATAAAACGATATTATATGGTACAAAGTTCTGATAAAACCGTTTCAAATTATTTATTATTTTTTATTGTTCATTTACTACCAAAAATTCTTTATACCAAGGATTTCATAGATCGAGTTACCATTGTCAGATTAGAGATCTCAGAATAACTGTGGTGTATCTATGGTGGCACACGGGACAAGCAATAAAATTGCGCCCCTAATTCCAAATTCTGATACCAATGAAAAAAAAAGTCAATTTGAAATTTGAATTTTCCTTTGATCATTGGATTATATTTTCAATAACGTCCAACAGTACGGCTACCCCTCCATTCATAAAACAGTATGATTCCCAAAGTTTTACACCAACAAAAACAAACAAAATTAGGTGTATATTCAATGACCCCTAATGTCGGTCTTTGTCTATGAAAATGAACATCGACATCCACACCATGTGCCGGGTTAAAGAATCATGATTGCACATGAAGCGCTCATTGATTGTGAATTTGACATCTTATTATGAGTTTCAGGCACTTGCATGCTATTTTAGTGATTTTAGTGATTAAAATGGTAACTTATGAGATAAATTATGTATTTTAGGTGCAAAACTTAATTTTATGTTAACACGTCACATCCGAAACACTGTTTTCTTGTCTTAACCTCCCTGTTTAAGTTTGATTAGATTACAATATCTGATAACAGCCTGTTTATTTACCTTTAGGCTCAAGAAAATCCCTCACATAATCACTAGATCTGAAACCATTTTTATATTGAATTTCTGCACCATTTAGCATCTTTGGTGTTTCAGATGTGACATGTGTTAACGGAAAGTTTCAAAACATTACAAAAAATACTTCTTGCCCTCAAAACTAAGAACTAAGTTTATCAAACAATCAGGGGAGGAAATACAGTTCATACCACCTTGTTTGAAAACATTGTTTGTATTTTTAGAAATTTAATTGCCAAAAATGTAACTTTTGGATGTGACAAAAAAGTTAACGGAAAATGGTAACTTAAAACTTTTTTTCCACAAAAATTGAATGACTCATTTGGTATTAATGTTGGAAAAACTAGAGATGATGTTGACAACCCTTCATGCAAAAATGTCACAAATCAAGCTCATATTGCAACTGGTAGCAGTCACTACTTTGAACCTTCATTTGTTAACGGAAAATGTCACTTCCGAACATCAACTCTAACATTGTCTCATGATAAAATGAAGAGCGCCATTGACTTTGTCATACAAATAGTTTTTAAAACTCACATTACATCTTCATGAAAACCACCAAAAAGAGCAAAAAGTTACTAGGAAAATGTATACAATTTACCTTTGCATTAAAGTATGATAATTTTGTCCGTTGAATATGCCCATTTTGGGGGTATATTTTGGCTTGGTATTCCAACTTGCCAAGACCATTTACAAGAAAAAAATTGGCTACATGTATGCTACCCAAGGTAGCATTACCTGTGATGTATAAGACTATGTAGGCAAATTGGAATCTCAGATTTCTATATTTATTTTTTTAAGTCAAAATATTGTGAAATTCAAAAGTATACCATTGATTGTGAGAGTGATGTATTGCTTTTTGGTCGATCCTCACTTTGTCTGCAAGGGGATAATTTAATGGATAGTACTGAGGAAATTTATAACATCCAAAAAAATATTAATCCCATTGTTGTTGTCATTTGCAAGGACATCAACAATTGTGTTTAAATGAACCATATTGGCTTCACTTATATTAAAATTTACTGCAGGAACATATACATGATTATTTGTTTGCATTTCCCCTGGTACTCCTGCTTCATCAACACCATACATTTCTAAATTACCATAGTCAATGTTAACATCTTGTACAAGCACACTAGAATAAAACAACTGTAGAGGGGATTGACCTGCTGTTCGTAGTCTGTGATTGTTCCAGGCTTCCACAAAATGTTGTAAGGCACGGTTTATTCTTGGAATATACACAAAATGTAATGCAAAAATATGCAATTCCGAATCCCGATTCAAGAGACCACTGTTTTCCATGTAAAAAAAGTTACGTCTAAATCCACTAAGCACTGCATAATTTACATCTCTCCAGAGTCTTTCAATACGTTGATTGTGGACAGATCTACCTGTGATTACACTACTCCTTCCCAATCCTCTCTCCTCCAGCATATATCTTGCGATGGCAAAGTTCTCAGTTCCATAGTCCACTCTAAGCCGTTGAGGTAGACCAAACAAACGTATAGCACTTATAAAGCCATGTAAAACGGTGTCTGCTCTATTATTATTTACACATTGCAGAAAAACAACTGTTCTTGAAAATCCATCTATTCCTCCATGGATGACTAAACGCCATAGAATGAGCTTGTGATTTCCATCAACATGCCTACAAATTAAAGAATTGAAATACATGTAGATGTTACAAATAAGTGAATCTTCAAATGATATAAATTATGTACAGATAAGATATAATGCAACCTTAGCCTCCACATATTTTCTACTTACAATATGGCCACGGCAGAATATACAATTTTCATTTGATGCAACCGCCAACTACACATCAGAATTAAATGTACATGCTTTCTAAGCAAGTAAATATATGAAAATGCTGAAATTTACCTGCCTGGTCAGGCCAGTGAAATTTTGATTGAAAGATCATAAGGAAACTAATCAAAAATCCTTACCATAATTTTGCAACCCCAGAAACAAACTTCAAAATTCAAATGTCATTAAAAAAAAGGCCTCATTGACTATTTATTAATGATGGATTACAATTTTTAATGTTTTTATTTACTTTTATTTTTTGGGCAAGAAGATACTCCCTTTGGGCAAGTGAAAATTTGAATAGTAATAATTCCCCCCCCCCCGTACCCGAATGGCAAGTAAGGAAAAATGCTAGTGTGGAACCCTGAATGCATGTGTGGGACATTGTAATATGTACTGTGCTAGATAAGCTTTGATGTCATCCAACGTCAAATGATATAAAGCAAATGTTTAGTTTGTGATCTTACACAAAACCCAATATATTTGAGCTGAACTATTTCCATACTACACTGTACGTTGCAGATGTGAAATATTATCAACTGAAAATCAATAAAGGGCCCACTCTCTCATAAAACATTTAACAATTTTACACTACATGTAGATAACCTGTAAATCTGATCTCTGAGGGGTTGTTTCACCTCATACCTGCAAACATATCTCCTATTCCCTACATGTATTTCTATGCATTAAAAGTTTCTAAAAAATTTGATTTTCCCAGTTTTTTCTAAAACCTTGATAACATACCAGCGCTTCTGTCATTAATTGTGGTTCTGAGTGGCTGACCCTTTATGGACTCAAAAATACCTACACATAGAAAATAATTTTGGTCCAATAAGTGTATCATCTGCCTTAGCTATTAAACTAACAAATAATATTAAATGCAAGAGCAGTACCAAGATTATTAATTTGTTCAGAACTGGCCCTATTACATACATATATTTGGGCTGTGGTCTATACAATGTAGGAAGTTTGTTTACATCGTATGAGACATACATAGTGTATGACATCACACAAATGGAGTATAGGGTACTTGGAAGTCCTCTCAAACAAGATTTTTTGTAATGGCATCTGTTCATCATTACAGACTGGAAGATATCCATCAATGTTTTTAATGATCATGTTCATGTACATATGTATTTCTAAGAAGGGGTTAATTAGGGACATTTAACGCAAGATTTCAAATGTTAATGCCCATTATTGCAATTTACTTAACCATAAAAAGGTGGGTTATTTTGATGCCTAAGAAGATGGGAGGGGGGGGGGGGAATTCAGTATAGAAATGTTGTACAGAAGAATGGTTAAACTTATTCAAAGTAGTGACATTTTCTTACCATAAAGCATTAGGCTGACCAACATTGTATCTCCTTCTGCTAATATGGTAACGACGACGTAGAGCAGTTGCAACTGGATTGACTCGTAATATGCTATCACGAACCCTGTGGCGTGGCAGGTGCAGTCCTCTGTGCCGAAGAGCTCCTAAAATCATTGACTGACCTGCTCCAGGTGATATTGTAAGGATGTTTGTGATTGTGTTGTTTATTTCATGGTCAGTCATATTGTTATATATTGCATTGCCAAAAGGCATGTTGAACTCGTGTCTTCTGTTCCTGAGAGTTCTGACAGAAACTCCTAACACATCTGCCATCTGAACCCATGTGAATCCCATTCCATGCAACATTTCTATCTGAGCCAGACTAACAGGGATTCTCTGTCGACCAACGGGCCTTGGAATAATCATAAGGTCATGATTAGCAGTATGATCCATTTGAATCACATCCAAATCTCCATAATCATCTCCAGCCATTTCAAGCAAATTTACAAGTGCTCTCAAAGCTTCTTGTATGTTCGTTATTTGAGCAGCCTCATGGTCATTCAAAAATATTAACAGTTGGTTGCTCATTATATTCAAGCTATCTAAATAGCCAAAGCCAGTCATAGAAAGATGAGCGAACCCAGCATGCTCAGGACGGGATAACATACCAGACACTTCTCCAACAAATCCTGTCAAACTGTTCACAAACTGAGTTAAGTCATTGGCAGATCTATCCTGTGCTCTCCGAGGTGGCATGCCTACACTCCATGTAATTAAATTCAGTGCGCAAATGTACACAAAAAGTCTTTGAAGAAAAAACATATTGGCCAGATGTGATGTATCAATTCTGAAACTCCAAAATGGACAGCTGCCTTCAGCCTTCAGCAATCAAAGAACTTTCCTATGCAATAAAAACAAAACAATGAAATAGGGAAAAAAACAATTAGCAATTGAGTAAAATGTAGTTGAAATACTCCTGAAAGACTCAATATTTTGCTGGTCAAGAAAACAGAAGAAATATCTACAAATCTGATATGGGTGTGATACATAACAATGCAATAATCATTTTATGGGTCAATCCACGTCAAAATGAATTTGGGAATATATTTAACACAGGCCAAATCCTTATCATGCCAGGTCTCTTGTGATATGATATAAAAAAAATTCTATATAAGTCTAACTACATCTATGGGATGATGGTGGTTGCCTAGCAACTGAATAAAACTGTTAATTTTTTGTTAAGAAAAACATATTTTTTTAAAAACAGTGTGACACAGATGTCTAAAATTAGGATTTCACAGAGAATCAAAATTTCATATTTTTTGGTTTCAAAAGAAAGCTCTTCTGTTGCTCTTCCAATAAAACAGTTTTTTGTTTAACACCCTTCTATTTTTAAAGATATGGTTATTATTTATTCCCAGGGTGGCCGCAAACAGGAACCCGGCCGCAAACAGAGACCTTTACTCTACAAAAGATACATAAAGTAATATCTTTACTTTTTGACCTTCACATTGATCTATACTATAGACTATAGTCTAGAGCTTTGTAAATGCATTAAAATTAGCATATGTATTCACAACACCCGTGAGATTTATATTTCAAAGTCGACTAGTAGTAGTTTTTATTATCATTTTGTAAATGTAGCTTAAAATTGAACAAAAAAAGGAACATGATTTGCAATTATCAGCTTAAAGGGATAGTTCAGTAGCGGTTTCGATTTTTCAATCATAATCAAACCTCGTGCTAGCCCGACCAGCCGCTGTGCGAAGCTAGCGCACAGCAATGTGTACCTCATGCATGCTAACATTGTCTTTTTGTAGTAAACTATTATTTAGCAGTTTTAAAAATCATTTCAAGATCGTAGACTGCTTCTGCACGATATTAGAGATGAAATTGGTTGAATTGATTGACAATCGATTGTAATTATGATCGATTCAAATGTTTTTTAATTTCCTCCAACATATGAATATTAGTAAATTCAGTTATATTGGTAAATGTTTGGTACTGTAAAATAAACATAATTCTCCCATATGCACTACCCAAGAAAGGCCCAACCAGTGCAAAGCATGTAAATAACGGTTATTTTCAAATTGGAATTATCGTACGAGGATCCTCGGACGATAATTCAAACCATTCTTTCGATCTTCACATTGCAGCCATTTCTGAACGGATTTCTTTAAACCAAAAGCATTTTTCTTCATAAATCATCATTTATTAAATGATCATTCCGCTTCAATATTCATAGTATATTTCATCCTACCTCGAAAAGTAGTTGTCAACCTGAAGCACCCTCTACCCCACTACTGAACATCCCCTTTAGGCTTTAAAGTCTGTATTGTAGTCTATAAGCCTTGGCTAAGGTGCTCATACAGTATTGTCATTGTAGGTGTGGCCGGGTTCAATCATGATTAGAGCTGTAGTATTCCAGTTATTTCCAAAAAACGGTTAACCTACCTCAAAAAACGGTCGGTTTTCGGTTAACCTTATGTCAGTCTTCAGGCACATCTTCCTCATAAGCACACATAATTTCACTTAAATGCAGCCATCAATGGGCGTGTAAATTGTCATTTGTATGTGTATATTAGCAGATATCCATGTATTCCTTCATATTTTGGCATATAAAACTTAGATATACTGATAATCTCATATCCTTTTTGATAATCATGCAATATTTTAATGTTTTTAGGATGAATTAAGAAGATATCTGCTTCAAAATGAACCAAAAACGGTTATCCTAAACCTAAGATCAAAACCGGTTTTGATGGAAGACGGTCGGTTACCGGACGGTTACTGTAACCTTTCCACTACAGCACTAATCATGATCATGGCCTGGGGCCATTGCATTGGCAATTGCTTGCGCAGAGCTTTATAGGCAGGGCCGGAGACTGAGTCAGAGACGAGACCGATGGGACCACACCTGGGATAATTACTATACCTTGCATTTTTGTTGCAATGATTAAAAAATTGCATTTTGAAACTAAAGTTTATCTCCAAAATTTCTCTTTTTCTGTTTATCTTTATTCTTTTCAATAATTTACCCAAACAATCAATTAGTCTAGTATTACTTTATTTGATTATACATGTATTTCTATTATAATAGACAATACATGTATGATGTAGGCTAATTGGAACTTTCATGACTTTAATATGAATTTGAGTCTAAGAAAAATAAATTTAACCTCCAAATCTCAAAACACGGAGTATTTTTTCACCTCCGTCCTATAGACTAATAGACGTTTTCCAATACTGCCAATATTACACGAATCTAATGGGAGCAAGTGTGCATGTACACTATCTTGTAGTTTACTAACCCCGCCGACCACTTCGTCGTAGGCCTAGTTTGCATACACGTACGTGTGGACGAGACCACTTTTTACGTTGACTTTGTGACTATTGTCTTATTGACGTAGTCCAGTCCTGGCAGTAGTAATAGTAAAAGTAGTGGGTCTAGTACTAGATCTATACATTTATGATAACTACTTTCAGTTTGACGTACATGTAGGTTGTAGTGTACTCCTGGCTTCCGGCGCGGCGGCTCCAGCTCGATCCCCGGGCCCAACTGGCACTGCACTGGCCTATAGCCTGCTAGCTGCTTGACGCGTCCCATCCCGGTCTCTACGGCGTACGCTAGCCCGGGCCCGAGCCGGGCGCGGCTGCACTAGTCTAGTACTAATGGCCGGTATGCCGCGGCCGGTATTTCGATCGGTGGCCCAGGCCAGCTGAGCTGCATGCCAAGGATTTGTCGAACAAAATCATGTAGTAAAATGAAATTTTGCCGAATGAAATAATATTTTGCCGAATCAATATTAGTCAAATAGAATGTTTTTTGAATGGAAACTATTTTTTCGAATTGAATTTTGTCAAATATAAGTATATCAAATGAGAAATTGTGGAATAAAATTTTGTCGAATGTGTCGAATGAATTTTGGTCGAATGAAATTTTGTGGAATGAAATTTTATGGAATGAAATTTTGTCGAATATATTTCTGACATCGCATGTATGGTACGCCAAATGTTTAGGTCAAATGGAATTGTATCGAATGAAATTGTGTCAAATATAATTTTGTCAAATATTTGTTTGGAATCTGATTTTTATCACAAATATATATATATATTTATATATATATATATTTGTCTCATTGTCAAATGTATTTTTGTCGAATATATTTTTTGTCAAATATATTTTTTATCAAATATATATTTTTTTTTGTCAAATATATTTTTGTCGAATATATTTTTGTCAAACATATTTTGTGTCAAATATATTTTTGTCAAATAGGATTTTGCCGAATATATCTTTTGTCAAACATATTTTGTGTCAAATATATTTTTGTCAAATATCATTTTGCCATGTCAAATAGTCTTTTAGTTGGTGTCGAATATAAATATTTGATTCCCTTCTGGCGTGCCATATACAGCAATTGAAAATATATATGCAACGGGGTCCACGCCGACGGAGAACAAAAGTACAAAACAAGGCCTACGGATTCCACGTTGCTCATCGCATGCACACATCGTCGTATATATGTACGACAGGCTTGACCATGCGAACCGTGCTCAGATACGGTCTAAAAAAAATCTACAATCTCCGCCCTTATCGAATTCAATATTTTCATAGGAAGGCCTGTCATTCCTCTGTGCACGATGGTATCACGGAACGGACAGTTAAAGGGAAGAGTAACTTCTGAGAATATAAAATGCACTCAATGGTTATGCATTGTTAACATTGGGATTTACATTATTTACTTGCTAGTCTTCCGTGTAAGAATGACACTAATCCAATCAGTCATGCTTGAGTGAACACATATTAAAGGCAAAAGTGTCACTTTTGAAAAGTCACAAGGGTGATTGTTTATGCCGTTTTAACAGTACATTTTAGCATTTCTTGTGCATTTTTTAAAGTGTATTAATTCAACTATGACACGAAAATGACCTCTTATCTTCAAATAATAGGTCATGTTACATCTTTGCCAAAATATCTAGAGTTTTATTTTTTCACAAAAATAAAGGTTTTTAAAAAGTTTCAAACTCAAGAGGGATGAGTATTTTTTAAAAGGTGCTCACTCAACCAGAACAATGGATTAAGTGTAGGGGTAGGTGTAAGTGCATTCACAGATGGATGATAAACAATGGAAGGACATGAATTATGCACCAGAAATGGAATTCATTTAAAATTCATGTGACAGAATCTCAAAATTACCCTTGTGACTTTTGAAAAGTGACAATTTTGCCTTTAACGTGTGCTCACTCATGCATGCGTTAGTCAATAAGGTAAAAAACATTCCTGCCAAATTATACTGCTCAATTTTTTTTCGATCAAAAGTTATAGTATTTTGCAAAGGGGGGGGGGGGGGCTTACTTTTTTGTTGTGTTTAGTTTAAGTTGAATATTCGATATTCCTTATTGCTTGACATGCTTTATGTCGGTATTATCATGATAATAAGCCATTTAACAGGCATTAGTTGATTAAGAACGAAAAAAGAATATGAGGATGATAAAAATGATTCTTTAAATATATATAATTGTGTCTAATATGGTGATAGGACCTTGCTCATGATGGCGTGAAGCAATATTTTGATATTCTCTATCCCGACACCGTAAGTGTCCATACTATCTATAAATGAATTTATAGATAAGCACATTATAAATGTATAAACACATACATATAGATAGTAATAGCTAAGGAAATCAAGACATGCATCAATACATGAATGAACCCATACCTAACTAATCGAGCAATTACATGAACAACTAACTATAGTCTAACATAAAGAGAAAGCGTTGCTTGAATGTTGACATACAGGGACTGCCTTCTCCATTAATCATGTTTCAGTATCAAGTCAAGAGGAAGAATAAACATTGATGTGGCAACTCAAATTTGCCTCGCATCTCTCCTCTCACCAGTTTGAATAGGTAATGTGTTTTCTGTGTCCTTTCCTGGGTACATATCGGACTAAAGCTGGTTCTCTGTGAGAGGGGAAAGCGTGGGGTTGCAAGCGGTGCAAACAAATGGCATTCAAAATGTACACACCTCAACATTAGCCCTATACGGTCCCTGTTTGTTTTCAAACATCAAACTCCATGTATCTATCGCAAAAGGGCCAACTAAACTCCAGCAATCCAGGGTCCATATTAATGAAAGTTTATCATGTTTACAAGCCTAGTTTGTTACTAAAAATGCATGCAGCTCATTGTAGTTTAGCATCTAACTAGACTTAGTTAGGTTGAATGAATATGCCCCCAGAAGGGCAAGATATAATTCAAATTTAAGAAATCTAACTGTCGAAGATGATTTTAATGATTCACTGCTTTCCTAACATGCCTGAACTAGCACCAATTAGGTGAACTACTCTAGTTGACATATAACATTAATTGTTATTCAGAAAGGCCTTATATGATACTTTCAATGTTTAAAGTAATTTTCATTTTCTTTGAGACAAACTGAATTCATCTTATTCGTTTAATCTTTACGTTTAATTTAATTTCATTTATTTCGCCATGGTAAAAGAAAGCATGCATCAGCCGGCTGTTCTTCCGCATGCCCGTTTACAGTGCAATATTGAAACGTTACCACTGTTGGCTACTTATAATCGTTTGTCTCGCAATGTATGGTAAACGGAATCGAGAAGATCACGATGTTTCGTGCGCCGCTGCAACACTTCGTCAGATGTGATACAAAATTGTAGTAAGTAGGGGTTTAAATACCCTATGGTATTTACTAACTACAATTTTGTATCACACCTGACGAAGTGTTGCAGCGGCGCACGAAACGTCGTGATCTTTTCGGTTTCATTTACCATACATTGCGAGACAAACGATTATCAGTAGCCATTTATCCGGAATGAGAAACATATTTAGCGGTACCACTGTTATTACCATCTTCGTTATCATGTTCATCATCATTATCATCACACCATCTTCATCGTCATAACAATTATCCTCACCCTCATCATCTTCATTAACAAGAAAAACATCGTCCTCATCATAAACAAAAAGAACGTAATTCTATTCCTCTTCCTCCTTCTCCTCATCATCAGTAAGAAAACCATTAGTGACACCATCATGACCAAAACCACAATGATCACACACTCATCCGGGCTCGATAACGCAGACCTAATCGACGCCTCACCTGTGCAAACGGTCGTTGGTAGAACGAGTACTGGTAGGGCTGGTACGTGCCCTGGTACATGACGTCTAGGCAGCTCATGATGTCGACTCAAATCCTCGACGACAACTATAACAAATGCCAAGACGAGCTCGACGTTGAAGGTCAAAACGTTGTCGATACGTCGTGCGAGTTGCGCCTCGCGCGATCTGCGAAGTTTGTTCTTACACAAATAGCAACAAAACTGAATGCAACGTATGAAAATTGTTCGTCATGGTAACCGGTAACATACTTTCCACGAATGGAACACACACCAGTCAGGAAAAGAAACGCGTAAGTGAGATAAAAGGATGATGTCTTCAGTTAAAAGGCAATGTGGTCTGCTAATCCAATTGAAAGTACTTTCTCTTTCTCGTTTTTGTCTTTTAAGTCTTGATTTCCTTTCGGCATGAATGATATCGCTATGTTGAAAGAAGCGATAAGCAAAGTTATCTTTAGTTCCTGAGTTCTAGTGTATAAGAACGTTGTTTTCGGGGCTTAAAAAGCTGAAACAAAAGATGAATCTGCAATCGTTGATGGTAACTGTTGATGTGGACTGTCAACGACAGATTTAAGTGCTAGACGACTGCTGGCGCGTAGTTGCTTCCGAGAGTAGTTTAAACCTTCTCAGCTTGCAAGAATTGGTGTAATTGTTGGGAGAAAAATGTCGACAGGACTGTTTTTTAGTAAGCGATTGGAAGCACGAACGCTATATCCATGAGAACGTAGGAGAAAGCGTGGTCCCAAGATTACATGACGAGGGGGTGAACTTTAACAACAATGGTTGATTGTTAGTCAAAGCAGTGACCGAAACTCCGCCAGAACATTATCAATTTCTCCAAAAAGCGTCACCCGATCTCGAGAACAGAACATGTCCTCAATATCACTGATCCCCGGTTTCTCCAACGCCGCTCATAAAGGAGAAGAGCCCGTTATGATCTACGACTTTAACCGGGATTTCTTTATGTTGATATGTCAGATATGGGGAAGAGATGTCTGTAGTTATCTCAGATATGAGCCAAGAATGCCACAGCTGATAGGAGACGGTGATACGCGATATGATGGGTGAATGCGAACTAGTGCGAAGGCAGAACATCCTTATCAGTTGGTCTCCCATCCGCTGTAGTGCACCTCCGCTCGGCGCGCGCGAACGGGTAAAGATAGGCCCTGGTGGTTTGACTGACGGTCTATGAATGACAGGTTTACGGCGTTCTCTCGCGTGCCGCCGGGTCGTGGCGGGCTAGCTGGCTCGGTCCGTCGCTTTCTATCTCACCGTTCCTCCTAAGTCAAAACCCCATATCTTCACCGCTCACATCTCCCACATCTCGCGCCTAGCTGTGGCCCTAGTAGTATGCATACACCACGAGGTCTAGCGAGCGAATAACCAAACCTATTTGGACGCTGTCGCGAGGAAGAGTGCTTAGCACAGTTTGCCTTGACACTCGGCCGGCATAGATGACATTCTTACGGGCGCTCCTGGAATTGGCAGAATAGACTCGACCAATCTCCCTTCCTCTCCTATCATGCATACACAACCCATTGTTGATTTAGCCGCTGTTGATGAAATGGATGATGGTACGTTAAAAGAGTATTAACGTTCCAATTGCGATACGACATATGTGTTGTTTTCTCCGGAGGTACTGGTTCCCATCTTCTTCCTCATGAATACTGATGCTTTGAAATAATTTTTGTATCGTAATATTAATTTGAATTGTTATGATATCACACATGAGGTACATAAATATGAGCGGTCTATCATTTTTTTTTCTGTATACATCTACGTTGTCGAACGTGCAACTACTAAATCTTCTTCTTATACTCACAGAGTCCACATATAGAGCATTAATCTATATAGTACACAAAGGACTAACATACAAGTCACAATCATGAAGTTTCTGCATGACTTTTGACACATGGCATTGTTTGCACTCAAAAAGTATCTTCTGACACTCCAAAATACTCACTTTGGTTCTAAATGTTAGCGTTTGACTAACATGAACAAACCTTTACTTTGTTGTTCTTATGTTAGTTTAAATAATCTACTCGCAAAGACGAGATGTGCATTTTGCATAGGGTCGGGTTGCGTCGAGTCGAGTCGGGCAGTGTGTGATGGTCTCCGAAACCCTCATCAGAAAGCCGGGTGTCGATGGCTGGCTGTGTTGAAATCGTGTCCGATATACCGCCCCACAGCGGGTATGCCCCCATTTCGTAAAGCACCATTAAAACACGAGCACTCTATATGGTGCGTTCACACGGACGCGGTTTCCAGTTGTCGCTCGCGGTTTACCGTTGCCGCTCGCGGTTTAACGCTGTCGCACGCTGTCGGCCTGCTTTTTGACGCCGGCAATGTCCTGCCGCGGTAAAAACTGTAGCATCTCGCTCGCTACATCCCATGCACCACCGCTTTACCCGGAGGCAATGTTTGGGATAAATCTTGTGACGGTATAAGTTCATGAAACCGCCGTTACGGCAAACTGCTTCCGTATTTCGTGATGGATCTGTAGTCGGATGCCGCCCCCCCCCCCCCCCCCCGTTCCATTTTCACCCCTTCCTTATTGTATCACATGTATTAGTGACTCTTCTCGCCGATCTATGTTGCTCACATGGCAATCCTTTATGGAAATACAAGTACAAATACAATACACACTATTGATGGAAGATTTTGATTGACACCATGGTTGGTCCAAAAATCAAATGTTAACTTCTGCTTTTACAGCTATAACAATATGATTCATAACCGCAAAATTGTCTACACCTCCCCATCTTTGTCATTCAATTGTCTACACCTCCCCATCTTTGTCATTCAATTTCTCTTTCTTGTCTCTTCTCTGTTAGAAAGCAAGACGTATAAATCACTCCAACTAAACTTATATTGCCTTACCTCTGTTTTGCAAAATACAACTATGAATTTATGGACTAGCTCGAGTCGTATTTCGCCGGTATGCGTGTGGGTAATGAATGGACCAATACAAGACAATAATGTTGGTTTGAGTAGAAACATATCGTGGTTTTGTTTTAAATTCCATCGTGGTTTAGCGGAAACAATATCAATGTCTCGACCCAACAAACGTTATGAGATCAAACAATTGACAAGAAGACGAGAACACGTCACAAATAATTTGGCCATCAAAATCAAGAAAGAGAGGAGACGGAAAATTGACAGAATAGTCTGTTTATCCCCTTAAAAGCCAAATAAACTGTTGCTCTATAGAATCTATGTGCATTTCTTGTGACAAAATACACAAATTGCACATAAAGGGTTAAAGACAGCCCGTCCCATTTTCAGATCACCACAAAACCATCGAAACATTGGCAAAACATATAGAGAAGTGTTAGCAAGCTCTATATTCACAATTTGAAACTGATACGTAGTGTAAAATTCAAATAATGCACGTAAACAACGTCTGATTAATAGTCTTTACCTCAGGCTCTTAGCAGTTTGTGTTGAAATATCTGCTTTATTGATTAATCTGTTTATCAAATTATAAAACGCATTATGAAAAAAATTGTTCTATAGAAGGAATCATCTCCAAAATTTGGTAATTACTCATAAAATTAGGATTTCACACACGCATAATAACCACATAGATACTGTAACAAAGACTAATACTTTTTTCGTAGTACGAAAAAAGTCGGTTTGAAATTTAACGGCTGAAATTTTGTACATATACAGAAAGTTTCAACATGCTATATTCTTAGAAATGGTCTTGAATCACACTTTCTTCAATTTACGATCGTGATAGACGATTTCAAATTTTAAGCTTGCAAACGGGACGGACAATCTTTAAAGAGAAATAGGAACGTCAGACAGAATCCTCATAATTACCGGGCAAACTTATGCCAAACCGTTTCTCGTATTTATCCGCATTTATTGAAAAGACTTTATTATAAGAATCTAGAACTTCGCGAACTGCTGTAAAATATGTATAATATGTATACAGAGACCACATTGGAGACTTGGTGTTGATTAGGCGGGGTCAGCGGGCGCGTGTCCGGATTGAGGTTCCGATTGTCTGAATAAGGGCACCGCTTCAGCCCCCCGTCGGACAGCCTGAGTGTCGAATCTGCACCCCTGCCATCATAATGATTGACAGTCGCACATCCGTAGTAGCAGCATGACTGCATGGTGATCTACGTGCGAACTAGTATTTGAGGTCATGGATCTAGGACAACGTTTCAATTTGATTATAATTGCAATGTTATATAGGTGATGCGTTCTGCTTTGTTTCATCACCTTGTTCGTGGTGCTTTTTTGTATTAAATCTCATCTCTCGTTATTTCTTTCGATACCATCTAGTTCCTATCTTTCTCAGCATTTTTTAAATATTTTTCTTCGCTTTTATATATATATTTTCGTTCTCCTTCTTCTATCTGTTCTTTTTACCATGACGATCACGATCACAGCAGGGCTGTCATCGTCTTTATGGTCATCATCCCTTCCCATATTTTGAAGATAGGGGGCTGATTGAAGAAGGGGGCAATTGTCCCTTAATAAGTATTCAATCTTACAATAATGAAGACTCGTTTTGAATCTCACTAAAATACAAAAAAAGGACTATCTATGAAAAGTTATGGAGAATCACTTACTCCAGAACTGTGTGCTATTTTGTCAGCGACTTGATAAAATCCACATTGTGTCGCTGATTGAATACTAATTTCGGGACAATTCCCCCCCCCCCCCTCCACGACCCCCACGGCCCCCCCCCCCCCCCTCCACCACCCCACGCCCCCCCCCCCCCTTCCTCCCCCAAGCTTCAACTCTTTGTGTGCCACAGTGTGACTTTATTAGCAAGTAATACACACAATTCCCATATTGCAGCAGTTTATCCGGCTTGTTAACCCTCTCAGTACCAAGCTAAGAAATCCCCATTGGTTTGTTACACAAATGTGTGCCCATGGGACTGAAAAAGTTAAAGCACCATAACTTATTTTTGTTTGGAAGGAATTCTACCATGATTGTCTTTCACGTGAAACTATTTAAAGAGATAGTCCACCCTGAAATTAAGTAGTTCAGTAAAAGAAGAAAGATGACAGAATCATGTACTAGCAAGTGAAGTTTGACGAAAATCCGTCAAAGGATAAGAAAGTTATGATCTTGTAATCTTTTGGATTTTGTGACTTTACGTACGAGGTGCTCTCGCACATGTTGTGTACATTTAAAAACAGAAAGTCCATTTTCTCATTAGGATATGCATCATTATACTTGAGCATTTGATACATTATTAGAAGCACGTTTTTACACACAACCCTCTAGGAAAAGATATATTCCTCCATCAAATAAAGAAAAATAGCAATTTATGGCATCACACAGCACATAACATGTGGGAGAGCACCTCGCACGTGACGTCACAAAATTGACATTTCAAACGATCATAACTTTCTTATCCTTTGTCGGAGTTTCGTTAAACCTTCACTTATATGTTTCTTTCATATTTCTGCTTTTATTGAAACGATTTTGATTTCAGAGCGGATGATCCCTTGGAAGGGGTTCACACCCCATATGTTACTCGCACGCGGTAGATAATGATAGTAGTGATGATGGCAATTGTACTCTTTCTTGTGATGATGATCGTGACCATCATTAGCTCTAGCACAACATCTACCACCACCACCACCACCACCACCACTACCACCACTACCTCCATAACCACCACTACTACCATAACCACTACCACAACCACTACTACTATCACCACCAACACTATAAGCATCACTACCACTACCACCACCACAACCACCACTACCACTACCACCACTACGACTTCCACCACCACCACTACAATTATCATCACCACTACCATCACCACCACCACCACCGCAATACGTACCACCACCACCACCACTACCACTACCACTACCACCAGAACCATCACCACCACCACTACCACTACCATTTACCACCACTACCAGCACCATCACTACCAGCACCACCACTACTACCACCATCACCACAACCACCACTATCACTACCTCCACAACCATCACCACCACCATTACCACTACCACCTCCACTACCACTACTACCTCCACTACCACCACCATCACCACCACCACCACTACCACTACCTCCACAATCATCACCATCACTATTACCACTACCACCACCACTACACCTACTACCTCCACTACCACCACCACTACTACTACCACCACTATCACTAATTTCACCACTCCTTGTACCACCACCACTTCTGATATCACCTTCACAGCTAACACTGCTACCACAACTACCGCTACCACTACTACTTCTACCACAACTAATATTACTCCCACCACTGCTACCGTGACCATCGCCACTCCAGTCACATTTTTCATCTACAGTGAAACCTGCTTTAGCGACCACCTTGGTAGAAAGACCATCTGCCTATAAAGACCGCATTTGTTGTTTCCAATGAAAAGAATTTCTCATTAAAGACCTGTAATAAAGTATAAACTTCTCATGAGCCAGGAGCGTATTTTCGCCTAGAATACACATAAATTGAATATAGAACACGTTTATTTGCGACACAAAGAGTTAAACCTGTGCATAAAGACCACCAGCTCAATTAAGATAATTAATTGTCATAATACATGTCTTTAGCGGTCTTCATAGACAGACTTAAATGATGCAAATTTCAAACGTTTAAAGTCTTACTTTTTTGAGGGAGCAACCTGTCCTATATTATTAGCTGCGAATCGATACGAGAAGTCAACAACTGGGGGAAAATATCTGAATGATACCCCCCAGACGTCTAGACCCGGTCTCGAGAGCAAATTTGCATAGCACACTTCTGTGTTTATGGTCAATCGCCAGTACATTGTCGCCGAAGTGTGAAAAGTAAACCCCCAAGACTTTGTATCCAGCTACCACTCGCCATAATTGCACTTCTAGTCTTAAAAGTAATTAAGTTTAAATGTCCTTTTTTAAAGTACGCATTTCACTTGTAATCATAACTTTCCAGTTTATATTTAGTTTTGCATATTTTTGCGTTTTCCTGAATACCTATCTTTTCATAATTTTTCAATATCTCTTTAATTCTATTTAATCTATTTTTTTTTTGTAAATGCTATATCATTGGCTGCAATCTTCATTACATCATATGAAGCTGTTGAACTTACTGAAGAAGAAGAAGAAGAAGAAGAAGAAGAAGAAGAAGAAGAAGAAGAAGAAGAAGAAGAAGAAGAAGAAGAAGAAGAAGAAGAAGAAGAAGAAGAAGAAGAAGAAGAAGAAGGGGAAGAAGGGGATGAAAAAGAAGAAAAAGAAGAAAAAGAAGGAGAAAAAAAAAAGAAAAAGAAGGAGGAGAAGAAAAAGAAGAAGAAGAAAAAGAAGGAGAAGAAGAAGAAGAAAAAGAAGAAGAAGAAGAAGAAGAAGAAGAAGAAGAAGAAGAAGATATAGAATAAGACAACGAAGAAGAAGATCAGGATTACATATGGGGAGGAAGCAGAGAAAAAGAGGGAAACGTTGATACATTCTCATCATTTAACATACCATAAATAGTTAAAAGCAGTGGGGTTCATATCAGAATTCGAATCACCTTTTGTCATTCCCATTAGTATCATAACATTTGCACAGCGCATTGAAACAGTTCTGATTCGTGAAACCAGCAGCCATATCTCGTTGTGCACCGCGTCCGATAGAACAAAAAACCCAACAATGCGGCAATTGCTTTACGGTGTTTGCGAAGAGCCCGGACAGACAACACGCTCGTACTTTTCGCACCACACCTCAAAAAGACGGGCCGACCAAATGGGAGAGGGTGGAGATAAAGGCCTCCATAATGCCCGTGTTTGATCGGAGAACAACATGGATGCGAACATGAATAGACACGATTCACTCGCCATGCATAGATAGAGATAGTATGAACGAGGAAGCGATGTACTCCTGAAATAATTACATTAAGGCCCTGTACCATTTTAGCCCCCCACAATGCAAAGCGTATCCCCCACGAATAGCAGAAGAACCACTTTAAAAATGGTTTGTTCAAATAGGCCTGTATACACAACGGTGGGTTAACTTAGACCGCGTACTATACATAGACTAATTTTATGGGGCGCAAAATGAATAATCTGGTGCTGTCACAAAGTCATTGATTTTCATAAGAGAAGCGCAACAGTGGGCGATTTCAATTATTCGCTGTAATCATTATGTGATGAATTCAATGTTCCATTATGACAGTGATTCCAAGGACAAAATAAATAACATGTCATGTTGCTTCACTTGGCATCCTATAAGTTATTCCAGGTTTAGGACGCGTATTATGTTAAAGGGTTACTACATGTATATTAGAAAAATAAGTTCCCACTTATCTATGTAAAATTATCCACTGAAAACGAATTTCACATTCGTTTGCCGCAAGAAAGTCTTATTTTCACGAAAATTTGAAGAAGAAAAAAACGCACACCTCTAGTAACGTCAGAAAAGTAAAAATTCCATAAATGCCAACGGCGTGAATAAAATATCTTATTCACGCCGTTCAAACAATACGTTACCAGTGGGAACCCCAAAGCTTGTCCGAGGTTTGTCCGAGTAGCAACAACTAATAGATTCAAGTGCATTCCATCCATTGAATATGAATGACAAGATAAAGGTGAATGCAATAACGCGTTGCTACGCAGTTAGGGGGAAAGTTGTGAATACATTACGAAAATGGTCTATTGTTGACTTCCATACACGCCGTTGGCATTTATGGCATTTTAACTTTTCTGACGTCACTAGAAGTGTGCGGGTTTTTTTTCTTCAAATTTTCGTCAAAATAAAACTTTCTTGCGGCAAACAAACGTGAAATTCGTTTTCAGCGGATAATTTGACATAGATTATTAGGAACTTATTTAGTAATTTAGTAACCCTTTAAGCCACCGTTATGGATGCGGGCCATTGGCCTTTCTGTGATTTGTGTATTTTTGAAATTGTGATTAATTGATAATGACATACGAAAAATATTCAGATTTGAGTAAATTCTTACAGTACGATTCCACATTGTCTCTATTCTGATATCTGTGATGTAAGAGGAAAAGTTTTCCTTCTCGATATCATTCAAAATACAAGGTGGATCGCGAACCACGAGTCTCGCCTGATTTCGCGATCAACAAACCTGCAGGAATCTAAAAAAAGAAAATATGAGAGCGAGTTAAACCAAAACTTTCAGAAAAATTATGTGCATGGCCTCATATCATTTGACATATTGACGCCTAGATGCCCTTTGACCTCATCATCCTCATCGACACACGTGCGGTTTACCCAAGCTCATTTGTACCAAGTATGAACACAATTGATGCAGAAATAAAGAAATGAGAGCAAGTTCAAACAAAACTTAAATGTTTTTTGTAACAGACTAACAGACTAACAGACCAACAGACCTACAGACTGATAGGAAAAGTGATTACTAGGTCACATCCGAAATTTGTTCAGGCGAGACAATAATTAAATAAGGTGGTCAATTCTTGCTTTGTTTATTCGTATTTGCACATGAACATACTGTAGGCACTAGTATACACTCATACAAACGAACACACACACACCCACACCCACACACACACACACACACAAACATACACCACACATATTGCCAAGAATTGTACTCTATACATTAAGATGGAGAGCGAAATCCGTCGTTTCTGGTTCTATTTCATATTTTAATAATACAAAACTGTACACCTATTATAAACACAAGCGTAGGTACGTACATATTATCATCAATGATTATCATTAATGAGAGAACAAACCTGAATTTTCTTCTGAAGAACAGAATAATATTGTCAACAAATCACACCTGAATACATGATATCTACACATCACGATCGATTTAAAAAGAAACTACATAACCACAGTCTTTGGAGACAGCCCTGTGAGACATCAATCTATCTGTTTTCCTGTTTGTTTCTCCATTAATGGAATTCATCAGGGATGAGTTAAGGACGATACTGTCAACGCATATCTCTGGGATTTAACTCTTCGCATGCCAGATGAAATCCTGCCTATGGGGTATTTGTGTATTATTAATGATAAGATGCACATGTTGTACATAGAGAGTTAACACTTTCTGTTCTTGTCAACTGATGCCCCGTCACACTTAATCGGAATCAGCAGGAATCAAGCAGAACCAGCCGGAATGAAAACTTTTCAAAATTTGAGTCACATTCAGGAGGGAATTTCGAATTGATCTAAATATGTAAAAATTCTGTTCGAATGCGGCGTAAACACAATGCTCCTCAGTGACTCCTCAATGTTGACTGACGTAGTAGCAACAGCTAGCCGTGCTTTTATTCGCTTCGATTCTCCCATGAATGCGATCGGCATGTTTTGAATGTTGTTGAAATGTCGTCAGAATACTTGGAATGCAGTCAGAGTGCCATTGGACAGCACTTTGAATGCCGTTCGATATTTTTCCAGTTCGAATGCACCTCGACAGTTTTGAGCATGAGCGAACCATTCGGGCCAGACACAAGAATGGACCCGAATATCTGGAATGCACTCAGAATGCAGTCAGAAGTTTTAGAATGCACTCTGAATATCCAGGAGTGTGCCAAGAATTTTCACTCCGACGGCATTTTGGCTTATTCCGCCTCTAGTGTGACTAGGGTATGAATCTCTACGGGATTTGTAATAAGTTGTGTAACAATGCATCACTCACACAAAAAATGTTATGTAAGAAAGCAACACAAGCTAGGTTGACTCGGGTGTCTCTTTCAATTATGCTGAATAGAATTTGACAATAGAGAAAATGGTGGGGGAAAAAAGTCATCCAAGGACTTTATCTACCGAATCAAAAACCAAAATGTTCGGACTGATATGGAGTATCGGTAAGGGCTTAATATAGCATAATGATCTCAGATGCAAGAATGATGGAAATGCATTAAGAGAACATTCTTAAATGCAGTCTTGTTTTGCAAACTGAAGCATTGAACTGAACTGAATTGTCATGAATACAATTCAATCTAAATTACAAATAAATGTGAATAATTATTTACAAAGCAGTCCTCAGGAACATAGTAAAAGAAATGATCTGTTTATAGATTTATATGCGGTCATAGACACTACCTGTTTTGCCAGAAATAGATATGATTTCATCTTAACACTGAACTGTGCACAGGGCACTATTAATGGTGACTGCTTTGTAAAGGCAGGATTGATACCTGATGACGAGGTGGTCCCCAGTGTAGAAAACATGCGGCGAAAACACCACTTGTCGGATCCAGAAAGTGATTGTGAGCCACATGTAAAATCAGTATCTGTCTTATCATTGTTTATTGTTTTTGCTTTCTTTGAGTTCCATACATGTAGTTGTGTACCCTGTGTCCAGCACAGATATCTGCCAAAATGTGACATTCTGCCCTTTTGAGCCATGCGTAAAAGATTTTCTGGTGATTATACCCAGCCAGATGAAACTGTTGCACGTGAAAAAAAAATGACTCCTTAAGTGTCACGAAGTATTGGAAATGCATTGTTTGTGATGCAGGCATTGCACACAAGATTACATATCCATTCTAATCAATGCACAGCTTATAGCCAGGTTAGCCCTTTTGTAGGTAAAAAAGAAAGAATGTTGTAAAAAACATGAGAAAATGGCTGCAAATATTAAGAATATTAAGAACTTCCCCTCAATAATAGTGGCATTATATCCATTGCTAGATTTTCAAATTTATAATAACATATTTTGTTTTTCCTGAAGTTAGGAAAGCTTTAACTCTAAGATTTGATACATGATATCGTTTGTGCACACTGCTGCTCCATGACAAATTTTGTAACATTTGAAAAAGGGTTATCTGGTCTTTAAATACCATAGACTATGAACATAGACACACAGTCAATGAATTAAAAGTTAAATGGAAGACACTTTGTATTCTAATCAACAGCACTGCAATCATTTGGCTGGGTGCATGGGAGTGGGTTGATTTGATGTCTCTAGCCATCTCAGGACAGCTTGGAGCAAGAAATGTGTTATAAGTCAGTGGATTTTTCCTGGCATGGCTTTGAGAGGATTAACACCAGAACAAGAGGGGAACCAAGACAGGGAGGCATGTCCTGCTTCAGGTATCACAAAGAAATGCTCTCGATTTGAGGGTCTAAGTTTTCTTGATCTGATCTCATTTGCACAAGATGACAAGCAGCTAAATGATTCATTCTGTTGACAATGATGATAATCATTACCTTAAAGAGGAATTATAGGAAAACTCACAAAGGCCATATTGCATATAGATTTTTCAATTATTGTCGCTTACCATCAATGGTAACAACCATGGCAACAACCAATGAGCTCTCATTATTGCACCTGTTGCCATAGTCCATGTAGATACCATTACTGTAGTAAGTTACAAAAACTGAAAACCTACATGTATATGCAACATGGCCAAGGATTCAGAAAACTGTAGTCATTATTAGTCCTGCCCTTCAACTTTAGTCTTTCAGACATGTACACCTTAAAGGGACACGTCACTGAGCTTTTGTGATGCAATATCGTTTATAGAGGGCGCTGCAATTGATGGCGTTCAGCAGCGGTCTTACCAGTGCCGGCATTACCCCACCCTCAAGATCTGCAAAACTGTGTTAGCGTCGATCTCATGCGTGTGTGCTACTAGCAACAGTCTTTGACACGCTTTGGTGCATGTACACAAGATGAACACATATCACATGTAAAGTCACCTGTATCACTACAATTGCATGCTTGTTTGCCAAAGTTATACAGAGATTCCTGAATGTTATCCGAGCCGGGCCACGCTCCACACCTAACGCCGTCGATTGCAGCGCCCTCTATAAACGATAACGCGCCACAAAAGCTTAGTGAGGTGTCCCTTTAAATGGACACTATAGGAAACACTCATAGGGGTTCAGAAAACTTAAACTCATCACACAAGGTCCCGACCTTTAAAGGTCAGGATAGGAAAAACTAATGATTACAGTCTGTAAACTTCACCATCTTTATCCCTCATATTCAATCTTTCCTACATCTACACCTTGAAGGGGCAGTACAGACAACACTCTGGATACCTAAAGCTGTTGACACCAGGTGCGAAAGTACAACACCCATCATCTAGATGTAAATTGTACACTGTGGGTCTCAAATATCAGAAGGAAATTTCCCTACAGAAACTTGCTGGCCCTTCTAAGAAATACAGCATCTTTGTTGCAGAGTAGAAGATGCTTTATTGAGTTATTTCTTGCTTGGAAAGAGCTCGGAGATATACCTACATGTACATGCATGGTATGATGTAATGATGGAACACTGCCAGCAGTTTGTTGCCCTCTGTTGCCTGTGGTGATGCAGTCTAGACCTGAGAACGAGCATGAAAATGAGAACAGTTAAAATAGTATGCAAAATACTCATTTTAATCAAAATCATAATTAACTAGTAAGCCTTATGATGAGACAAACAAAATGACATAGCCTAATGTCAAAATTACTAACTCTATAAAACCGCCCAATAAAACAACATTAAACATTATTATTGATTATATATAATTGATTTTGTTCTTGGGATCACCCTGGTATATTAATAGTTTGTCCACATAATGATTACAGTGAATAATTGCAATCACCCACTGTTGTGATTCTGGGATGAAAATCAATGACTTTGTGACAGCATCTGATGATTTATTTTACACCCCAGTAAGTTTAGCCTACATTTAGTATGCCATCTAAAGTTAATCCCCGAATGTGAATACGGGCCTATGATTATGATTCTGTATCTATGATTTTATGTACAAGGGTTGAAGAGAAATACACATACATGAAGTCTCTTTTTCTCACAGCACTCCTTTGTTTCGTTTGGTCTGAATGCAAACCTGTCTCATTACACCACATATCAAGTCTCATCAAAAGTCTCTCCCGCCTTCGTTGCAGGAAACTTGAGCCCAATGCACGGCCCACACATAACATCTCTCATCGCAACTAATTGTACCATTTGAGTATCATATTTAAAGGAGGAGAGAAGGGGGAGGAGAGAAGGGGGAGGAGAGAAGGGGGAGGGGGGGAGGGGGGTAAGGGATGGACAGATAGAGAAAGAGGAGAGCTCTCGAAAGAGAGGGAGAGAGGGAGAGAGAGGGGAGAGATGGAGAAAGAGAGGGAGAGGGAGGGAAAGAGAGGGAGAGAGGGGGGAGAGGGGAGAGATGGAGAAAGAGAGGGAAAGAGAGGGAAAGAGAGTGAAAAAGAGGGAAAGAGAGGGAGAGAGGGGGAGAGAGGAGAGATGGAGAACGAGAGATAGGGAAGAAGAGAGAAAGAGAGATATTCTGTACAGAGGACAGAGACAGAGATGAAAAGAATAGAAAGAGAGAGACAGAGGGATAAGAAATATTTTAACAAAAAATAAAGAGAGAAAAGAAAGAGAAGAAAGAACAGATCGCAAAGAATAACAAGGAGAGCATGACAAAAAGGCTGAGGGAGAAAAGGGAGAAAAAAAAGAGACAGTTATAACAAACTGAAAGAGAAATCTTGACAGACAAAGCCAGAATGAAATCTACATAAGAGTGATATTCCAGTATGCCTTTTCATTTTTTTTTATGAATGAAATATTTCCATTTGACTGTTTGAAATAAGTATTGCTTTATAGTTATTTATTCAGAAAATTAAATGCTAATGAATATGAAGAATTGAACTCCACACCATCTTATTGTGAATTGATAGCCAAATAATATGGAACCATGTTAGTGGCAATTTGACCCCCAAAATGCTTGAAAGTATGAGTTTCAGCATTGCTAAGAGTTATCAGGTGATCCTATTATTCCTATCCAGAAAATATATTTGTTTGTTGAAATTCGATACTGAATAAATTTGAAGAGGAAAACATGTACAGTCTAGAGTAGTTTTTGAGTGGATCATAAAAACATTGTTGCCATAGTAATGATTCACTTATAAAGGCATTTGCAAATCTCATTCCAAATTATGTTTCTGATTAGTACTCAGCACTTCAAGTGATATCAATTGTAATGGTGGAAATAATTGAAAAGAAATCTACAAAGTCTAAAGCATTGTTGTTGTTTTTTTGTTGGACACATTTGAAGTGCATCAAGTTCCAGAAGTACACTGTCAAGATTAGGGATGAAATTGAAATTTCAAATGGCAAATTCAAACCATCCTTCAATCTGTGATTTTCCCTTGTGAAAACAATAAAAAAATGGTGGATACAAAGTATTTGTTCCATTCATCAGAAGTACGTCAGCACCTACACCTTAGTAAGGTTTCATGAATATGGCCCCTATACATCCTACTTATTTTTATTCAGTTGTACTATTATTGTACTATTATTCAGTGCTTATTCTCATAATTGAATGTTTTGTGGAGAGACAATAGCTACATTAATCTTTGCTTTGCTGTTAGTGTTACTGTTGTTAAAATTTTCAATTTAAAAATTCTGTTCATCTATATTTCAACCATTTTCATTGAGCAAGAGCCAAAGTACACTCATTTCCTGGTGAAGACAGTCCTAAAAGGAAAGCGGAGATTGTTTGAATTATATATCATTACTCCTTGAAGACAGGGAAGCCCATGCGCAAAAGTCATGAAACTACCCAGGAATTACCAGTATACCCTAACGACATCATGTATGAAATCTCAATCACAAACCTTATCACCAAAACTGAAAAACCATCCACCGCTAGGTTTCGGACGACCCACCCAAAACCTACTGGCATTCGAGCAATCAACATTCCACTCAAATCCAGTTTCCAATTATATTCTTCGGAAGGGAATTTCTTATGCAGTATATTC
>OZ022585.1:6595842-6645842 GCA_963669155.1 Arbacia lixula
GATACGCTGTATTATTTATAACAGACCAGTTTCCAGCTATACATTGATGCAGCAACTTAGGGTCCTAATAGTAAAAGCCTTTTTTTTAAGTCCTTTGAGACAATCTGAAAACAAAATCATCAGGAGCAAAGCCACAGACTGACAGAGCAATGCCAGCAGTGGAGACAGAAGAGGAGCAACACCAGGGTGGAAACAGAAACGGACAAGAGAAGAACCGGCCCAAAAGGGAATATACTGCACTATACATACTGACAAAAAGCCTTCGAAAGGGTGATCGTGAGCAATCTTCTTACCAATGATCTTAAATGCATGTATTGTCCATGTTGGAAACTTGCTGAAAGTTATTTGCCCTCAAATAATCAATTAGTGATTAAATCACAAATCCTAAAAATGTTTGGGCCGAACATGTTGAGGATTTGTGATTTAATCACTAAAAATTACCTTGAAATAAATTTCAGCAAGTTTCTAAAATGGACAATGTTGCATTTAAGACCATTGGCAAGAAGATTGCTCACGATCACCCTTTTGAAGGCTTTTCGTCTTCCCAGTACAGTATATTCCCTTTAACTTATAAACACCACATCGTCCACTCACACACCTCTACAATGGGGGTGATCAAGGTGACTGACCAAGCGGTCATTCCCGCTTTGCCCCACTTTCAACAATCTCCAAATCCCCACACAAACATAGAGCCAGGATGGTTACAACTCCATCAAACCTCAAGAGAGAGAAAGGGGGCAACATTGGCCTCTTTCCAGTTTCCTCTCCCCTGCATTCACATACAGGTGTACAAAAGACCCAGAGTGCATTAACTCTTAACCTGCCGCTGTCGCATTTTTGTGACTAAGGGGTAATGTGCTGCTGTCGCAAATTTGCGACCAAACTGATATAGAGAAAACTGTAATAGAGAAAACCTCCGGCACAGAGGGGTTTTACCCCTGTTAAGTTAAGAGTTAATATCCAAATATTCTAGAATCAGGGTTTACAAATGATGACAGTAACCCTTGTGAGAATCTGCTGTTTAAATAGAGATTGAAATGAGTTGCGTTCACGGACAGAATTTTGCTCCTTCTCAAACATCAATTAAATAAGTCTTTAGATTTGTTCATGCATTTGTATTTACAATTGTAAATGTGCCTTTGTTTCAAAACCTTTGTTACAATTTGATTGGACTTTTCTTCGAATTTGAAGGATTGGAAATGAGTGGCATTTGCTGACAGAATTCTGTTCCTTCTCAAACATCAATTAAATAAGTCTTTACATTTGTTCATGCATTTATATTTACAATTGTAAATGTGTCTTTGTTTCAAAACCTTTGTTAAAATTTGATTGGACTTTGCTTCCAATTTGAAGGTATCTGTTTTCTTCTAAATCTTTCTTTCTCTCTCTCTCTCTCTCTTTTAGATGCTGCTTTTACATGCTGCTTCTTAATGTTGTGATAAACTTAATGGTACTGTAATGTCATATTGATTTATGACATTATATTCATGAAAGCTACATTCAAATACTTACAAGACCATCGGCATGTATGTAACTTATTTACTTTACATCATTCAACCAGGGCTGAGCCTCAAAGTTGTATTTTATTTCTCCAAAACAACCTTAACCCTTAGGTTAAAATTATAGAAATAGAGACTGCTCTGAACAACATGGTTTAAACTAAAGGATCTACATGGGGGTTAGGCCATTTCCTGACCTATTTAATCTGACCTAGTCTTTCTGACCTAGTTTTTTTGCCATTCATTTTGTACACGAGGCAGTTTTCATGAGACGGCCTCTGTTATTGGCTACTGTACTAATGAATATTCAAGACGATGGTATGGCTTGTCGAACGTCGCGCCGGCCAAAGAGGCGGCCATCGCCAGGAGCTGGTGAGCTGGATGCGCGCTAGTCCACGCGGGAATTGCCGGCGCCGGACTGCTCCACTACAGAAAAAGGGGACGGTGCTCTCAGAAAGAAAATATAATGTAAAAAACACTGGATTTTTGTTGGACAATAAGATAAAAGTGAATTTGTTTATCCTTGTTGTATTATTGAAGAATACATCATCTCATGAAAATGTTATTGAATGATTGAATAAGGAATATTTTTGGTAGAAATTTATTATGCACCCCTATCAAACAGTCGATGACTCCAATTTTTTTTTCTCTAGCGAGATTTGGGGAAAAAGAGACGGGAGATTCCATTTTGCTCTAGGGGATTTAGAGCATCATGTCGGGAGGGACAGATAAAAAAATAATAAATAGTCTAATAAAACCTAGCAAACATGAAATAATTATAACACAAACACATATCTATTTTCTCAACTTTTTATCACAGCATGGCATTTGTGCACAGTAATAGGTTTTCTAGTGTCCTTATATCAACTCATTACCCACATACAATGGTACAAAGGAACAGCTGATATCGGCATGAGCGTGCTCTCGCAGGCTGTGGCCGATTGCAGAGAGCAAGGATTTCTCTCTCAGCTGTGAAAAGCTCTGGCGTCTATGAGCTAGCGTGTAAAAAAAAATTGCGCCTCCTGGCCGCCTCTTTGGGCGCGCCGGCGCGAATGTTCGAAAAAATTGCGCCTCCTGGCCGCCTCTTTGGGCGCGCCGGCGCGAATGTTCGAAAAAATTGCGCCTCCTGGCCGCCTCTTTGGCCGCGCCGGCGCGAATGTTCGACAAACCATACCATAGTCTTGAATATTCATTAGCACAGTAGCCAATAACAGAGGCCGTACTGAGTGAATGGCAAAAAACTAGGTCAGAAAGACTAGGTCAGATTAAAAGTAGGTCAGGAAATGGCCTAACCCTCTACATGGAAACAATAGTATTATCATCAGGAGGCCGCAGGCTGAGGGAAAAAAATATTGTTTTTAAAATCACTCCAGGTTAATAGTTCAGGCATGTCCTGATTATAACAGCAATATGTTTTATATACCACATAAAATAATGATAACTGAGATATTTCATGTTTTTTCTCTGTCTCCCACTTTTTAACATGTTTTGGATTATGGTTCAAAGGATAACCAACTCTGAGGCCTTTTAATTCACAGTCAAGCTCTGCTTCCAAGATTGGCCCCTCCACATTCTCATCTAAACGCTTATATCTTTTTGTTAGTTACATCAATCTGTTATGTTTGAAATATTGCTTTCATTTAATATGATGTCCACTGTTTTGTTTATTTGAAATGTGGAAAATGAATACCAATACCTTGTATTCTTATCATCATTAAGCATTTACTATTTACTAATTACTATGAAATTTTTGGTTCTGGGAAAAGATGTATGGGGGAGAAGAATTTTTTTTTTACTTCAAATAGATCACTTTACAATACGCCCCCCCCCCCCCCTCCTCATGCTCTTACAATAAATAATAAATTAAAAAGAAAATCAGACACTTTCCTCCCCAAAAAGGAAGAACCACAGTCTGTTTTAAAATATTCATCAGACATGCAGGATTAACATGGTAACATGCATCCTCCTTCAATATCGCCCCCACGCTCTTACAAATAAACAATACATTCAAAGAAAATCACACATTTTTCTGCAAAAAAAGAAGAAGAGTACCAAAGTCTGTTTCATGATATCCAGCAGACGAGGGGTGTTTACTTGGTAACATGTATTCTTCTACAATATCACTCCCCTGCTCTCACAAATAAACAATAAATAAAAAGAAAATTGCATTCTGAAAAAAAGAAAAAAAAAAAGATTACCACAGTCCATTTCATGATATCCAGTAGACGAGGGGGGGGGGGGGGGTTACTTGGTAACATGTATCCTTCTACAATATCGCCCCCCTGCTCTCACAAATAAACAATAAATAAAAAGAAAATTGCATTCTGAAAAAAAAAAGATTATCACAGTCCATTTCATGATATCCAGTAGACGAGGGGGGGGGGTTACTTGGTAACATGTAATCCTCCTACAATATCGCCCCTGCTCTTACAAGTCAACAATAAATAAAAAAGAAAATCACTTTCGTGAAAAAAGAAAAAGTCCAGAGTGCCACAGTGCGTTTACCTGTCAGCGCTAGTATTGATGTGGGTATTATTGATGGTAGCACAGGAGCCAGCACCATCAACAATGGAGGGGTCCGGGAGGAATAAGGGGCGCGGTGTTTGGTGTCCGCCCGGGCCCACCCGACACCGGGCGTTTCGCTCGCAGCAGGGGCAGTGACAGGTCGGCTAGGCTTGGACCCCAGCGGTAGAGTGTTTTTTTTTTTTTTACTCTATACTATGACACGATACTGAGATTCTGCTTCATTGTAAGTGCGGGGTTCATCAAGAGTTGTCAAAGTTTTGCACATTTATGTCTAACCACACATCAGCGCCTTCCATTCCCACATTTTTTTCTCCTCTTTTTTTTAACATTTTTCTTCTCCACTTCCTTTCTCCATTTCTATTTTTTTAAAGTATGTATACCCTGTTTTTGTCTCATATTCATCATAAAGTCTTCTTGATATTTTTTTTCTTATATACTTTTGTGTTTAGTGTTCATCTATTTTTTTACTCCTTTTTGCTCTCCTGTTCAACTCCCCATTTTTTTTTACACCAATTAATTGTCTTAAATGATTTTTCCCCACAATTTATAAGCAATCGTACTTCATAATTATTTAGCCTTCCATAAGAGAACACATTGTTTTGAATGACTGACAATAATATTCCTCTGCGCTTTAAATCACTATCACACCTCACATTACATTTTTTCAGATGTACGGTCTAAATAAAAAATTAATCTACATGTAAAATCAATCAATCTAATTTTCCTTTGCCGATGGTTGACAGACACACATAGTCAACTTTCCCGCTCCCCCAAACTTCAAATATGAAGATTCTTCATTTTATTTGGGAGAAAACACCTGGTGAGAAGTCTACACCACAGGATGATTTTTCCACCATCTGTGTATCACGTTGCTAAGTGATGACTGATGCACCGTGGGATACTTGGGCCTTGCTTCAGTATTGATGTTTTCTCATTTCACTCTTCCTATTCAGTTACACTTTCTTTCCAGTTGTAAGCCCAGGTATTAAACTTGTTTTTGGTCTACTTTCAAGATGGAAGCAACCTTTAAGTACAATGTCATGTTAAAATTGCAAAAAGTACAATGTACAAAGTATTTAATGTTGTTCGGGATAAAGTTAATGTCTCACAATACTCTGCATGCATGAACAGTATGAACTTTTGTTTCTTTCATTTAAGAATCTGAATACAACTAGAAAATTTGATTCTGAAAGAGACTGCCCTTTTCTTGCTTAATTGCATGAAAAATGTTATTTACATCACTGTATTGATTTTAAGATGGAAAATACTAAAGATGAGGGGGATGTACAAGTATGTAGGTGGGAATGGTTATTGATGAGTGCATGATGTATTCCTGATTGTACTTACTGAAATCACATTTCACTAATTCATCATAATGAAAACGAAAATAGAAACTTTATTTCCAATGTATAGGCCATTTTTGTAATGTAGTCACAATTTTCCCCCTAACTGCATAGTAAAGCTTGATTTTATTCACCTGTATTTCGTAATTCAGTTTAGATGGTGGAACGTCCTCTGAATATACTAGCTGTTGCTACTCTGACAAACCTCTGACAAGCTTTTGGGTCACCACTGGTAACATATAGTTTGAACGATATAAATAACATCTGCGTACATGCAAGTAAATTAAGATGCTCTACATGTAGTTCGTATCTACATGTAGTAGCAAATTATGCAATTTACATATTCCACATGATTGAGTTTCAATCTTTTGTACAAGCTTTGTGGTTACCATGTGTACCATACTGATTTGAAGGCATGCATGACGTTTGCATATGTACATGTACATAACAAATGGTTTATTGCATGTCCTACACATACATGTAGTTGGCAGCTAATTCTCACTATCAAGAAAAGGGCTAGTACCAAGATGAAGGCTTCACAGAACAGTCACAATGCACTATGGGATAGCTTTTCAGACTCTATCAATTGCGGAATTTTGGTGCATTTTGGTGCAATAGTGCCATTCTCATTGGGCTTAAAAAATTGCGATGTTAGTAAAATCGCAAAGTTAGGGTAAAAGTTGCCTAGCAACTGTACCAAAAGCCGTATGGTCCTATTGTCCCTGTCCCATAACTCCATGATTTTTCTAACTTCGCAATTTTTTAAGCCCAATGAGAATGGCAGTAATGTGTGTGATACTGTAAGAAGCTCTCTGCCAGCATAAAGACCTGTTTTCTTTACATACTTTTCACTTGCAGAACATTAAAAAAAATGCTTGTCCACTGACACTCAACCATTGAAACACAGACACATATCCTCTTGAAAGATGTCAAAAATCTTCAACTGGGTAATTATTGACCAATAACAGGACTTTTTTGTTAAAGCACTGAAATATAAATTTTCTGTTGTTTTCATATTTATCTTTTTCTGGAAGCTATGCACCAGTTAATGCACATTTCAATTAAAAAACTCCCCCCCCCCCCCCCCCTCTTCTCTGCATTCATTATACATAATCTAGAGTTTCACCAAAATGTCTCTGCTTTTTCTTTTGATATTTTGCGATGAGCCTGACCACAATACAAGCCCCATGAGATGTTGGTCCTTTCTTCCCTGTACTCCGCCCACCCCTTCCCCCCCCCCCCCACCCCCACCTAATACTCATTCATCCCCAATAAGGCTCCAGTTCCACTTTGAATGAAATGAACACAGCGTGATGATTGGTCGATCCCGACCCCTGACCTCACCCTAATTGTGGCTAATCTCATGTTGCCCATATAGGATTGCAAGCACAAACTGTCATGGGTCTCGGGCTTTGTGCAGGGTGACGAGTGATAAGGGAAAAGTACAGTAACGGAAAAGAACTGAGTTACTTACGTACCAATTCTCAAAATCTACCCTTTTCTCCCCTTCATTGTTTCAAAAGCCCCGTTCATATACCATAATAATAATAATAATACATAGAATTTATATAGCGCACTTTCCATCTTAATCAGATGCTCAAGGCGCTTCAGAGCAAATTAAAGAGAGAGAAAAAAATACAGTACAGGTATGAACTGTCAAAAAGCACCATTATACAGGTATGTCTTTAGGTTGCCCTTGAAGGTGGTCACTGACGTCAGGGTTTTCAAACTCTCTGGAAGAGAATTCCACAGGGTTGGCCCTGCATGTGCAAAGGCCCGTTTTCCCCATGATCTCTTTGAAACCGGAACTTGCAAAAGACCGGATGTGGAGGATCTTAAGGTTCGTGATGGTTGGTACATGTAGTCGTGAATTAAATATTTATTGTAGCTGGGGGAAGTTCGATCCATACCATAGTCCCGATTGACTCGTCCCGGTTGACTGTATTACCAATGCATGTCGGTAGAAACGTTTCCAGCGGCTTCACTTCATTTACACCGAAAAAGCTGAAATATTGCGGTAGTTTTAACATAGTGGACGCTCCGAGTCCCTACACCCCTAGATAAGGCAAACATGCAACGGTGACATGTTCCACTAAGCAATACAAGCACTGCAATCAGCGAGTCACATGCCAGAGCGTGATGAATAAGCTGCAACATTTACAGTTATTTTGCGGACAAAGTTTATAAGATTCGCTTAAACTGCAATATAAGGGTATTTTTCCTTTGTATCTTCATGTATCTGCAAAATAGCTGGAAAATAGGAGGAAACAAATATTGCATTATTTAAGACAATCCCGTTCATACGCACTGGCAAAATTGGGGATAGGTAGCGTATGTGAACAGGGTTGATATGTGTTTCCCTTCATGATCCAGAAATCTGTGACTTCTATCCTGCCAGAATATGGTAGCTCAATGTGGTAACAGACTCTTTATAGCATTTCTCCCCTTGCAATAAAATCAACAACAATACACGTTATAGACAGAGTTTACTTTCAATTTCAAGGAGCAACATCCATACATGTCTCACAGCAGTCAGTTTGTTTTCTTAAAGATTCTATTACCTGGTCCTTGTGAGAGGGCTGATAAAAGTTGAGATTTAAAAGAATTAGATTGCTTCAATACCAAAGAAATAAATAAAGTTTAGCTATTGCCCAAGTTGAAGTATTAGTACATGAAGATATGAAGTTGTACTTTTCTGTTTTGAAACACCATACCGGGGATATAATTTCCTTTTGTAACGCTTTGAAACCTTGTGACTGGGCAGCTGGTCTAATACAACTAGATTCAGACATAGAAGCAGTTAGGATGCTCTTGAAATAAACGTAGTTTAGCTATTGCCCGAGTTGAAGTATTAGTACACAAAGATTTGAAGTTGTACTGTTCTGTTTTGAAACACCATGCCAGGGATATAATTTCCTTTTGTAACGCTCTAGAATTCTTTGACTGGACAGCTGTTATAATACAACTAGATTCAGACCTAGGAGCAGTCAGGATGCTCTTGAAGAAGATTTTCAATCGTATGTGTGTGCGTATGTACACTACACAGCAAAAAGAGGTTGAAAGTGGTCTCAGGCATTCTACGGTAGAAGTACGAGAAGCAAAGGTCATCGCAGTACTATTGCAATCATAGTGTGTGTGTCATTGAAGCACACAAAGCTGTTTTTGCTCAGCAAAGGTACAGATCTTTCAATGACACATGATTGATTAAGAGCTACCTCCGCGGTGCTCTATCAACTCTCATTTAAAAGCGTTTACGCCAATATGGTGAATGCGGACATAAACAAACCATATAGCAAGCATGCTGATTGGCCTTATATAGTAGACACTGTTGCTATGTCAGCGTCTCAATTTCTGCATACAAAGAGTAGATTCTCCATCCCATTGACATTGTGAAAACAGACATGGACATTCATTCAGGAATGTGAACTGACTGATCATTTACATGTACAGTTGTATGTCTAATTTCAAAGAAAAAGTAATCTTATTTTGGCACCTTACTCAGCACGCGCACATCATTCATTCAACTAGTTTACTATTACATCACCAGCATCCTTGCATTGCATTGCATCCTTGGATTTGGATTTATTGTGGAAAAGGTCATTTTGGGGCAATTTTTACAAAGTTCATTGACCTTTGACCTTTGACCTCAATCAGATTTGACCCCAATTTTACACAATTCCTAAGTTTCATGCAATACATATATGTACCAAGTTTGAAGCAAATCTGCTGAACGGTTCTCAAGATATTGCCTAAACGGACGGACAACCCGAAAACAATGCCTCAGCCGACTTCGTGGCGGAGGCATAAAAAAGAAGGGAGCTGGAAACACAACAGGACCAAAACTATAGAAGTTTAGGAGACAATGGGGAGATAAAGACACACAGCAACAAAAACTGACAGAAAACAAAGAAGGAAAAGCAATGAAGGATGATATATATAAATGAAGAATATGATAAAGAATAAAAAGAAAAGAGGGAAAAATTATAGAAGAAAAAGAAGCACCATTTTAAAGACAAAAGAAAACAAATATATACTGCAAAATCAATAGTTTTATTGGGAATATTCATAGAAGCAGAAAAATCCTTGATGAGAGTGATTATGTGACAATCAAACTGTAATGTCTACAGTGCATAATTATGATAATGGACAGAAAAATAACAGAAACAGATGAATAACTTTAGAAACAAAACAGGAATCTACCTCAAACTCGTCGGGATGGAAGGCGTTCTTAAGAATAATGACTTGTTCGTTCCTCTTCCTCTGCTGAAACTTCTTTTCTGGCCTCCAATCAAGCAGTCTGAGGGAAGACAGTGAAAATCCACCAAATTGGTTTAGTTTGTCATATTGGTAGCAGCGGTACCCAGGACAAGGCAAGGGCCAAATTCAGTGAAACAGAGCATGGATACAACAAGACAGAGAGATAATGAGTGCCTGAGAGAAAGTAAATAGAGAGAAAGAGAGTATGTGTGAGAGTGTGTGTGTGTGAGAGAGAGAGAGAGAGAGAGAGAGAGAGAGAGAGAGAGGGGACAAAGGAGAGGAAGAGAAAGGTACAAAGAAAAAGAAGGGGGAGAGTGAGAAAGAGTGAGATAGAGATTGAGTGAGAGAGAAAAGGAATATACACACATATCAAGAAAGAGTTTGAAGAAGATAAATATAGATAAAGAGACAGGGAGAGGGAAAGAGAGAGAGAGAGAGAGAGAGAGAGAAAGGGGTGAGAAAGTATGTTATTAATTCAGAAAACAAGATAGGGTGACATTAACATTCAATTCAGAGCCATCTATACACAGATTTTGGCCAACTTGGTTTCAATAACAACATGGCGCTTGTTGCTTTGTTGGGCAACAAAAGAACAAAGATAACAAAAGACTATGCACCATGTTCTTTATACCTATTGAATCCAATTTGGCCAAACTCTGCGCATATTACAAGTCTGATTCAAACACACTTCTAGTTCCTTCCCTCTCCATTTACCATGTCCATCCAGAAAACATCAATAGATGGCGCTATTCATCTCAGGTGCAGGACTATGTTCAACTCTTTGGCACTTCAGAATTGGCATGATTGCAATGTAAAGATGGGATCAATCAAATCATACATCACATGTTATCCTTAAACCAGCACATTTTATGTGTCCAGATTCATATAATAGTTTGATTGCTTTGCTGGGAATCTGGATCTTTATCTTATAAAATGAAATAAATGTTTAACATCAACACACACATGCCATATTTCTAATGTTAAAAAAAAAAACATTTTAGATACTATTTTTGATGGATTCCAAAACATTTGTAACTTATTTTGGAGGAGTGGGGATGGGAGGGTTGTTGTGTTTTCTTGCTTTCAGGGGTGATTTTTCTTACTACCCTTACTACTGGGTGTTTGCCTAAATATTTTGAAACAAAACAAAAATAATAATCTCCCCTCTTTCATTTTTTTTTCTGTGCATCGGTAGATCACATACCATGATATAATAAAACTACTTGGTGTAATCAAAAGTGTTTTAAAGAGTATTTATTAGTACATTCCAACCAAAGAAGCATTCAACTTACTTTTGTTGCACATTGCCTTTCTTCTTTTTGTTATTCTTCTTCTTCTTCTGCGGTGGCCTGTACTCGCCTTTGAGGGTAAAGGTCGCGACCTCTACATGAACTTTGCTCCCCCTGACCTCTGACTCATCCAGCAGCTGAATAGCGAGGTCAACAGACTCTCTCTGAGTAATACAGAAACAAGGGGGTGAACATATAAGCACTGGAGGGTTTTTTCTTCATTATGACCGATGCAAGATAATAGATTCAAATACTAGATTTAAAATGCAAGATTTGTTATATATTTGTCAACAGAATATCAAGAACAACATTGGCAAATTCATTTACAAAATATGCAAGAACAAAGAAACAAACACAACAAACATTCATAGAACTGTGATGTATCTTTTTGTACTGCAGTTATAATAAAAATTATTATCAGATGGTATAAGTAAACTGTCATAAGATCAAAGCATTTTTTGTAGAGGTTTAAAACAAATCATTAAACGCTGAATTTAAGTCCATGCATAAAGTCCTGTGTAATTTAAGCACATCTTGGTGGAACATCCCGCTGCCCCGCCCCCTCTCCCCTTACCTTGAGGAAGCAGCAGCGCCCATCCCCCTTGGGCCGCCCCTGGGCATCCAGGTAGAGCTTAATCTTTGGCTTCTCTGTCTCTTCCTCCACCATGATGATGCCGTACTTTGACATCAGTTCCACAAACTCCTCCTCTGTGATGTCATCAGGTAGACCACTCACATACACATTGGTATTCTTGGTAGGATCCACCTCAAACCAAGCTATAGGTATAGATACAGGGGGATAGAAAGAGGCATGATGTTCAGATGTTGACAATTGTAAATTGTTTATTATTGTTGTCGTTTTCCGTGAATCTCCACACACCCCCATTTATCGTTATTATGAATAATACTCCGGATCCCAGTCCCCTCCATTCCCAGACCAATGCGTGATACGCAGACCAATTGGCTGCAGCACGCGGTGCGGTGATCGCAAGCATATAGCAGCGACTCAAAACCTACAACACATCGATATGCCTGTGGAAAATGTTGCTTACTTCACACAACTCCCGTGGGGGAAATATTTAGGCAAAGATATTTAAAACACAAGATCAAAATCATTGCGCGTTTAAATAAAACATTACAAGTCGGGAGATTTTAATGTACATTTGTAGCATGATTGTTTTTTATCTATCAACCATAGTTTATAGTGGTCACTTTTGCGATTTCCCTTGAGTGATCACTGTAGACAGATTTGACTGTATATGGGAAAGTTGGCCATTGCGATTGATAGATCTTCCTAACCCTAGGTAGAAAGGAGGGGAACTATCAGGGGAAAAAAGTCAACCAATGCAAACCAAACGTGTGGGAGAGTTGACTCCCACCCTGCAAACTTACTCTTCTGCTCTGCTTTCCTCTTCATCTGCATTTTCTGGTATCGGTACAGCTGCTGTGGCTGTATCTGTGCTACCTCTTCCTGTGACTTAGACGCTTGCTCCCCCTCCTGACCCTCTGCCCCATTTGACCCCGCGACCCGCGCACCAGGTGACTCCTGTCCCGCACTCTGATTGGTCGACGGCTTTTCTTCCGTTGTTGGGGCAATTGTGGATGGTTGAGTCTCGGCCTGGCTGCTTTCGGCGGCCTCCTCTGATTGGGTGCTTGAGACACCATAGCTTGCATGGTACATGGCCAGGAAGTCTTCATCCACCTGCAATGAGACCAGTACATGTAGTTTACAAACCCCCTTAGTATTGAACATTGATAGTCCCATATCAATAATAACACAGTTTATTGGCTATGGGACTCAGAGAGTTAACACAGTCAGGATCCCAGAACTTCCACTTCATATATCAGCATAATTCTGAGTTAATCAGTCTGACCCAATACATGAATTAATTATTACATACAATATATTCAAATCTTATACAAATACTTCTCTCACAAAATGACCAAAGACCCTCTCTACTTCCCAAAGGTGTGGGGTTTGTTTCCTTGATGGGTAAAAAAGCAATGTTGGTGGGGAAGGGGATTCTTTCACAAAAAAATTGAAGAAGAGGGACCATTTCACTTTTAGGGTAACCTTTCAACATTGAAACAATGTAACAAAATCATGAATTGTTTGGTTTGGTTCAAATGAAAAGGTATGAAGCCGATATTCTAAAATGGTTTTCTCTGTGGTACCCCAATCCAGGCTCATATAGAAGTAAGCTCTTAAGCCCTAGGAATCTTTCCTTTGACATGTATTATAGATGTCTCTCTTTCTTTCATATTGCACCCTTACTGCCTGTGGAATACCATTCGTAGGCTATTGAACAGATCAAGCACTATAATTCTTAGCTACACCACAGGTTTCAATAGCTTTGCAGTACGCGCGAACGCACTCTTAAAAGTATGCGTGTCTAATGAAGAATATATTCCCGACAAACCCTCTACCAGGTAAGCCATACTGCTGTCCCTTGAGTTCTGGGGGGGCATTTCATCAAAGGACTTGTCGGACGTTTTATCCGACAAACTGTTATAAGCTACTGAAATGCTTGCATCTTATTGGGTGAGAGCAAACTTCTCGGATAAAATATCCGACAAGTCCTTTGATGAAATGCCCCCCTGGAGGGCATTTCATGAACGTTGTCAGCACTGACCAAATGGTCAGTACTGAAATCCTTGGTTCTGATTGGCTGAGAGGCACTAGCCTCTGACTGTTACTAAGGTAACTGTCGGAAAAAGACAGCTTGTCAGACGAAAAATGTTCATGAAACACCCTCCAGAAGAGTCTTACCCGGGGGAACCAGGCCTGCTTCTCAGGGTCCCACTCATACATGGTGCCGTCGTTAGGGTCAGTGTAGATGTAGCCATTGTCTCGCTTCCATTGCTCCTCCTGCTCCTGCTTCAGCTGAAACTCAAAGTCCTCTGAGCTTGGGTCAGCCATAGAGATCACCACTGAATTGGGAGAGAGAATGAGAGAGAAAGAGAGAAGAGAGGAAGAAAGAGGTCATTCTACTGTTACACACTGAAGCAAATGAATATAATCCATGGGGGACGATGGCGATTTATCCAACGCATCTATAGCAAAAAAGAGCTGCTGGCCCCAGTGACTATAAATATACTGACCATAAGCCTAACCCTAAGCATAATCTGCAGTTTAATTTGTGGCAAAATGTGCCACAGAAAAATTGACACTTGTCATGCTAGTCTTTGCAGCATTCCGTCTCTCGTGAGCCTGTCCAGCGTGTGCGATTATTATGTGGAGTAGCGCAGAGAATTGCACAATACTGTGTTTGCCATATATTTCGCAAGTCTAATTTTTCGCGAATCATGACTTCGTGACAATTTTGTTAGTGGTTTAATTCGCGAACGTGGAGTAATAGTACTATTCGTACATGTGTGTGCATGCACATTGTATTCATGTTTTCACGTGTTGCTAAATTCACGAATAGCACCCGACTCGCAAATTTCACGAAAATTAAAACCGACAAAATATATGTAACAAATTCCACTGGCATTGTAGGGCAAAACTGCACTAAAGCATGTTTCCTATTGAGCAATACCCAGCATATTTAAACATGCAGCATGCATTTGGGGATATTGGCGAGACACTGGCAAACTGTTGATCTTTCTGTGTTTTTCTGAGTCTGGAGGAAAATGTAAGGCCAAGGAAAGTGACGTAGAAGTAAGTAGAATTCACCTCTTTTATTTGAGGAATTAAACTGCACAAAGTAGGCCTGGGGTGAGGATTAGACTTAGTCTTAGGTTTGGGGTACAGGTTGAAGTCAGGATTTTCAAAGGTATTCCAACAAATTTGATCAACTTTGACTGATAGCATTTAGCAGTTGTGGCATACTGCACAAAATCAGAAGTTTTTCAGTGTTGGCTGTCCAGTATTTATAACCAGCTAAAGACCTAAGTACCTCTTTGCCTTTCAAAGTTTCATAACGCAAGCAGGACACTTGAAATATGGTGCGTGTAATCTGTTTAATTACGGCACATACACCTGTAGTAGTAAATAAGTACGGCCAATCATATAAATAGCAGGACTGATCAGCAATGTGATATTTCAATTTAAGATGGACCTGGAAAAGCATTGGAAATCCCACCCAGCCAAGTACAGCCAATTACCAGCACCAATATCAACGTCAACTAAGTCTTCTTAAGAAGGGCACATAAGCTTCAACACCAAGGGCGCGTTTCTCGACACGATGACAACTCTAACCTCAGCTCTAAATGCTGGAACTTCTCGGACCCTGTCGCATCTACACTACAGCTCAAAGGAATTGGCATAGGGAAAGGGAAAGGGAAGAAAGGGCAGGAGCTGCAGTTTTAAACCGCAGTATATTTTGTCAAGTTCAGCATGAAACATGATGCTTTAGCCTAAAAAGCCTAAAGATATCATGTAAATGATAGTCTATGCAAACATGCCATTCTTAAAATATATGTCTGAATATTGAAGAAAGGGATAAGCACATGTGTTTATATTTGCAACTGATGCAACACTCTCAATCACACGTAGACTTAATTATTAAAAAATAAATAAGCCAACACAAGTGAATTTTCGACATTAAACAGTGTTAAAATGTTGGCTTGCTTTAATAGCCCTCTGATCTATGGAATGCTCGAATGATACTTAACATTTTGAAATAATTGTTGAACTTTTTCATGCTTCTCGCCGACATTGGAGTGATGATAAACAAGCAAATCCCTTTCCCCACCACAGCTGATCTCATGCTTAGCGAATTCTGACAACATGCAGCAGAAATGTGTGTGTGCTACATGCTGGACGCGTTTTTACGGAGCTCTGTCTTTTAACTTGTTTTTATACTGAAATTCCATCTTTTATCAATCTTTTAGCAATAAATCTGTTTTTTAAACATCACTGAAACATCGGAGTCAATTTATTTTGTGTTGGAACGAAGTCTTGATGGATATTTTAGCCGTAGTTTTTAACTTAGTTTTTAACGCGATCTCCGTGACATCCATGACCAAACCCAGCGGACACGCAGAATCCTACAGCCCATAGCTACGGCGGGCCGCCGCACCACTTAGAGTATCGAAGTAGCTGAACATCGGCCATGTACCTGAGTGAAATTTTCTTGGAAATCGCAAGCCATCCAAGTGCAATCTCACAGCATATTAGCTATTTCTTCTTCTTAACGAGCTGTGACTACTTTATATCGATATATTGACTGGTTTTAGTATTTTATCATAGCCTTTAAATTGGCGGGAAAACGGCAGCCATCTTGAATTTTTTTTTGGATTGTCAACATTCTGGATTATCAACATTGCTGGTTACTCTAGATCAAACCTATCACCGTGGGAGCATATAAAGGGAAGTAAACAAGCATTTAAACCTTCTCTTTTGTGTATTTTATCGTTACAACTTATAATTTGAAGCTGTAACAAAACACCAAATCATTACTTCAGCTTTAGAAACCTGAAAACACTAGATCTACCATGGCTATTTTTTATAGCATTGCGAACATCTTACTGATCTGCTTATTTGTGAAACATCAAATTTATACTTTTGAAGCCATAAGCAGCGGAGGTGTTGATATAACAGCCCCGCAAATTAGTCAAAACAACATCCTAAGCCTACGAAAGGACTGCATTTCGTTCCCGGCAGTGTACTTCAACACATGCAGAACGAAGGCAAATGCAAATTTTGAACTAAGACCAAAGAAACACATCAGCTCTGTCATCATATTATTGTTGGGTGGAGATATCAGTCAAAACCCTGGGCCGTCAACATGCGGGAAATGCAATGAAACAGTGGGGCGTCAAAGAAAGTTACAATGTGCAGACTGTGATGAAATATACCATGTGAAATGTACGGAAGTTAGCGTTAAACATTACATTAACATAAAAAAGCAGAAACTTTCTTGGCAGTGTCATGAGTGTAAGCCAGAACCATGTGGCATATGTAACGAAATGGTTACCAGACATGATAAGGGGATACAGTGTGATGGATGCCAGAGGTGGATACATACAGCTTGTGCTGGCATCAATGATGAAACTTATGCTAGCTTTGAGGGGAAAAGTTGTGCCTGGATATGTCCAATATGTGAGCTCATGAATATCTCAGATAGCATATTCAGCTCATCGTTTGACAGCAGTGAATCAAACCCATTCTCAGTGCTTAGTGAGGACGAAGTCGGAGCAAATGATCTATCCAATAATGTTAAAAACCAATGCTCCAGTAAAACTCAGAAAAAGCATACATGTAGGAACAAACAAAGAACAAAAAGCTCAAAAAGTAAACTGACATTAATGATAGTCAACTTCCAAAGTATTAGGAACAAAACCACAGAAGTTAAGGTACTTTTGGACCAGTATAAACCAGATATAGTCCAGGGAACAGAAACGTGGCTCTCAGACGACATCTATAACAATGAAATTTTTCCAGAAACATACGAGGTATTCCGTCGGGATAGGCAAAATAGAGGACATGGGGGAGTCCTGACTGCTTGCAGGAAGGACATAATAATGACACGCAAAGAAGAATTAGAGGTAGAAAATGAGCTTGTGTGGACCCAAATCGAACTCAAGGGGCGTCATTCACTCCTTATTGGAACTGCCTACAAACCAAGTCATGATGACAAACACTTTGTTTCTGAACTAGAAAAATCTTTTGAAAAAATTTGTAACAAGGGAAAGGGCTTCAACATAATACTCAGTGGTGATTTCAATCAACCTAACATCGACTGGGTCAGTTCATCAATAGTCCAAGAAAGTACCGCATCTAGCGATACAGCCGAGCTTCTCCTAGGGGCAGTAACAGGGTTTGGACTGAAACAAAATGTCCATGAACCGACAAGACGTGGAAACCTTCTTGACCTGGTCTTCACAAATAACGAAAGTCTCGTCCAAGGCATCAAAGTAGAGCCCGGTATAAGTGATCATGACATAGTCATCGTAGATTTGGACTTGACAGCTAAGTGGAAAAAACAGCCCAGAAGAAAATACTATGTACAAAAGAAAGCAAACGATGAATTAATAAACACTGAATTAGAATCATTATGCGAACAATACTTTTCTCTCCGTGATGCAAACGTACAAGAAAAATGGGACAAAATTGAAAATGGAATCAAGCAAACCATGGAAAAACATGTACCAAAGAAAACCGCAGCAAAACCAAACAGTCTTCCATGGTTTAACAGAAACCACCATAGGATTAGACGCAAAAAACAAAGGGCTTATAATCAAGCAAGGAAAACACAGGACACAAAGGACTGGGGATCCTTTGTAAAAATCCAAAAGGAACTTAGAAAATCATTGAGTACATCAGAAAGAGAGTTTACAGCAACCAGACTTACAACAGCACTAAAGGAAAACGTCAAGCAATTTTGGTCGTACATGAAACGACTTGGGCCCGGGGAAAATGGAGTAGCAGATCTTATTGCCAACAATTCAGTCATTAGTGACGGGGAAGGGAAAGCTGAAGCATTGAACAGCCAGTTCACCAGTGTCTTTACAAGAGAAGATAAGTCTGAAATTCCATCAATGGGACCTAACATAGTACCGGACATTCCCAAACTAGTGATTCACGAAGCGGGTGTCCTGAAACAACTCGAAAAACTGCTACCAAATAAATCCACAGGACCTGATGAACTCCCTCCATGGTTCCTGAAGAGGTTTGCAGTTAAACTTGCACCTATACTTACAGATGTATTCCAATCATCCATAGACCATGGGGAACTTCCACGCCAGTGGAAAGAAGCAAACATCTGTGCAGTCTTCAAAAAGGGCAACAGAGCTGCACCGGAAAGTTACAGACCAATCTCCTTAACCAGTGTCACATGCAAAATATTGGAGCACATAATTCATTCACACATCATGGGTCATTTTGAAGAAAATGACATTTTAGTGGACTCCCAACATGGATTCAGAGCGAAACGCTCAACAGAAACCCAGCTCATCATCACTATCGATGATATCACAAGCATCATCGATAAAGGAAAGTCAGTACATATGGCAATACTTGATTTCTCAAAGGCTTTTGACAAAGTGCCGCATTCACGCCTCCTGGCCAAGCTAGAGCATTACGGCATCAGACACAACATTCAGAAGTGGATACAGGACTTCTTGACTAACCGGATACAAAGGGTGGTATGTGAAGGGAACTTCTCTTCAAACGCAGATGTTCTATCAGGTGTGCCACAGGGCACAGTCCTCGGGCCACTACTATTCCTAACATATATAAATGATCTACCACAACACCTAAAATGCAAGGTAAGACTATTCGCAGATGACTGTTTAGTCTACACATCAGTTAACAATGAAGAAAATATGGTCTCCCTTCAAGAAGATCTCAAAAGTCTACAACTATGGCAGGACAAATGGCAAATGAGCTTCAACCCATCAAAATGCTCAGTAATGGTAATTTCAAACAAGAAGGTACCCCCTACCAGAGACTATGTCTTCTGTGGCCAGACGCTCGACAAAAAAAGTTCACAACCATACCTTGGGGTTACCATAGACAGTAAATTGTCTTGGGCTGAACACATTAACAATACCGTAAATAATGCAAATCGGACACTTGGTTTCCTGAGGAGAAATCTCTGGTTTTGCCCAAAGGACGTCAAAACCACAGCATACACTGCACTTGTGAGACCCAAGCTAGAGTATGCTACATGTGCTTGGGATCCATATAAAGTGGGACAGATCAAAAAGTTAGAAGGTGTCCAAAGGAAAGCAGCACGCTTCTGCACTGGGGATCATCAGCGGGAGAGCAGTGTCACCCAGATGCTAACATGATTAAAATGGGAACAACTTGAAACTAGAAGAAGAAGAAACAGACTAACCATGCTGTACAAGATACAAAAGGGCAAAGTAGACATAAGTGCAGATGAGTACATCACATATTCACCTGAAAGCAGAACAAGAAAAAATAATCAAGCACAAATCATTATCCCATTTGCAAGAACAGATACATATAGGAACTCTTTTTTTGTAAGAACACCAAGGGACTGGAATAGATTACGGGAGGAAATAGTCGAGGCAACCACCGTAGACAGCTTTAAATGTGCGCTCGCAGCGTCCCAGCAGTAGCACACACGATGTTTACATCAAAAGTTGGCGATATGCGGTGGATGCCGCCCTGTCGACTATACTTCAGAAGATTCAGAAGATTCAGAAGAAATGTTATTATATTTATAGAACGCGTAATGCAAATTTATTCACTTTTCACAGTCCTAATTACACAACTCAGCTTTCCATAAGTCACTAGTCTATAGACAGGAATAACCGTCTCATTCGGGGTATTCTTTAATCAAAATTACTTTTTTGGAGATAGGGCGTTCAGAGATAGCCAGATGCAATCTCAGCGGATCCAACTTCCTAGTACTACAGAGACTGATTTTTCGGTCTACTAGCATGACTAGTCTATTTATTGTTCTCAAGTCAAGGATCGTCCGATCGAGAACAATATGAGGGTCCAAGCAGTTCCAGCATTTAGAGGTTAGAGTTGTAATAACTTCGAGAATCACATCAGTGCTAACTATCGGAGTTAGAGCTGAGGTTAAAATTGTTATCGTGTCGAGAAACGAGCCCCTGGAGCTGGATGGATGGCCAGTGCCATCGGAGGCGAAGCCTAGCCTGACGTAGGCCAGGGATCAATGCGGGAGCGAAGGGGACTGACCGTGTTGACAATTCTGCAGCGACCGGCAAACGTTCTACTTCTAAATCTGCTTCATATTTTACGATAAGCTGAACACTCTGGTCGTAAAAAAAATAAAATTTCTACATCAATTTAACAAACCGTTAATGTGTAATTCGACTTAAATGAGTCATGATTATGCTTACCCTTTAATTTCGTACAATTTAGATCCCACAATCGTCAGCAACACGACTTGATTGGTAGCATGGTATCTTTGAAAAGTCAGGAAAAATCGAAAACAATATGTTACAATGTTTACACAATAGGCTATGAGCTAATGTCCTAAATTTCACGAATAGGGCTCAAAGTTTCTGAGTAAAATCATGTCTAGTTGTGATTTTTGCTAATAAGACACCTCTAGTGTACGATTTGGCATGATAGCTTAAAACATGTTATTAATAATACTCTCGAACTTAATCACAAAGTAAAAGACCGCAAGTTTGTTTTCGGGAGCGGGAGGGAGCAGGAGAGATAGGGAAAGAACAAGGCAGAGAGCAATAAGAGAGAGAGAGAGAGAGAGAGAGAGAGAGAGAGAGAGAGAGAGAGAGAGAGAGAGAGAGAGAGAGAGAGAGAGAGAGAGAGAGAGAGAGAGAGAGAATGGTGAGAGGAGGATGAGTGGTAGAGAGAGGGAGAGAGACGGCGGAACTGAATGTATTTAACAAAATTCCACTTTCATGTTACAAGCCGAAGTGGTGCCCTACCGGTATTATTCCAGTACCAAACCGCTTTCAAAACGTAGCATGAAAGGTAAATTGTAAAGGTCTACTCATTGCCACTTCTTAACCTAGTCTGGCTTTTAGCTTGATGGACATCTCAGATCCTAACTGACAAATAATCGAGTCTCGGACTTACTAGTCATTTTATCAATATCATTCTCTTCTTTTTGCAGTCCGTCGCACGTACAGATCCCGGAAGAAGAAATTGAGAACGAATATTCTGCTGTTATCTAAACCTCTGTATTGAATACTCTGGTTTAGAAAAAAAAACCCGACAGACTGGAAGCAAGGCCAACCACTTGTACATCGGAACGAAAGTGGTACGCGTGTACCACTCCGACAACGGTTTCGATACGAGTATTATGCGTTGCACGTTCATCAAAATGATAAACTCAATCAACTCGAGGAAGACACTAGGCAAATATAGTAAGTGTACATAATGATAAAACAAGCAAACAGAGAAACATACATATTACAATCGACGTAGTATACAATCAAAATACTAATATACAGACAAAACAAAGGTGAAGGAATTAACCCATGGATTAAAAAATAACTTCAAGATAAGAATTGGGAATTCCGAACACAGTCGTGCAAGCAACACACGCCGTACGTGTCAAATATTGAATTGATACTTCCACGTCCTGGCTAATGATTAACTTGTATAACCAAGGATGTATGAAACTCTACGCTTCATACAGTACATCCTTGGCAATCAGTCTCAGCACTCTAACATGCCATCCCAAACGATACGATTTTGCCTCGATTCTACGGTCGTAAGAACCCATTGAATGGAAATGTGACGTCACCTTTTTGCACAAATCTAATGAGCGAGTCCTGCGATTCAACGTGTCGCAGAATCGTGCCACTGATCGGATCGTGTATCCCCGGTGGCTTTGAAGTAGTTGCTCAGTTTGGAATATGACTTATTTAAACATTGAATTTGGTTATGAGCGGAGAAGCCACTGCTAGACGGTGATGTATAGGACCCGAGTTCTTTTCTTTGGTGTACCATTCATCACTTTGTTTTTGCAGTCTGTTTAACGCTGTGGTAATTGGAAAAATATCTTAGAACTCGCGAGAAGAGGAATTATAATACATCAAGGATTATCATTGATCTTAATTCGTGATTGTCAAACGTGTTACTTTGCTACCGACATGGCGTTGCTTGGCATTATCGCGTTTATTAGCCAGATCGCTACACTCGTAGTTATTGTTGGGCTTTCTATGACGGTAACAATCACTGTAGCATTGCTAAAGGTAAGGTTATAGCAATGATGAAATATGTTATTTGTACTTATATTATTACTACATGTATTGTTATGAATATGAATAAGAATATGCTGCTGCTGCTGATGATGATGATGATTATTATTGTTGTTATTATTATTGTTATTATTTTTATCAGTTTCCTCATTACAATTACTTTCACTAAAATTAGTTTTATAATTAATTATTAGCCGAAGCATGCAGTAGTAGGACAAGTACATAGTATTAGCAGCTGTAGTAGTAGTAGTAGTAGTAGTAGTAGTAGTAGTAGTAGTAGTAGTAGTAGGAGAATGAGAAAGGTATGTTTCATAAATTGACACTTTTGAAGGAAAAAAAATGAAATAAGTTCCAACTTGAACCCAATTTGCAATTTACATTTCATAAAATCAAAGGATGTCAAATCAATTAGAAGCGGGTTTCGTGACATATTTTTTAATTACTTTTCTTGTAATAATCCAATATATATATGCATAACAGTATGATATGAATAGTGAAAACAGCGTAAGTTAGGTAAGGAACTGCAAAGGGATTATTTCCAAACACCAGGCGCCTAGCCAGCTAGGTTTAGCAAGGTTTCATGGATGTGGCCGCAGCTCTGTTTTAATTTCTGTATAAGGCCAATCCAAAGGATCGGCATCATTATTTCATTGGTTTCTGTTGACTGCCTTTTCCTTTTGTTGATTAGTTTTCAGCGCATATGGACATGTTTAATCAATATTGCGCTATGCGCTATTTAAAGAATAATTATTCATCATTATCAATCGCGCGCCAACCATTTTTCTCCAATCAAGAGCACGGCGTTGCGCCCAGATAGAGATTCGCGAGTTTTACACGTACGTGTAGTTACTGTCAGTTCTACATTATGGTAACCGGTGTAAACACGAGGCTGAAGTACGAAGTTCGACATGAAGATTTGATATATCGCTACTATTGGATTATCATCTCAAGGAAGACGATCATAGCTATTTTTATAACACTTGTAGCCTTAATTATAAGGTTTTGAAAAGAGCAATTGCGACTGTTGAATGCAAACGTTTCATCGAGTTATCTCTCCTCATCTTCTAACCCTCTTCTCATCCCCTTCACCTTCTTTTCACTCTTCCCTCTCTCCATCACTCCCTCATTCGTTCTCTCCAAACCTCACATTCCTCTCTCCCATATTCTTTGTCTTTGTTGCGTTCTTATCCTTGCTATTTCCTTCTTCAAAATGCATGTTCTTCAATAACAGATCTCTCTCTCTCTCTTTAATTCCCCTCTCTTAAGGATGATTTTGACGGGTACTGCCCTTTGTATCCAACCGTGAAGGAGTTTCTCCTCTATTTCAGCAGTACAACAAACTGTAATTTCCTAATCGGAATGAACGTGAGTTTCCTTTCCTTCTAAACATAAAACTAAAATCTATATTTGATTCTGCATAACAGTTTTCCTGATTGACAATTCTTTGTTTTTTTTTCGAATCCTTTCGAAAATGACTTTATCCCTGATATAAAAACGACATGAAATAAATAAAAGAATGGGCAATCAATTTCAAGAAACCGTACTCGTGTCACTTTTCTTCCGGTATAGACATTTCTAAGATCATGAAGAGTGCGACAAGACATTATTTGTCAGATTTTGAAGTACTATCGAGAGATTTGACAATTGTATCGAAGCAAAGGGAACACAGCATTATCAACGAATCATCTCAGTATTTAAGCGCAGTACATGGTGGCGACTGCAATTTTAGCTCAAAATATTGAAGCCAAATAAGGACTATGGTGGTTTCCCATAAAAGACGTCAACAAAATACTTATAAAACTTGTTGTTATTGATAGTACATGCATTATTGAAAATTGTAAGTGGCTTGAGTTCGGGGTGAAAGTCTGCAAGAGCACATAAGCTGCATTATTGAAATATTTGATGAAGCTCAACGATCGAGTCTGCAGGAATTGGCACAAAACGCTGTCTGCGAGATAAACTAGCGCCTTGACTTTAAAGGGATAGGTCACCCTGACATTAACTTGGTTTCAATGAATGCAAAAACATGAAAGAAATATATTAGCGAAGGTTTGATGAAAATCCATCGAAGGGTAAGAAAGTTATGATCTTTTAAAATGTTCATTTTATGACGTCACGTGCGAGGTGCTCTACCATAATGTTGTGTACAAATTTGTTTGAAAACGTCAAATTTCTCAAAAAGATATGCATAATTTTATTAATGCATTTGATACATCATTAGAAACAAGGGTTTATATGAGAATAAAATATCCCGCTTTCAAAAACAGAAAAAGAGCAATTGATGGAATTACACATCACACAAATTCTACCAGAGCACCTCGCACATGACGTCACAACATGAAAACTTTAAACGACCATAACTTTCATACGCTTTGATGGATTTTCATCAAACCTTCACTAATATTATGTTTCTTTCACGTGTCTGCTTTCATTGGATCCAACTTAATTAACTTAAGTGCGCCCTCTCGGGAAGCATGACTTGTGTAGAGTACCGAACTGTGACGTCATTTGAACATTATTATCAAAACAATGCGGGTAGAGCAAGCAGCGGTGATCACAGCGGGGACGGTAAACTGGGAATGCCCGAAATTAGCCCGATTGTAAAACACATTCGAGCTAGTCTCCGTATTTCAGACCTAGTAGTGCAGACTCCCGAATTGACTGACTAACACGGGTTTGTTAACCTGATGAATACTGGCAATATAAAGTTCTCCATCAAAGACACAAACTCATACTGATGATAATCTCTCTCTAGGTCACATAATTGTTTTTCTTATTTTCCCACAATAGTGCGTTTCTATGTTCTTTGCATTGGCTGCCGGGATATACATCACAATTGAGGTTGTCAGAAGTAAGCGTTTTGTTGACAGGTAGGTATGTCTTCCTCCCTCTTTATCTTGATTTTATTCTAGTTTTGTCTCTTGATATATATGTATGTCCTTCTTTCTCTCTTTCTGTACCCCCACCCCACATTTCTCTATCTCTTTTTTTTTCATCTCTCTCTCCCTCCCTCGCTCTGTTATCTTTTTTGTATCCCAGCCTTTTATTATCTCTTCCCCTCTCTCCATTTCATACTCTCTCACCCTATCTCTCTTTTATTCTCTCTCTCTCTCTCTCTCTCTCTCTCTATATATATATATACAGATCCTACATACGCTTTCACTTCTTCATTCTCATTTTGTGTCTTTGTCGGTATTTTGAGGTACCTCGTATCCCCTTTTCTCCCCCCCCCCCCCCCCCCCCCGGCCTATATTTCTCCCTCCCCCCCCCCTCTCTCTCTCTCTCTGTCTCTCTCAGTCTGTCTCTCTCTCTGTCTATCTCTCTCGTTTCCGTAATTTGTATCACTACCATCTCTCTCCTTGACCATGGAGCTATCATGGATAGACTGCGCTCGGATAGACTTCCTTTGATCTATGGTGACCGCCGCTTCATAAAAAATCAAGACATTCAGGTGTTTCAAACAATATACTGTAATTCTAATTAGGCAGTGTCTTCCCCTGAATAACATAACAAAATCTTGGGGCAGACCAGGGACCTACCATGGATATGGAGGGTTCTCGGATAGACTTCCTTTGATCTATCATGGTCGCCGCCTCATAACAATTCAAGGAATTCAAGCGTTTTAAACAATACGTTGTATAACTAATTATGCAAAGCCTTTCTCTGAATAATAAAAGAACATCTGATTTGAGAAATATGTCAACCGTTCAGCCTTCGCTGGGTGTTCATAGCTAATCTTATTACACACACTGCAAGTTAGCTTGGGGGTGAGCGGAGGGAAATTTTGATAAAATTGTGGAAAGAATTTGGTCCGTAACTTTTTCGCACATCTCCACACATGGATTCGAGGTTGTTTCCACGGAAGGTGAAACACTCAATAAACGATTTACAAGATATTGTAAGGAAATGTGATTGCCTAATGTGCGATATGGAGGCATTTCTTTGACATATTTTCGACAGTATTCTCGATTTATCAACAAAACGAAGCAACAATATAATCTGAAATTCACAGAATCGTATTATACGATGTTCTACTGCTGCACATGCACTTCAGTACATGAAGTGGTTCTGAAATCTTCTGCGCATTCCTCAAAATGCATCCTACATTTGTCTTGCTTGTTTGGCGGCGGATCTCCATCGATCAAAGGGCCAAACGCGTAAAATATTCCATTGTGATATCAATCCACGCGACTGCTGTAGGAATAAATTACACTTCGTGCTGACTCCATTCCTTACACTTCTCTGTCTTGACCATGTAAACTATTTCGGTACTACACATTGACAAGCAAGTCGATTAATCACACATTTCATGCTCCCATGCATGGTATCGAGAGGGTTTAGGGATTGCTGTAATTACTATTATGATTATCGATATGTCTTTGTTTTCCTCGACAGTGCGATGGCCCCGATCGTGTTCGCAGTATCCTACGGCATCCTTGCTGTGATGGTCTTAGCAGCGGCGTGCGTGACAACCGTCGGGTTCAACAAACTTTGCGATGCCCTCATATCAGTCACAGGACTTGATTTCGTCGAGTAAGCTCACCCGTTGGCGGCGCCCTGCGGTCGTATTTTTCAGAGCCGTATGGTATTTTTACTCTCATGAATTCGGTCTAATTCGGCTACTTCATGTACCATGTTACGGGATAGTTCACCCTGAAATTAAGTTTGTTTCAATAAAAGCAGACACATGAAAAAATGATATTAGTGAAGGTTTGATGAAAATCCATCAACGGATAAGAAAGTTATGATCTTTGAAATGTTTGATTTTGTGACATCACGTGCGAGGTGCTCTGCCATATGTTGTGTTCAATTTTTTTTCGGAATTTTTTTCAAAAGATTATGAATCCTTTTCCCTGTGAATTTTAAACATAGCAGGAAATACATTTTTACACACATACCAGTACAAAAAATAAAACAGAAAAAGATCAATTTATGTAACTTTATTGTACACAACATATGGGAGAGCACCTCGCACGTGACGTCACAAAATTGAAATTTCAAAAAAATTATAATTTGTATCTTTTGATGGATTTCCGTGAAAGCTTCACTTCTAGGTCTATATTTCTTTCATGTTTCTGCTTTTCTTGAAACCAACCCATATCTTTAGGATGATCTACCCCTTTAAGCTTCGTGGTAAATTTGAGGGTAGATCTAACGGTTATGGGTAAGGTCAGGACAATACAATACAATTCAAGGTTATCTTTTAAGGATCGGCCACGTCTGTACGGATTGAAAGAAATTGCAAAATCAGACCATTCGTTCACGAACGTCATCTCCGTTTCTAGTGCTCGAAGTGTCATACGGAAGGAAATACAGTACATGCATGTAACGAATCATACACTGACATGTACAAAGCTACACTTCATACATTATTGCCCTAAAATACATTGTGATAATTTTATATATATATATATATAGCCATTCTTGTGGAAATCAAATTTGGGCAGGCAGAAAGCAGTTTAGATCAATTTTCTTTAGAACTGATACATAACTCGTTTGCTTTTCCTTAGGTGTATCCACTTCCAGACACTGGGTGTGATGCAGCCGTACGACTGGACTCATTTTCACGACTATCTCGTAGCAGCTGAGGTATTAGACAACACTATCAAGAAACGTACACCAAAGATCCTGTACAGGGCCTATACAAGGGGGGGGGGGGGGAGGACCTATGCATCATCGAAAGCTAGTTATCACTACATGTATCTACAGTCCACTCCTATTTCCGAACACCAATTCAAATTTGGGAAAACACCACAACCCTTAAACTAACCTATCGATAATGAATTAACCTTTACCAAAACCTTCACCCTAAACTCCTACCCTATATACCCATAAAAAATGTTTAATATTGTACTGCCCATCTAATCCAAACGATATAGGGCCTTCATAATAATGGCAATGCTTATGATCGACGTGGGACGGGTTTTTCTTTCGTAATATTTGATACCAGTTGGATTTTGAAATATTTTTATCTGTAAAAACACTAACATCCAGTTGAAGCCAATTAAGACCAGTTGATGCAAGATGGAACTGGTAGGCCTCACTGGCATGTCTTCATGTGTACTAGTTGAAACTAAATTACCATACTGGTGGATTGATATATACCAGTTGATACCAATAGAAACCAGTTGGCGTTACTGGAATATCTGTCAGTTGATTCCAATTGAAACCAATTGACCAAACTGGTGGATCAATATACGAGTTTATACTAGTAACCACCTGGTGGATAAATAAACCGGTTGATACCAGTTGGAACCAGTAGGCGTTACTTCTACGAGTTGATTCCAGTTGAAAGCAATTCCGAACAATGTGTTTGATTGGCACATATTCTTTTCTTTTTTGGTCACAGACTGCTGGCTGGTTGAGCTTCGTGATGTGGCTGGCTATGGGTGCCATGACGCTCCTCTTCAATGTCTGTTGCAGTGACAAATTGTAATCAAGTAAAACAAATTGTAGCTGTGAACCGCCACCTATTTAAGATCAGCGCCAGTTAAGCCAATACTGGCGTTGTAAGTGTAGTAAAAGCCTAGTTGCGTGTTTTTTCAATGCGATGTAAAACTGGTTTAAATATCGTTGATTGTCCTGTCACTGAATTCCATTTAAATCTCCATTGGTAGGCCTATACTATATATGTTGACCCAGTGACTATAGCGTTCCTCATTGGATGTCACATTGCAGATATACAACACAGGTCATTTCGTGATGAGGGCCAATGTTCGTTAGGTTTACAGTACGTGCGTACGTAGCCTGCCAGTAGTTATGGCAGAAATGTATTACACCGTAAAATCTACCCAAGTTGAAAAAGGCTTGCTATATTTTTTTATTGCAAAAGCATGTTCCAAAGTTTATTCCTACGAATTTTGAAAAACTCTTTGTTGTGTTAGTTGACAAATTCATAACTTTACTATTAAAATGGGCAACATAACGAGACGTTAAGCTAAGATGGTTTCACTTTACATAATTCTGTACACGACTCTTTTATTTAAATGCAAGAAAGTAGATAAAATAGAATGCTCTTTTTGCCCGTCACAAATCAAAGATTCTATAATCCAATTGTGTTTTAAATGTCAGTGTACAAATTTGTTGTGGTCAAAATTAAAGAGATAAAACAGCTGATGTTTACATGAAATTTACTAGAGAAAATGTAAATATATATTTCTTTTTTGAGGATTATAAAACAACACCTTAAATTGTATATTAAGATTGAAGTAAAACAACTTTTATGAAACAATAGACAGAGTAACATTGTACATGGACCTTCTTTTACGAAATGTATATCTTCTGTAATCAATCATTATAAGCAAGAACAATACATGTATTTATCAAATATGATTTCTGCCGTATTTCATGACTTTTGCAAATAGGCTACTATTTCAACAATGTCTTGGGGATGGTCTGCATGTTTCAATAGTCCCTAATCATTTTAATGTTTACCAAACAGCTGTGATATCATAAATCATAATTATTTTGCTATGATAAACAATCAAGGAAATCGTTATTAATGTCAATCATACATGTGTTGCTAAATATGATTAAAATACATTTGGTTGTGAGTCACATTTGGATGAAACATATTGTGTATAGTTTGAGTTTGTGCTCAAAGCACGTCGTTCTTCTTTGTTCCTTTACTAAAACAAACCAATCAGAATCAGCATTCTTGTATATTTATAGACATCTGTGTTCTATATTATAGACGTTGTGAAGTAGATAAGTCATTGTTGTGGTCAAAATGAAAGAGATAAAACAGCTGGTGTTTACATGAAATTTACTAGAGAAAATGTAAATATATATTTCTTTTTTGAGGATTATAGAACAACACCTTAAATTGTATTAAGATTAAAGTAAAACAACTTTTATGAAACAAGAGACAGAGTAACATTGTACATGGACCTTCTTTTGCGAAATGCAAATCTTACATAATCAATCATTACATGTATAAGCAAGAACAATATTTATCACATATGATTCCTGCCGTATTTCACGAATTTTGCAAATAGGCTACTTTTTCAACAATGTCTTCGGGGATGGTCTGCATGTTTCAATAGTCCGTAATCATTGTAATGTTTACCAAACAGCTGTGATATCATAAATCAGAATTATTTTGCTATGATAAACAATCAAGGAAATCGTTATTAATGTCAATTACATGTGTTGCTAAATATGATCAAAATACATTTGGTTGTGTGTCACGTTTAGGTAAAAACATATTGTGTATAGTTTGAGTTTGTGCTCAAAGCACGTCGTTCTTCTTTGTTCCTTTACTAAAACAAACCAATTAGAATCAGCATTCTTGTATATTTATAGACATCTGTGTTCTATATTATCGACGTTGTGAAGTAGATAAGTCATTGATTTTTATGCCTCCGCCACTAAGTGGCTGGAGACATTGTGTTTTCAGGTTGTCCGTCCGTCCGTCCGTCCGTCCCGAATCCGTTTAGGCAATATCCTGAGAACCGTGAACCAGATTTGCTTCAAACTTGGTACATGTGTGTATTGCATAAAACCGATGAAGTGTGTAAAATTGGGGTCAATTCTGATTGAGGTCAAATATCAAAGGTCAATGAACTTTGTGAAAAATTGCCCCCAATTTTTTTTTTTCACATTAAATCCAAATCCAAGGATATAATTCTCATCAAACATGATACAAAGATGGATCACTACTTGGAGGTAGACTGGTGACATTTTGGGTAAAATTCCTGAAACTTTGTGAAAAATTGCAAAAATTTGACCCTTTTCCCAATAAATCTAATTCCAAGAATGTAGTTCTCATCAAACATGGTACACAGATGGAACACTACTTGGGGATAGACTGGTGAAATTTTTGGTAAAATTTCTGAAAGGTCAGAGGTCAAAGGTCAATAAACTTTGCCAAAATTGGCTAAAAACTGCCCCAAACTTTATATTTTTCACAATAAATCCAAATCCAACAGCGCATTTCCAACAAAACATGGTGCAAAGATGGATCACTACTTGGGGCTAGACTGGTGACATTTTAGGTGAAATTGCTGAAAGGTCAGAGGTCTAAGGTCAATGAACTTTGCCAAGAATTACCTAAAAATTGCCCCGAAAGTGATATTTTTAAAAATAAATCCAAATCCAATGGTAAATTACCAACCAAACACGGTGCAAAGATAGATCACTACTTGGGGGCAGACTGATAACATTTTTGGTGAAATTTCTCAAAGGTCAGAGGTCAAAGGTCAATGAACTTTGCCAAAATTGGCTATTTTTCACATTGAATCCAAATCTAATGATTCAATTCAAACAAAACATGGTACAGAGATATGTCACTTCATGGAGGTAGACTGGTGACAGTTTGGGTAAAATTCCTAAAAGGTCAGAGATCAAAGGGTTATGAGCTTTGCCAAAATACGCTGAAAAATTTTTCACAATAAATCGAAATCCAATTATGCATTTCAAGAAAACATGATACATGAATCACAAGGATACAAGGATGGATTTAGACAGGTTGGTTAGATTGGAAGTCAAAGAAGTAAGAGGTCAAAGGTCAAATGAGCATGGAAAAACAGAATATGATATTTCATTTCACATACGAATTTACTGGAACATTCTCAACCAAACAGATTTTCTGAGAATAATGTAAATAGGGCTAGCAAAGAGGCGGAGGCATATTTATCGACTGCATGGCAGTCGAATTGCTCTAGTTTTCTTCTGTTATACAGTAAGCCATCTTTAAATGCATCACAATACATGTACTAAGAAAAGCTTGTAAATGTACTTAAAAAGACGATTTCATATATGCATTTTTTAGAATATCTCGCATTGTACATTAGCTATTTTTTTCTATGATAATTTGAAGACCAATGTACTTTCATTATGATTTTCAGACATACGTGTAGTTTGGGAGATTGTGTGTATGAGCTTGTTGCACGAATAACTCAAAACTGTATTATGTATATTAAATCAACTAATTATAGAAGTGAATGTTATACTGTAACATGTACATGTATTAATTACGGTCTATGGATTCATACATTCTAATATATCCACTTTCACACACACACACACACACACACACACACACACGCACACACTATCTCTCCATAACCCAATGTTTCGTGTCATTCACAGAACATTGATAAATTCTGCTACAACACTCCAAGAAAATGTATGTACTCCGATGTAGATTTGAACATCTATCAAAGACTAGACATATAATTAATGGAAAACACTTGCTTTATTCTCGTAGAGCCTTACTGCATAAAAAAAGAGTAATGTCTGACACGTTGAACTTGGTAAACTTAAATATCACAATTGCTCACAACTTGACAACGCTATGTAATGAGATCAGGTAGTTTATTTAGAACACCATGGCGATACCAATGGATGACAGTACTGATTTACACATTGGAATTATTCTGTTATTACTTTCAAGTTTGATGTACATGTCCAAAGAATTTTGAATTGTCAGGTTTATACATAGTCTAGTTTCTAGGCTGTGGAGTGCATGGAAACGGCCGAGTCTATTAAAACCCTATGTCTGGTAAACAAAGACCGAGTATTGAACTATATTTACAAAGGGCCTAATAGACTTTATAACTGTCAACATTTATTTTTGACAATGTCTTGGTCTGTCTCTCCTAAATATTCAGCACTTACAAAAAAAAAAAGGTTTTAGCGAGACATGTATAACAATAATCAATAAAACAACATCCTCAATATCATACCACAAAATTGACTTTGCACTCATTTCTGAATACATATATAAACTCGATTTCAAGTCGTATATTTGGATAAGTTTAAAAGAATTGCCTTCTGTACCAGTGTCCTTAAATTTGATATCTTGCTATTGTGAAATACACAATTCAGTTACGTTCACACAAAATCATACTTGCCATTGCTGCATGCTACAATAGCACTCCTACTGGGCTGTTCACACTTTTGTGAGTGTTGTGATGTTTACAAATTGCTAACTACAGCAAAAGCTTTTTCTGCTGCAGATGATAAGCAGCTCCCAGCAAATTGATTCTGTGTGAACGAACCTGTATTGTACATTGGGAGCTGCCAAATTCCTAGTCCGTATTCCCGTTAGAAAATTGGTTTATCCCCTTCGAATGAGGGTAGAACTACACATGGCCTTGGAAGCGAAAGTGATGTATCTTCACTAAAAAAAACCTTGGAACAGTATTCATACTAACTCTTTAAGTGCCATGTGGGTATTTTTGTTCACCAGAAATGGATACAAATCCCATAGAGCAGCATATCATCTGGCACATACATGTAAAAGGTTGACGTTCAGTCAAGAATACTACAAATCCAAACTAGTCGGCAGCTCTGTACACTACACGACAGTATATAGAGGACCCGACTTAGCTAAGACGATAAAAAGCTACCATGGAAAGATTAGCATAGTGTATAATATGATGATTGAAGTTCTTGGAAAAATCTCCTGTTGGTGCAAAACAACTCCTTCTTGGGTGCAGGTCAGTTATTGCACTGATCACAGAGTTTTTTATGTGGTCCATATCATCATCGTCATCATCATCGTCATCGTCATCATCATCGCCTCTTGAAGCCGTATTTCTTCCGTTCGTAGAACAGATCCGTCTTGGAGCTTCCCAGGTTCACAATCTTGGGGCATCCATCTCTCTGCAGAGGGACAGAAAAGGAGGGAGGGGGGTGAATAATATTTTTAATAAATACTACTTAGAAAATGGTAAAGTCTTTTGGTAACACTGTGTGGTTGTATTCTTTCAGGATATTTTACCCACTTATTGGGTGAAGAAAGGGAAAAGAGAAGGTTGAAGAAAAGAGACATGATAGTTTGTTTTTTATATAACACACTTACACAAGACTATTCTTAGCTTTAGTTTTCAGTGTTTAAACCAAAAATAAATGAAATGAAATGGAGGTAAAAAGAGAGGAAAATGAGAGTTGTGATTTAGTCACAAAGTTCTTACACAGAAAAAGAAGAAAGGAAAGAGAGAAGCAAAATGGGGTAAAATATGTTAAGGTTTGCAACTAACTATCTAGGTTTCTTTCTACATTAGAAAAGAGAGTATCCGTCGCAACAGTACTGTTTTCTTCTAAGCAGGAGAAGTTTTTTTTCCACCATTCCTTCTCGTTTAGATTCTTTGCAATTCAATTTCAAATTGTCAGCATGCCTCAGCTTTTCTGTGAATTTGGTTTGGTTTCTTGTTTCTGCTGCTATTTTGTCTAAAGTCCATTTTGTCTCCAAGCACACGCTGATATTTAGGAGCTAGGGTTTCTTTACGACAATAAACTCAATGTTAGTATGCACTCTCATCAGCGAAAAATTGAAGAAGCGCTGAAGCGATTTCAATTCAATCCAATTCAATGAAAATGTCTGTATATATCATATAAAAACACAAAAAATAATTTATATTGAATTCAAGATATCATACGAAAGCTGATGGCTTGCAAAGTGTACAATTTAGCTCCTGGGCTATTGGGCACTTTTAAAAAAAGCTATTCAATGAAAGGGTCTCGACTTCCTTCTTAATTTCTTTTCTAGCTCCTAAGAAAAGAGGAGAAAGAGTAGTACATGAAGGCTTTATTTGTCAGAAAAAATTACAAATGTCCAGCCTGGAAAATTGTAAAGAATCAAGATGCCATCAGTCTAGTAAGTGACGAGCCTGCTGTGAAAGAATGCACTCACATCTTTTTCCTGTATGGTGCACTCCTTGCAGTAGTAGGCGTCAGACACCCCAGGCCCACCACAGATGACGCAGCGCCCCTGGTACGACCCGTAGTTACACTCATCGCAGATCCGGACCAGGGTGCAGGGCCGAACGTACGAGTCGCAGATCACACATTTCCCATCATCCTTCTCGCACAGACGACCAATGGCTGCAGAAGAAGGCATGGGAAGAGATCAAAATGATCGATTCAGTTGAAGGAAACATACATGTACATGTTTATAAGTCCATGGCAGGATATGATATACAGTACATGTAATAATATATAGACTATGTGAATTGAATGAAAGACAAAGTGCCTTGGCTAGCGACGTCCATGTGTCACTAGATGGCATTACACACGTAAGCGCGAAAATGGAATGGCAAAATGGTAGGCGCAGTTTGCGAGATGTGTGATCTGTTCGGGTAGCGGCCTTCCGATGTAGAATATTATTGAAGTAAATTTATGGGTTGAGATTTTAAGCTCTGCAACCCCGTGAGTTCTTCTTTCATCAGCAGAAAAAAGTAAAGCTGCAATTACGGAGCGAGATTGATTTTGTCAGTTACTGTACATTTCAATACAATACGTTCTGTTGTGTTGTGTGTTTCTCTGATTTTTGGGGTATTATTTTATTTTATCGGCGTGACCACTTACCAAACCATGTTCATGGTCCATGGCATGGCATTGCACATTGCGGGCACTGAACTTTTAGAACTTACACCAAATGTCACATATCGGACCGAGGGGATTTCTTTGCTGTTCAATTTTCGAAAGCCGTCCTGAACTATCAGTTTCAAATACCATGTTACTAAAATATGAATACCAAAATGTGTTCCCTTCATGACAGAGTACAATATTGTTAACATTCAAAATAAAAACTCACCAACACCAGGTTGCTTTCGGCAGAAAACCAAATCGGGATGATGTTTGGCCATGTTCAACGATCGCACGACGCTGCAGCGGCTTTCATAAAATCGCCGAAGCGGGCGCTATGCATGTATTCATATTGGAATCTCTCTCCGATCTCCCCCACTTCCCCCCCGCCCCCCCCCCTCTCTCTCTCTCTCTCTCTCTCTCTCTCTCTCTCTCTCTCTCTCTCTTTCTCTGTTTTTCCCGCCCCCATTCTCTCTCTCTCTCTCTCTGTCTCTCTCTGTCTCTCTGTCTGTCTGTCTGTCTGTCTGTTTGTCTGTCTACCTCTCTTTTTCTGTTTGTCTGTCTGTCTGTCTGTCTGTCTATCTCTCTGTTTCTCTCTGTCTCTCTTTGTATTACTCTGTCTGTCTGTCTGTCTGTCTATCTCTCTGTCTCTCTCTGCATTCCTATGTCTCTCTGTCTGTTTATCTGTCTCTCTCTTTCCCCCTTTCTTTGCCACTGATAACTCTTACGGTTAAAAGTATATTATAGTCATATTATGCAACTTAAGAGATTCTGTGGGTGGTGCTCATTGTTAAATGTGATACTCATAGAAAATCCAAAAATATGAAGATATTCATCTACAGAAAGCTTATAAGCCATACAATGAGCTTGGATGACATTCAAAGAATATATCACTTCCAAAAAAGCGAAATTAGGGTGAAAACAATCACCCTATCAGTCAATCGGCAGCGCTCGCTCGTTCTATAGAAATCGTGAGCGTTTTATTTTTCGTCTCGCGAAATCTCACGCGCAGATTTTGCTGCACCTAGATTACGAAGGAATTCGACATGCTCGCGAGATCTTTTGCTGGTGTCTTCTGTAAGCATACTGATCAGGATTTTTTTAGACAGGGATTGAGATTATATGTTTCTTAATAAATATTTTCATTTTTTTTCGAAATCCGCAAAGGAGTTTTTATGTTATTTGCTTTCAAAAACAGGCCTCAATTTTTTTTTGAAATATGTAAGCTCTCAGACCTTGCTGGATCCTGACCCTTCTATGGATTGTACGGCAACGACAGTTACGGCTCTAAAAAGCCAATACTTCAGCGGAAATTTTGATTCCAATATTGTTTGGGCTCAAAAATAAAACATTTATGCTATTCGTCTTCAAAGTGACGCGAGATTTCAGAAATCATACGGACTTCGCAACCGATATGTAAGCTCTCAGACTTTGCTGGATCCTGACCCTTCTACAAATTGGACGGCAACACCACTTACAGCTTTGGAAAGCCAGTACTCCAGCGGAGAATTTGATTCCAGTTTTGTTTGGGCTCAAAAATAAAACATTAGTGCTATTCGCCTTCAAAGTGACGCGAATTTTCAGAAATCATACGGACTTCGCAAGCGATATTCGTCCGCAGGCAGCAGAAAACACGCGATTTTATTTTCAGCTCGGTAGTCGTGACCTTCACTTTACCTCTCGCACCGCGAAAAATGTCTCCCTTTCAAACTGCGATATCTCCATGAATATATCATATTTTTGTACACTTTCTTTTGTAACTGTATGTTGGAGGTGGACATATTTACCAAGGGTGAAAAAATATTTCATTAAAACAGGCAGAAAAATATTGCAAATTCGAGATAAATATGTGGTTCTAATAAAAATTTAAAAAATTAAAATAAACTCTTTATTTCAAATGTCAATCGCTTTTGAGCCCCTAATATTTAGAGATCATCTGGAGCGGAATTTATTGTACTTTATGGAGATACCATTATTTTTCAACCTACCCCCATAGAAGGGTCAGGATCCAGCAAAACATCAACCATGTTCAAATCCAAAATAAGCAAGATATGACGAAGTTGTGAGCGATCCTAACCAGTCAATCATAGTCCGCGACTATGATTGGTTCACCCTTGGATCGCCGGTGGAATTTCGTTATTATCGTGGACTATGATTGGCTGGTTAGGATCGCTCACAACTTCGTCATATCTCGCTCATTTTGGATTTGAACATGGTTGATGTTTTGCTGGATCCTGACCCTTCTATGGGGGAAGGTTGAAAAGAAATGGTATCTCCATAAAGTACAATAAATTCCGCTTCAGATGATCTCTAAATATTAGGGGCTCAAAAGCGATTGACATTTGAAATAAAGAGTTTATTTTAATTTTTTAAATTTTTATTAGAACCACATATTTATCTCGAATTTGCAATATTTTTCTGCCTGTTTTAATGAAATATTTTTTCACACTTGGTAAATTTCGAACTCCAACATACAGTTACAAAAGAAAGCGCACGAAAATATGGTATATTCATGAAGATATCGCAGTTTGAAAAGGAGACGTTTTCCGCGGGTCCAGAGGTCAAGTGAAGGTCACGACTACCTCGCTGAAAATAAAATAAGCGTATTTTCCGCTGCCTGCCATTTGGCTGCTATTCTCGAGGACAAATTTTCCCTACTGTCATCCGTAACGGCCTTTAGGTCTGACGTAAGAAAAGGGAGGCGTTATTGTGCATCGCACATGCCAATCCGCAGCTTCTTTTCCGCCAGAAGCATCGTGCATTGTTAATGACACTGTGATGGCAGTTGCTAGTGGATTAACAGGTGTGATACACAATAGTCATTGTGAAGCATATCCCGGCTGTGACGTACACACAAAGCCACTTTCCCTTGGGCGATTTTGTTGGTCAGGAGAGAGTCAAATTTTATTTTCATAAAACACGAAAATGAACACTTTCATGGCATGTTAGCTGCATAAATTGCTTTAATGACTCATTCAATTATAAAATAAAATATATTTATTTGATTTCATTTCCTATAAGTATCACCTTTAAATGAGAAAGAAATAAATATTCAAAGAAACCCGAAGACAAACCGTGTCCATGGAACCACGTGATTGTTCGATGTGAAACGTTTATTAAATCTCACGGGCGTTTTCACTTCTTTGACTAAAATTGTCCCTTCGTCATTTCATAACATGCATTTCTTCTTCCGGTATTTCTTTTTAGTTTCGGCTTCTTTGCCTCCTTTTCTTTTCTTTCCTCCTCCTCCTCCTCCTCCTCCCTCCTCCTCCTCCTCCTCCTCCTTCTCCTCCTCCTCCTCCTCCTCCTCCTCCTCCTCCTCCTCCTCCTTCTTCTTCTTCTTCTTCTTCTTCTTCTTCTTCTTCTTCTTCTTCTTCTTCTTCTTCTTCTTCTTCTTAATTCTTCTTCTTCTTCTTCTTCTTCTTCTTCTTGGCTGAGTAGGACGTACGTATTGTGTGCTCCGGTTTCAGTGAGTTATTTTTCGCTTTCTGACCTTTCAGGTCGCAGGTTGACTTACCAATATTTTGAGTTATTGTTGTACTCAGTGTCTAGTCCAAGTTCACCCTATTTGTAATCTGTAATATCAAGGATTTTTAGTAAAATGTGTTTCAAAGTTGTCACCTTCTTGGTGACACCAAATGGCCAGCAGGGCTGCTTGACCATGTCCCCCGGGACCGGCCGGGGCCCAGCTCGACTGGGCATACTGTACCTTCCGCATCGGGTGCGGCCACGGAGCCATTTCAATCATTAAAGAGAGATAATGGCATAACTTTCGAGGCCGCACCTGACATTAGCATACATGAATACATAAAGTCATTGTCAAGTGTGACGACGCCTGCCCGCATCGTCTCTGCATCCAGGATCAGTAACCAGCGCATAGCGGTTTATCTAAACTCGCGTGATGCTGCTCTCGATGCCGTGAACAAAGGTTTTTCTCACAAAGGCACTTTTGTGCAGATTTCTCTACTTGTCTTACCGACTACACGCCTAATCTTGTCTAATGTCTACCCCGAGATTCCAAATGCAGTATTGTCAAAACACCTATAGCTACGTTCTGCAAAGTAGCCTCACCAATCCGTCCTATACCACTGGGTTACAAAGAAAAGGACTTTTCGCATATAATGTCTTTCAGGCGACAGGTTCAGGTCTTACTCGCCCCAAATGTCATCCCACCAGATCACATTGTGTTTGCTCATGCCGGGGCAAACTACCGTGTTTTCTTGTCCACTGACGCGGCACGGTGCTTCGTATGCGGGGAGGTTGGCCACATGAGTCGATCGTGTAAAAAATCTGCTCCAACAAGCATGCCGACTGAGCCCCCTCCTGTCACACAAAAGGGTAAATCAGACCCTAAACACCCGCCCAAATCAGCAAGGAATGCTCACACCCAATCCAAAACCGCGCCGGCAGCGGTCCCCAGCAACAAAGCCCCCGGGGAACCCGCCCCGTCACATAATTCCACAACTGCTCCCTTACCAGCAGCCCAAGGTGAAAGCCCCCAAAGGGCTGCAACGGGGGGACCCTCCCTGCCCAATAGCCCCCATGTTGCGGAAACATCATCTGAACCCTCCCCCTCTTCCCATTCCCCTGAACTTTTTTCACCCACACCATCTACCCCAATTTCCACCCACGATCCTACTGACTCTGATTGTGAATGGGATGACACACAGTCAAATGACGATGAATCGTTAGATTGGGCTTCGTCCTTCCCTTCTAGTCAAGGCCCCCTCTCTGACAAGGACTTAATGAAGTTCTTGAAGGTAGTTAAGGCCCGGAAAAAGCCACTAGAAGTGGCAAGAAAGTTCACCTCAAATATATCAGGTCTCACTCGTCAACTAAAACCCCTTCGGAACAGCTCGGCGTTTAAAAAGAGCACGCAGCAGCGAATACAGAAGCTGATCAAGAAATTTGAAGAGTGTGTATAAATATATCTTAAAAATGGACGTTACTCTCTCAGCCTTATACTACTTTATGGCACTTTCGCTGCTTTCTCTCAATACTGGAGGCTGCTCTAATGCCATAAAAAACGCCTCCCTTCTTACTTATGTTAACAACATTGCTTGTAATCCAGACATTATTTTTCTACAGGAAACATACAATACTCAGCGCTCGTGTTGGGACCTCTGGTCATCATATAAGCCTATTTGTGCTCCATGCCACACACGGGGGTCGGGTGTAACCACCTTGTGTAAATCAAACACCCTAAATATCGTTGACTCGTCTGTATTATTTGAGAGTAACGTCCTATACGTTAAGATCGAGTTTAATAACGCTCTATACCATTTATATAATATTCTGTTGCCTCAAGACGACACTTCTGCCTTGAGAGCTCTAAATTCCCTCTCCTGTCACATATGCTCCCAAAGCGATGATATAGTGATTCTTGCGGGTGATTTTAATTGTACTCTGACTCCCTCAATTGATCGTTTGTCCATGCCCGTCGAACATAGACCCAATATAGCAGCATCACTCAAACGCGTTATTGACAAATCCCATTTGTGTGACGTTTGGAGGAGGATGTACCCCCATGAAAGAAATTATACGTGGTTTAGGAATAATCCGCGAAGTGATAATGGTGTATCCAAAGCCAGGTTGGACCGTTTTTATACATCCACCTGTACAGTGTCTTCTACACTTTCATGCTCAATCTTGCCATGTACACTACCTGACCATTCAGCCGTTCTTTTGAGAATCAAAATACCCACTTCAAAACATAGAGGGAGCGCTTTTCGGCATTTTAATAATTCTTTCCTCAATGACAATAACTTCCTAGCTATAATCAACAACTTCTGGTCAGAATGGCAGAAGCAAAAATCTGATTTCTCTAATATCTGCTTGTGGTGGGATATTGGAAAATGTCATATTAAGTCATTAGCAAAAATGTTTGGATCCAAACTTGCAGGTGAAAAGAGAGAGTCTTTTTTTAAGATAAATAGTACAGTGGATGAACTTCAATCGGCGCCAACTTTCTCTCCTGAGATTCAGGAGGCTCTTGCCGAACAACGAGAAGAGCTTAATCACCTCCTTAAATCCCAAGCGAGAGGTGCACTTGTTCGATCAAGGTTTAAGTATGCAAATGAAATCGACACCAGTTCAACTTTCTTCTTTAATCTGGAAAAGTCAAATTCTATAAATAAGTCAATTTCACGTATTCGTCTGTCTTCAGGCATAATCACGGAAGACCCTGCGCTTATCAAAGCTCATATAAGGGACTTCTATGAGAAGTTATATTCGAATGTTAGCACTGATAACGACTCTCTCAATGCTATTCTATCTGAACTTCCTAAACTGGATCCTCAAGAAGCGGAGGAGCTGGATGCGCCCCTTTCACCTAAAGAAATTGACATCGCTGTCACGCAGCTTGGGAAAGACAAAGCACCCGGGCTTGACGGTCTTACCTCCGAATTCTATAAGACTTTTTGGCCTCTATTAAAACATGACTTTTTCCTTGTTTTGCAACATGCAATCTCATCTGGCGAGCTCCCGTATTCTTTTCGAAGAGCTGTAATAACTCTTCTTCCAAAGAAGGGAGACTTGAAGGACATTGCAAACTGGCGCCCAGTCTCCCTCCTTAATAGCGATTACAAAATTTTTGCTAAGGTACTAGCCAATCGACTAAAGAAATACATCGGAAACATAATTTGTGAAGATCAGGCATACTGCATACCCGATCGTACAATATACGATAATTTGACTCTAACTCGTGATATTATCGACTTTGCCAATAGTAATGACTTTCCCCTCGCCGTAGTAAACCTTGACCAGCAGAAAGCATTTGATAATGTTGACCACGGCTATCTTTTTAACACAATGAGAGCCATGGGTATTGGTGACTTTTTTGTGTCTTGCACAGAATTAATGTATAAACATGCTGAGAGCCTTGTTAAGGTGTGCGGTTCGTTAACCACACCTTTTACTTTTCAGAAAGGAATTCGTCAAGGATGTCCATTGTCAGGCTTGCTGTACTCTATAGCCATTGAACCTTTCCTTAACTCCTTAAAGATTGTCCGTCCCTTTTGAAAGCTTAAAATTTGAAATCGTCTATCACGATCGTAAATTGAACAAAGTGTGATTCAAGACCATTTCTAAGAAAATAGCATGTTGAAGCTTTCTGTATATGTAAAAAATTTCAGCCGTTAAATTTCAAACCGACTTTTTTCGTACCACGAAAAAAGTATTAGTCTTTGTTACAGTATCTATGTGGTTATTATGCGTGTGTGAAATCCTAATTTCATGAGTAACTACCAAACTTTGGAGATGATTCCTTCCATAGAACAATGTTTTTCATAATGCGTTTTATAATTTAATAAAAACATTTATCAATAAAGCAGATATTTCAACACAAACTGCTAAGAGCCTGAGGTAAAGACTATTAATCAGACGTTGTTTACGTGAATTATTTGAATTTTACACTACGTATCAGTTTCAAATTGTGAATATAGAGCTTGCTTACACTTCTCTATAAGTTTTGCCAATGTTTCGATGGTTTTGTGGTGATCTGAAAAAGGGACTGGCTGTCTTTAAGAATCAATCTTGGAAACAAAGGTTTCCCTTTGCCTTGTACTAATGACACTGTGTCAGTATCTGCTTATGCGGATGATATCTCAATTTTTGTTACTCGTGATCAAGGCTTCGAGGCAATACAAAGTGTCTATAACACTTTCAGTAAGGCGTCCGCAGCCCGTTTGAATTATGACAAATCACAAGGTCTTTGGGCTGGAGCGTGGTCCAAACGAAACGATAGCCCCCTTGGCTTCCAATGGAATAACAAGGGGCTGCTTATTCTTGGCGTTTATTTAGGAAATTGCAACAAGATTGTATCTCAAAACTGGACAAAGTGCAAAGAAAAGCTTACTACAACTCTTGATCGTTGGAACTCCCTCTCACGATGCTTGTCCTTTAAAGGTAAAGTCTTGATTGCCAATCAATTGGCAGCTTCTAAAACTTTTCACTGTCTTTCAGTACTCTCCCCCCCTCAACAGGTTCTAAAAGACCTTCAAAATGTGCTTGTTGATTTTGTTTGGTCCAGAAAAAGACACCTCATTAAGAAGTCGGTTCTTTTTCAGGATCGTAGCAAGGGTGGACTTGGTCTAGCATGTCTCCAAGCACGAGTATGTACTTATCGCTTAAGTTTTCTTTTACGATTCATACAACGACTTTCTCACCCGGCCTATACCCTCTGCTCATACAATCTACGAAAATACAAGAGACTAGGTTTTGATTACAATCTTTTCTTTGTAGAATTAGAAGAAAGATTTTTCACCAGTCTTCCTTGCTTTTATGCAGAAGTACTACATGCTTGGAGAGTCTCCGGAGCACACATTGATATCACGTCTTTCTCAGCCCACCATGTGTTAAATATTCCCCTAATTTATCCTCCGTTGTTAAAATGCACTCAAGACGGTGCAACGGTTTTTCCCCTGACACTCTTTGCATGTGGAATCAAGCTCATCAAACATATTGTTAACCCGGCGAATGGCACCTGGCTCCAACATGAGGACTTTCACCATCCGTCGATGATTCGTCGTCCTTCTGCACGTCTTTTACATCATGAACTCTCTCGCTTGCGCGGAACCATCTGCGCTATCTTCCCTGCATTCTTCTCGCCCTTTGGACTCCGATCTTCGAATCACCCTCTGAACAACTCCGACTCTTTACTCTCGTCACCATACACTGTAAGATCCAAGGACAATACTGCTCTTCCTGCCACGAACACTAAACTTCTCTACAGTCTCCTCAATCAATCCATTAACTGTCCTCATACGACCTCATCTACTTACTGGCATGATAATGGCACAATCTCACCCACCACCGTTGTAAACTGGACTGAAATATACAAAACTCCTTCTTCCAAGAAAGATGGAGATGTGCAGTTCAAACTCCTTCACAATGTTCTCCCCTCGCTGACGGTTCTGCATCACTTTAATCCGGACATTTCTTCATTATGTGGATGGTGTGGAGAGAGAGGAACAATTCACCATCTTTTCATCCGCTGTCCGGTCATCCAACCAGCCCTAGACCTCCTACACCATTTCATCTCTCGTCTACTGCCAGGTTCAAAAATTGACTTTGATTTATATTGGACACTGGTTCCACATGCAAGAGGCCGTCACAGGGAAGCCGTTGGTGTATGTAACTTTCTGATCACAAGTCTGAAAAGCACAATCTATTGGTTGTACCGTACTTCACACTTTTTGGACCCTGTTCCTTTCTGGACACAACGAATCAAGAGCAAAATATATCTTGATTATGAATTTAACAAACTCCAAAACAATACAGTCTCTTTCTGTAAACGGTGGTCATATGATCACTTGTTTTTCCGTCTTGACGAAGGAGGACTCACATGGTGTTTCTAAGTTTCTTTGTCAGTTGGGAAATCTTCCTTCCCCGTATATTGTATTATGATGTACTGACAATATTGAAATTACATGTTACCATTTGTGCTGCTTGCAGCAATACAAGAAAGTAAAACTACTTTTAATGTCATTGCACAACATAATCATGTTGCTCTCCTTATATTGGGGTGCTTTTTTGCCTTTGTAGTGAATATATCCTTGTTTCTTTTTGTTTTCTACCACTCCTATGATGTTAGTGGTGTGAATAGGCTTCAAGGCCCGTTTATATCTTATTATTTTCTCTGCTGTTTTTAATTGTGTACATTTGCTGCAACTTTTTATTGGCTTTGCTCACATTGCATGATGTACCTCCGTCATTTCAATAATATGTGATTGTAAATATTTATCCTCTCTTTTCTGATGCTGTCGCCTTGCCAGAAGTCATACCTGGCAAGGCATAAACTACGCGACAGTGTCTCCATGATTTATAAATTTCAAGTATATACGTGTTTTAAATTGTCTTATTTTTTGTTCACAATTGTAAACATTCATGAATGTATATGTTTCAAAAGAAGCTGTATATTTGTTTGTACTTAACTGAAAAAAAGAACAAGTCATTGTACCAAATAAAGTTATCTTTGAAAAGTCAAAAAGTCTTCTTCTTCTTCTTCTTCTCCTTCTTCTTCTTTTTCTTAATTCTTCTTCTTCTTCTTCTTCTTCTTCTTCTTCTTCTTCTTCTTCTTCTACTCTCCATCCTCTGCTCTCACCCACCCACCTCCTCCTCCTCCTCCTCCTCCTCCTCCTCCTCCTCCTCCTCCTCCTCCCCCTCCTCCTCCTCCTCCTCCTCCACCATGTCCACCTCTTCTTTCCCTTCTTTTTTCTTCCTCACCCCTTCCTCCACTTTATCCACTCTATTTAGCTGTAAATGGAGCGAACGACACATTTATTTATGATGACACCACGTAATTGTGATACATTCCCTTTGAATCATTTTAAATGATGAAACCTAAAATACGTGGAAAGATTATGATATCGCTTTATCACTGTTCATTCATAATCGACCCCCATGGTATATCATCCATTTACTGCCAATGTGCCATTCGAGCCTATCACATAAAATTCCATGACTATAAAGACTTTGCCGGATATGTTATTCAGTTCAATCTCCGTTCATGGACAGCTTTTGTAAAGTTCAATAATAAAATGTTTTCCCTTTAGATCATGCACGTAACTACTAGAATAGGGTGAATAACCAACTAGTGGAAAACGGATGAGAGATGCCGACCCCTCGTGGTTCACATCAGAAGGCCAGCCTCCAAAACGGTATCAAACAGGCATTAAGAGTGCCATTCGAAATAACAACACTTTCATAATCATCATGATAAAGACAAAGAACATGATTATAATCATGTGTAATGCTGTTTACATGTATGTCAGATTGGAGGAAAGAATTACCACCTCTACCCGCCCTCGTAGTTCAGACCTTCAACATCTGTAACTCCCATTAATATTGGCATGGAGATATGACGTAAGCCAATAGGATTAATATGGCTTGGTAATGTAAGGCATATCTGAACCAACACCATTGGTTATAATCATAACTTGAATAAAACCATAGAACCAATTCTACCCAATGTAAAGTAGTATGTAATGTTTCATAAATTGTCCCATAACACACTGTGAGGCAACATCCGGATTTGTTCAGCAGTCATGTCCTCTTCCGGTATCACATACTAGTACACTAGACCGGAAGTAAACATGACTGCAATATATACCGAACGTGGCTGCGCAGTGCATCATGGGCTGACTTTTCCTTATCCGCTTATATGTGGTATGAGCAATGATGTGATGACTCTCAACAAACCTCGAGCAAGAACAAATTATACCAGCTATTCTGACTGTCATCGTATTATAGCAATAGCAAACACGACAGCACAAACAGGAGACAGAGGATTCCAGAAGTTTTCAGCGAGATTTTTACATCGTAAAGTAGAATAACGCAGCATTATAATGATAACTCTATACAAGCGAGGAAAAAACCCATTTTTTCTGACTATCGCTGTATTATAAAAACAACGAAGACGATGGCTGCAGAAGTTTTGCAGCGAGATTTTTTATCATGTTTCCCGCCAGTCATAAGTCCACCGAGAATGTCATACTGAATGTGCATTTCGGCTTACATTCTCCCAACCTGGCATCTATTGGAAGTTCTCCACAAGCAGCTTGGCAAAATCTGAAAACAAAATGATGAAGAAAAAACATTTGCGATTCTCCTGGCGCCATAAGTATGATAAAAGACAATCTTAGATACAAAACAGAGCACTTACGTAATTTATGCCATGAATGTCACTGTCCGAAATTCTCGTGCCAGTTACATTGTAAAATCTGTAAAAGCTGTAAAATCATGTCGCTTGTTTGCCATTTATGCATTTCTCTAATGAAGCAGTGTCGTCTTTGAAATTACATGTAATGATATGATATTCTATGACGAAGCATAATATTTCCTATAATCATGGTGATACGGAACTGAAATAAGTCATATTGAATTCATATACATGTACACCCCTTAAACAAGCGAGAGGGAGGGAGAGAAGATTAGAGAGTGAGAGAGAGAGGGGGGGGGGGATAGAGAGAGAGGGGGGAGAGAGAGGAGCATTCATGGCATAATTGAACGGTAGAATTAAAACATGGATGAGGAGGAGAGAGAAACAGATAGAGAAAGACGGGAAGGTGGAAGGACGTGGGTGTGGGCAGAACACGAAACGTTTGGAGATGCTATTGGGTTCGGTAATGATCATGATCTAATTTATATGAGTAAATTGGGCCAGCTTCCAATAGCAAGATAGACGGGCACACTTACTTTCGTAGTTGATGTTGCCGTCCTGCAGCGCATCAGCCTCCTCGATCATCTCCTCGAGCTCCTCTTCAAGTAGCTTCTCGCCCAGGCTCGACATGACGTCACGGAGAATGTCCACACTGCCATCAAATTCAAACAATGATTGATTTCATCATCATATATTATCGAATGATGCCATGTCAATGTATTCTTAAGTACAAGAGTTATCAATAAAGTTATGAATAAACTCTGCAACATCAGCCTACCTAATTTCGATTTAATCGATCGCGCTCACCAACTGACAAATATGGTACCATATTGCTATCATAGTGCTAAGTCATTACTACCACAGTGCTACTACAAAACTATCACGGTGCCACAAGAACTACCATAGTGCCTCAGTAGTGCTAGCACTGTTGTTTTCTTCAGTGCTACCTCATTGCTACCACAGTGCTCACACGATGCTACGACATCACCCCCTCAGTACCCCCACAGTACTTACACAGTACTCTCACAGTGCCACCACAGTGACCCCAATACAGTGACACCACAGTGACACCATTGTACACAAACAGTGTCACATCAGCGCCACCACAATGCAGCCACAGTATCACATCCGTGCTACCGCAGTGTGATATTATTGTTATCACATTGCTGCCACCGCGTTCATACCTTACGTAGCCGTTGCCCTTGGTGTCGAACTCGGCGAACGCCTCGGTGACGTCGGCGAGAGAGTGATCGTCCATCATCGGTCTCGTCATCAGCACGAGGAAGTCATCGAAGTCAATCTCACCATGACCTGAATGACAGCATATTGAGGATAATTAAGTGAGGGTCCGTCTAAAATAAATGTTTTGTCTGTTGAAAACCAAATCTTAACAGGATATTGATCTTAACCATTAACTGTTAACATTTCAAATAATATTATCTGGTCGTCTTTAATCTCGCATGATTCTTCAGCACGTTCAGACAATTCTCAACTTTCAATGCTTCTGCCAAATCTCTCGAAATTTTTATTTACGACCTCATTTCGAACACCATAATATTAAACGACTTCATCCGATGAATGTTGTTAACATCGTTACATCTTGCCAGGTTTGTGTTAAAATTTAATCGCGCAGGTGAACGGAATGCATGATTGCTTAAAATTAAAATGTGTTCGAGAGGTAAATGACAAGGTGGTATATGTTTCGAGCACTATTTAACCGTTAATATGCCGGGAAAATAATGTCTAGGATTTGTGTTTACTACTTGACTCAATGGCGCACAAAGGGTTAAATTGTACATGACCATCATATATCTAGTGGACCTACACTCCACCTCAAGGGAATTGGCATCGGTTAAAAGGAAAATGAAGAAAAGATAGGAATCATGGTTTTGAACCGCGATATATCTTGTCCAGTTCAGCATGAAGCATGTTGCTTTTTAGGCTGAAGCATCGTGTTTCATGCTGAGCTGGACAAAATATGCCGCGGTTCAAAACCAAGGTTCCTTTCCTTTCTTCCCTTTCACTTTACCCGATGCAAATTCCTTTGAGCTGTTGTGTACGTGCTCTTTTGCTAGTCCACTAAATGTTTGGCATGGCTCACTTTCATAATGTCTGAAAAGGGGATACACTCTACCTTTAATTTGTATGATCATTATGTTACTGCGGTAAAAGGTGACAATGTTACTTCGGTGAAACCTGCTTATAAAATCACTCGAGGGCAATAAGAAATATGGTCTTTAGGAGCAAGTAGTCCTTAAATACTGGTTACTGTAATACAGGTTTTTAATGACAAATATTTTTCGAGGGAAACACATAACGTGTTCTACACAGACAGGTGGCTTCGCTAAACGTGTGGCCGCTATAGCACGTTCCAATGCGTTAGACTCACTGCGTAGGTCGACCTCGGACATCATCCTTTGCAAGTCGTCTTCCGAGACGTCCTCATTAAATAGCAACTCCATTTGACGTCTAAGCTCTTTCGTTGTGATAA